>JAEOAD010000027.1:16350000-16950000 GCA_036365145.1 Orientallactaga sibirica | reverse complement strand
AGAGGCCCGAGGACAGCCTTGGTCATATCTTCAGGAACACTGTCCACTTTTTAAAAAAAAGATATTATTTATTTATTAGAGACAGAGAGAGGGAAAGAGAGAGAGGGAAAGTAAGAATGGGTGCGCCAGGGTCTCTAGCCACTGCAAACGAACTCTAGATGCATGCGTCCCCTTATGCATCTGGTGTTACATGGGACCTGGAGAATCGAACCAGGGTCCTTAGGCTTTGCAGGCATGCGCCTTAACAGCTAAGCCATTTCTCCAGCCCCACTTTTTTTTTCCTTTAAGGTAGAATCTATCTTTGGCTTGGAGCTTGCCAATGAGGCTACACTGGCTGGCCAGTGAGCTCCAGGGATCTACCTTTCTTTACTCCCTCAGCCTGGGGATTACAAACACATGCTTCTACGCTTGACATCTTAACGTGGGTTCTGAGGCTTGAACTCGAGTCCTCATTCTTGAAGGCAAGCACTTTACCAGCCATGCTATTTCTCTAGCTGCTTCCGTAGCATCTTCTAGTAGTTTTCAGCCAAAAGAATGAGCAGCAGATGAGAGAGTTAGAAGTGAAGGAGGCTTGGCTAAAAGGGATGTCTCGGCGGTTAAAGCACTTGCCTATGAAGCCTAAGGACCAAAGTTCGATTCTCCAGAACCCATGTAAGGCAGATGCACAAGGTGGCACATGTGTCTGGAGTTTGCTTGCAATAGCTAGAGGTCCTGGCATGCCCATTCTCTCTCTCATAAAGAAAAAAAAAAATCTTTAAAAAAGAAAGAAGAGAGGAGGTTGAGACATTTCCTCTTTGCTTAGGAACCTGGTCTCTGGCTAGGGCTGAGGTCCTGTCTCCTCTGTCCCATATCCAGTAGCACAATTTTCTCTCCTTGCCCCTGGGGCTGGGAGAGTATTTCTAAGAACTATTTTTGGTGGTCTCAGCCACTCCTTGCTAGTACCCTCAACACTTATACTTCTGAAACAGACCTTTGTGAAAAGTCTTTTTCTTTGAACCAAGTGACAATGAATTCTGTTTCCTTCTGAACTCCTCTTTATTATCACCTCATTTTATTTTATTTTATTTTATTTTATTTTATTTTATTTTATTTTATTTTATTTTAATTTTATTTTATTTGTTTTTCGAAGTAGGGACTCACTCTAGCCCAGGCTGACCTGGAATTCACTCTGTAGTCTCAGGGTGGCCTTGAACTCACGGTGATCCTCCTACTTCTGCATCCTGAGTGCTGGGATTAAAGGTGTGTGCCACCATGCCCGGCTTTCCTTTAATTTTTTTAGTACTGGGGATTGAACCCAGGGCCTCATGTACGACAGGCAAGTGGCAATTACCCTGCCTTCGTTTCATAAGTGCTAGGATTACAGGCATGAGCCACATGCCCAGTCCTGGTTGCCATCTTGTCCCGGTGCTAACATTTCTTCTGTCTTCTCATTATTATCAAGCTTAAAGAAAGCAAGCCTTGGTTTTTGCCTTAGCGCTGGCTCTAGGGGAGTTCTCCACTCATCTAGAGCTCTTGTAAACAAAACAGATGACTCTTCACATCCTGCCCTGGAATTTTAAGCCTCTGGATGTGTGAATCAGTGTTTATTCCACCAGCTCCTTCCAGAAGTAGAAAAGCTAACATTTCCACAAAGCTAGACTGTTGCTTGGAATGAGAACTTGTTTGGATCTTGAACTTTCTGGCATCCACATGAAATAAGCAGTCATTGTACCTTACTGGGACAGAGGGGATTTCACACTGCGCATAATATTCTAATTTAGTTTTGAGGAGTCGTCCTCTGAGGGTTTACCCCCAAATCTTCATCAATGAACTTCTTTTTCCATGAACCAGGACTTAAAATTTACTTTCAAAGGGGAAGTGGCAGAGGGTCCAATGGATGGTGTTAGGGTGCAAAGCTTCAGTTATGAAAGATAAATAAGGTCTGGAGATCTAATATAGCCAGAGATGACAGTTAAAAATACTGTACTGGAGGCTGGAGAGATGGCTCAGTGGTTAAAGCACTTGTCTGCGAAGCCTAACTTAATGACGCGGGTTCGATTTCCCAGTACTCACATAAAGCCAGATGCACAAAGTGGCGCATATATCTGGAGTTTGTTTGCAATGATGCATCCATCTTCTCTGTCTGTCTGTTTCTCTCTCTCTCTGTCTCACTCTGCTTGACAATAAATAAATGAAAATATTTTTTAAAAATACTGTATTGTAGACTTGAAATTGGCAAAGAAGAGAGATCTTAAATGCGCTATGCACATGCACAAAGAAAATGGCGACTCTGTTAAGTGCTGCATGTGTTAACTGGTGGTGATTGAGGACTTACATGTGTATGAACACACCACATTGCACCTTAATCTTAAATGTATCATATTTTTATTTGTCATTTTTACTTCAAACCAGAAAACAAATTTAAGGATGAGGGGCGGGGGAAATGCCTATCTCCTTAGGTTTGTATTAACTCACCCAAGCTCTGTCTGTATTCATAACTAAGCAATTAAAGTTCCTATTTATAAATAGAAGGGGCTTCCTGACACCTAGAGTCACATCATTGCTTTTAGATGCCATGTCACCAGCCAGCCCAGGCAACATTATGCCAAGTGTTTATTTTTTATTTTTTTTTGGCACGTCCTTTAAATCTTTTATTTATTTATAGTGCCAGTAACATATTAGGCACTTGCATGTTCTCTAAAAGCTGATAACACAGATATAATGTGCTAAGAGTAACCCAGCTTTTACTGTTTGAAATAAGTGCGGACAAATGGGAGATGGGCCTTCTAATTTGCCAACAGTTTCCTAATGCAGTGTGTGTCGGGACGGAGCAACCACATCAGTGAGCCTGGACACCTGTGAGCTCGCAGGGGAAGCTGTCAGGCCAGCTCCGAGGAGTCGGCGATGAAAGTCCTGAGTTATTTCTGGAGTGGGTGATTGATGTCGCAAATAGAAGCTGACATTTTGATGGGATCCAAACGTGCAGTGATAAAAGTTAATGAGGATAATGATGACGATAATGATATTTACTTTATCCCGTTCTTCCAGAGAACCCTTCGGCTCTTTTATCTCAGTTGTGTTGAAAATGTCCCTCTGGAGTTGGAAGGGGAAGGTGTTATTAATCTTGTGGGACTTTTTTTGTTTTGTTTTGTTACGATAGCAAATAGAGGGAGAGTTAATTGCTTGGGTTTTCAGGCTCCACTTTGATGGTAAAAAGAAATGGTTAAGAAATTAAACATAGGGGAGCACTGATGTCTCGATTGTCCTATCAAATACTGTCAGGTCAAGCTCCACTCTGTGACCCAGATGTCCTAAAAGTCTGCCAAATATGGTCCAAATTCCTGAACTTCGCGGGCAGAACTACAACATTCCAACCTGCATCGTCTTCCTGAGCTCTTGTTTATCCTGTGTAGCCAGGAAGATCGGCTGTTTGCCCCTGCTGTCTGTTCTGAGTGCCCTGCCTTTTCTTTAACTTTTTTTTTTTTTTTTTTTTTTGGTTTTTCCAGTAGGGTTTCACTCTAGCCCAGGCTGACCTGGAGTTCACTATGTAGTCTCAGGGTGGCCTCGAACCCACAGCGATCCTCTTACCTCTGTCTCCCAGGTGCTGGGATTAAAGGTATGCGCCACCACGCCTGGCTCTTTAACTTTTTTATTGCCGATTGTTATAAACAATATACTATGATTATAATTCCCTCCTGTCCCCCTCCCAAATCCCTCCTTCAATGAATCTGAACCCCTCTTTTTTCCAACTGTTTTCTCTTCCTTTTAATGTCATCATTTTTTTCCTCCTCTGATGCAGGCCTTGTGTAGGTAGCATGGGTCACGTGAGGTCATGAATATCAAGGCCACTTTGGATGTGGTAGACAGTATTGTAAGCACTTCTCCCCTTATTTTGGCTCTTCATTCCATCTGTCACCTCTTCCTCAATGGTCCCCAAGTCTTGGAGGGTGTTAGAGAGACGTCTCAGTGCTGAACACTCCACTGTTCCTTCTTCTCAGCAATTTGGTGAGTTTTGAGTCACCCTGGTGGTTGCTGCCATCTGAAAAGAGAAGCTTCTCTAATCAAATGTGAGTGGAGTGTAGCATTAATATATGGGCCTAGAGCTGGGCGTGGTGGCGCACGCCTTTAATCCCAGCATTTGGGAGGCAGAGGTAGGAGGCTTGCTGTGAGTTCATAGGCCCCCCTGAGACTACAGAGTGAGTTCCAGGTCAGCCTGAGTTAGATTGAAAGCCTACCTCAAAAAAAAAAAAAAAAAAAAAAAAAAGGCAGAAGGAGAGGCAAATCCCCTGAGGTCTTCTGACCTACACATGTGCACCGTGGTGTGCCCCCCTCAACAGACAACACACACACACACACACACACACACACACACACACACACACACACAGAGAGAGAGAGAACCCTTTATTTTTAATTTTTAAAATCTTTTAAATTTGTTTTATTTATTTATTCGAGAGAGAGGGAGAGAAATAGGCAGGGAGAGAGAGAGAGAGAGAGAGAGAGAGGGAGAGAATTGGCACACCAGAGCCTCAGCCACTGCAAACAAACTTCAGACACATGTGCCACCTCATGCATCTGCCTTACTTGGGTCCTGGGGAATTGAACCTGCATCCTTTAGCTTTGCAGGCAAGCACCTTAACTGCTAAGCCATCTCTCTAGCCCCAGATAACCCTTTAAATTGCCTGAAAAATGCTTACTTTAGGGCTGGAGAGTTGGCTTAGTGGTTAAGGCGCCTGCCTGCTAAGCCTAAGAACACTGGTTCCAATCTCCAGCGGTTCCAATCTCCAGGTCCCACGTTTAGCCAGATGCAGTGACACAAAGGCACAAGGCTGCACTTGCCCACAAGAGGGCGCACACATCTGGATTTTGTTCACAGCAGCTGAGAGACTGCTGGCATGCCCATCTCTGTCTTCCTCTCCCTCTCTATCTCTCTCTGTCTCTCTCTCCAATAAATAAATCAATCAAAATAAATAAATAAATAAATAAATAAATAAATAAATAAAATAATTTTAAAAATGCTTACTTTACAAATGATATTGGTATATATTCACTGTACATGATGGTTTCATAAGGACATTTTCATACGAGTGTCTCCTGTGCTTTGATCATATCTCCTCTCACTAGTCTTCGTCCCCCAGTCTTAGCAAAGAAAAAAAACTGCCCCCCCACAACTGAATCCCATAAAGCACCAACTCTGGCTAAGCTATAAGGGCCGGGCACATGTTAGCAGCAGCTCATGTGAGACTCAGCTCTCCTGACCAGCACAGAGAGCGCACACTTGGCAACTGCCTCAGATCTGAATCATCACTTCGGGTACCACTGTAACCCAGGCTTTGATGGCACTTAACTTAAAGGTACAGGATTTCCAATTTCAGAGCTTATAGGACAAGAGAGAAATGTCCTATAGATAAGAGTAAAGAAATGATGACTTTATCCCCCATGGTAGTTGCCACCACAAAAAAAAAAAAAAAAAAAAAAAGAGAGAGAGAGAGACGGACACCATTAAGCACAGTACAGCTCACTTTATTCCATCGTGACTGACGTAACACATAGGCTCAAGCAGCGAGAGACTCAGATCAGTGCAGAACTCCTCTAGGCTAAACGGGCGGTGGAAGGCATGACTGGTTTTGGCACACAGAGTGGATAACCATACATTGGCTGGAAGACAATGGGCAGGGGAAAAAAAAAACCCCACACAAATCTAACACCATGTTGGATCCATGTTTGAGTTCTGTAGCATGTTAAAGAGTGAATAATTACAAAGACTAACATGCAACCCTACATAAGTCGTGTTATACATCTACAGACTATTTTCCCTTCTTAAGAGATGAAGAGAGAGCCTTAGTCATCAGTTCACAGCAGCTTAAAGAGCAATTAATACACATTAGAGACCTGCCACTGATTTCTACAGCGATCCAGCATCTTTGAAGACATAATACTAAATAACGGATTCGCTCTATCTCATCCTTTCATTAAAACGAACCCAGTCATTCTGAATTGACTTGTAACTTAAATGTAATTCCTCATGTCTTTATAATGTTATACAGTTGTTTTTTTGTCAGTTGTCCCATCTTTGTAATCTATAGAGGACAAGGGGGGGGAGGGCAGAAACCCATGTGATGTGCATCTTTCCTTTTCCAGGAGAACATTATGTTGATGACATCAGAGAAGTGATACGACTGTGTTGCAAGTACTTTAGGTTTTCACATTGTATCTCACCGGGAGTCCAAAAGACCCTGCCCGTTTGCAGCGCAGCAGAGCAGAGTAAAATGGAGAAGTGGTATGGAGATTCTAGGTGGTGTCTCAAGACAAACAAGGAAAGAAGGAAAAAAAGCAAAGGAAAGAGAAGATGAAGAACCACCCCCACCACATCCGGGATAGAACAAATTGTTACAAAGATAATAAATCTATTCACTTGTTATTGTCTGCACATAATAGAGAACGTTCTTTAGTTTGGGATAATAGAAAGAAAGATACTGAAATTACATGTGGCTGGCTGGGGGCTGTTTTCTCTGGCTGTGAGATGGTGAGCTCTCACAGGGAGCATTTCTGCTTTGGGCTAATTAATGTAGGGCCAAATGTAAGTCAGAAAGGGCGACCATCATTGCTGAGAACAAGTCTTCTTGATTAATCTGGGCATGTGGCTAAACAGTCATTCTTCCTGGTAAAAACAAATTATTCACTCATGATGAGGTGTTTTGAAATATGACAGGGTTCATTCACAAGATGTACAGAGTTAGATATTTGAATGTGGCATTAATTTTTATAAAGGTGGACAAAAGGGAGGAGAAGGGACAGAAGGGACAGAAGGAATTTCTCATACTTATCAAGTAACTGTAACAGACAGATAGTGGTTAAGATGCCTTGATTTCCAGGGGCTTCTCACCCCCATCCAATAAGGGGGGAGTGAGTGAGCGAAATCAGTTCTCTCTTGATCACTGACATAAGGAACTTTGATCACAAACACAGAAGAGGTTGGAAGTGACGTTTCTGTGTCTCCCTGATTTTCAATCTTAAAGCGATGAGTTATGAGCAATTCAGGAGCAGTGGCAAGGCCTAGGCAGTGAGATGGCATGCCTTAATCAGTCACCACTCCCCGCAAAGAACCACCACCCTGGCCTGATTGCCCTTCATGGGAGCATAGTTCTTTGTGAGCGACCTGTGTCGTGTGGGAAGCCTGTGCAATCTGAAGGCCAGGGAAGAGAGGAGTTTTAGTTGAATTGCACAGTAAATATTCATGGGTATTTCAAAGTGGACTCATCTATTGAGTGAGGTTGGCTTTGGACCCTATTTCTCAATCCTGACGCTTCACCACGGGGGTGGGGGGGGGGCAGCTCCCCGGCCTCTCTCTAGACCATCAGTAATCGTTCTTAGGTGCTCAGTCTCTCTTGGCAGAAATGACTTTGTAGACCTGGATAATTAGCAAAGGGCTAGGAGGGTGTGGACGAGGTGAGTTAAGATAGGGGGAAGCTGAAGCCGGAAGAAACAGACAGAGACTTTCTTCCAAGTTTCTGTAACAATGAGGCAAAATTTGTGGCATGTGACTCGGAGACTTTCTGCGGTGGTGTGTACCCACAAGGCCTTTCTAGACTTCATCTACTGTTCCTCATCACCCAGCCGGGGCTGTCTTTTTCATCTTCAGGTGGGGTGCCCTACTTCTTCTGACATTTGGATCTCTGGGGCAAACCTTGTCAGGATCTTTCTCCGTGTAGTTCGCGACTCCCCCACCCAAGCACTCTGATTTTGGGACACAGCTCTGCTAAGGAGAGCACACTCCTCCTTCCGGGGGAGGGAGGACCAGTGGTGGTGGCAGAAGATGTGGTCGTGAGGCAGAGGAGAAAGATGATCACAGATCACAGACAGACCTGCAGGAAGGTACCCGCGATGCAAGAGCCTGGATTTTAACCCAAGGTCAATGTGGTTATGGATAGAAGTGGGAAAGACTTAATAAAGTTGCCGAGAAAACTCTCTTCAGAGTGTAGTAGATAAGAGAGGGACGAGAGCAGAATTCATGGATGGGGAACTGATTTAGGATACGAAGAAAACAAGCCAGAGCTTATCTGATCAACCAGGAAGACATTCTTCCAAGATGTGGCAATTAAACGATTTCCCCACTATTGACACACACACCAAAATGAGTGTTTCCATACTATTACTAATCACATTTCAATGATTCGTTAGTTCTATGTTTTCTAGGTTGCTTAGTTCCTTTTGCAGATCCACAGGTTAGGTGCCACCGTGAGGGGAAGGAGGGTACAGAGAACAAAACAAAGTTCTGTAAACGAGAGTTAGTAGCACAGTGGCATAGTAGATTGTCAAGGAAAAAAAGAGTGGGTACGAAGTCGTCAGCCTGGGCTGGGCCACCCTGCTGGCTGCAAGGGAGGGGCTCTGCCGCTCAGGAATCTACCTTCTTGTTAATAAAAACCGAGGAACAGGTGAGCAACCCGTCCACCTTCTCCAGTTCAGAATTGCTCACGGGGATCAGCAGGTAGTCCTTCAGCTTCTCGTAAACCTGTGGGGCAGTGGAAATGGAGGGGAAAGGAGAAAAGAGGGATTACGTTTTACCACTCCCCGCCACCCTCTGTGCTGTGGAGAATTAATTCAGTTTGTGCTTCTATGCTTTGTATCCCTTGATCCCCAAGATACACATGCCTACAACCCTCTCCCAGAGCTGGCTGCAACTGATTAAACACCTGCTCTATGCTTTAACCCCAGAGCCCAAGACGTGTCATGGGGCTGAAGGGTTGGCTCAGTGGTTAAGGCACTTGCCTGCAGACTATGACCCACGTAAAACCAGATGTACAAAGTGGCACATGCATCTGGAATTTGCTTGCAGTGGCTGGAAGCCCTGGCATGCCTAGTCTCTCTGTCTGTCTCTCTTTGCTCTATTTCTCTCTCTCTCTCTGCTTGGCAAAGAAAAAACAAAAGATGTGTCATGGATTCCGTTCTTTTCTCAGTCACCGTCATTGCTAGCTACATTCAGTGGTGATAGAAAGTCTGGCTATATGTTCAGTCTGAACATCACTCTCTATCCACACTTTAAAGCCCTCTCAACTATAATGATTCTTTCCCTAGCAACTCCCCTGGAAGAAGCTGACAGAACGTAAGCCAAGTGTATACTACAGGCCACACTGTGTTTAAATGATAGGTGTGAACGTTACAGCACCTTTCCGTGGTGGTGATGGACAACTTGTGTCAAAACATCTAATTAACAGTCCACAGATTTCATTCTGTGATCAAACACAACATATTAAAAAAAAAATCACTTGAAAATGCTACTTGAAAACAACCCACCACGCTTCTGTAGGAAACACTATGTTCCCTTAAAATTCAGTACACTGGTTGGAGCACAAAAGCCAGGTGGGCTCCAGACTCATTTCTGTCAGCTTGCTACTATGACATCAGTTAAGTGACAGTCCCTCTGAGGTCTGTGTACTTGTCGGTGAGGCTGGGATAACAATGCTAGTCTCACAGGGCGGGTGCAGGGACTGAGTAAGATAATGCTGAGTGCATGCCTTGCACAGTGCCTGGTCCAGAACAATCCTTGGTCAACAGGAGGGTTGCAGACGTTACTCTTACTGTTGATTCATTCACAGCTGCACTGGGAGGCAGTTAATGATATTTGGTTGCCAGGTGAGCGCTGTGTTTAAAGGAAATGAAGTCCTCAAAGTGGGTGCTGTGAACTGGGTGTTTGTGGATATTGTGAATTCTGGGTTGGGGGCCCAGGACCTAAATGCATTTCGTGTGTGTGTGTGTGTATGCATGCGCAAGTGCTCAGTGTGCATGCGGGTGTTTGCATGAAGGTCAGAGGAAAACTTTCTTTGGAATGCCACCCACCTCTTGAGACAAAGTCTCTCGTGGAATGAAGCTAATCAGCCTCACGGATGAAGCTCATAAGCTCCACGGATCCTACTTTCTTTCTCTCCCCAGCACTGGGATTGCAAGTGCATGTCACCCCACTTGGCATTTTTTTTAAAGTTTTTTATTTTATTTATCTGAGGTGGGGGGTGGGGGAGAATGGGTGTGTCAGGGCCTCCAGCCACTGCAAACGAACTCCAGATGCATGCACCTCCTTGTGTATCTGGCTTACGTGGATCCTGAGGAATCAACCTGGGTCCTTAGGCTTCACAGGCAAACGCCTTAACTGCTAAGCCATCTCTTCAGCCCCTACATTTTTATGTGAGTTCTGGAAATCAAACGCATGTCTTTACAAGCACTTGACCAGCTGAGCCATCTCCCCAGCCCAGGACCTGTGTTTTCAACACCGCGAGCGAGCGCGTAACAGCATGAGGTCTACTCCCATCTAAGACGTCCATTCTGAGACCAGGAGCCCTGAACCTCCTGTAGCTTCATATTTCCTGCCATAGAAATAGAAGAAAATGGGCTGGAGAGATGGCATAGTGATTAAGGTGCTTGCCTGCAGAGCCAAAGGACCCATGTTTGATTCCCCAGGACCCACAAAGTGCACATGCATCTGGAGTTTGTTTGCAGTAGCTGATGGCCCTGGCATGCCCATTCAATCTCTCTCTCTCTCTTTCTCTCAAATAAATACATAAATAAAATTTAAAAAGAAATAGAATTAACTTAGCTGTGCATTTCCTCCATTTTTCTTTTTTTTTTTTTTATTCTGTGAGAGTGACCACCATGGCAGGGTAGCCCTAGCTGTCATGTTGTATTCTTTATGGTCTATGTCTACACAGCGGCACACACTTTTGTGATATGTTCAAAGCACGGGACAGAAATGAGCAGTGTCTGCTAAGAGCTCTTCTGTCATGCTCAGGATGCATAAACGTCACGTTCCTCTGGGCAGAGATGAAGGTGACACAATGCCTAGAAGTTATACTTGAGGGCTGGAGAGATTGCTTAGCCATTAAGAGGCTTGTTTGTGAAGTCTAAGGACCTAGGTTCAATTCCCCAGGACCCATAAGCAAGACACATATTCTCCAGACACATAAGCCAGATGCACAGGGTGGCTTATGTGTCTGGAGTTCATGTGCAGTGGCTGGAGGCCCTGGTGTGCCCATTCTCTTTCTCTATATCTGCCTTTCTCTCCCTCTCTCAAAATAAGTAAATAAGTAAAATATTTTTAGTTTTTTTTAAGGTTTAGAGAGACTTTATTAGATTAAGGGAAGGAAAGAGAAGAAAGTGCAGAGAACTTCTGCCATGTGGAAGGCAGGAGGAGGTAGGAAGAGCACGTGGGAGTAGAGGTCCCCCCACTGCCCATCTGGGCTGAGACAAAAGGGGCTTATCAGAGCAGCAACCAGAGCAGAGAGATGAACAGCCAACAGAGCAATATATGTATATATATATAGTTTTTGTTTTTTTTCAAGGTAGGGTCTCACTCTCTAGCTCAGGCTGACCTGAAATTCACTCTGTAGTCTCAGGGTGGCCTCACAGCGATCCTCCTACCTCTGCCTCCTGAGTGCTGGTCTGATGTGTGTATATATATATATATATATATATATATATATATATATATTTTTTTTTTTTTTCTTTCTTTTTCAAAGTAGGGTCTCACTCTAGCCCAGGCTGACCTGGAATTCACTCTGTATTCTCAGGCTGGCCTCAAACTCACAGCGATCCTCCTACCTCTGCCTCCTGAGTGCTGGCCTGTTATATATATATATTTTTAAAAGAAGTTACACTTGAATCTATGGTCAACTCCATTACCTATGGCCGGTAGGCCGAAATGGAAAAACTGGAGGTATACAGCTGGGACGGGCAGAGTGCCCTGGACAAGGGAGACTTTCTTAGACCAGGAAAAAACTTTCCAGATCCAAGGATGACACCCTTGTTGGAACACAAATGCAGGACTCCTGGCGGAAGCAGCCGGTGATTCAGCATACCACATGTCCTGCCCCATCTTCTCGCTGCCCGACAATGAGGGCGCAGCTCTCTGAGTCATCTATGCTCCTCTGCCTGAAGAAGTCAGTGACTTTGCTGAGCAGTAACTACGGCTTGTCAGGAAATAACAACAGGGTTAAGCACAGGACTGCAGAGGTGTATGTATGTCTAAGGGGTAGATGCAGTAAGAAGGCACAGGGCTACAGAAGTGTATGTCTAAGGGGTAGATGCAGTAGGAAGGCACAGGGCTACAGAAGTGTATGTCTAAGGGGTAGATGCAGTAGGAAGGCACAGGGCTACAGAAGTGTATGTCTAAGGGGTAGATGCAGTAAGAAGGCACAGGGCTACAGAAGTGTATGTCTAAGGGGTAGATGCAGTAGGAAGGCACAGGGCTACAGAAGTGTATGTCTAAGGGGTAGATGCAGTAGGAAGGCACAGGGCTACAGAAGTGTATGTCTAAGGGGTAGATGCAGTAAGAAGGCACAGGGCTACAGAAGTGTATGTCTAAGGGGTAGATGCAGTAAGAATGCACAGGGCTACAGAAGTGTATGTCTAAGGGGTAGATGCAGTAAGAAGGCACAGGGCTACAGAAGTGTATGTCTAAGGGGTAGATGCAGTAGGAAGGCACAGGGCTACAGAAGTGTATGTCTAAGGGGTAGATGCAGTAAGAAGGCACAGGGCTACAGAAGTGTATGTCTAAGGGGTAGATGCAGTAAGAAGGCACAGGGCTACAGAAGTGTATGTCTAAGGGGTAGATGCAGTAAGAAGGCACAGGGCTACAGAAGTGTATGTCTAAGGGGTAGATGCAGTAAGAATGCACAGGGCTACAGAAGTGTATGTCTAAGGGGTAGATGCAGTAAGAAGGCACAGGGCTACAGAAGTGTATGTCTAAGGGGTAGATGCAGTAAGAATGCACAGGGCTACAGAAGTGTATGTCTAAGGGGTAGATGCAGTAAGAAGGCACAGGGCTACAGAAGTGTATGTCTAAGGGGTAGATGCAGTAGGAAGGCACAGGGCTACAGAAGTGTATGTCTAAGGGGTAGATGCAGTAAGAAGGCACAGGGCTACAGAAGTGTATGTCTAAGGGGTAGATGCAGTAAGAAGGCACAGGGCTACAGGGCTAAGTGTATGTCTAAGGGGTAGATGCAGTAAGAAGGCACAGGGCTACAGAAGTGTATGTCTAAGGGGGTAGATGCAGTAAGAATGCACAGGGCTACAGAAGTGTATGTCTAAGGGGTAGATGCAGTAAGAATGCACAGGGCTACAGAAGTGTATGTCTAAGGGGGGCTAGATGCAGTAAGAAGGCACAGGGCTACAGAAGTGTATGTCTAAGGGGTAGATGCAGTAGGAAGGCACAGGGCTACAGAAGTGTATGTCTAAGGGGTAGATGCAGTAAGAAGGCACAGGGCTACAGAAGTGTATGTCTAAGGGGTAGATGCAGTAAGAATGCACAGGGCTACAGAAGTGTATGTCTAAGGGGTAGATGCAGTAAGAAGGCACAGGGCTACAGAAGTGTATGTCTAAGGGGTAGATGCAGTAGGAAGGCACAGGGCTACAGAAGTGTATGTCTAAGGGGTAGATGCAGTAAGAAGGCACAGGGCTACAGAAGTGTATGTCTAAGGGGTAGATGCAGTAGGAAGGCACAGGGCTACAGAAGTGTATGTCTAAGGGGTAGATGCAGTAGGAAGGCACAGGGCTACAGAAGTGTATGTCTAAGGGGTAGATGCAGTAAGAAGGCACAGGGCTACAGAAGTGTATGTCTAAGGGGTAGATGCAGTAAGAAGGCACAGGGCTACAGAAGTGTATGTCTAAGGGGTAGATGCAGTAAGAAGGCACAGGGCTACAGAAGTGTATGTCTAAGGGGTAGATGCAGTAAGAAGGCACAGGGCTACAGAAGTGTATGTCTAAGGGGTAGATGCAGTAAGAAGGCACAGGGCTACAGAAGTGTATGTCTAAGGGGTAGATGCAGTAGGAAGGCACAGGGCTACAGAAGTGTATGTCTAAGGGGTAGATGCAGTAAGAAGGCACAGGGCTACAGAAGTGTATGTCTAAGGGGTAGATGCAGTAAGAAGGCACAGGGCTACAGAAGTGTATGTCTAAGGGGTAGATGCAGTAGGAAGGCACAGGGCTACAGAAGTGTATGTCTAAGGGGTAGATGCAGTAGGAAGGCACAGGGCTACAGAAGTGTATGTCTAAGGGGTAGATGCAGTAAGAAGGCACAGGGCTACAGAAGTGTATGTCTAAGGGGTAGATGCAGTAGGAAGGCACAGGGCTACAGAAGTGTATGTCTAAGGGGTAGATGCAGTAGGAAGGCACAGGGCTACAGAAGTGTATGTCTATGTCTAAGGGGAAGGCAGATGTGTAGTCTAAAGGGTAGATGCAGTAAGGGCACAGGGCTACAGAAGTGTATGTCTAAGGGTAGATGCAGTAGGAAGGCACAGGGCTACAGAAGTGTATGTCTAAGGGGTAGATGCAGTAAGAAGGCACAGGGCTACAGAAGTGTATGTCTAAGGGGTAGATGCAGTAGGAAGGCACAGGGCTGAAGTGTATGTCTAAGGGGTAGATGCAGTAAGAATGCACAGGGCTACAGAAGTGTATGTCTAAGGGGTAGATGCAGTAGGAAGGCACAGGGCTACAGAAGTGTATGTCTAAGGGGTAGATGCAGTAAGAAGGCACAGGGCTACAGAAGTGTATGTCTAAGGGGGTAGATGCAGTAGGAAGGCACAGGGCTACAGAAGTGTATGTCTAAGGGGTAGATGCAGTAGGAAGGCACAGGGCTACAGAAGTGTATGTCTAAGGGGTAGATGCAGTAGGAAGGCACAGGGCTACAGAAGTGTATGTCTAAGGGGTAGATGCAGTAGGAAGGCACAGGGCTACAGAAGTGTATGTCTAAGGGGTAGATGCAGTAGGAAGGCACAGGGCTACAGAAGTGTATGTCTAAGGGGTAGATGCAGTAGGAAGGCACAGGGCTACAGAAGTGTATGTCTAAGGGGTAGATGCAGTAAGAAGGCACAGGGCTACAGAAGTGTATGTCTAAGGGGTAGATGCAGGGGTAGATGCAGTAAGAAGGCACAGGGCTACAGAAGTGTATGTCTAAGGGGTAGATGCAGTAGGAAGGCACAGGGCTACAGAAGTGTATGTCTAAGGGGTAGATGCAGTAAGAAGGCACAGGGCTACAGAAGTGTATGTCTAAGGGGTAGATGCAGTAAGAAGGCACAGGGCTACAGAAGTGTATGTCTAAGGGGTAGATGCAGTAGGAAGGCACAGGGCTACAGAAGTGTATGTCTAAGGGGTAGATGCAGTAAGAAGGCACAGGGCTACAGAAGTGTATGTCTATGGGGTAGATGCAGTAAGAAGGCACAGGGCTACAGAAGTGTATGTCTAAGGGGTAGATGCAGTAAGAATGCACAGGGCTACAGAAGTGTATGTCTAAGGGGTAGATGCAGTAAGAAGGCACAGGGCTACAGAAGTGTATGTCTAAGGGGTAGATGCAGTAGGAAGGCACAGGGCTACAGAAGTGTATGTCTAAGGGGTAGATGCAGTAGGAAGGCACAGGGCTACAGAAGTGTATGTCTAAGGGGTAGATGCAGTAAGAAGGCACAGGGCTACAGAAGTGTATGTCTAAGGGGTAGATGCAGTAAGAAGGCACAGGGCTACAGAAGTGTATGTCTAAGGGGTAGATGCAGTAAGAAGGCACAGGGCTACAGAAGTGTATGTCTAAGGGGTAGATGCAGTAAGAATGCACAGGGCTACAGAAGTGTATGTCTAAGGGTAGATGCAGTAAGAATGCACAGGGCTACAGAAGTGTATGTCTAAGGGGTAGATGCAGTAAGAAGGCACAGGGCTACAGAAGTGTATGTCTAAGGGGTAGATGCAGTAAGAATGCACAGGGCTACAGAAGTGTATGTCTAAGGGGTAGATGCAGTAAGAAGGCACAGGGCTACAGAAGTGTATGTCTAAGGGGTAGATGCAGTAAGAATGCACAGGGCTACAGAAGTGTATGTCTAAGGGGTAGATGCAGTAAGAAGGCACAGGGCTACAGAAGTGTATGTCTAAGGGGTAGATGCAGTAGGAAGGCACAGGGCTACAGAAGTGTATGTCTAAGGGGTAGATGCAGTAAGAAGGCACAGGGCTACAGAAGTGTATGTCTAAGGGGTAGATGCAGTAAGAATGCACAGGGCTACAGAAGTGTATGTCTAAGGGGTAGATGCAGTAAGAAGGCACAGGGCTACAGAAGTGTATGTCTAAGGGGTAGATGCAGTAAGAAGGCACAGGGCTACAGAAGTGTATGTCTAAGGGGTAGATGCAGTAAGAAGGCACAGGGCTGCAGAAGTGTATGTCTAAGGGGTAGATGCAGTAAGAATGCACAGGGCTACAGAAGTGTATGTCTAAGGGGTAGATGCAGTAAGAATGCACAGGGCTACAGAAGTGTATGTCTAAGGGGTAGATGCAGTAAGAAGGCACAGGGCTACAGAAGTGTATGTCTAAGGGGTAGATGCAGTAAGAATGCAGGGCTACAGAAGTGTATGTCTAAGGGGTAGATGCAGTAAGAAGGCACAGGGCTACAGAAGTGTATGTCTAAGGGGTAGATGCAGTAAGAAGGCACAGGGCTACAGAAGTGTATGTCTAAGGGGTAGATGCAGTAAGAATGCACAGGGCTACAGAAGTGTATGTCTAAGGGGTAGATGCAGTGGCACAGGGCTACAGAAGTGTATGTCTAAGGGGTAGATGCAGTAAGAAGGCACAGGGCTACAGAAGTGTATGTCTAAGGGGTAGATGCAGTAAGAAGGCACAGGGCTACAGAAGTGTATGTCTAAGGGGTAGATGCAGTAAGAAGGCACAGGGCTACAGAAGTGTATGTCTAAGGGGTAGATGCAGTAAGAAGGCACAGGGCTACAGAAGTGTATGTCTAAGGGGTAGATGCAGTAAGAAGGCACAGGGCTACAGAAGTGTATGTCTAAGGGGTAGATGCAGTAAGAATGCACAGGGCTACAGAAGTGTATGTCTAAGGGGTAGATGCAGTAAGAAGGCACAGGGCTACAGAAGTGTATGTCTAAGGGGTAGATGCAGTAAGAATGCACAGGGCTACAGAAGTGTATGTCTAAGGGGTAGATGCAGTAGGAAGGCACAGGGCTACAGAAGTGTATGTCTAAGGGGTAGATGCAGTAAGAAGGCACAGGGCTACAGAAGTGTATGTCTAAGGGGTAGATGCAGTAAGAAGGCACAGGGCTACAGAAGTGTATGTCTAAGGGGTAGATGCAGTAGGAAGGCACAGGGCTACAGAAGTGTATGTCTAAGGGGTAGATGCAGTAAGAAGGCACAGGGCTACAGAAGTGTATGTCTAAGGGGTAGATGCAGTAGGAAGGCACAGGGCTACAGAAGTGTATGTCTAAGGGGTAGATGCAGTAAGAAGGCACAGGGCTACAGAAGTGTATGTCTAAGGGGTAGATGCAGTAAGAAGGCACAGGGCTACAGAAGTGTATGTCTAAGGGGGTAGATGCAGTAAGAATGCACAGGGCTACAGAAGTGTATGTCTAAGGGGTAGATGCAGTAAGAATGCACAGGGCTACAGAAGTGTATGTCTAAGGGGTAGATGCAGTAAGAAGGCACAGGGCTACAGAAGTGTATGTCTAAGGGTAGATGCAGTAGGAAGGCACAGGGCTACAGAAGTGTATGTCTAAGGGGTAGATGCAGTAAGAAGGCACAGGGCTACAGAAGTGTATGTCTAAGGGGTAGATGCAGTAAGAAGGCACAGGGCTACAGAAGTGTATGTCTAAGGGTAGATGCAGTAAGAAGGCACAGGGCTACAGAAGTGTATGTCTAAGGGGTAGATGCAGTAAGAAGGCACAGGGCTACAGAAGTGTATGTCTAAGGGGTAGATGCAGTAAGAAGGCACAGGGCTACAGAAGTGTATGTCTAAGGGGTAGATGCAGTAAGAAGGCACAGGGCTACAGAAGTGTATGTCTAAGGGGGTAGATGCAGTAAGAAGGCACAGGGTTACAGAAGTGTATGTCTAAGGGGTAGATGCAGTAAGAAGGCACAGGGTTACAGAAGTGTATGTCTAAGGGGTAGATGCAGTAAGAAGGCACAGGGCTACAGAAGTGTATGTCTAAGGGGTAGATGCAGTAAGAAGGCACAGGGCTACAGAAGTGTATGTCTAAGGGGTAGATGCAGTAAGAAGGCACAGGGCTACAGAAGTGTATGTCTAAGGGGTAGATGCAGTAAGAAGGCACAGGGCTACAGAAGTGTATGTCTAAGGGTAGATGCAGTAAGAAGGCACAGGGCTACAGAAGTGTATGTCTAAGGGGTAGATGCAGTAAGAAGGCACAGGGCTACAGAAGTGTATGTCTAAGGGGTAGATGCAGTAGGAAGGCACAGGGCTACAGAAGTGTATGTCTAAGGGGTAGATGCAGTAAGAAGGCACAGGGCTACAGAAGTGTATGTCTAAGGGGTAGATGCAGTAAGAATGCACAGGGCTACAGAAGTGTATGTCTAAGGGGTAGATGCAGTAAGAAGGCACAGGGCTACAGAAGTGTATGTCTAAGGGGTAGATGCAGTAAGAAGGCACAGGGCTACAGAAGTGTATGTCTAAGGGGTAGATGCAGTAAGAAGGCACAGGGCTACAGAAGTGTATGTCTAAGGGGTAGATGCAGTAAGAAGGCACAGGGCTACAGAAGTGTATGTCTAAGGGGTAGATGCAGTAAGAAGGCACAGGGCTACAGAAGTGTATGTCTAAGGGGTAGATGCAGTAAGAAGGCACAGGGCTACAGAAGTGTATGTCTAAGGGGTAGATGCAGTAAGAAGGCACAGGGCTACAGAAGTGTATGTCTAAGGGGTAGATGCAGTAAGAAGGCACAGGGCTACAGAAGTGTATGTCTAAGGGGTAGATGCAGTAAGAAGGCACAGGGCTACAGAAGTGTATGTCTAAGGGGTAGATGCAGTAAGAAGGCACAGGGCTACAGAAGTGTATGTCTAAGGGGGTAGATGCAGTAAGAAGGCACAGGGCTACAGAAGTGTATGTCTAAGGGGTAGATGCAGTAAGAAGGCACAGGGCTACAGAAGTGTATGTCTAAGGGGTAGATGCAGTAAGAAGGCACAGGGCTACAGAAGTGTATGTCTAAGGGGTAGATGCAGTAAGAAGGCACAGGGCTACAGAAGTGTATGTCTAAGGGGTAGATGCAGTAAGAAGGCAGAAGTGTATGTCAGGGGGTAGATGCTAAGGCACAGGGCTACAGAAGTGTATGTCTAAGGGGTAGATGCAGTAAGAAGGCACAGGGCTACAGAAGTGTATGTCTAAGGGGTAGATGCAGTAAGAATGCACAGGGCTAAGAAGTGTATGTCTAAGGGGTAGATGCAGTAAGAAGGCACAGGGCTACAGAAGTGTATGTCTAAGGGGTAGATGCAGTAAGAAGGCACAGGGCTACAGAAGTGTATGTCTAAGGGGTAGATGCAGTAAGAATGCACAGGGCTACAGAAGTGTATGTCTAAGGGGTAGATGCAGTAAGAAGGCACAGGGCTACAGAAGTGTATGTCTAAGGGGTAGATGCAGTAAGAAGGCACAGGGCTACAGAAGTGTATGTCTAAGGGGTAGATGCAGTAAGAATGCACAGGGCTACAGAAGTGTATGTCTAAGGGGTAGATGCAGTAAGAAGGCACAGGGCTACAGAAGTGTATGTCTAAGGGGTAGATGCAGTAAGAAGGCACAGGGCTACAGAAGTGTATGTCTAAGGGGTAGATGCAGTAAGAAGGCACAGGGCTACAGAAGTGTATGTCTAAGGGGTAGATGCAGTAAGAAGGCACAGGGCTACAGAAGTGTATGTCTAAGGGGTAGATGCAGTAAGAAGGCACAGGGCTACAGAAGTGTATGTCTAAGGGGTAGATGCAGTAAGAAGGCACAGGGCTACAGAAGTGTATGTCTAAGGGGTAGATGCAGTAAGAAGGCACAGGGCTACAGAAGTGTATGTCTAAGGGGGTAGATGCAGTAAGAAGGCACAGGGCTACAGAAGTGTATGTCTAAGGGGTAGATGCAGTAAGAAGGCACAGGGCTACAGAAGTGTATGTCTAAGGGGTAGATGCAGTAAGAAGGCACAGGGCTACAGAAGTGTATGTCTAAGGGGTAGATGCAGTAAGAATGCACAGGGCTACAGAAGTGTATGTCTAGTGTGCATGTAAGAAGTAGGAAGCACAGGGCTACAGAAGTGTATGTCTAAGGGGTAGATGCAGTAAGAAGGCACAGGGCTACAGAAGTGTATGTCTAAGGGGTAGATGCAGTAGGAAGGCACAGGGCTACAGAAGTGTATGTCTAAGGGGTAGATGCAGTAGGAAGGCACAGGGCTACAGAAGTGTATGTCTAAGGGGTAGATGCAGTAAGAAGGCACAGGGCTACAGAAGTGTATGTCTAAGGGGTAGATGCAGTAAGAAGGCACAGGGCTACAGAAGTGTATGTCTAAGGGGGTAGATGCAGTAAGAAGGCACAGGGCTACAGAAGTGTATGTCTAAGGGGTAGATGCAGTAAGAATGCACAGGGCTACAGAAGTGTATGTCTAAGGGGTAGATGTCTAAGGGGGTAGATGCAGTAGAAGGCACAGGGCTACAGAAGTGTATGTCTAAGGGGTAGATGCAGTAAGAAGGCACAGGGCTACAGAAGTGTATGTCTAAAGAGTAGATGCAGTAAGAAGGCACAGGGCTACAGAAGTGTATGTCTAAGGGTAGATGCAGTAAGAAGGCACAGGGCTACAGAAGTGTATGTCTAAGGGGTAGATGCAGTAAGAAGGCACAGGGCTACAGAAGTGTATGTCTAAGGGGTAGATGCAGTAAGAAGGCACAGGGCTACAGAAGTGTATGTCTAAGGGGTAGATGCAGTAAGAATGCACAGGGCTACAGAAGTGTATGTCTAAGGGGTAGATGCAGTAAGAAGGCACAGGGCTACAGAAGTGTATGTCTAAGGGGTAGATGCAGTAAGAATGCACAGGGCTACAGAAGTGTATGTCTAAGGGGTAGATGCAGTAAGAATGCACAGGGCTACAGAAGTGTATGTCTAAGGGGTAGATGCAGTAAGAATGCACAGGGCTACAGAAGTGTATGTCTAAGGGGTAGATGCAGTAAGAAGGCACAGGGCTACAGAAGTGTATGTCTAAGGGGTAGATGCAGTAAGAAGGCACAGGGCTACAGAAGTGTATGTCTAAGGGGTAGATGCAGTAAGAATGCACAGGGCTACAGAAGTGTATGTCTAAGGGGTAGATGCAGTAAGAAGGCACAGGGCTACAGAAGTGTATGTCTAAGGGGTAGATGCAGTAAGAAGGCACAGGGCTACAGAAGTGTATGTCTAAGGGGTAGATGCAGTAAGAAGGCACAGGGCTACAGAAGTGTATGTCTAAGGGGTAGATGCAGTAAGAAGGCACAGGGCTACAGAAGTGTATGTCTAAGGGGTAGATGCAGTAAGAAGGCACAGGGCTACAGAAGTGTATGTCTAAGGGGTAGATGCAGTAAGAAGGCACAGGGCTACAGAAGTGTATGTCTAAGGGGTAGATGCAGTAAGAAGGCACAGGGCTACAGAAGTGTATGTCTAAGGGGTAGATGCAGTAAGAATGCACAGGGCTACAGAAGTGTATGTCTAAGGGGTAGATGCAGTAAGAAGGCACAGGGCTACAGAAGTGTATGTCTAAGGGGTAGATGCAGTAAGAATGCACAGGGCTACAGAAGTGTATGTCTAAGGGGTAGATGCAGTAAGAAGGCACAGGGCTACAGAAGTGTATGTCTAAGGGGTAGATGCAGTAAGAAGGCACAGGGCTACAGAAGTGTATGTCTAAGGGGGTAGATGCAGTAAGAAGGCACAGGGCTACAGAAGTGTATGTCTAAGGGGTAGATGCAGTAAGAAGGCACAGGGCTACAGAAGTGTATGTCTAAGGGGTAGATGCAGTAAGAAGGCACAGGGCTACAGAAGTGTATGTCTAAGGGGTAGATGCAGTAAGAAGGCACAGGGCTACAGAAGTGTATGTCTAAGGGGTAGATGCAGTAAGAAGGCACAGGGCTACAGAAGTGTATGTCTAAGGGGGTAGATGCAGTAAGAAGGCACAGGGCTACAGAAGTGTATGTCTAAGGGGTAGATGCAGTAAGAAGGCACAGGGCTACAGAAGTGTATGTCTAAGGGGTAGATGCAGTAAGAAGGCACAGGGCTACAGAAGTGTATGTCTAAGGGGTAGATGCAGTAAGAAGGCACAGGGCTACAGAAGTGTATGTCTAAGGGGTAGATGCAGAGAGGCACAGGGCTGTATGTCTAAGGGGTAGATGCAGTAGGAAGGCACAGGGCTACAGAAGTGTATGTCTAAGGGGTAGATGCAGTAAGAAGGCACAGGGCTACAGAAGTGTATGTCTAAGGGGTAGATGCAGTAAGAAGGCACAGGGCTACAGAAGTGTATGTCTAAGGGGTAGATGCAGTAAGAAGGCACAGGGCTACAGAAGTGTATGTCTAAGGGGTAGATGCAGTAAGAAGGCACAGGGCTACAGAAGTGTATGTCTAAGGGGTAGATGCAGTAAGAAGGCACAGGGTTACAGAAGTGTATGTCTAAGGGGGTAGATGCAGTAAGAAGGCACAGGGCTACAGAAGTGTATGTCTAAGGGTAGATGCAGTAAGAAGGCACAGGGGCTACAGAAGTGTATGTCTAAGGGGTAGATGCAGTAAGAAGGCACAGGGTTACAGAAGTGTATGTCTAAGGGGTAGATGCAGTAAGAAGGCACAGGGCTACAGAAGTGTATGTCTAAGGGGTAGATGCAGTAAGAAGGCACAGGGCTACAGAAGTGTATGTCTAAGGGGTAGATGCAGTAAGAAGGCACAGGGCTACAGAAGTGTATGTCTAAGGGTAGATGCAGTAAGAAGGCACAGGGCTACAGAAGTGTATGTCTAAGGGGTAGATGCAGTAAGAAGGCACAGGGCTACAGAAGTGTATGTCTAAGGGGTAGATGCAGTAAGAATGCACAGGGCTACAGAAGTGTATGTCTAAGGGGTAGATGCAGTAGGAAGGCACAGGGCTACAGAAGTGTATGTCTAAGGGGTAGATGCAGTAAGAAGGCACAGGGCTGAAGTGTATGTCTAAGGGGTAGATGCAGTAAGAAGGCACAGGGCTACAGAAGTGTATGTCTAAGGGGTAGATGCAGTAAGAAGGCACAGGGCTACAGAAGTGTATGTCTAAGGGGTAGATGCAGTAAGAAGGCACAGGGCTACAGAAGTGTATGTCTAAGGGGTAGATGCAGTAAGAAGGCACAGGGCTACAGAAGTGTATGTCTAAGGGGTAGATGCAGTAAGAAGGCACAGGGCTACAGAAGTGTATGTCTAAGGGGTAGATGCAGTAAGAAGGCACAGGGCTACAGAAGTGTATGTCTAAGGGGTAGATGCAGTAAGAAGGCACAGGGCTACAGAAGTGTATGTCTAAGGGTAGATGCAGTAAGAAGGCACAGGGCTACAGAAGTGTATGTCTAAGGGGTAGATGCAGTAAGAAGGCACAGGGCTACAGAAGTGTATGTCTAAGGGGTAGATGCAGTAAGAAGGCACAGGGCTACAGAAGTGTATGTCTAAGGGGTAGATGCAGTAAGAAGGCACAGGGCTACAGAAGTGTATGTCTAAGGGGTAGATGCAGTAAGAAGGCACAGGGCTACAGAAGTGTATGTCTAAGGGGTAGATGCAGTAAGAAGGCACAGGGCTACAGAAGTGTATGTCTAAGGGGTAGATGCAGTAAGAAGGCACAGGGCTACAGAAGTGTATGTCTAAGGGGTAGATGCAGTAAGAAGGCACAGGGCTACAGAAGTGTATGTCTAAGGGGTAGATGCAGTAAGAAGGCACAGGGCTACAGAAGTGTATGTCTAAGGGGTAGATGCAGTAAGAAGGGCTACAGAAGTGTATGTCTAAGGGGTAGATGCAGTAAGAAGGCACAGGGCTACAGAAGTGTATGTCTAAGGGGTAGATGCAGTAAGAAGGCACAGGGCACAGAAGTGTATGTCTAAGGGGTAGATGCAGTAAGAAGGCACAGGGCTACAGAAGTGTATGTCTAAGGGTAGATGCAGTAAGAAGGCACAGGGTTACAGAAGTGTATGTCTAAGGGGTAGATGCAGTAAGAAGGCACAGGGCTACAGAAGTGTATGTCTAAGGGTAGATGCAGTAAGAAGGCACAGGGCTACAGAAGTGTATGTCTAAGGGGTAGATGCAGTAAGAAGGCACAGGGCTACAGAAGTGTATGTCTAAGGGATGTAGATGCAGTAAGAAGGCACAGGGCTACAGAAGTGTATGTCTAAGGGGTAGATGCAGTAAGAAGGCACAGGGCTACAGAAGTGTATGTCTAAGGGTAGATGCAGTAAGGAAGGCACAGGGCTACAGAAGTGTATGTCTAAGGGGTAGATGCAGTAAGAAGGCACAGGGCTACAGAAGTGTATGTCTAAGGGGTAGATGCAGTAAGAAGGCACAGGGCTACAGAAGTGTATGTCTAAGGGGTAGATGCAGTAAGAAGGCACAGGGCTACAGAAGTGTATGTCTAAGGGGTAGATGCAGTAAGAAGGCACAGGGCTACAGAAGTGTATGTCTAAGGGTAGATGCAGTAAGAAGGCACAGGGCTACAGAAGTGTATGTCTAAGGGGTAGATGCAGTAAGAAGGCACAGGGCTACAGAAGTGTATGTCTAAGGGGTAGATGCAGTAGAAGGCACAGGGCACAGGTGTATGTCTAAGGGGTAGATGCAGTAAGAAGGCACAGGGCTACAGAAGTGTATGTCTAAGGGGTAGATGCAGTAAGAAGGCACAGGGCTACAGAAGTGTATGTCTAAGGGGTAGATGCAGTAAGAAGGCACAGGGCTACAGAAGTGTATGTCTAAGGGGTAGATGCAGTAAGAAGGCACAGGGCTACAGAAGTGTATGTCTAAGGGGTAGATGCAGTAGGAAGGCACAGGGCTACAGAAGTGTATGTCTAAGGGGTAGATGCAGTAAGAAGGCACAGGGCTACAGAAGTGTATGTCTAAGGGTAGATGCAGTAAGAAGGCACAGGGCTACAGAAGTGTATGTCTAAGGGGTAGATGCAGTAAGAAGGCACAGGGCTACAGAAGTGTATGTCTAAGGGTAGATGCAGTAAGAAGGCACAGGGCTACAGAAGTGTATGTCTAAGGGGTAGATGCAGTAGGAAGGCACAGGGCTACAGAAGTGTATGTCTAAGGGGTAGATGCAGTAAGAAGGCACAGGGCTACAGAAGTGTATGTCTAAGGGGGGGTAGATGCAGTAGAAGGCACAGGGCTACAGAAGTGTATGTCTAAGGGGTAGATGCAGTAAGAAGGCACAGGGCTACAGAAGTGTATGTCTAAGGGGTAGATGCAGTAAGAAGGCACAGGGCTACAGAAGTGTATGTCTAAGGGGTAGATGCAGTAGGAAGGCACAGGGCTACAGAAGTGTATGTCTAAGGGGGTAGATGCAGTAAGAAGGCACAGGGCTACAGAAGTGTATGTCTAAGGGGGGGTAGATGCAGTAAGAAGGCACAGGGCTACAGAAGTGTATGTCTAAGGGGTAGATGCAGTAAGAAGGCACAGGGCTACAGAAGTGTATGTCTAAGGGGTAGATGCAGTAAGAAGGCACAGGGCTACAGAAGTGTATGTCTAAGGGGTAGATGCAGTAAGAAGGCACAGGGCTACAGAAGTGTATGTCTAAGGGGTAGATGCAGTAAGAAGGCACAGGGCTACAGAAGTGTATGTCTAAGGGGGTAGATGCAGTAAGAAGGCACAGGGCTACAGAAGTGTATGTCTAAGGGGTAGATGCAGTAAGAAGGCACAGGGCTACAGAAGTGTATGTCTAAGGGGTAGATGCAGTAAGAAGGCACAGGGCTACAGAAGTGTATGTCTAAGGGGTAGATGCAGTAAGAAGGCACAGGGCTACAGAAGTGTATGTCTAAGGGGTAGATGCAGTAAGAAGGCACAGGGCTACAGAAGTGTATGTCTAAGGGGTAGATGCAGTAAGAAGGCACAGGGCTACAGAAGTGTATGTCTAAGGGGTAGATGCAGTAAGAAGGCACAGGGCTACAGAAGTGTATGTCTAAGGGGTAGATGCAGTAAGAAGGCACAGGGCTACAGAAGTGTATGTCTAAGGGGTAGATGCAGTAAGAAGGCACAGGGCTACAGAAGTGTATGTCTAAGGGTAGATGCAGTAAGAAGGCACAGGGCTACAGAAGTGTATGTCTAAGGGGGTAGATGCAGTAAGAAGGCACAGGGCTACAGAAGTGTATGTCTAAGGGGTAGATGCAGTAAGAAGGCACAGGGCTACAGAAGTGTATGTCTAAGGGGTAGATGCAGTAAGAAGGCACAGGGCTACAGAAGTGTATGTCTAAGGGGTAGATGCAGTAAGAAGGCACAGGGCTACAGAAGTGTATGTCTAAGGGGTAGATGCAGTAAGAAGGCACAGGGCTACAGAAGTGTATGTCTAAGGGGTAGATGCAGTAAGAAGGCACAGGGCTACAGAAGTGTATGTCTAAGGGGTAGATGCAGTAAGAAGGCACAGGGCTACAGAAGTGTATGTCTAAGGGGTAGATGCAGTAAGAAGGCACAGGGCTACAGAAGTGTATGTCTAAGGGGTAGATGCAGTAAGAAGGCACAGGGCTGAAGTGTATGTCTAAGGGGTAGATGCAGATGCAGTAAGGCACAGGGCTACAGAAGTGTATGTCTAAGGGGTAGATGCAGTAAGAAGGCACAGGGCTACAGAAGTGTATGTCTAAGGGGTAGATGCAGTAGGAAGGCACAGGGCTACAGAAGTGTATGTCTAAGGGGTAGATGCAGTAAGAAGGCACAGGGCTACAGAAGTGTATGTCTAAGGGGTAGATGCAGTAAGAAGGCACAGGGCTACAGAAGTGTATGTCTAAGGGGTAGATGCAGTAAGAAGGCACAGGGCTACAGAAGTGTATGTCTAAGGGGTAGATGCAGTAAGAAGGCACAGGGCTACAGAAGTGTATGTCTAAGGGGTAGATGCAGTAAGAAGGCACAGGGCTACAGAAGTGTATGTCTAAGGGGTAGATGCAGTAAGAAGGCACAGGGCTACATGTCTAAGTGTATGTCTATGTCTAAGGGGTAGATGCAGTAAGAAGGCACAGGGCTACAGAAGTGTATGTCTAAGGGGTAGATGCAGTAAGAAGGCACAGGGCTACAGAAGTGTATGTCTAAGGGGTAGATGCAGTAAGAAGGCACAGGGCTACAGAAGTGTATGTCTAAGGGGTAGATGCAGTAAGAAGGCACAGGGCTACAGAAGTGTATGTCTAAGGGGTAGATGCAGTAAGAAGGCACAGGGCTACAGAAGTGTATGTCTAAGGGGTAGATGCAGTAAGAAGGCACAGGGCTACAGAAGTGTATGTCTAAGGGGTAGATGCAGTAAGAAGGCACAGGGCTACAGAAGTGTATGTCTAAGGGGTAGATGCAGTAAGAAGGCACAGGGCTACAGAAGTGTATGTCTAAGGGGTAGATGCAGTAAGAAGGCACAGGGCTACAGAAGTGTATGTCTAAGGGGTAGATGCAGTAGGAAGGCACAGGGCTACAGAAGTGTATGTCTAAGGGGTAGATGCAGTAGGAAGGCACAGGGCTACAGAAGTGTATGTCTAAGGGGTAGATGCAGTAAGAATGCAGGGCTACAGAAGTGTATGTGTCTATGGGTAGATGCAGTAAGAAGGCACAGGGCTACAGAAGTGTATGTCTAAGGGGTAGATGCAGTAAGAAGGCACAGGGCTACAGAAGTGTATGTCTAAGGGGTAGATGCAGTAGGAAGGCACAGGGCTACAGAAGTGTATGTCTAAGGGGTAGATGCAGTAAGAAGGCACAGGGCTACAGAAGTGTATGTCTAAGGGGTAGATGCAGTAAGAAGGCACAGGGCTACAGAAGTGTATGTCTAAGGGGTAGATGCAGTAAGAAGGCACAGGGCTACAGAAGTGTATGTCTAAGGGGTAGATGCAGTAAGAAGGCACAGGGCTACAGAAGTGTATGTCTAAGGGGTAGATGCAGTAGGAAGGCACAGGGCTACAGAAGTGTATGTCTAAGGGGTAGATGCAGTAAGAAGGCACAGGGCTACAGAAGTGTATGTCTAAGGGGTAGATGCAGTAAGAAGGCACAGGGCTACAGAAGTGTATGTCTAAGGGGTAGATGCAGTAAGAAGGCACAGGGCTACAGAAGTGTATGTCTAAGGGGTAGATGCAGTAAGAAGGCACAGGGCTACAGAAGTGTATGTCTAAGGGGTAGATGCACAGGGCTACAGAAGTGTATGTCTAAGGGGTAGATGCAGTAAGAAGGCACAGGGCTACAGAAGTGTATGTCTAAGGGGTAGATGCAGTAAGAAGGCACAGGGCTACAGAAGTGTATGTCTAAGGGGGTAGATGCAGTAAGAAGGCACAGGGCTACAGAAGTGTATGTCTAAGGGGTAGATGCAGTAAGAAGGCACAGGGCTACAGAAGTGTATGTCTAAGGGGTAGATGCAGTAAGAATGCACAGGGCTACAGAAGTGTATGTCTAAGGGGTAGATGCAGTAAGAAGGCACAGGGCTACAGAAGTGTATGTCTAAGGGGTAGATGCAGTAAGAAGGCACAGGGCTACAGAAGTGTATGTCTAAGGGGTAGATGCAGTAAGAAGGCACAGGGCTACAGAAGTGTATGTCTAAGGGGTAGATGCAGTAAGAAGGCACAGGGCTACAGAAGTGTATGTCTAAGGGGGTAGATGCAGTAAGAAGGCACAGGGCTGTATGTCTAAGGGGTAGATGCAGTAAGAAGGCACAGGGCTACAGAAGTGTATGTCTAAGGGGTAGATGCAGTAGGAAGGCACAGGGCTACAGAAGTGTATGTCTAAGGGGTAGATGCAGTAAGAAGGCACAGGGCTACAGAAGTGTATGTCTAAGGGGTAGATGCAGTAAGAAGGCACAGGGCTACAGAAGTGTATGTCTAAGGGGTAGATGCAGTAAGAAGGCACAGGGCTACAGAAGTGTATGTCTAAGGGGTAGATGCAGTAAGAAGGCACAGGGCTACAGAAGTGTATGTCTAAGGGGTAGATGCAGTAAGAAGGCACAGGGCTACAGAAGTGTATGTCTAAGGGGTAGATGCAGTAAGAAGGCACAGGGCTACAGAAGTGTATGTCTAAGGGGTAGATGCAGTAGGAAGGCACAGGGCTACAGAAGTGTATGTCTAAGGGGTAGATGCAGTAAGAAGGCACAGGGCTACAGAAGTGTATGTCTAAGGGGTAGATGCAGTAGGAAGGCACAGGGGCTACAGAAGTGTATGTCTAAGGGGTAGATGCAGTAAGAAGGCACAGGGCTACAGAAGTGTATGTCTAAGGGGTAGATGCAGTAAGAAGGCACAGGGCTACAGAAGTGTATGTCTAAGGGGTAGATGCAGTAAGAAGGCACAGGGCTACAGAAGTGTATGTCTAAGGGGTAGATGCAGTAAGAAGGCACAGGGCTACAGAAGTGTATGTCTAAGGGGTAGATGCAGTAGGAAGGCACAGGGCTACAGAAGTGTATGTCTAAGGGGTAGATGCAGTAAGAAGGCACAGGGCTACAGAAGTGTATGTCTAAGGGTAGATGCAGTAAGAAGGCACAGGGCTACAGAAGTGTATGTCTAAGGGGGTAGATGCAGTAAGAAGGCACAGGGCTACAGAAGTGTATGTCTAAGGGGTAGATGCAGTAGGAAGGCACAGGGCTACAGAAGTGTATGTCTAAGGGGTAGATGCAGTAAGAAGGCACAGGGCTACAGAAGTGTATGTCTAAGGGGTGATGCAGTAAGAAGGCACAGGGCTACAGAAGTGTATGTCTAGGGGTAGATGCAGTAGGAAGGCACAGGGCTACAGAAGTGTATGTCTAAGGGGTAGATGCAGTAAGAAGGCACAGGGCTCTATGGGTAGTATGTCTAAGAAGTGTATGCAGTAGTAAGAAGGCACAGGGCTACAGAAGTGTATGTCTAAGGGGTAGATGCAGTAAGAAGGCACAGGGCTACAGAAGTGTATGTCTAAGTGTATGTCTAAAGGGGTAGATGCAGTAGATGAAGGAACACAGGGCTACAGAAGTGTATGTCTAAGGGGTAGATGCAGTAAGAAGGCACAGGGCTACAGAAGTGTATGTCTAAGGGGTAGATGCAGTAAGAAGTGCACAGGGCTACAGAAGTGTATGTCTAAGGGTGTAGATGCAGATGCAGAAGGCACAGGGCTACAGAAGTGTATGTCTAAGGGGTAGATGCAGTAAGAAGGCACAGGGCTACAGAAGTGTATGTCTAAGGGGTAGATGCAGTAAGAAGGCACAGGGCTACAGAAGTGTATGTCTAAGGGGTAGATGCAGTAAGAATGCACAGGGCTACAGAAGTGTATGTCTAAGGGGTAGATGCAGTAAGAAGGCACAGGGCTACAGAAGTGTATGTCTAAGGGGTAGATGCAGTAGGAAGGCACAGGGCTACAGAAGTGTATGTCTAAGGGGTAGATGCAGTAAGAAGGCACAGGGCTACAGAAGTGTATGTCTAAGGGGTAGATGCAGTAGGAAGGCACAGGGCTACAGAAGTGTATGTCTAAGGGGTAGATGCAGTAAGAAGGCACAGGGCTACAGAAGTGTATGTCTAAGGGGTAGATGCAGTAAGAAGGCACAGGGCTACAGAAGTGTATGTCTAAGGGGTAGATGCAGTAGATGCAGGGCTAAGAAGTGTACAGGGCTACAGAAGTGTATGTCTAAGGGGTAGATGCAGTAAGAAGGCACAGGGCTACAGAAGTGTATGTCTAAGGGGTAGATGCAGTAGGAAGGCACAGGGCTACAGAAGTGTATGTCTAAGGGGTAGATGCAGTAAGAAGGCACAGGGCTACAGAAGTGTATGTCTAAGGGGTAGATGCAGTAAGAAGGCACAGGGCTACAGAAGTGTATGTCTAAGGGGTAGATGCAGTAAGAAGGCACAGGGCTACAGAAGTGTATGTCTAAGGGGTAGATGCAGTAAGAATGCAGTAGGAAGGCACAGGGCTACAGAAGTGTATGTCTAAGGGGTAGATGCAGTAAGAAGGCACAGGGTTACAGAAGTGTATGTCTAAGGGGTAGATGCAGTAAGAAGGCACAGGGCTACAGAAGTGTATGTCTAAGGGGTAGATGCAGTAGGAAGGCACAGGGCTACAGAAGTGTATGTCTAAGGGGTAGATGCAGTAAGAATGCACAGGGCTACAGAAGTGTATGTCTAAGGGGTAGATGCAGTAAGAATGCACAGGGCTACAGAAGTGTATGTCTAAGGGGTAGATGCAGTAAGAAGGCACAGGGCTACAGAAGTGTATGTCTAAGGGGTAGATGCAGTAAGAAGGCACAGGGTTACAGAAGTGTATGTCTAAGGGGTAGATGCAGTAAGAAGGCACAGGGCTACAGAAGTGTATGTCTAAGGGGTAGATGCAGTAAGAAGGCACAGGGCTACAGAAGTGTATGTCTAAGGGGTAGATGCAGTAAGAAGGCACAGGGCTACAGAAGTGTATGTCTAAGGGGTAGATGCAGTAAGAAGGCACAGGGCTACAGAAGTGTATGTCTAAGGGGTAGATGCAGTAAGAATGCACAGGGCTACAGAAGTGTATGTCTAAGGGGTAGATGCAGTAAGAATGCACAGGGCTACAGAAGTGTATGTCTAAGGGGTAGATGCAGTAGGAAGGCACAGGGCTACAGAAGTGTATGTCTAAGGGGTAGATGCAGTAAGAAGGCACAGGGCTACAGAAGTGTATGTCTAAGGGGTAGATGCAGTAGGAAGGCACAGGGTTACAGAAGTGTATGTCTAAGGGGTAGATGCAGTAGGAAGGCACAGGGCTACAGAAGTGTATGTCTAAGGGGTAGATGCAGTAAGAAGGCACAGGGCTACAGAAGTGTATGTCTAAGGGGTAGATGCAGTAAGAATGCACAGGGCTACAGAAGTGTATGTCTAAGGGGTAGATGCAGTAGGAAGGCACAGGGCTACAGAAGTGTATGTCTAAGGGGTAGATGCAGTAAGAAGGCACAGGGCTACAGAAGTGTATGTCTAAGGGGTAGATGCAGTAGGAAGGCACAGGGCTACAGAAGTGTATGTCTAAGGGGTAGATGCAGTAAGAAGGCACAGGGCTACAGAAGTGTATGTCTAAGGGGTAGATGCAGTAAGAATGCACAGGGCTACAGAAGTGTATGTCTAAGGGGTAGATGCAGTAGGAAGGCACAGGGCTACAGAAGTGTATGTCTAAGGGGTAGATGCAGTAAGAAGGCACAGGGCTACAGAAGTGTATGTCTAAGGGGTAGATGCAGTAAGAAGGCACAGGGCTACAGAAGTGTATGTCTAAGGGGGTAGATGCAGTAAGAAGGCACAGGGCTACAGACAGTGTATGTCTAAGGGGTAGATGCAGTAAGAAGGCACAGGGCTACAGAAGTGTATGTCTAAGGGGTAGATGCAGTAAGAATGCACAGGGCTACAGAAGTGTATGTCTAAGGGGTAGATGCAGTAAGAATGCACAGGGTTACAGAAGTGTATGTCTAAGGGGTAGATGCAGTAGGAAGGCACAGGGCTACAGAAGTGTATGTCTAAGGGGTAGATGCAGTAAGAAGGCACAGGGCTACAGAAGTGTATGTCTAAGGGGTGGATGCAGTAGGAAGGCACAGGGCTACAGAAGTGTATGTCTAAGGGGTAGATGCAGTAGGAAGGCACAGGGCTACAGAAGTGTATGTCTAAGGGGTAGATGCAGTAAGAATGCACAGGGCTACAGAAGTGTATGTCTAAGGGGTAGATGCAGTAGGAAGGCACAGGGCTACAGAAGTGTATGTCTAAGGGGTAGATGCAGTAAGAAGGCACAGGGCTACAGAAGTGTATGTCTAAGGGGTAGATGCAGTAAGAAGGCACAGGGCTACAGAAGTGTATGTCTATGGGGTAAATGCAGTAGGAAGGTACGTTTACTCAGTGCTGAAGCATTGATTTGGGTGGCTGGAGATCCTATTTACTTGTCATATGTATGTGTGTTCATATGTGTGCGGTTGTACATGTGTTTGCATGTGCATGTGTGTGGAGCCCAGAGGACACCTTGGGTGTTATCCTCAGGTATGATGTCCACCTCTTTTTAAAAATATTTTTATTCATTTATTTTCAAGCAGAGAAAGAGAGAGAGAGAGAGAGAGAGAGAGAGAGAGAGAATGGGCACACCAGAGCTTCCAGCTGCTGCAAACAAACTCCAGATGCATGTGCCACTTTGTATATCTGGCTATACATGGGTACTGGGGAATCAAACGTGGGACATTAGGTTTTGTAGGCGGGTGCCTTAACCACTGAGCCATTCCTCCAGCCCAATTGCCCACCTCTTTCTAAGACGGCGTCTCTCACTGGCCAGGAGCTCAGCATTTAGGCTAGACTGCTGCTCAGAGAGCTCCGGGGATCCTTTTGTCTCTGCCTCTCCAGAGATGGGGTTACAGGTACACGCCAGCCCGTCTGGTATTTACATGGGAACTGGGGATCAAACTCAGGTCCTCACACTTGTGAGACAAGCACTCTACTGACGCTTTATTTGTTTTTGAGACAGGCTTTCATGCAGCCCAGGCTGGCCTCAAACTTGCTATGAAGCTGAGGATGACTTTGAAGTTCCACCCAAATGCTGTTATTACAGGCATGTACCACCGTGCCCCCCTTTAAGCCATGCCGGGACTCGAGGCCAAGATTTCATGCACTAGTCAAGCACTCTAGCAACTGAGCTGCACACCCAGCTCCTGGAGCTCTTATCTGAAAAGCCTTGATGCAAGCAGAGCCATTTTAATTACCACGCATAGGGCTGGAGGGATGGCTTAGCGGTTAAGGCGTTTGCCTGCAAAGCCAAAGGACCCAGGTTCGATTCCCCAGGACCCACATTAGCCAGATGCACAAGGGGGCACATGCGTCCCGAATTCGTTTGCAGTGGCTAGAGGCCCTGGCACGCCCATTCTCTCTCTCTCCCTTTCTCTGTCAAATAGATAAATAAATAAAAAGAAAAGATTTTTAATTACCGTACATAGAATAGTAGTTGATGACATGAACGAAAAAGTAAGCTAAATAGAATACCCTGTGCCCTGCATTACCCTTTGTGCTTTCCCAGTGCTTTGTTATATAGAGGAGATGGAAGCCCCGCTACAGGAGAGACAGGGTTCTTTCACCTTTGCACTCTCCGGATACTCCTCAGGTGTTCGGTGCAGCAAGACGTGCCCCTTGCTGGGAATATTCAGATATATACAGTTGGCAGCCATGTCATCAGGCACCGTGAGCTTGTCGTAGCGGTGGTCACTCATCTGCTGCATGATCTAGAAAACAAAACAAAAACAAAACCAAAGCAAATAACGGCTACAAAGACTTTCCCACACTCTCCCACGGAGGGAAGGCAGTGGAGGACGGTATAGGCTTGCAAGTGATGCCTTGGGCTGGACTGTAGTTCAAATTCAAGTCATGGCTATCCTCTCCAGTCACTCAGAACCAGAAGAGAGAAACCTGATTAAGCTATGAGTCTTTCTAAGAACTGTAAGGTTCTTGCTCTTTTTTTCCTCCCCCCCCCCCGCAATGAAGGGTCTCACTCTAGCTCAGGCTGACCTGGAACTCATTCCGTAGTTCCAAGCTGGCCTCAAACTCACAGCGATCCTCCTACGTCTGCCTCCCAAGTGCTGGGATTAAAGATGTGCACCACCATGCCTGGCTCTTGTTCTTTGAAAGAATGTATTTGTTTCTATTTATTTTTAAGGTTTTAAAACTGCCCATTACTTTAATTTTTAAAAATATTATTTATTTACTTGAGAGACAGAATATGAATGAACATGGGTGTGCCAGAGTCTCTTGCTGCTTTAACCCCAGAGACATGTGCCACTTTGTGTGTCTAACTTTACCTGGGCATCAGGAATTGAACCTAGGCCAACAGGCTTTGCAAGCAACTACCTTGAACCGCTAAACCCTGTTTAATTTTTTTGTATTTTTTTTTTGAGAGAGAGCGAGTTGGCGTGCCAGGGCCTCCAGTCATGGCACTCAAACTCCAGGCGTGTATGTCACCTAGTGTGTATGTGTGACCTTGTGTACTTGTGTCACCTTGTACATCTGGCTTACATGAGACCTGGGGAGATGAACATGGGTCCTCAGGCTTTTCAGGCTAGCACCTTAACTGCAAAGCCATCCCTGCAGCCCCCTATTTTAATTTTTAATCACAAGCCCTATCAATAGGACACAAAACGGTCACAGATGTGAAAGGTCCAGTGTGGATTCGGATGGTATTCCTGGCTGGGTTAAGCAGGCTTGCCCTGGTCTTTAGTAAAGATGGGTCACTGAGGTACGCACCATGCTCAATAATCAGATTTAGTGATAACATGCACACAAATGTGCATAAACATATATGCACACACACATACCTTTTGCTCTTCTATGTATATTTATGTTGAATTTACCTCTTTGTTTGAAGGTGATGCCTTATAATATCACTAACGAAAGAATTTAAAAAACACACACAACAAACTCCCAAGTCTAGGCATTACTGTGAGGGGATCTGTCTTGGCAGATTTGGGGTTAAGGTACAGGAATTTGTATTTCTTCCAGAAAATTCTGAGGCAGAGTCCTGGACTACATTTGGAGAAAACTGACTTAGCAGGCCTGCTTTTTGAATGAAGCATTTTATTATGATCTTATCATAAAATAACTTTAAGAACCCCAAAAATGTACTCTGCACAAAATTGAAAACATTAATACCTCATTCCGACTTCCTCAACACAGCCAAAACAGAGCTGCCCAGGCAGACTCTCAAACAAGCAGGAGACAAAGGCAACATTCATTTTGGGTTTAGTCACAGAAACTATTTCTATTCTTCTTTTGTGGTGCTGGGGATGGGACCTAGGGTCTGGTCCATGTTAGGAACATTTCCGTTCCGTATCAGTCCCCACATGCTATAAGGGATCTGCAGAAACGTTATGCCATAACGTGGTATTTTCCAGTCTGCGTCTAATTGACTTTACAGCCAGGTCTCCTTTATCCTTTAGTGTTTGTAATGAAATGTGCTCACGTATCTTTATGTACTTGAGAGAATATGTATGTATACGTGTGTGCATGTCAGGGCCTCTTCCAGATGCATGCACCACTTTGTTCATCTGGCTTTACATGTGTACTAGGGACTTGAACCTGGGCTGGAAGGCTTTGCAAGCAAGTGCCTTTAACTACTGAGCCATCCTCCCAGCCCCAAAACGTGCTTATATTGCTAGACTTGCCCACAGTCACAGTAAGCATTGGCTTGTCTTCCATTCCAGACTTACGGTATAGGAGAGAGACTGGGCTCCCTGTGCACTCCCAGGAGAACGTGAAAAGGGGTATAAACAGAGCCCTTCCTGCTGGAGAGATGGCTCAGCAGATAAGACACTTGCCTGTGAAGCCTAAAGACCCAGGTCCAATTCCCCAGGACCCACGTAAGCCAGATGCACAAGGGGGTGCACGCGTCTGGAGTTCTTTTGCAGTGGCTGGAGGCTCTGGTGTGTCCATTCTCTCTCAGATAAATAAATAAATATTATATAAAAAAAAAACCAGACCTGAGAGGTCAAATACTTAGCTCAAGGTCATGCAGGTAAATTAAATAATTTATTGTTTTAATTAAAAAATATTTTATTTATTTGAGAGAGGGAGAATGAGGCAGAGAAAGAGAGAAGAGGGAGAGGAAGAACAGGCATGTCAGGGCCTCCAGCCATTGCAAACGAACTCCAGACGCATGCACCACCTTGTGCATCTGGCTTACGTGGGTCCTGGGGAATTGAACCAAGGTCCTTTGGCTTTGCAGGCAATCGCCTTAACTGCTAAACCATCTCTCTAGCCCTGAAAATATTTTTATTTATTTGCAACCAGAAAGAGATAGAGACAAGAGAGACAGAGAGAGAGAATGGGTGAGTCAGAGCCTCCAGTAGCTGCAAAGTACTCCAGATGTATGTGCCACTGTGCGTCTGGCTTTACATGGTATTGGGGAATCAAACCTGGGTCGTTAGGCATTTCAGGCAAGTGCCTTAACCACTAAGCAATCTTTCCAGCCCCCAGATTAATTTATTTTTATTAGTGTATTGTAACAAATGATGGGTTGACATCCATATATATATATCATGTAGTTTGATCTTATTTGCCTTTCCATTACTTTTTCCTGTCCCTCTGTCCCCACCCCTGCTTGTCCTTCTTCCCAAAGAGTCCTCCCCTCTGCTTGCAAGTCTGTTTTCTTTTAGTCTAGATTCTACACATGAGAGAAAACATGGGATATTTACTTTCTGGGCCTGGATTATTTTGCTTAATGGGATGATCTCCATTTCCATCCAATTTCCTGCACATGACGTAATTTTTCATTCTTAAGACTGAATTTCATTGTGTGTGTGTGTGTGTGTGTGTGTGTGTGTGTGTGTGTGTGTGTTTTGGTGGTTGGCCCTTATTTTCCAAGCCATACAAGACCCCACCTTTGGAAATCTCTTGGGGGTTTGTCTTTCTCTGCTTTCTGTGTACCTACATTATTCAGCACAACAGTCTCCCAATAAATCTTCCAGACTTTTGAAAACGGGGGAAATTTTAACATGAAAGTTCTTTCTCTTCACCCAGAGGGCTTGAATACAGGCCCAGGAATAATGGTAGTAGAGAACCTGGCGCCAAGTCAGGTGATCTTCGAGAGACAGGCTGGGATCAAGAGTCACGTGACCTTGTGGAGTAGACAGAGCCTGGAATCAAGAGTCATATGACCTTGGGGAGGTCACTTACGCTTTTTTTTTTTTTTTTTTAAACTGTAAACTGGGATAAATAACAATGCCGTACTGATTCCTCATGAGGTAACGTTGAAAATTATTTTAAGAACCAAAACAGTGAATGTATGTAAAATGCTTAGCAAAGGTTCTTGCACATATTAAACATATAGTAAGTGTGAGTCCCTTCCTCTGTGTTTCTTGTAAATCACTTGTCATACGGCATGTGATCAAAACAGATTTGTAATGAACTGATTCATTTCCTTATCTTGCTCTTTCAAAGGCTACAGGGAACCTCTGGGATGTGCTGTGGTAACCATGTGATCAATCACATAGGTCACATATGTTAACACGTGTATGATACAGTCTATACCCAGAAATAGAAGTACAGTTCATTACTTAAGGGGAAACTTGGCTAAAATCAATGAGGCTACTTTTTTCTTTTTTTTTCTTTTCTTTTCTTTTCTTTTTTTTTCTTTCTTTTTTTTTTTTTTTTTTTTTTTTTTTTGCTTTTTCAAGGTAGGGTCTTATTCTAGTCCAGGCTGACCTGGACTTCACTATGTAGTCTCAGGGTGGCCTCAAATTTATGCATTCCTCCTACCTCTGCCTCCTGAGTGCTGGGATTAAAGGCATGCACCACCACACCTGGCAAGGCTACTTTTTCTTATAGCCATCCAGAGAGGGTGCTAAACTCCATGGCTTTAACTTTAAATGAGAAAGCGAGATCATCAGGGTGGGAGCCTGGAGAGTTTCCAGTGCATGGAAAAGCATTCAAACAAACAAAGCAAAACAAACAAACTCCTTTTTTTGGTTTTTCAGTGCCTAGCCCAGGCTGATTAAATTCACGGTGATCCTCCTACCTCTGCCTCCTGAGTGCTGGGATTAAAGGCGTGTGCCACCATGCCTGGCTTGTAAACAAACTTGGTTATATCAAACTAAAGACATAAATGTCTGTTATAATACCTTATGTTATTTTGATTAATTAGTTACTTAGTTAATGTTTTGGTGCTGGGGATGGAACCCAGGGCCTATGTATGCCAGACAATTGCTCTGCCACTGAGCTACATTTCTGGCCTGTGTCCCCTATTTTATTTATTTGCAAACAGAGAGAGACAGAAAAGAGACAAAGAGAATGGGTGTGCTAGGGCTTCCAGCCACTGCAAATGAACTCCAGATGCATGTGCCACTTGGGTATCTAGCTTTACATGGGCACTGGGGAATCGAACTCAGGTCATTAGGCTTTGCAGGCAAGCGCTTTAACAGCTGAACCCCTGAGCCCTCTCCGGCCCCTGTGATCCCAATTTATTTATTTTTTTCGAGGTAGGGTCTCACTTTAGCTCAGGCTGACCTGGAATTCACTCTGTAGTCTCAGGGTGGCCTCGAACTCACGGGGATCCTCCTACCTCTGCCTCCCGAGTGCTGGGATTAAAGGCGTGCGCCACCACGCCTGGCCCTGTGACCCCATTTTAACAGAATAGTTCAATAACACGATGGGCAGACTGACTTCTTCATGGTTTACAGGGGCTGTTTTTAATGTCCTACTAAGTTTATAGTTGAGGTCCGTGGCACTTTTCAGCAATTGCTTTTCTGGTCAACCTGTCTGCTCTCGGGCACAGAACATGGAGTCACTGAATCTCTGCTTGCCTGGGAGTGCCATGAGCAGCCCACTGGCCCAAGACATTCAGGCTAGATGTTCTCACCATTTGTAAGAATCCCGTAATTGCCACCTGGGTTTGCAGTTGAGCTTTTTGAATACAGATGACTCACTGCATTCTTTATGCAAAGATACACGGCACAATGCACTGAAAGCAGCAGCAGCTAGACCACACCTCTGGCCTCCCTTCCTTGGTCCTCTCTTGCTGCTTAAATTGTCTGGGCAAATCCCCCTACCTTCCTCTTGACTCGCATGGCCGGAGGTGACTGTGAGGCAGGAATGTGGAATGTCAGGGCATTCCAGAGGAAGCCTTATCCAGGGCTGTTATCAGCACTGGCTTCTTGTTTACCAGTGATGGAACTGACTCAGATCTCCAAGGTTATGCCTGTGTCAGCAGGTGCCAAGTTCCTCTGGAGTAACAGGCTGCATTTCCTTCCCTGCCCGGCTTGCCTTTGGCTCCTCCCTCACCCCCTACTCTCACCTCCTGGTGTGAATAATCCTCTCCCTCCCGGACTCCCACTTGAATTGTTTTTCAGTGGATGGCATTTGTTTGAAATCCTAATCTCTGTGTTTCCTCACACTCTAGCTGGCTCCCTTTGCTGGGCCTTTTCTGATGGGGACCTTCCTAAAATTACTGACACAGGGGCAGATAGCCAAGTTAGAATTGTTTGAAGATAGTTTCATTTCTTCTTTTTAATTCATTCTTTATTGGGAGGAAAGGGAATTAAAATCTTCTTAGTGGGGAAGTAATTGTATGCTGAGAATATGGGAAGTAATTTACTGATAAATTCTACTGGGAATTACTCTTAAAATAAATGCCTTAACCACAAAGCCTACCTCAGGAGAAGCCTTCCAATTAATTTATCAAGACCCCTTGGTTATCATTTTGAGACAAATTAGGGGAAAAAATAGGCTGCTGGAAGAAATGACTTTTAATAACGAACAGGCTGGACGTGGAACAGTGAGTGGTTCTGCTTAACTGGAAGAAAAATACAAAAGCTACATCAGGCGCAGTCTTCTTAAATGAAAGGGATTTTGAAAATGGTAACCAGCGATAATAAACAGGGAACACTTCTTTTTCATGGACAGGATAAACATGCTTCTAAGAACAAAGAGTTCTGTCACTCTGGATGAAGAACAAGCTTTTCTTTCTCTCTTGCGGTGATCATTTGCTTTTCTTACATGTTGTTAACGTCCGAATAACACAGCTTGCCACTTATTTAGAGCTGGGTTCAGGGGACATATGTATGTGCGTATACAATATCCTGGGGACATATCTCTCCAACATCTGAGCTCACATGTCTGAGCTCAGGCTGTCACACCTGGCAGGCACATCACTTCAAAGAGCCCAGGCTCCTGGGGGCTAAGCCTTGGAAAGGCCAACCATCAGGTTTCTCTCCCTCTGTGGAAGCTCAGAGCCTTCACGAAGAGATGAGCATCATTTCAAATATCCCAGGAATGCAGCCGTGGGGCTGTTTGGTTCTATGTTACTTTGTTTTTCCTTAAAAAGTATGGAGGAGGTGATTTTGTGGCACAGCTTTCTGTAAAGTGTTCCTTTAACCCTACGGACTGTATTTCCTGCTTTCTCACTGTGTCCCATGCCAGAACGGAAGCGGAAGACACCGCCTAACCCCGTGTACACGTCAGCAAATTCCAGCAGAGATTCCTCTGTATCCATTGAGGCCTCAGACTCAACTCTGAGAAATCCACAGAAGTGTGGTAGGGTTTGGGGAGAAGATTTGAGAAGTCAAGTTACTATTTCAAGTATCTTTTCTGATTTTTTGTGTGTGTGTACACACAGGGCGCCCATGTGTCACTTTGCATCTGTAGAGGTTAGAAGACAACCGTAAGATGTCATTCCTTGCCTCCCACCTCTTGTGAGATAGGGCTCTCTTTTTTTGCTGCTGCAAACACCATATTAGTTGGTCCAGAAGCTTTGGGATTCTCCTAACTCCACCTGCCATTGCTATAAGGTCATTAGGGTCATGAGTGAGGACACCACTGTGTCAGGCTTTAGGTGGGCCCCGGGGACCCACAATCTGGTCATCAAGCTTGCTCAGAAAGCATTTTTATCCACTGAGCCATTTCCCCAGCCCATCTTTTTTATTTTGGCCCGTGGAATTATCCTACTTTGTGTAACCCAATTAAACGATGATACAATAGGGACTGGATGCCATTGGTGTTCAATAAAATTCAGCAATCCTTACGCAGTGCCTCTCTGCTCTGGTCCAATAGTGGTATGAGGTGGGGACAGATACAAAGACACTTCAGTGCTGCCTTCAAGAGATGAAAATCTGTTAATTTAAGGTAGGACAAGCACGGGAAAGGTATTCAATTAATAAACAGAAGGCCAGGCCAGTTGGAGTGGCGCACACCTTTAGTCTCAGCACTTGGGAGGCAGAGGGAGGAGGATTGCTGTGAGTTCGAGGCCACCTGGTACATATGAATTCCAGGTCAGCCTGGGCTAGAGCAAGATACTATTTCAAAAAGAAAGAAAGAGGGGCTAGAGAGATGGCTTAGTGGTGAAGGCGCTGCCTGCCAAGGCTAAGAATGCCTGTTCGATTCTCCAGGTCCCATGTTTTGCCAGACATAAAGTGATGCAAGGGCGCAATGCTGCACTTGCCCACAAAGGGGTGCACACGTCTGGAGAGGCCGCTGGTGCACCCATTCTCTGTCTCTCTCTCTCTCAACAGAAAAGAAAGTCAGTTTCATTTTTCTCACAGGTACCAAAAATATTTATTTATGAGAGAGAGAAAGAGAAGAGAATGAGTGAGGATATGAGTGTACCAGGGCCTCTTGCCACTGCAAACAAACTCCAGACACATGAGCCACATTGTGCATCTGGCTTTACACAGGTACTGGGGAATCCAACCCAGGCCTGCAGGCTTTGCAAGTAAGTACCTTTAACCACTAAGCCATCTTCCCAGCCCTCACAGGTACCTTCTTAACCAAGAAGGCACACAGCTGTAGAGAGGAAATGGTTCTGAGAATCATGTGGGCCACGGTGCCTGCTGTCCTTGTGGTCTGTGTAACAGCTGTCGGTTTGGAGGAAATGGTTGCTCCCCAGAGTGGAGCTGTCATAAATCAGAGTGGGAACAGAGTGGGAACAGAGTGGGAACACTGGCTCCCAGTCCACGAGAAACTGCATGGCTAGTTGCATTAGCATGGCACGTCCAGCAGTTCCCAATATTTCTGGGAATTTTCTCATCCAAAGGGACTGGAAGGCAGCTCCATTCTTCTGCTTCTTACTCAGGCTTTGTTCATATTACAGCAATTATGTAAAAACAAAACAAAACAAAACAAAACAAAACACCCAAAAACCTGGGCTATGTTGTTGGACAGAACAATTTAGGAATTAGTCAAATACTGAAGCAAAAATATAAATGGGTATTTACAGATATTTAGGAAATATCCCAAGCAATTTTTTTGGCTCACTCATAATTGATCTTCCTATAACACATCCACATGTATCCATCTCAATACATTCAAACTAAATTGATATTAAAGCAGCTAATTATAGAGTCTATTGAAATATGCTCCCCACAAGCACACTTCTCATGCTGCTGGCTCTGGAAAAATCACTCTTTATTTATTTACCATCCATCAGGAATTTATTGAGAGCCTTGACAATGTGCACCAAGCCTTGGGAATCCTTTTAAGGCTGAGCCGATATGCCTGTGGATGACGTTATAGAACAGAGATCCTGTATTCAAATTTTATTGGCTTTCACAGATGAACTCAGAATGAACACCTTTTTGGGTGCCTTGTCCCTAATTTATTTTTTTCTAGGGATTGAATCAAGGGCCCTAGTGCTCTACCACTGAACTGTACCTACAGCCCAGAGCTGTGTCTTTCAAACCTCCTGTCTGCATGGATGAGTGATGCAAATCCTGAGAATGAGGTTTCTCGGCTCTTATAATATCTGTGCAAAATTTCGACCATACTCTCTTCAGGACCAGCTGCCATGTTCTTTCCCAATTCTCTCTCATATTTGATGCTGTTGCATTCACTAAAATCATATGGACCTCACGAATATGTAGAGGAAAGACTCAGTGTGTTGTTCCAATTATCACCACAAGTCACATGAGTATCTCTGAGATGGGTCATCAAGACCAGTGGCTTGCAGTGGAAGGCTGGGAAAACCTCCTGCACTCTAAGGGGAGCCTTCTAAGGGTTGTGGAAGGTCGGGGAAAGCAGGATGCTCATAGAGGAACATCTCTGCTGAGTGACGTCCCTGGCTAGGGCGCCTGGGCCTCTAGCCACTGCAAACAAACTCCAGATGCATGCACCCCCATGTGCATCTGGCTTATGTGGGACCTGAAGAATCAAACCTGGGTCCTTAAGCTTCATAGTCATGTGCCTTAATCGCTAAGCCATCTCTCCAGCCCAACCCTTTTATTTTTAAGTAAGGGAAAGAGCAAAGGCTTGGAAGGGTTAAACAGAGAGAGTTGAGTGGCATTATGACCTCTAGAATAGCAGAGCTGCGATTCCAAGGTGAAAGATGATAAGTGACCAAACACACGATTTGCAGTGATGCCCTGGGCCATCCTGACCCCTCGCTGGAAGAGATGCTTCTTCCCCAGATGAGAACATGACTCTTTGGTCTTTTCATCAGTAGGGCATGTTCTGGGTTCTCTCTTCTGCCATAATTAAGACCACTTTGTTCCGGGTCATTCAGCATCTTCCACCCAGACTGCTTGGCAGTGCAGGGGTTGCCTGGGACTTTTAGGAAAGAACCTCTGCCCCAAAAAAAGCATTCTGTATTTTTTTTTTTTTTCTTGGAACATGGTAAAAAAAACCATCATTGGGCCTCCCAATTATATAACTCTACATGACTGCATTCTTAATGTCAGTGGTTAGGAATAAAGCTCTAAAGTGCCTGTTCAGTGTCCTAGATGTTCAGGCAGCAGTGTGCTGATTAATAGAGGAAATGCATGCCAAATATATTACATCCACAAGTGTTCTTACTGAGAGAAAGGCTGAGTAGCATACAGCTTACAAATAATCATAACCATCCATTCAATACTCTTCACTGGAAATTTTATTTTACGGTTGCTTGTCACAGAATGCTTTTGTGGGGTTTCTCAGGGGTTGTGAATCTGAGGCCCTCCGCTAGCTGCAAGCGACAGCGAGTGGTTCCAGCAGAGCCTCTGGTTCACAGCTTTGTTTACGCTGATGAGTAAGGCAAGTGAAACCAGGATGATGCTTACTGGAATTTAAGTTGTCGGCGGCGGTGGCGACTTTGATGAATTACGCAGTAGTTTTTGAATCCAGGAAAAGCATTGCCTCATTTCTCCTTCAATGTGATGTCTAAACACATAACACATTTTTAATGCTTTGTCTTTAAATGGTATCTTGCTATGTGGCTCAGGTTGGTCTTGAACTCAATAGCTGGTATTGCAAGCATGTATCTTCCGACTTAACAGTGCTGGGATTAAAAGCATGCGCCACCATGCCTGGATAAAAAATATTTTTAAATTTTTATTTATTTATTAGGGAGAGAGAGAGAGAAAGAGAGATTGAGAATGGGCATACTAAGGCTTCCAGCCACTGTAAACGAACTCCAGACGACTGAAAGAATAACGGGTAAGGTGCTAAGCCCTGATGCGCTTAGGGACAGCAGTAGTTCTGAACACGAGGTGGCTTATGCCACTTGCAGAAGTGCTTTTCAGTAGCAGAGGCTTCAGTAAGCACACAAAGTGAAATGCGGAGAGCGCTTGAGAGAAAGGGAGTCTGGGGACTCTGAACTGGAACACTCACTCCTTCAATGGCAAACACAGTGAGGGCACACAGGTTTTGTTTTCATATGTACATACATGTGTAAGAAAAGGTCTGAAGGACTGGAATCAAATGTCTGACATTGGGCTGGAGAGATGGCTTAGGGGTTAAGGTGCATGCCTGCAAAGCCTAAGGACCCACGTTTGCTTCTTCAGGTCCCATGTAAGCCAGATGCACATGGTGGCGCATGCATCTGGAGTTTGTTTGCAATGGCTACAGGCCCTGGTGTACCCATTGTCACTCACTCATTCTCTCTCCCTCTCTGTGTCCCTAGTAAATAAATAAATAAAAATAAAATCTTGAAAAAAAAAGTCTAATATTGCTTATCCACAGGGAAAGAAAAGGAGAGAAGGGAAAAATAGGAGGAAGGAAAACTTTACCTATTTTTAAAGTTAACTTTAGTGAGATTAATTTCCATGCAATAAAATTCACATTTCTGAGTTTTTTTGAGGCATCATATAGTTGGTCTGTAGCACAGGTTAACCTTGAGCACATGGTTATCCTTCTGCCTCAGCCTCCTGAGTGCTGGGATCATAGATGTGAGCCCTGCCCGATATTCTCTGATCTTAAATGTATAGTTTGATACGTTTTAACAATTGTATGCAATTGTGTTGAGTCCAGTAGGTCTTTAACTTCTCACATTGGAAATTTTCACAAGAAGCTTATTTTGTAGTAGTTGTATAATTAAAAAACAAAACATGATTCAGGCCAGTCGTGGTGGCTCATGCCTTTAATCCCAGTACTTTGGGAGGCAGAGGTAGGAGGATCGCTGTGAGTTCAAGGCCACCCTGAGACTCCATAGTGAATTCCAGGTCAGCCTGGACCAGAGTGAAACCCTACCTCGAAAAACCAAAGATTCAGAAGAACTATTTGAAATTGTATAATCATACTTTGCCTCTATTTACAAAAATAATTTACCAAGGTATATAAACTATAGCAAATGGCAACTAAAAATGTGAGGAAAAGTTGATGTAAAATAAGAAATAAGAACAAGGATTTAAACTGGAGCCAAGTTCAAGAAGGCAGATCATCATTCTCATTTTATCTATTTATTTGAGAGAAAGAGGCAGATAGAGAAAGAGAGAGAGACAGAGACAGAGAATGGGCACACCAGGATCTCTAGTCACTGCAAATGAATTCCAGATGCATGTGCCACTTTGTGCATCTGGCTTACATGGGTCCTGGGGAATCAAACATGGGTTCTTTCTCTCCAGCCCTCATTTTATTTATTTTTTTAAAGATTTATTTATTTATTTATTTGAGAGAGGGAGGGAGTATGGGCACGCCAGGGCCTTTTGCCACTGCAAATGAACTCCAGATGCATGTACCACCTTGTGCATTTGGCTTTCCATGGGTACTGGGTAACTGAACCCAGGCTGGAAGGCTTTGCAAGTAAGCACCTTTAACCACCGAGCCATTTTACTTTTTACCCACAAAACGATTGGTCTGTTCAGTATCCAGTCAGTCAGTGTGAGAGCGAATGCCAGCTGACTTTTCTTATAGATTTGAAAGCTTCAAAGAGTCGAGGCTCCTATTGAGCAAGCCCGTTTGTGATCCATCCTTCCAACTGTTCATAATGCTTTATACCATCTGTGTATCTCATAAGCTTATGGAAACTCAGTCCCCTAACATTTCTTGCCTATTGAAAGCAAAAGTTCTGCAAGGCAAATTTCAAAGCAGGCATTACCTATGACATTGATGAAACATGAAAGGCAATATAGAGGAACTTTCTGTGGCAGACCAACTTATCCTGACACCCAAGAGCCATGCCTCATAAAACGGCAAAGCCTCATGCCTAGGTCATTGGTTTACTGGTATCAGTCAGCTCCTACCAGCTTGTTAGAGCTGATTGTAAAATTTGGGAGACTCTTGCAAGCTAGTCTATTAAACATAGCAGTTATTAACAATTAAATTTTTGTGCCCGTGGTGGTACACACCTGGAATCCCAGCACATGGAAGACAGAGTGGAGGCTCTCAAGTTAGGGCCCAGCCTGGCGATCTAGCTGGAAACCCTGTCAGCCTGGTCTGGACTGCCTTGAAAAACCAAAACAATGTTTTTTAAGATTTATTTTTATTTATTTATTAGAGACAGAAAGAGAGAGAGAGAGAGAGAGAGAGAGAGAATGGACATGCCAAGGCCTCTAGCCACTGCCAACAAACTCCAGATGCATGTGCCACTATGTGCATCTGGCTTATGTGGGGCCTGGAGGATCGAACCTGGTTCCTTAGGCATCTCAGGCATGCACCTTAACTGCTGAACCATCTCTCCAGCTCCAAAACAATTTAAAAAATTAAAAAATATATTTATTCAAGAGAGAGAATCAGAGAGAAAGAGGAAGACACAGAGACAGTGAGTGTGGGTGTACCAGGGTCTCCTTCCACTGCAAATGAACTTCAGACACATAAACCACTTTGTGTATCTGGATTTATGTGAGTGCTGGAGATTCCAACCTAGGCCATCAGGCTTTGCAAGCAAGGGACTAACTGCTGAGCCATTCCCTAAAGGCAATTATTAAACAGTCCAGGTTCAACTGAACCAAACTAGGTGACTGTCATCAATTGTCTTATTGAGTAATTTTTTCCCCTTCCCCTATTTTGTGTGTGTGTGTGTGTTGAGGATTAAACTCAGGTTTTCCCATAGGCAATGTATGTTCTCTAACAGTGAACTACACCCTTAGTCTCCCACTATATATATTTTGACCTTTGTTTTATCCCTCCCCGCTTTTTTGGTCATTCAAGGTAGGGTCTCGCTGGAGTCCAGGCTGACCTGGAATTCATTACATAGTCTCAGGCTGGCCTTGAACTCACAGCACTCCTCTTACCTCAGCTTTCCGAGTGCTGGGATTAAAGGCGTGTGCCACCATGCCGGGCTCTTTTGGCCCCCATTTTTTTTCTCTCATCTTTTGACCACTGAATTCAACTGAGTCAAGGTATCCAAGTCACCTCAGCAGATGAGATGATTATGCAGAGAGAGGCCTGTGAAGGGCTCTGCATTCCTGCTTGGCGTGTGAGAGGCGCTCAATCCCTCCTTGCTGACTATTAAATGAATGAATGATCTTTAACACCACAGTTCAGCATTTCAACAACTTTTCAGTTCCTTCCAAAGTCTTCTGCAGTTCCCTGTAAGACACATTCTCTGAGTGGATCTTTGGTGAAGAGCGCGGATAGGCCGCCAGTTGGCATTTGCACCACATCCTTTTGCGTAATCATACTGGTTACCGAATCCTCGGCTTTAATCAGTGTTGGCTGCCAGCCAGAAAACCTTCTCAAATTCTCCCTGACAAATTCAGGGATGGGGCCAGACAATCTTCTTATCCAAATAATCATTTAGGTTTCCCTCCTCCTTAAACCAATCCTTAGCATCGGGTTTGTTTTCAGGCCACAGAACTTCCGATCTGGGCAGGAAGGCCAACTTTTGCAGTCATTCTCTGTGGCTAATAAAAATTAGCTCCATAAGAACTCACTGCAGATACATTTATGTGAGCATGCAACTATTATCAGCAGAGAGACGGGCGCTAGATAGAAGACTTGATAACTATTTTTCTATTCTGAAAGGACGACCCCCTAAAAAGGCACAGCTTCTTAGAGGAAGGGTTAGCACTTCATAAGCATCTATATTCCCATAATCTAGGGGAGCGATGGTGCATGGTTTTCCTTCATAGAAAGCTACTTCTCTAAAGTGCCAGTTATTTTACTCAATATGATATTACTCTGATGGTTCTAAGTGGCATTTTCTGTTCAAAGACATAGCAATTTACTCTGAGGAGTGCTCTTCTCCTCCTGTCCTCAAATGCTAAGGTAGGAACTGATGTCTGGTGAGTCCCGACAGAGCCAGTATTCCTTAAGGTATGGCCTATGGGTTGCCTTCCTCAGAATCCTGCAATGTCCCCTCAGCTCCATCTGTGTCTCGTAGAATCAGAATTGCTCATGGGAAGCACTGGGGAGAGGGCTCAGTGGATAAAGTGCTTGCTGTGCCAGTGAAAGGACTGGAGTTCAGATCCCTGGCACCCACGTAGATGCTGGGTGGGCATGACAGCTCTCCTGCAATCCCAGTGCTCACTAGACAGAGTCTGTGAGGCAAGCTGACTGGCTAGACTAGCTGAATGTAAACATTCGGGTTCAGGTTGGAGACCTTGCTTCAGCAAGATAAAGGGGACAGTGATGAAGGAAGACGCCTGAGGTCATCCTCTTGTCTCCACCCATGTGTTCACTTGACACATCTCTCTCTCTCTCTCTCTCTCTCTCACACACACACACACACACACAAAGAAAAAAAACAGAAAAATTCTCATGGTAAACCCCATGTGTATTTACAAGTGTTCTCTCTTTCTTGAATTCTTGCAGTTTGGTTCTTGGATTTATGAAATTTGAGAACCACCAACAGACTATTCAAATTAAACCCAAACGGTATTATTATTACTCTGGATGCATAACTATTAATAGCTGACCTATATTGAGCTCTTATCACTTCCTGGGTGTGGGTAAAAAGGAAACAAACGATTAGAAAATATATTTAACATGCAATACCTTTAATACCTTTCATTGAGTTCTAATTGTTGTTTGCAACCTCTGTAACTGTGAGTCACTCTGGCTATGGGACCACAGGCTTGCACTTGATCCCACTGCAGAGAGAGATAAAAGCCACCTTTTATATCATCTATAGACAGACAGTGTTATGAGTCATACAGGCACCCAGCCACGCAGCAGCCATCATACAGAAATAAGGTCTAGAAATATTCTTAAAAGATTGCTGAACTGGGCTGGAGAGATGGCTTAGCGGTTAAGGTGCCTGTCTGCAAAGCCTAATGACCCAAGTTCGATTCCCCAGTACCCATGTAAAGCCAGACATACAAAGTGCTGCATACATCTAGAGTTCATTTGCAGCAGCTGTCTGTCTCTCTTCTATTTCTTTCTGCTTGCAAATAAAGAAATAAAAATTTAGGGCTGGAGAGATGGCTTAGTGGTTAAAGCACTTGCCTGCAAAGCCTAAGGACCTATGTTCGACTCTCCAGATCCCACATAAGCCAGATGCATAAAGGTGAGGCAAGTGCAAGGTTGCATATGCCCACTAGGTTGATGCAAGCATCTGGAGTTCGTTTGCAGTGCTTTAGGTCCTGGCCCACCAAGTCTTTCTCTCTCTCTGTCTTTCTCTCTTGTTCTCTCTCTAAATAAAATAAAATGAATATTTTAAAAAAATTTAATAGATTGTTGAACTAACAGAACATTTTGAAAAATGAAAACAAGGAGAAATAACAAGCAACTATTAAAAGCAGGAAGATACTCGTGGATGGTTTTGTAGGAATGCAAGCAAATTTACTTTTCATCTGCTTCTGTTGTATGTCATTATTTCTATAGATTGTCCAAGTCCTAGTAGGTGTCAAATGGTGGGGACGTTCTACCTAGGGGTTTGAGAAAACTTCACAATTAAAATGTCACTGCAAATTTAGTGTCTGTGTTTCACCACATGTTTTGTTAACCTTCCGCCAGCGCAATGGGAGACACATGAACACGCAGGGCATTTAATCCACACGATTTCCACAGAGAAACAGTAACCCAAAACTCAACTGACACAGTTCCTAATCCCTCCAACAGCAGAGGTGCTGATGTTGGCATGGCCGGAGGATCAGGAGGTCATGCTGTGAGGTCCAAGCTCAGTCCATGAGACAGGCACCACCCTCCCCTCCCATCTTTTGCCAGACTGATTCAAGCCAAGAAAAACAAAAACAAAAACAAAAAAAACAAAAACAAAAAAAAAAAAAAGGAATGATTAAAAGGAAAATAGACAGAAAAGTGTCAAGGACAGACTCTGCATTTGGAAGAGTGCTGATTCTGCCGCTGCCAATGGAAACTGATGTGGAAGCCAGCCCTGTAGTCCTTACAAGCTTAGACACTGGCTGTCCTCCAGAGCAGCCAACACTTGGACATGTCTGAGTATCGCTTGGTTCCCAAAACATGAATCTAGGTCAGTGAGATCCAGTAATATATTTTGCCCATCATTTTTGATGCCTTGTTCCTTCGTGGGAGATGGGGAAAATGGAGCTCTCAATGACAGGGAGAGTTTGAATTCTGTCCCAAAATGACCTCCAAGGGCACCTTGATCTGCAGGTATTCCTGAAATCATTTTGTTCATCATGGTCCTCCCCTCCACCCCCGCCCACACCGAGGGCCCACGACAGTGCCTGGCACCGCACAGGAGTTCTGTAATTATTGGTCTGTGTGGAGTCGGTCCTCCTTCCTTCTTTCAAAGTCTCTCGCTGACCTACCTTCTGTCCTGCCCTGGCTACCCTCCCGGTTCGGACTTTCTGATTCCTGAACCAAGTGATAGCATCTCACGAGTATATTTCTGTGATTCCTGTGAAATCGTTACAGCACAGCGTCTTTCTAATTATAGTCTTCTGCTAACCTGCAGGGTGTGGCGGCACACACCTAGAATCCCAGCACTTGGGAGTTCCTGGCAGGAGGGTTGAGTTTGAGGACAGCCTGGACTGCCAACTGAAACCTTCTCTCAAAATACAACACACACACACACACATACACACACACACTCACACATTTTTGTGGCTTTCCACAGTCTGTAGATAAGAAAAAAAATTAATTACTTTGGCCAAGGCATAATACATTCGTCCACTTCCAACTTCTGTTTTGGAACTAACTTCTCTCTCCCTGCATACACATCAGCCAGATGCACAAGGGGGCACATGCGTCTGGAGTTTGTTTGCAGTGGCTGGAGGCCCTGGTGTGCCCATTCTCTCTTTCTCTCTATCTGCCTCTTTGTTTCTCTCTCTCTCTCAAATAAATAAATAAATAAATAAATAAATAAATAAATAAAAATATTAAAAAAAGATAAGCTGGGCATGATGGCACATGCCTTTAATCCCAGCACTGGGGAGGCAGAGGTAGGAGGATTGCCATGAGTTCGAATCGAGGCCACCCTGAGATTACATAGTGAGTTCCAGCTCAGCCTGGGCTAGAGTGAGTCCCTACCTTGAAAACCAAAAAGAAGAAGAAAAAAAAGATCTTGACTCGGGCCTCCTGTCGTGGCAGGAGAGAATGGTGCTGGAAAGAGAGGGGTTCAGATGCACATATGAACCAAGCCAGCGGGCAGAGGAAGACAGGAAACCCTTCCCCCACAAGCTCTAGTTGTCCCGAAGAGACCAAGCATGCCAGCTCTGTGATCTCTGCAGTTGAAAGAAGGTGTTGATGACCGATGTAGAGGAACTGTAGGGGTCCTGACCAGAGCCTGGCCTTAGCCTTGGATCTGGCCTTGCTCTCTCTTCCACGTGTATCCTTACGAGCGCTTTTCCCTTCTCTTTTTTCCTTTAAAAAAATTATTTATTTATTTATTTTTAAAAAAGAGAGAGAGAGAGAGAGAGAGAGTATGTGTGTGCCAGGCCCTTTAGCCACGCAGATGAACTCCAGATGCATGCATCACTTTGTGCATCTGGCTTACGTGGGTCCTGGGAAATGGGACCTGGGTCCTTAGTCTTCACAGGCAAGTGCTTTAACCGCTAAACCATCTCTCCAGTCCCCCTTCCCTTTCTTAATAAGTGGTCTCCATTTCTCTCACTATCCAATCCTTTGTTTTGGGATACAAGAACCTGGACATCCCAGTGAGTGTCCTCCAGACTTTGATCTACACTGACAACGCTTGTGATTGCTTTCCTCAGTCCTCCAAACTCTTTTACTAGAACTCTGACATGTTACAATGTGGGCATTATTTTATTTATCATTACCATTTTGTCTGTGGAGGGTTTGTATGTGTTTGTGTGTCTATGTGACACAGGTATGTGTGTATGTGTGGAGGTTTTATTATCTCTTGTTTCTTTTCTTTTCTTTTCTTTTTTGAGGTAGGGTCTTGCTCTAGCTCAGGCTGACCTGGAATTCACTATGTACTCTCAGGGTGGCCTCGAACTCATGGAGAACCTCCTACCTCTGCCTCCCTGAGTGCTGGGATTAAAGGCGTGCACCACCACGCCCAGCTTCTTGTTTTATTACTAATGGCAAAGGCAAGTCAAACCAGCCCTGCAGCTTCAGGAGTCTTTTGGCTCCATTTCCCACTGCTATAGGCACAGTGGGATTATAGATGTGCCCCTCTGAATACTGCTTTATGCGAGTGCTAGGGATCTGAACTCTGGTCAACAAGCTTTCAGAGTATGTGCCTTTAACCACTGAGTCATCTGCCCAGTCCATGTGACAGTGTATGTATATGTGCACACACACACACATATGTGTTTTTGGTTTTTTGATGTAGGGTTTCACTTTAGGCCAGGCTGACCTGGAATTCACTATGTAGTCTCAGGTAGGCCTCAAACTCACAGTGATCCTCCTACTTCAGCTTCCTAAGTGCTGGGCATGCCCAGTCGGGGGGGGGGAGGGGAATGGGTCCAGCAGGGGCCTCCAGACTCTGTGAACCAGCTCCAGATCCATCTGTCTTTATGTGGGTTTTCAGGTGGTTAGACTTTGCAGGCAAATGTCTTAACCACTGAGCTATCTCTCCAGCTGCACTATTTATATTTTTATGTTGTGTCTAGCTTCTCTAATAAAGTTGGAACTGAGGACAGAGATGGTTTCTGATGTGTCACAGTTTCCCCCGTGCTTGGGATGGTATCTTTCATATAGTTACTGATCAGTTAATATCATTATGTAATGACCAGGAAGCCCAAGCTTCGTGTTCTCTTGTGACCTCTATTCAATTATCGTTTATTTTATATTTTAGAGAGAGAGAGAGAGAGAGACAATCACACTGAGAGAGAATTGGTATGCCAGGGCCTCAGCCACTGCAATTGAACTCCAGACACTTGCCCCACCTAGTGGGCATGTGCGACCTTGTGCTTGCCTCACTTTTGTGCATGTGGCTTACTTGGGATCTGGAGAGTTGAACATGGGTCCTTAGGTTTCGCAGGCAAGCGCCTTAACTGCTAAACCATTTCTCCAGCCTCTCAATTGCCCCTTTAAATAGTGTTTTTGCAGAAGAGATTATTTCCAACATTTGTTATTAACAGATTTGTTTTCCTCATCACATTTTTGCCTAAGGATTAGAAAAGGATCTTATCTGTCTGCACACAACTTAAGTTGGGTGTGGGGGTGTATACATTTAGCCCAGCACTTAGGAGGTTGAGGAAGGAGGACCACCATAAGTTGAGGCCAGCCTGGGCCATACAGTGAGCCCGGCTTCAAAAATAAACACACATAAAAAGATCAGAAACAGGCCGGGCGTGGTGGTGCACGCCTTTAATCCCAGCATTTGGGAGGAAGAGGTAGGAGGATCTCCGTAAGTTTGAGGCCACCCTGAGAGTACAGAGTGAATTCCAGGTCAGCCTGGGCTAGTGTGAGACCCTACCTCAAACAAACAAACAAACAAACAAACAAACAAACAAACAAACAAACAAGATCACAAACAATGTTTGAGCTGGAGAGAAAGCTCAGCAGTTAAAGGAGCTTGCTTACAAATTAATGTACACATGGAATTGACGCTTCCTCAAACAACATGGAATACGGTTGAAATTGTGGCTTTCTTCCATCAGACAGGCACCTGATGTTCTCAGCACAAGTCTGCCCTCACTGCCTCCACCCAGACAAGATCACAGTCGTTGAGTCTACAGAGGACCCTCTTTGGAATAACCCTTCCTGCGCGTCCTGTGGATGCTGCTTTCCTGTGTTTAATGCCTGGTTCTTCACCTTACTGGCCCTCGCGAAGTGTCCGGTGGGAAAGAATGAGTCTCTCATTTTCTAGTAAGGCTGATTCAACCTTGTTATTTTTCAAGAATAGACTGAATACAGGATGTGGGGTCATGGAGGGAGAGCCAGAGCGACAATTCATGAATTTGGATTCTAAGGCCCCTGCTTTGCCCTCATAGTTATTTTGGCTCAGTGGACAGCTAGGATGCTTTCACAGAATTAGCATGGCTATTTTAAAAATCCTCTCCACCATCAGAGTGGCATAAAGTTTAGCTTTTCTTTTTCTTTCCAGCACAAACTTTCATACAGCACATCAAAAATCAGACCAGGTTGTTGGGTTGGTCTCTCTCACTTTGTGTGTAGTGTGTGTTGGGGGGAGGAGTTATCAAAACATGACTCACAAGCAAGCTTCCTGTTCTCAGAAAATGATAACATTAGTGAGTTTTGGTAAGTTGGAATATTTTAAGAAGGAATTTTAGCATGTCAAATTGACTGAATAATGGAATCTAAATTATTACTCAGTTTGGCATTAGGTTTCAAGTTTTGGCTATGTTGAATGTGAGGCAGGAACTAAAGTCAGGGATAACTAGTTTTCTGTGGCTTTAATTTGGACACTGTCTCCTCTTTTATTGCTACTAACTGGAACGAGTTTTTCTGCACCTAGGTGACTCGGACTGGCTTCCTTTGTGGCACATTACTTGGACTCTAAGAGAGGTGCCTTTGGAAGTTGTGGGTACTCTTGGTACCAATGGTTCTGATTTGGACAGAACATCAGAGTCAGCTGTGGGGCCTGGGCTCTATCCAAGACCCAGAAATACAGAATTTTCAAGACAGGTTAAACACAGTGTTTTCAGAATGCCACATCTCTCACTGGGAACAATAACCTGATGTCACTTACAGACATTTCCCTTTTTTTTTTTTTTTTTTAAAAAAATTATATTTATTTATTTATGTATTTAACAGAGAAAGAGGGAGAGAGGATGGTGTGTGCCAGGGCCTCCAGCCACTGCAAACAAACTACAGACGTGTGCCCCCTTGTGCATCTGGCTAATGTGGGTCCTGGGAATCGAACCTGGGTCCTTTAGCTTTTCAGGCAAGTGCCTTAACCTCTAAGCCATTTCTCTAGTCCCCCTTTTTGCATAGGCATGTATTTGGTATGCAAATGTGTGTGCATGCATGTGGGCACGTGTGCACGTATGTGGTATGTGTGGGTAGCTGTGCTCACGTATGCACATGTGGAGACTGGGGCTGATGCTGGGTGTCTGTCTTTCTTGTTTGCTTTCCTCTTCACTGATGGAGAGTCCCTCACTTGAGCCCAGGGCTCACAAACTCATCTACTCTAGCTAGCCTGAGGAAGCCCACCTCCACCTGCTGAGCGCTGACATTACAGACAGCCTCCATCACCACAGACAGCCAACATTTGCATGGCCGGGGTCTGAACTCTACTTTTCATGCTTGCTCCACGGAGCTATCTGTCTAGTCAAAACTTAAAATTTTTATTTTGAGGCAAGCCCAAGAGACTAGCTTTTTTTTTTTTTTTTTTAATGCAAGAGAACAAGAGTGAAGAGAGAGATGCCCCTTTAAATAGTGTTTTTGCAGAAGAGATTATTTCCAACATTTGTTATTAACAGATTTGTTTTCCTCATCACATTTTTGCCTAAGGATTAGAAAAGGATCTTATCTGTCTGCACACAACTTAAGTTGGGTGTGGGGGTGTATACATTTAGCCCAGCACTTAGGAGGTTGAGGAAGGAGGACCACCATAAGTTGAGGCCAGCCTGGGCAATACAGTGAGGCCCTGCTTCAAAAATAAACACACATAAAAAGATCAGAAACAGGCCGGGCGTGGTGGTGCACGCCTTTAATCCCAGCATTTGGGAGGAAGAGGTAGGAGGATCTCCGTAAGTTTGAGGCCACCCTGAGAGTACAGAGTGAGTTCCAGGTCAGCCTGGGCTAGTGTGAGACCCTACCTCAAACAAACAAACAAACAAACAAACAAACAAACAAAGATCACAAACAATGTTTGAGCTGGAGAGAAAGCTCAGCAGTTAAAGGGGCTTGCTTACAAATTAATGTACACATGGAATTGACGCTTCCTCAAACAACATGGAATACGGTTGAAATTGTGGCTTTCTTCCATCAGACAGGCACCCTGATGTTCTCAGCACAAGTCTGCCCTCACTGCCTCCACCCAGACAAGATCACAGTCGTTGAGTCTACAGAGGACCCTCTTTGGAATAACCCTTCCTGCGCGTCCTGTGGATGCTGCTTTCCTGTGTTTAATGCCTGGTTCTTCACCTTACTGGCCCTCGCGAAGTGTCCGGTGGGAAAGAATGAGTCTCTCATTTTCTAGTAAGGCTGATTCAACCTTGTTATTTTTCAAGAATAGACTGAATACAGGATGTGGGGTCATGGAGGGAGAGCCAGAGCGACAATTCATGAATTTGGATTCTAAGGCCCCTGCTTTGCCCTCATAGTTATTTTGGCTCAGTGGACAGCTAGGATGCTTTCACAGAATTAGCATGGCTATTTTAAAAATCCTCTCCACCATCAGAGTGGCATAAAGTTTAGCTTTTCTTTTTCTTTCCAGCACAAACTTTCATACAGCACATCAAAATCAGACCAGGTTGTTGGGTTGGTCTCTCTCACTTTGTGTGTAGTGTGTGTTGGGGGGAGGAGTTATCAAAACATGACTCACAAGCAAGCTTCCTGTTCTCAGAAAATGATAACATTAGTGAGTTTTGGTAAGTTGGAATATTTTAAGAAGGAATTTTAGCATGTCAAATTGACTGAATAATGGAATCTAAATTATTACTCAGTTTGGCATTAGGTTTCAAGTTTTGGCTATGTTGAATGTGAGGCAGGAACTAAAGTCAGGGATAACTAGTTTTCTGTGGCTTTAATTTGGACACTGTCTCCTCTTTTATTGCTACTAACTGGAACGAGTTTTTCTGCACCTAGGTGACTCGGACTGGCTTCCTTTGTGGCACATTACTTGGACTCTAAGAGAGGTGCCTTTGGAAGTTGTGGGTACTCTTGGTACCAATGGTTCTGATTTGGACAGAACATCAGAGTCAGCTGTGGGGCCTGGGCTCTATCCAAGACCCAGAAATACAGAATTTTCCAAGACAGGTTAAACACAGTGTTTTCAGAATGCCACATCTCTCACTGGGAACAATAACCTGATGTCACTTACAGACATTTCCCCTTTTTTTTTTTTTTAAAAAAAAATTATATTTATTTATTTATGTATTTAACAGAGAAAGAGGGAGAGAGGATGGGTGTGCCAGGGCCTCCAGCCACTGCAAACAAACTACAGACGTGTGCCCCCTTGTGCATCTGGCTAATGTGGGTCCTGGGGAATCGAACCTGGGTCCTTTAGCTTTTCAGGCAAGTGCCTTAACCTCTAAGCCATTTCTCTAGTCCCCCCTTTTTTGCATAGGCATGTATTTGGTATGCAAATGTGTGTGCACATGCATGTGGGCACGTGTGCACGTATGTGGTATGTGTGGGTAGCTGTGCTCACGTATGCACATGTGGAGACTGGGGGCTGATGCTGGGTGTCTGTCTTTCTTGTTTGCTTTCCTCTTCACTGATGGAGAGTCCCTCACTTGAGCCCAGGGCTCACAAACTCATCTACTCTAGCTAGCCTGAGGAAGCCCACCTCCACCTGCTGAGCGCTGACATTACAGACAGCCTCCATCACCACAGACAGCCAACATTTGCATGGCCGGGGGTCTGAACTCTACTTTTCATGCTTGCTCCACGGAGCTATCTGTCTAGTCAAAACTTAAAATTTTTTATTTTGAGGCAAGCCCAAGAGACTAGCTTTTTTTTTTTTTAATGCAAGAGAACAAGAGTGAAGAGAGAGAATTGGCGCACCACAGCCTCTAGCCACTGTAATCAAACTTCAGACACATGCGCCACCTTGTGTGCATGTGCAACCTCACGCTTGTGCATCTGGCTTACATGGGATCTGGGGAGTTGAACATGGGTCCTTAGGCTTCGCAGGCAAGCGCCTTAACTGCTAAGTCATCTCTCCAGCCCCCTAGTCATGACTTGAAAAGTTTTTTTGTTTGTTTGGTTTGAGATAGGGTCTCACTGTAGCCCAGGCTGACCTAGAATTCATTCTGTAGTCTCAGGCTGGCCTTGAGCTCACAGTGATCCTCCTACCTCTGCCTCCTGAGGGCTGGGATTAACGGAGTGTGCCACCATGCCCGGCTGTTTTTTTTTTTTTTTTTTTTTAATCAATAGTTTTGGATTGCAAGACCCCTTAGTATGGCTATTTCCCTGACCATCCATAGATGCTTGGATTCTTTGTACACTATCACATAGAATCTATAGACACTTTGATGTCCCACTGTACAATGGGCAGGACTCACAACACTTTCAATACAATTTCTTCTTTTTTTTCCCCTCTGTCATTTTCTTGAAATCCCAGAAGCAAACAAATGTGACCATTATTATTCCCTTTGTCCCACTTGGCCAGTCTTGTCTGCCTGCCTTGGAACTAGTGCTAAGATTTAGCATGGCTGTTTTGGTCTCACAGCTTCCAATTATTTATGGCCTTATCATGCCAAAGCATTTTATTTTGGCCATCCCAGCCTTGTTGGCATACAGCTCTGGGAATACTGTCAGATAAGGTACTGTGGCCAAGAAAGGGAATATAAACAGTTGGTATAAACTTGGAAGCTATTTGGTTTTGTGTTTTAATTTCTTAATATAGACATGAAAGGCTAAAAAAAAAATCATTATTTTCTGGACCTGATGGCAACAACCAGAACAGACATCCAGATAATAAGACTAAATTAAACCTACAACAGGGCTGCCAGGATGCCTCTCACAGCACAGATCCCAAATGGAAAGTCTTGTGGCTACCCGCCATACACTGCAATTCTCTGGGATGACAATGAAAGATGCAAAGTCTTTATTTTTCCATTTCAGTCATCCTGTTAGTAAAAGTTATTCTCACCCTATCTTTTGAGTTTTGTGATTGCTGTTACAGTCGTCATTAAAGGAAATTCGAGGCAATAAAAAAACATGCAAAATACAAGCACATTATGGGTTTTTCCATCTTTTTAAATATGACCATCTATAAAATAACATGGACATTTTTGGACATAAAAATCGATGTTGAAGTTGAGTCAAAAGTGAGAGGAAATGCTGTCTGAATGATCTGTATTATAGACTCAGTCATTCAAAGAGAAAGAGGCTGTGGGCTGTGCAACTTAAATGAGCTGCCACAGCTCTTGTCCTCATTCTTGGAATCTTACAAACGTGCTGGTTGTTTGATGAAGTAGGTCAGAAGCCTACAAGGCATGTCCACTGAAGTGCACTGTAAGCATTTTAGTTTAAGATTACAGCCTAGGGCTGGAGGGATGGCTTAGCGGTTAAGCCACTTGTCTGCAGAGCCAAAGGACCCAGGTTCGATTTTCCAGGACCCACGTTAGCAAGATGCACAAGGTGGCGCATGTGTCTGGAGTTCGTCTGCAGTGGCCCTGACATACCCATTCTCTCTCTCCCCTCTTTCTTTCTGTCAAATAAATCAATAAAAATAACATATATAAAATTACAGCCCATTGGAATTCCACTTACTGTATTTCAGCTCGTTTACATGACACAGAAGTGAAAAATGGAGTGGTGCTCTCATAAAGCTGTCTAATTTCAGATAATGATTTATTGTGATGCAGAAGAACGGAATTCTTTCATGTTCTCTCTCCCTGTCTTTATTTTCTGAGATATAGTCTCACTATATAACCCAGGTTGGTCTTCAACTTGAGAGGCAGGATAAATTATCATACTTGGTTAAAAATAGAATTATCAAATAAAGAAAGAAAGAAAGAAAGAGAGAGAGAAAGAGAAAGAGAGGAAGGAAGAAAGGAAGGAAGGAAAGAAAGAAGGAAGGGAGGGGAGAAAGGCAGGCAGTTAAAGTGATCTGTTCATACATCTTCAGAGGTGGTAATGAGGAGATAGAAATTGGCTAGAGAGCTAAGGGTCACAGCCTCCCTCTGTCCAAATGAAGTGTGTGTTTGTTTTGTTTTGTTTTTTTGCTAGAAAGAACTGAGAAATATCCTTCCTTAAGTCTGTAAGCAGGGGAGGGATCTGGTTCCTTCCTGAATCTATTTTCTCCTAAAACCTGATAGGATATAAATAAGCTTAGTAGGTGCCTAAACCTGTGGCATGGGATCTGGTTTCTCCTGTTCTCTTCTTCCCTAAAGGAGTCCCCTTCCCTAGAACTCTGACAGAAAAACGTGAATGAGACCGTAAAGTGCCTGGCACCTGGCATGGGAACTGGACTGACTAGCTCAGTCCCCATCCAGTCAATTCCCATAAAAGACCCCAATCAGGGCTGGAGCGATGGCTCAGCGGTTAAGGCACTGATTGCAAAGCCTAACAACCCAGGTTCGATTCCCCAGGACCCACGTAAAGCCAGATGCACAAAGTGGCACATGCATCTAGAGTTCCTTTGCAGTGGCTGGAGGTCCTGGTGTGCCCATTCTCTTGCTCTTCCTCTGTCTCTCGTCTCTGTCTCTCTGTTTCTAAATAAGTAAATAAAATAATCTTTAAAAAAGAGCCTTGCCGGGCATGGTGGCACATGACTTTAATCCCAGCACTTGGGAGGCAGAGGTAGGAGGATTGTCATGTAGCCTGAGACTACATAGTGAATTCCAGGTCAACCTTGGCTAGAGTGAGACCCTACCTTAAAAAAACCAAAAAAAAAAAAAAAAAAAAAAAAAAAAGACCTAATCAGAGACACCAGGAGGGTTTTCCCATTTCTGGGAAGCCCCTTCTGCCTTACAGCAGGAACTCTGCTTCCTTCTCTTAAGCTCTCTAGGAAAATGTTCTAAACTTCAACCTCTTTGGTTTGTGTATTTCGTTCTTAGAAATTCATAACACAAGAATTTGGAGGCCACTGACTTAAGGCAACTTTTGTGTAACTGTGACCATCTGGCATCCTACCTCCTGGGTTAATGCCTAACCAAGGTGTGAGAATGGCTCCGTCACTTTCAGACACCCCATATTCCGGTGTCACAAGGAAAAGAATCAAACAGAATTGTAGATAGATGTGCAAAGGGGAAAAGTTCCCTTACAGGGTTGGGAAGGTGAGAATGGTCCTCTTGCTGCCTGGCCAGCAGATGGCAGAGCCTCTTCACTGGTCAGTCCTGTAATCCTTCCAGGTTGGGCCAGCAGCTTCCTCATGTGACTAGTTTTGGGGAAGTTTTAGCTAAGTCACCACCCCTCCCTTTCCCTTGTCTCTTCTTCCTTCCCTTCTCCTGTACTTTCCTTACTTCCTTCTTTGTCTTTCCTTCTTTTCCTCTCTCCCAGTTGGTTGAGAGAATGAATGTCACCAAGGAGATTGAGTTAAAAATCATTACCGATGGGCTGGAAGAATGGTTCAGCAGTTAAGGCACCTGTCTGCAAAAACCTAACAACCTGGGTTCAATGCCCCAGTACCACGTAGAGATAGATGCACAAAGGGGCACGTGTGTCTGGAGTTGTTTGCAATGACTGGAGGCCCTGGCATGCTTGTTCTGTCTCTCTCTCTTCTATCTACCTCTCTCTGCTTGCAAATAAATAAGTAAAAATAATTAAAGATACCTTCTTGAGGGCAGGTATTACACTCTGTCCTGTGTCAGAAATGTAATTAATCCAAGTTCTTGGAAAGGAAAGTGATTGAATTTGGTATAGATCTTAGAAAGAATGGGGTGAGAGGGAGATAGTACAATTTTACTTTTTATAATGTCTTTCACTTTTCCTTAATTAAAAAATTAGGGGCTGGGGAGATAGCTCAGTGTTTAAAAGCACTTGCTTGAAAAGCCTGCCTTCCTGAGTTCAATTCCTGGGTTTGATTCCCCAGGACCCACATAAAGCCAGATGCACAAAGTGGTGCGTGCATTTGCAGTTTGTTTGTAGTGGCAAGAGACCCTAGCATGCCCATACTCACTCATTCACTTTCTCTCTCTTTCCTTGCCAAGAGCCTGAGGGGAATGATGGAACTGGGGGAGAAAAAATAGCAAAAGGGCAGAGTATTTGAAAGACCAATTTTAATTAAACAATAATATTTCTGGGGTCAGATTTGGTACTAAATATTTCTAAAAGTTTGTTCAAATCAGCTTCGCTTCTAGTGCCCTACTCTCAGCTGGGTCTTCAGTTCAGTGTCTCCAGTTTCTTGCAGGGAGGAAATTCATGTATCTGACAAGAGGTAAATGTGAAGGAATACATGTGGAACTTGGCTTCCACCAGCCAAAGAAATTCCAAAATGGAACTGGATAAGGCACACTACATCTGAGTCCTAGGCTCCTCAGTGAAAGACGGGTGACCCAGTTGTTAATGAGGCTCAACTGAAAAGGGACACCTTCTCTATAAACTCTCTCCTTTCTCTTACAGATGGATAGTCCCCCTTTAGTTCCTATTGACTTGTCTGTCTGATATATCCTTTGTAACTGGGATAAATGTATACCCAAACTTTACAAAAAGAGAGGATTATTTTGCCTATATAAACACATATCCACAATGAATTATAGAAGGAAAGAAGATGGCCTAAAAATGGAAGATTGAGATTTATGCAAACAATGTAAACCAGATCCAAAGCTAACCTTCTTCTCTTGAAGGAAAGAAAGTTTGTAACTACCACTTGCCCAGTTGCTTCCAAAAGAGTTGTAAAATCATATTGTAATCAATACTTCCATTTTTAGACCATCTACAGTTAGGGTAGGTCTTCTCTCCTCAATTAATGTAATCAAGATAATCCAAGAAGCTAACCTAATATGGGTCATCCTTCAGATGGTGCTAGGTCCCTCTCAAGTTGACAATCACTATAAACCGTCACTGATGTTAATGTTGTTATGGGACAGACCCTCCTTGATTCTGAGAGGACTAGAGTGACATGAGGGGATAACAATGTGGAGATGAATGGCACTGAGATGGGACTACTACACCTATAACAGCAGTGGCAATGTCACTCCTTTGTCTGTGTGCTTGACGAATTAAAGAGCAACGAAGCAAAACCAGCAAATCATGGAAAACGATTGATCATGGGCCTGATGAAAACCCAACTGACTTTTTAGAGTGAATAAAGGATGCTGTTTAAAAAAAATGCACCCTGGATTGGAGAGATGGTTTAGCAGTTAAGGCATTTGCCTGAGAAGCCTAAGGACCTTGGTTTGATTCTCCAGTTCCCATGTAAGCCAGATGTACAAGGGGACATACGTGTCTGGAGTTCGTTTTCAGTGGCTAGAGGCCCTAGAGTACCCATTATCCCTCTCCCTCACTCTCTTTCCCTCTCTGTGTCTCTAGTAAATAAAGAAATAAAAATAAAATCTTTAAAATATTTTTTAAAATGCACCCTAATTGAGTCTTCCTCCTTGGAAGGATACTTCTCTGGGATGGATTCCTGACTCAACATGCTCCTGACCAGAAGAAAATGACACAAATTGTCATTAGGACCCCAGACTCCCACTGATGTCCCACTGATTTTCTCTAATTGAGATACAGAGAAGGAACAGAGAATGCAAAGAAGGCTATAGGAGAGAGAGAGAGGGAGAGAGAGAGAATATGAATGAATATGTATGCAGAGCTTCTTGTAGCCTTCTTGGATGACATAAAGTCTCCTGCTTCTTCTTAGAGCACGGAAGCTGACAAATGACAGGACCACTGGAAAAAAGATTGCCCAAACATTGGACATTGTCTCAAGACTCCTTGCCCAAAATATGAAAGATAGGGCACTGGAGAGCTTACTTCCCCAAAGACTCTCCCAGACCATAGCTACAAATGTTCTGGAATGAAAAAGATCTCAGGTCTACTTGGTGTCTGGCTCAACCATTATCATCAATGGGTAAATGGAGGCATTGCATGTAGGACCGTAAGTTTCCTCCTCGAAACTGGGGCTTCGTACTCTGTTCTTCCCTCATGCTCTGGACAACTGCCTGTGACTCTTGTTTGGTTGTGGGTGCCAATGGAACTTCTGGAACCAAACAATTCACTTTACTTTTGTTTTTACTTTGTACCCATGCATTCCAGGTAATGACAGAATGCCCACTCCCATTGTTAGGCAGAGATCTAAGGGTAAAAATGGAGGTCCAAATTATCTTCAGGTCCCTAATCATTACAATGGTCACTTCCCCCAAAGGGAAAGGCAGTGATTCAGCTCGTAGAGGCCTCCCCACCTACCTTAACATCCTGGGTGGGACAGTCACTGTCACAACAGCTACAGTGAACTCTCATGCTTTTCTAGATCATGAAAAGTATTTTCTCTGGCCTGAATCTCAGGTAGAACTTTGGTCTCCAACCAGTAAATTCCTCTTTGATGGGCTTTTAACTCCCTGTCAGTCACCTCATAATGCCCCAGTGCTGGCTGTTAAAAAGCCTCAAGGAGTCTATCTAATGGTACAAGACCTTCATGTTATCCGTAAAGCTGTTATTCTCATAATCCACTGGTTTCTAGGCTTTCTACTTTAGTAGCCTAAATACCTTCTAATACTCAGTGGTTCACAGTCTTGGATCTTAAGGATACCCTTTTTTATATCCTAGTAGCTTCTGAATATCAATTTATTTTTGCTTTTGAATTGTCTGGTGTATATAGTCAGAACTGACAATTTATACACCCCAGGGTGTTAGAGACAGTCCTCCTATTTTTAGGCAGGATCTAGCTACTGACCTAAATTATTTAACTTTAAAAACAGGGTTGGAGAGATGGCTTAGTGGTTAAGTTGCCTGCCTGTGAAGCCTAAGAATGCTTGTTCGAATCTTCAGGTCCCACGTTTAGACAGACACAAAAGTGATGCAAGCGTGCAATGCTGCACTTGCCCATGAGGGGGCGCATGCACCTGGAGTTCGTTCACAGCAGCTGAAAAGGCCCTGGAGTGCCCATTCTCTCTCTGCCTCCTCCTCTCTTTCTCTCTCTGTGTCTCACTCAAATTAAGACATGCCTTTAATCCCAGCACTTGGGAGGCAGAAGTAGGGGGATCACCATAAGTTCAAGGCCAGCCTGACTACATAGTGAATTCCAGGTCAGCCTGGGCTAGAGTGAGACCCTGTTGGGCCTTGCTAGTAACAGGCTGGACCTGTGAGGAGGCTGACCTGAACTATTGGACATGGTAAGGGACCATGGACTGAGGGGTTGCAGCTGGCCCTCTGTCAGGAAGTCCCTGGCAATGGTAATGGCCTTCCCTATGTTGTAGGTTGTAGTGAGCTGTCATCGCCCAAAGTGGGCAGAACTGGTGAGGCGCACCGCCCAGATCCCAAAAGGCTCTGACCATTCCATAAGTCAGACTTTGCCCCCCCAACAGTTCCTGACCTTGTGGCTATCTGCCCAAGAGACCCTCATGTGGCTAAAGTCACGTAGCCTTCCCACCACCACAGTTTTGAAGTCACAGCCTTCTGTTAATCTCCTCTTCCGCCCTTCCCCCTACCTTCCCTTATCCTTCCCCCATAGCTTTGAAGTTACTAGTCCTTCCGCCATCTAGATAACAGCCCATAAACTATGCATCCGATTGCCATATAGTCTGAATGTGCCATCTCAACCATCCCCAAGTGTTTATAAACCCACTCCCCTTTTGAATAAACGAGTGCTGTCCATCAGACAGTCTCCTGGGTGTTCATTGCCCCGTCATGTGTTCATGTGTTGCACTCACCCGCTACTCCAGGAAGGACCCTGCTGCTTCCCTCCCAACTCCTCTCTCCCTCACCGGGGATGTCGATGGCCAAAGACCCCAGGGGAACGGAAGGAGACCCATAAGACCCTACCTCGAAAACAACAACAACAACAACAACAACAACAAAACAGCTGGGCATGGTGACGTATTCCTTTAATCCCAGCATTCAGGAGGCAGAGGTAGGAGGATTGCTGTGAGTCTGAGGCCAGCCTGAGACTATGTAGTGAATCTAGGTCAGCCTAGGCTACAACAAGACTCTACCTCAAACCCCCCAAAAAAAAATAAAATAAAAACAAAGTGATTTTACACTATATAGATAATCTGCTTTTCTGTTCTTCCTTAAGAAAGGTCCTGAATCACCTTGTATAAACAAATTTCCTCACTGAGACAGGATACTGAGATTCTGTATCCAAAGCTCAATTATAACTCCCAAAGCATTACATTTAGGACTTAGTTTAAAATTTTTATTTTTATTTTTATTTTTACTTTTTCAAGGTAGGATTTCACTCTAATCCAGGCTGACCTTAAACTGACTCCCAGTGATCCTCCCACCTCTGCCTCCTGATGTTGGGATAAAAGACATGCACCACCATGCTTGTGTTAAATTTTTATTTCTTTTTTTAAAAGATTTTATTTTTATTTATTTATGAGACAGAGGGAGGGAGGGAGAGAGAGGGAGACAGAGAGAAATAAAGAGAGAGAGGGAGAGAATGAGCACACCAGGGCCTAGCCACTGCAAACGAACTCCACATGCATATGCCACCATGTGCATCTAGCTTGCGTGGGACCTGGAGAATTGAACTTGGGTCCTTAGGTGGCTTTGCAGGCATGCACCTTAACCATTAAGCAATCTCTCCAGTCCAAATTTTTATTTCTTTTCTTTTCTTATTTTTTAGAGAGAGGGTCGGGGGGGGGGCAGATAGAGAATAGGTGTGCCAGCAGCCTCTCAGCTGCTGTGAATGAACTCCAGAAGTGTGTGCCCCTTGTAGGCAAGTGCAGCATTACGCCCTTGTGTCACTTTGCATCTGGCTAAATGTGGAACCTGGAGAATTGAACGGGCATTCTTAGGCTTAGGAGGCAGGAGCCTTAACCCCTAAGCCATCTCTCCAGGACTATTTCTTCTTCTTCTTCTTTTTTTTTTTTTTTTTTTTTTTTTGTTGTTGTTGTTGTTTTTTGGTTTGGTTTTTCAAGGTAGGGTCTCCATCTGGCCCAGGCTGACCTGGAATTAACTATGTAGTCTCAGGGTGGCCTTGAACTCACAGCAATCCTCCTACCTCTGCTTCCCAAGTGCTGGGATTAAAGGCATGCGCCACCACACCCAGCCAAATTTTTATTTCTTAAGACAGGACTGTGTAGCCCAGATGGTCCTCCAACTTGCTAACCCACATTGGCTTGAACTGGTGCCCTTGCCTCCAACTTCTGAGTGACAGCATTACAGGCATGCACTACCACACCCAGGTTTTATGTCTGGGATTCATTTTCACTCTAGGGGGTACAGATCTTTTAGCTGATCCCATCTAAGCCATCCAGCCCCTTCTGACTCTCAACAAGAGGAAACAGCTTTACACCTTTCTGGGACTGAAAGGTCCTATTGGCTTTGGCTTCTCAGAGATGGCCTAATAGCTGAGCCTCTAAATGTGTCCTTAAAGGGAAATAATGACCAATGTCTCCCCTTTTGGGGAACACAAATATCAGAAAGCCTTGGATAAATTAAGGCCTCTCTATTTCACTCAGGAATTCAGTTTGGGGATACCACAGGCCCTTTAAATTGTATCATCAAACACATGCAAATTTGCTCCTAGGCTTTGGGTCAAATCCATCAACTCATGGGGTATTTATCCAAACAGCAGGTTTCTCTCTCTCTCTCTCTCTCTCTCTCTCTGCCTCTTTCTCTCTATTGCCAATAAATAAAAAAATACACAACAAAAAAATTTTAAGGGGCTGGAGAAATGGCTGAGCGGTTAAGTGCTTGCCTATGAAACCTAAGGACCCTGGTTTGAGGATCAATTCCCCAGGACCCACGTAAGCCAGATGCACAAGGTGGTGCATACATCTGGAGTTCGTTTGTAGTGGCTGGAGGTCCTGGTGTTCCCTTTCTCTCTCTCTCTCTCTACCTCTTTCTCTCTCAGTCAGTTGCCAATAAATAAATAAATAAAAACAAACAAACAAACAAACAAACAAAAAACAAACAAAAACAAAACAAAACAAAACAAAACCCCAAACACAGCAGGTCTCAGTGGCCTAAGGGTGGCTGGAATAGATTAGAAAACGAGCTGCCACTGCTCCCGTAATAGAAGACTCTCTCATGTTGGGCTCCCCTTTGCTTGTTTCAATTTCACACCTAATAGCCTTCCTGTTAGAATCCAAAGGATACTGGCTTCAAGCTGCTCATCTTTTGTGTCCAAGCCTTGCTACCTGACATCTCTAAAATATCATTACACCGATGCTTCACTCTCAAGCCAACTACTTCACTTCCTACCCCAAAGCAGAGTTTTCCTGATTCAAAGGACACTTCAGGGAACCCACTCATGACTGTCTTGATGTGACTAATCTAGTTTATTTTAGGAGACAATACTTAAGAAGTAAGCCTCTTAGTATCCCAGATGTAATTTAGTTCACTGATGGCAGTTACTGTGTAAAAAAATAGGGAAAACTAGGGCTGGAGAAATGGCTTAGTGGTTAAGGCATCTGCCTGTGAAGCCAAAGGATCCTGGTTCGATTCTCCAGGACCTATGTAAGCCAGATTCACAAGGGGCACATGCATCTGGAGTTCGTTTGCAGTGGCTAGAGGCCCGGGTGTGCCCATTCTCTCTCTGTCTGCCTCTCTTCTATCTCTCTCTGCTTGCACATAAATAAATACAAATTTTTAAAAAAGAATTTTTTAAAAATAGGGAAACCTGAGCTGGTTATGAAACTGTTTCCCTTATAGATACCACAGAGGCTTGATGTCTGCCTCTGTAACTTCAGCACAGCTGGCTGAATTAATAGCCTTAAGTTATGCTTCGAAGCTTACAATCTACACTGAATCTACATATACATTTCTGGTATAGAATGGACATGCTAAACATGCTGAGGAAGAGGTGACTTTACTGTTAAAAACAGTTCCACCAAACATGGGGCTCAAATTGGGGTTTTATTGGGAGCAGTCCATAGTCCATAGCTAAGGCCATCAAACAGGGACCCATGCGGAAGCTTTAGGAAATTCGAAGGCAGGTGCTACAGCCAAATAGGCAGCTGGCTCTGCTGAAGATAGGCTGCCTACTTTCTCTATAGGCTCTCATCTCCTTCTCCAACTTACACTCCAAAGGAAATTGATGGAACCTTATCCAGAGGTTACATACAGGAACCAGATGGGTCACTTAAATAAAAAAAAAAAAATTGAAAGCTGGAAAAAGCTATGCTGCATGCAGTTCAATGGGGGAGAGAGAAATCACCAGTGAAGATACTCAACCGTGGACACTGCCACCCTTAAATTTGGCCAGCCAGGCCAAATGAGCCAATAGGTGCAATAGTGGCAGGTCTGTTATGGGGAAAACCAACTGCTCTCTAATTAGACTGGAGGTCTGCTCCATGGGAGGGAATACATCCCTGATACTGAAAACCTACAACAGGGGTAGTCATGAGCCCTAGGGGTGTAATGTCTGCTGGCGTCTGGCTAAATGTATATACTATGCTCACCAAACTACCCAGTAAGCACTTCTATTAATGTCTATACCCATATATTAATGCTACTCTCACTTTTGGTTACAGAAGCTTCTCTTTTCAGATGGCAGTGACTTTGGGATGACTCAGAAGGCACCATGGTGCTGAAAAGAAGGGACAGAGGAGTGCTCAGCACTGAACTATCTCTAACACACCTTCCAAGGCTCAGGGTTCATTGCGGAAGAGGGGGCGGAAAGAATGTAAGAGCCAAAGGAAGAGTAGGACTCCTTACAACGTGCTTCTCCAGACACAACATGGCCTGGATATCCATGACGTCACAGTGTCTGACACTACCTACACAAGACCATCATAATAGGAGGAAGAGATCATGACATCAAAATAAAAGAGAGACTGATTGAGAGGGGGAGGGGATATAATGAAGAGTGGAGTTTCAAAGGGGAAAGTGAGGGAAGAGAGGGAATTACCATTGGATATTGTCTACAATTATGGAAGTTGTCAATTAAAAAAATTTTTAAAAAATTAAAAAATGAAATTTCCAGGGCTGGGTAGATGGCTCAGCAGTTAAGACATTTGCCCACAAAGCCTAAGGACCTGGGTTTGATTCCCTAGTGCCCACGTAAAGCTGGGTGCACAAAGTGGCAGATGCATCTGGAGTTTGTTTGACACAGCTAGATGCTCTGGTGTGCCCTTTCTCTCTCTCTCTCTCTGTTTGTCTGTCCCTCTCCTCTGCTTGCAAATAAAATAAAATAAAATAAAATAAAATAAAATAAAATAAAATAAAATAAAATAAAATAAAATAAACTCTTCCTCCACCTTCCCCAATCTATGCAATGAAAAATATCATTTAAGGACATACGTGATTCCTGCCATCTAAGCTGAGACTGATGACCAAATCTATAGACGGGTGTTAAATGGCAAAGAGCTTCATGACTGTTGGCTGGATCATCTGGAGAAGACAGAGTCCCTTTGGAAAAGCTGACTGGTCTTGCGATTTTAGAAAATAACACAAAGCCTGCCTAGGATATAGACGGAGCCATGGCCTCTTGGGCCACTGCCTGCTTTCACCCCATTGAGAGCGTGAACCCCCTTGTGCATCTGGCTAACTTGGGTCCTGGGGAATCAAACTTAGGTCCTTTGGCTTTGCAGGCAAATGCCTTAACTGCTAAGCCATCCCTCCAGCCCAATGCTACATGAATCTTATCTGAAGTCTTTTGGTGGATATTGCAAGATTGGGGAGATTATGGAAGTCCAAACCAAGAGCCCAGCAACATTCCAACTAGACAGCTGTAGTGACGTCTGTCTCCTTAAGGACCCACTTCATTAACCAAGGGTCTACTGGGGTCCACAGGAGAGCATTTCAAATAAGACGACCCAGAAGCAAGTACTTGCTGAGGAGTGACAGATGTGGGAGGTAGTCACGCTGTCATGGGAAGGCAAACTACACCTTTGTGTAAATAATTTGTCCTTAAGAAAAAAAAAAGATGTCCAAGTGTCAAGGGCTTCTTTACCAAGGGAGGAGCCGAAACATCAAGGTTTGCAAGGGACAAAACGGATCTCTGAAACCAAATACATGGTTTTGCTGAAACCAATCAGAAAATGGATGCTGGCGGAAAAAAATTAGGAAGTCAGGGGAGGGGTGCAGCGGGGAGAGCTTGAGAAAAGAAGAGGAGGAAGGAGAGAGGGGAGAGAAAATTCAGCAGAACCAATCCCTGGCAAAATAACTAGTCAAGGTTTTCCAACAGAGAAGAATAGGTACTGGGTGGGGTGGGTGCTATCGTTTATGTCTGTGTGGCTCTCAAAGGCTCGTGTGCAGGGATGTGCTGTTGGGAGGTGGGGAAACCTTTGGGAGGTGGAGCCTAGTGAAGGGATATGAAGTCATTTGGGAACATGTTCTTGATGGGGATGTTGGGTCCCTGCCCCTTCTCTCTCTTTGCTTCTGCACTGTCGTAAGTGAGCAGCCTTGCTCCAGTGTGTTCTTCCCTCCATGATGTTCTGTCCTGCCACAGCCCCAAGGCAACGTGACCCAGTAACTGTGGACTGAAACCGTGAGCCAAAATAAGGCTTTTATCTCTTTTTTTAAAATTTATTTTTTTTTAATTTTTACTTATTAGAAACAGTAAGAGGGAGAGAGAGAGAGAGACAGAGAGAGAGAGAGAGAGAGAGAGAGAGAGAGATAGGTGAACCAGGGTCTCCAGCCACTGCAAACAAACTCTAGATGCATGTGGCACCTTGTGCATCTGGCTTATGTGGGACCTGGAGAATGGAGCCTGAATTTTTAGTCTTCACAGTCAAGTGCCTTAACCACTAAGCCATCTCTCCAGCCCTTTCTTCCTTTTTTTTTTTTTAAAAAAATTATTTATTTATTTATTTATTTATTTATTTATTTATTTATTTATTTCAGAGAGCAAGAAAGAGGCTGACAGAGAGAGAGAGAGAGAGGGAGGGAGAGGAGAGTGAGAATGGGCACGCCAGGGCCTCCAGCTACTGCAAATGAACTCCAGACACGTGCACCACCTTGTGCATCTGGCTTATGTGGGTACTGGGAAATCAAACCAAGGTCCTTTGGCTTTGCAGGCAAGCGTTTTAACTGCTAAGCCATCTCTCCAGTCCAGGCTTTTATTTCTTTAAGTTGACTTATCTCAGATTTTTGTTTTAGTAGCAGAGAGCTAACTAATACCGTGGGAAACCACGACAAGAATCAAGGTCCAAGAAATCAGGCTTAGGAGCCATAAGAATCTACTCCACCTGTTTATTCCATTAGATCTCAGTATTGTCACCTGCAAAATGAAGCCAATAAAGTTCCTGTTATTTGTAGATGATGAAGTGGTTTAATCCATCTTCTTACTTGCCTATATCAGTGTTTATACCTCCATGTTAGTAGTGAGACTTGCCCTATTACCAATTTTATGGATAGCTCTCATAAAGGAGCTAAACTGTCCTTAAATAAATAGTGGCTCCAGTTTACCTAAATGGGAAGGTCACCAACCCTCCTATTTCTGACGTGAGGCCGCTCCCTGAGGGGATTTCGGTATTCTCCAGTTCACTTTGTCCTCCTGCTCTCACAAAAAAGCAAAAGGACTTTTTTTTTTCTTGATGTCAGAAACATGGTGTGTGGGGATTCACCAACTCCACAGGCCCATAGTTTAGGCAGTTCATTTGCTGGTGGAAAATATGACCTTCATTGAATGCCCTTCTAGTTAGCGAGGGTTCTTTATAGCTTCTCACAGAGAAGGTTTCAAGTGGAGAATGAACATTGTTAGTACTGAGCTTATGGATCCTCGTGGATCTGCCGAGGGATGCAGTCTTGTAGGTCTCATCAACGGGAAGACGTGGTGTTTGCAGTACGAGGTGGACAATGGGACTTGGATGTGACTTTTCACTAGGTTATTGGTGATCCTCTTTTCAGACTGCAGTATTCACTTGTCTTTTTTTAAAAAATACTTTATTTAGATATTTATTTGAGAGAGAAAGAGGCAGAAAGACAGAGAGAGAAAGAGAGAGAGAATGGGCGTGCCAGGGCATCCAGCCACTGCAAACAAACTCCAGACACATGTGCCCCCTTATGCATCTGGCTTATGTGGGTCCTGGAGAGTCGAACTGGGACCCTTTGGCTTTGCAGGCAAGCACTTTAACTGTTAAGCCATCTCTCCAGCCCTCACTTTTTATTTATTATTACTTTTCAAGGAAATGGAACGTTGGCCCAGTATCTCTTAGGGCCTTTCTGCTCAGACACCTGTGTGTGCTCAGACTCTTTCTGCACAGTGATAATCTTGTCTCCATTGCTTTTAAATTCTGACTTCTTTTTTAAAATTTAATTTTATTTATTTGCAAGCAGAGAGAATGGGTGTGCCAGGGCCTCTGATACTGCAGATGAACTCCAGATGCATGCACCACTTTGTGCATCTGGCTTTAAGTGGGTACTGGGAAACTGAACTTGGGTCACTAGCCTTTGAAGGTAAATGCCTTAACTGCTAAGCTATCTCTCCAGCCCAAATTCTCTTTTCTTTAGTCCTCACGTGCCCCATTCAGAATTTCACAAGAAAGTTTTTCATTAGCTGAGCTGGTTTGCTCACATCATATGAACATACTTTGCTCGATTTTTGCTTATATTATGTCCCCATCTGGAACATTCTTTCACTGAATCTTGCCCTGCCAAATGCCACCCATTCTTTGAGACCCATACCTACTCCATTTTCTTCAGGAGGCTTTCTCTGACTAGCCCTTAAGAAGTTTCCCTCTTTTCCTCTGAACTGAATAGCAACTATGATTTTTTTCATACAATACAGTGTATGAACCACCATATATATATATATATTTAAGTACATGTTCATTTCTCCAGACTGAGTTAGGGTCCTGTTAAATTGTTGAGCCATTAGAGAGGTGGCTGTTTGAGTTAGGGACCTAGTCTGTACTGAATGGCAGACGGGGCTACATTTTTCTACTTTGCTGACCACAGAATCATGGTATAGGCCAGCTTAATTCTCTCTCTTCCTTCTAATCAATTACAGGTATGTGCAGAATGACTCCACTGTCAACGACAGACACTACTGCTACTCCCTAAGGCAAAATACCATCTGCCTAGGTTCCCTGGATGGCACCATTCATCAAATGCTTTCTTTCGAGATATTATATTTCTTTCTTTTTTTTTTTTTTTTTTTGGCTTTTCGAGGTAGGGTTTCACTCTGTTCCAGGCTGACCTGGAATTAACTATGTAGTGGCAGGGTGGCCTCGAACTCACGGCGATCCTCCTACCTCTGCCTCCCAAGTGCTGGGATTAAAGGCGTGAGCCACCACGCCCGGCAAGATATTATATTTCTTACACACAGAAAGCTGACCCAGTTTTCCAGATAAGGCAGAACAAAAGATATATTCTAAAGAAAACCAAGAACAGGGCACTGTCAAATTCAGAGAGAACTCACAATAACTGTTAAAAGCCCTTGAATGTTGTCAAAGATACAGTTAGGGAAAAAGAAAGGCCAGTCCAGCTCGCTGAAGAAGGAGATGCAGATAATGCAGAGGAATTCAGCTCAAGGCAATGCCCTGCAATATGCCAGGTTTAGCTGAGGAAGAAGTAGAAGGGTAAGAGAGGGCACACCATGCATTGTGTACACGAGGACACACTGCTGTCTGTCCGAGAGGAGTGTCTGGTTTTGATCCATGAAAAAGTTACCCATGTGGATCTATGCGGGCCCGCCCATCTCCGAGAAAGCGGACGCAGTACTAGAACACCATCAGCTTTGTGAGCTGGGGCGATCTTTACTTTTACAGCAGAAAGGAGAGAACAGCATCCCATTCATTTATTCATCCACTCATCAGGTGTTTACTCAGCCCATGATGAGCCACACAGGAAGGAGCTCAAAGGTGAGCAAGCCCCTGTCCCCCGTGTCTGTCTTCACAGAGCATCCTGGAAGGGAAAGGCGGCAGTGGGAAGCCTTCTCTGTCTTCTATGGCTTCCACTCTAGGTCTGACTCTGTGAGCTGGGCGGGCAAGTCATCGTTTTCCTGGGCTTTCCTGGTCTCACACAGAAAATGAGAATATTACCTGTCCTAAAGTTTCATTATTTCAAATACAAATCGAAGGGCTGAGGATGTAGCTCATTGGGTGGAGTGCTTGCCTGGCATGCACAAGACGTGGGGTTAATCCTCACCACTAGGAAAAACAACAACAATAACAACAAAAACTATCAACAAACCACCCAACAAAACCAAGTGAGAATGGAGAAAATAAGCTTTTCAGGGACTTCTCAACCACAGCTTTCTAGAAGACTGTTATGAAACAGTTCTGATACAACAAAAGAATAAGGGCTGGAGAGATGGCTTAGTGGTTAAGGTGCTGGCCTGTAAAGCCTAAGGACCCAGGTTCGATGCCTCAGTACCCACATAAGCTGGATGTGCAAGGTGGTACATGCATCTGGAGTTCGTCTGCAGTGGCTGGAAGCCCTGGCATGCCCATTCTTCCTCTCTATCTGCCTCTCTCTCTCTCTCAAATAGACAAACAAATGAATGAATAAATATTTTAAAAAAACAACAGAAGAATAAGAACGTTCCAATAAGCCCTTGGGTACCAACCCCCATGGTAAGGAGCTCTATTTGTGATGAATTGGCGGTCTGTGATTTGAAATGCTGGCACTGAAGGGAGCCAGCTATGTGAGTAAGAATGATTTACCAGTGAAGAGCTCTTTCTACATGGAGGTGTTCTTGGTCCTAGTGAATGCCAAATCCTGGTGGGGTACATCACAGACAGCTGAAGTGTCAGTCTGCTCCCTTCCCCACCCGCCCTGGCAGCCCTGTGTGCTGCGCAGAGGGGTCCAGCGCGGTGCTTACCTTGAGAGCCTTCTGTGCGGGTTCACTAGACCCTATGGCAATCAGGTTAGGCCCGGCCATGCTGCAGAAACTCTTCAGATGCAAAGACTCGGCCACGGGAACTGTGGAGACCGCATAGTCCTGGCAGACGGACAGAGAAACAAGCGGGCTGTCACTGAAGAGTGAAGATAAAACTGATTCAACACTGGCCTGAACCGTGTTTGCTCCTTTTATGTGCGTGTGCATGTATGGGTTCATGTGCACATAAACGTGTGTACACGCTTGCATGTGTAGGACAACCTTGGGTATTAGTCCTTAAACCTGCCATCCATCTTTTGGTGAGACAGGCTCTCTCATTGGCCTGGAGCTTACCAATTAGTCTAAATTGGCTGACCAGTGAGCCCTAGGGATCCTGTCTCCACCTCCCTAGTGCTGGGATTACAACCGCACGCCAACACGTGTAGCTTTTTTTGGGGGGGCGGGAGAGAGAGTCAGAGAGAGACAGAAACAGATAGAGAATGGGCCTGCCAACAGCCTCTCAGCCACTGTGAACGAACTCCAGATGCGTGCACCCCTTGTGGGCAAGTGCGGCATTGTGCCCTTGCGTCACTTTGCGTCTGGGTAAACATGGGACCTGGAGAATTGAACGGGCATTCTTAGGCTTGGCAGGCAGGCGCTTTAACCGCTAAGCCATCTCTCCAGCCCTACGTGTAGCATTTTTAATGTGTGTTCTGGGACTTGAACTCAAGGCTTCAAGCTTGTAAGGTCAGCACTCTACCAACTCGGCTATTTTTCTAGCCTCAGTGTTTGCTCCCCTGGCTTGAAGCCCTTGAATCTCTGGAAGAAAAACTGCAGGTCGTGGGTGTTGGTACTGTCAGCTCGATGAAGAGCATGTTGAAGAAGAAAGCTGTTTCCTTCCGGATGTTCATGTGAACGAGAGTTTTGCTAGATGCTTGTTCCATGGGGTGGTGACTTGTATTTCCCACATAAACTGGATCAGTCAGAGCCTCCTACCCTCCTGGGGAATGCTACGCTGTACTAAGCAGTCTGCGAACCTCAGTACTCTTGTAAAGGGACCTTGAAGTCTGGTATGTGGGATACTTAGCACAATTTCTGGTGCATTGTAGGCCCCCATCTACAGAGGACCCCTAATTCTAATTCAAAAAATCATGTTTTAGAGCTGGAGAGATTGCTTAGTGGTTAAGGTGCTTGTCTGCAAAGCCTAAGGACCCAAGTTCGAATCTCCAGGTCCCACGTAAGCCAGATCCACATGGTGGTGCATGAGTCAAGTTCGTTTGCAGTGGCTGGAGACCCTGGTGTGCCCATTCTCCCTCCCTCTTTCTAATAAATAAATAAATAAAATAAATTTAAAAAATCATACTTTATATCAGACTCTTACTGGGTCTTCAGACCTCTGTGTGCATGTGGTATGTGTATGGTGCTGTATATGTGATGTGTGGTGTAGGCACGTTTGTGTGTGTATAGTGTGGTGTGTGTGATGTGTGGTGTATGCACGAGTGTGTGGATGTGCATGTCCTATCTATGCGAATGCAGAGGCCAGAGGAGAATGTCAGGAGTCCTTTTCTTAGCACTCACCGTGTGTTTCTCTCGTGGAGAGTGGGTTTGTCCCTCAAACCTGAGTTGTGGGCTATCGGAGAGCCCCAGCGGTTTTCTGCCTTCCCCTGAACCACAGGGAAAAACATACAGACATACGTGGTCATGCCCAGATTTTAACCCACATTCTGGGTAGTTGAACTTGGAGGTCTCTGGCCCGAGAGACCCTTATGCTTAAGTTGTAAGTGCTCGTAAGAGCTGATCCATCTCCCCAGTCACAGGCTTTGTTTTTAAGAAATCTTCTTTCTCTTTGTTTTGTGTTTGCAGTACTGGAGATTGAACTCAGGGCTTCATACATCCTGGGCAAGCACTCTACCCCTGAGTCACACTACCAGCCCCAGACTTTTTTTTTTTTTCTCTTTTTTTTCTTCAGTTTTTCGAGGTAGGGTCTCCCTCTAGCCCAGGCTGCCCTGGAATTAACTATGTAATCTCAGGGTGGCCTCAAACTCACGGCGATCCTCCTACCTGTGCCTCCCGAGTGCTGGGATTGGCCCTCCCAGACTTTGTTTTGAAGAGTGATCGTGCTAGGAGCATGGCTAGGTGCTTGTGTGATGACGTTCCGGGAGGAAGCAGAAGAGGGACATGCTAACTTTGCCTGCTGCTCCTGTGGCAAATCAATGACTCCCAACCACTGAGAAGTCTGCACTTGAGAGCCATTAAAACTAGCAGATGTGGGCTGGGGAGATGGCTTAGCAGTTAAGGCACTTGCCTGTGAAGCCAAAGGACCTTGGTTCAATTCCCCAGGACCCACGTAAGCCAGCTGCACAAGGTGGCACATGCATCTGGAGTTCATTTGCAATGTGCACCCATTCTCTCTCTCTTCTCTCTCTCCCTCTTTCTCTCAAATAAATAAGTGAAATAAAAATATTTTTAAAAAACTAGCAGATATATACATACTGGGAATAAATTTGGGAAGCCGGTGGAATATGAACACCATCACTCATGACATGGTGATTCAGTGGGCCTATGAATATTCAGTGGGCCTATGAATATTTATCAAGCAATTACTGGGAGGCAGGCATACATTATCCTTCACCTACCTTAAAAGTGTCGGCCAGGATTTCAGCACCTCGTTGATTTGTCCTTTTGGAAAGGCCCACAAAAAATTCTCTGCCTGTAATAAATGTCATGGAACACAGTGAGTGGGTGGCTCCGGGGACTGTGCACTGTTTTATCTATAAATAATGATCTCAAAAGTATCACCAGGTCTTTCCTCCACAGAGAGCTACATCAAATAGACCCATGTCCCCTCTATAAAATGTGATTTCAGATGACTGCCCTTAAATATAAGATCTTTTAAAAATTTTAATTTATTTATTTTATTTATTTGAGAGAGAGAAAGAAAGAGGCAAATAGAGAGAAAGAAGGAATGGGCACACCAGGGCCTCCAGCCACTGCAAATGAACTCCAGATGCATATGCCCCCTTGCGCATCTGGCTTACGTGGGTCCCGGAGAGTTGAACCTGGGTCCTTTGGTTTTGCAGGCAAACACCTTAACCACTAAGCCATCTCTCCAGCCCAGACATAAGACTTTTATGGTGACTGCTGGGGAGGCTTGAAACTAGTCAAAGCGTTAAGAAGTGACAGTGGAGAGCTCAGCACTGAATGAGACATCGCCATCACACCCCGCAGGGCTTAGGGACCGTAGTGAAAGAAGTGGTACAAAGAATGTAAGAGCCAGAGGGTGGGAAGGCATGCTCTGGAATATGCTGTCTTCCAGACACAACGTGGACATTGCACTTATGACAACACAGAGGCTGCTGTTACCTGCACAAGACGTTATACATATCAGGCATGTTATGCATATATCCGGAACATCAACTTGTCATGAATGATGGAGTAGGGCAAAAAAAAAAAAAAAAAATCAGACATCAAAATAGAAGAAATGGAGTTATGGCAGAATAGAAGAAATGGAGTTATGGCAATGACGTGTTAGCAACGCTACCTCTTACCCCTCCCAAAAGACTCATTCTAGGGACTCTCAACAAAGTCCACTGCCTTTTCTTGTAAAGATCATGCAAGGACTGCAGAGACCATCTGGGGAACATGAGTTTAGTGCTGACTGACCTTCAGGTCTGTCGTCTAAGGGCGCTGTCTTTACACATCTACTTACTTCACAGCAAAACACCAAGACACGCAGAAGAGGGAGCAGAAAGAGAGTAAGAGCCAAAGGAGGGGGAAGGAGTGCTTACAATCTGTCTTCCACTCACAAAGTGGCCTTGAGATTCATGACCTCACAATGGCTGACATTATCTAAGGCAAAATGATGGCATCAAAACTAACTGGAATGAAAGGATTCCGTGGAGGGGGAATTTAGGAGCGGGGGACCAAGACGGTTTGGCAGGAGGGGGTTATAATCATGGTAGATTGTCTATAGGAATGGATGTTGTCAATAAAATGTCTTTAAAAGGGGGCTGGAGAGTCTTGCCTATGAAGCCTAAGGACCCCGGTTCAATTCCTCAGTACCCACATAAGCCAGATGCACATAGTAGTGTGTGATGAGCCTGGAATTCATTTGCAGTGGCTAGAGGCCTTGGCACGACCATTCTCTCTCTCTCAAATAAATAAATAAATAAATAAATAAATAAATAAATAAATAATAAATTTTAAAAAGTTTAAAAGAAAAGGAATGCTTATTTTCCAAGTGGGAAAGTTTAGAAGAACAGAATGTTCTTTTTTATTTGAGTTTTCTGAAGTTCTGCAATTTTCTACTCAGAAAGAAAACATTAGATAAAAATGGCCTCTAAGATACAAGTAAAGAAGAATGGAGGGTTGGAGAGATGGTTTAGTGGTAGAGGTGTTTGCCTGCCAAGCCAAAGGACCCAGGTTCAATTCCCAAGGACCCACATAAGCCAGATGCACAAGGGGGTGCATGCATCTGGCTGGAGTTTGTTTGCAGTGGCTGGAGGCTCTGGCACACCCATTCTCTCTCTCTGTCTTTCCCTGCCTATTTCTGTATCTCTCTCTCTCAAATAAATAAATAAAAATATTTTTTTAAAAAAAGAATAAGAATGGAGAGATTACTTAGTGGTTAAAGCACTTGCCTATGAAGCCTAAGGACCCAGGTTCTATTCCCTGTTATCCATGTAAGCCAGATGCATAAAGTGGCACATGCTTCTGGAGTTCATTTGCAGTGGCTAGAGGCCCTCACACAACCTTTCTCCCTCTCTCTCTGTTGCCTCTTTCTCTCTGTCTCTCTCAAATAAATACGTAAATAAATAAAATATTTTCCTATGCTTTCTTTCTTTCTGTATCTCTCTGCTTGCAAATAAATGATAATTCTTTTTTTAAAGGGCTGGAGAGATGGCTTATCAGTTAAGGCACTTGCCTGCTAAACATAAGGACCCACATAAGCCAGATGCACATGGTGGCATCTGGAGTTTGTCTGCAGTGACTAGAGGCCTTGGTGTGCCTATACTTTCTCTCTCTCTCTCTGTATCTCTCTGCTTGCAAATAAATAATAAAATATTTAAAAATTTTTAGTGATACAGGTAAAGAAAGAACAATAGCAGACAGAGTTGGGGATTCTCATCTCTTAATTCTTTGAACAAATTCCACATTAAATGTGCAGAAAAGCATTCAATCAGAGAAATCAGTCTTTTAAACTCTTCAAGTATCGTGGCAAAGCATTAGAAGCTATTCTGTAGAGGCATTATTGGGAGACTTTAAATATGCTGTATTTTTTCTTTTTTTTTGAGGTAGGGTCTCATTCTAGCCCAGGCTGACCTGGAATTCACTCTGTAGTCTCAGGGTGGCCTCGAACTCATGGTGACCCTGCTACCTCTGCCTCCCAATATATGCTGTATTTTTAATCTTCATACTTTATAAAAGGGGTAAATGGCATAATGATGAATTTCAAAGGCTTGAAAAGGTTGAGGTTTTTTTTTCCAGGGGCATGAACAATGATATTGTGTTGTCACACAATGATATTGTGTTTCTTAATGTTGTCACTAAGAAAACTTATGATATAAACATCAAAATTTAAGTTAGGGAAAGGTCTTCCCTTGGATCAAAGTATTACGTTATTTTTAAAAAGTCAGCTAAAATTAAAAAATGAAGTTTATTAATTATTTTTTTAAACCATTTTATTTATTTATTTGCAAACAGGAAGAAAGGGAAAGAGGGAGAGAGAGAATGAACCTATATGAGATTGAGCACGGGCAAGCCAGGGCCTCTTGCTGCTACAAAGAAACTCCAGATGTATACGTCACTTGGCCCAGCTGGCTTTATTGGGTACTGGGGAATCAAACCCAGGCTGTCAGGCTTTGTAAACAGTAGTTTTTTTTTTTTTTTTTTTTTTTCATTTTTCGGTTTTTCAAGGTAGGGTCTCACTCTATCCCAGGCTGACCTGGAATTCGCTATGTAATCTCAGGATGGCCTCGAACTCATGGTGATCCTCCTACCTTTGCCTCCCGAATGCTGGGATTAAAGGCGTGTGCCACCAGGCCCGGCTTTGTAAACAGTAGTTTTATTAATTTTTTTCTGGATAAAGATATATTTATAAATACTTTCTAAGAAAAGAATCCATTAAGCAAGTGCTAACATACTCATGGAGGGGCATGAATAGAATTTCCACTTTATAAAAATAAGGTATGAGTGATGGTTTCAATCAGATGTCCCCCATAAGCTCATGTGTTTAAAATGCTTGGTCCCCTGCTGGGCAAATATGGAAGGTGGAGCCTTGCTGGAGGAGGTGTGTTACTTGGGGTTGACTTTGGGGTGTTATAGCCCCGCTTCCCCCTTGCCAAAGCTCAACTCACTCTGTTTTTAAAAATAGTTTAAAATATTTTTTTATTTATTTATTTATTTATTTATTTATTTATTTATTTATTGGAAATAGAGAGAGATCTAGAGAAAGGGAAAGAGAAAAAACAAGCATTCCAGGGCCTCTAATCATTGCAAATGACTTCCAAATGCATACACCATCTTGTGCATTTGGTTTATATGGGTACTGGGGAATGAAACCTTGGTCCTCAGGCTTTGCAGATAAATGCCTTAACAACTAAGCCATCTCTCTAGCCCAACTCACTATTTTTTTATTTAAAAAATGTAAATATTTTATTTATTTATTTATTTGAGGGAGAGAAAGAGGCAAAGAGAAAGAAAGAGAGAGACAGAGACAGAGAGACAGAGAGAATGGGCATGCCAGGGCATCCAGCCACTGCAAATGAACTCCAGATGTATGCACCCCTTGTGGATCTGGCTTGCATGGGTTCTAGAGAATCGAACTGGGATCCTTTGGCTTTGCAGGCAAACGTCTTAACTGCTAAGCCATCTCTCCAGCCCCAACTCACTCTTTTAAAAAAAAAAATATTTAGGGCTAGTGGGACCCAGGTTTGATTCTCCCAATCCCATGTAAGCCAGATGCACATGATGGCCCATGCATCTGGAGTTCGTTTGCAGTGGCTAGACACCCGGGGGTGCCCATTCTCTCTGTCTCTCTCTTTCTCTCTGTCTCTAATAAATAAAAAAAAAAAATATTTTAAAAACTTTATTTATTTGCAATCAAAGAGAGAATGAAAGACAGAGAGGGAATGGACAAGCCAGGACCTCCTGCCAATGCAAATGAACTCTAGATACATGTGCCACTTTGTGCATCTGGCTTTACATGGGTCTTGGGGAAACCTGATAGCTGCAGGAAAGCACTTTTAACTTTTGAACCATCTCTCCAGCCCTTGTCAGCTCACTCTTTTTTTTTTCTTTCTTCCATCTATTGTGGCAAGATGTGATGTCCAGCCTCTGTTCTACCATCCTTTTCCTGCTATGACAGAGCTTTCCTTCAAGATTATAAGCCAAAAATAAACCCTTTCCTCTCAGCTGCTTTTGGTGGGGTGTTTTGTCCTAGCAAGGAGACGGTAACTACAATAGTAGGCTAGCAAAGTATGAAGGTAAGTATGAGGGAAGCTGGACTTCTGTTTCGGGCACTACTGTGTACAAGATCCCCTACGTGACTGTGGTGGCTTGATTCATGTGTCCCCCATAAGCTTATGTGTGCTGAATGCTTAGGTCCCCAGCTGGTGGCAATTTAGGAATTGGAACCTCCTGGAGGCAGTGTATTGTTGGGGACGGGCTTATGGGTGTTGTAGCCATCTTCCCCTTGCCAGTGTTTGGCACACTCTCCTGCTGCTATTGTTCACCTGATGTTAGCCAGGAGGTGATGTCCACCCTCTGCTCATGCCATCGTTTTCCCTGCCATCGTGGAGCTTCCCCTTGAGCCTGTGAGCCAACAGAAACCCTTTCCTCCCATAAGCTGCTCTTGTTCAGGTGTTTTCTGCCAGCAGCGTGAAGCTGATTGCAACAATGACCTCTGATGGAAGCAACTAAAATGCCAGGACTGAAATGTGCGTGTCTGTGCACACGTGTGTGTGTGTATACGTATGTGGTGTGTAGACCAAAGGTCATTGGTGTTGGGTGTCTTCCTCCACTGCTTTTCATCTGATTTTTTTATTTTTTAAAAATTATTTATTTATTTATTGTTTTTTCGAGGTAAGGTCTCGCTCTAGCCCAGTAGCCCAGGCTGACCTGGAACTCACTCTGTAGTCTCAGGGTGGCCTCGAACTCCCGGCTATCCTCCTACCTCTCTGCCTCCAGAATGCTGGGATTAAAGGCGTGTGCCACTACGCCTGGCTCATCTGATTTAAAAAATATATATATATTTTATTTATCTGCAAGGAGACACACACACACACAGAGAGAGAGAGAGAGAGAAGGGAGAACAAATGGGTGTGCCAAGGCCTCTAGCTACTGCAAACAAACTCCAGATGTATGAACCACTTTGTGCACCTGGCTTTACATAGGTACTGGTGACTCAAACCTGGGTCATGAGGCATTGTAGGTAAGCACCTTAACCGCTGAACCATCTCTCCAGTCCTCACCTGATTTTTATTTTTTTGGTTTTTTAAGGCAGTGTCTTGCTCAGCACAGGCTAACCTGGAATTCACTATGTAGTCTCAGGGTGGCCTCGAACTCAAAGTGATCCTCCTACCTCTGCCTGCTGAGTGCTGGGATTAAATGTGTGTGCTACCACACCCAGCTTCACCTGATTTTTTTTTTTTTTCCGAGGTAGGGTCTCACTGTAGCCCAGGCTGACCTGCAATTCACTATGTAGTATCAGGCTGGCCTCAAACTCACATCAATCTTCCTACTCTGCCTCCCGAGTGCTGGGATTAAAGGCGTGCGCCACCACACCTGGCTTTACCTGATTTTTGAGGAAGACTCTTCCCCCTAAGCCTGGAGCTCACTGATTTTGTCAGCATAGCAGTGAATTATTGAGACTTTCAGGTAGATGGTTAATGAAGTTTTTTTCTTTTCTTTTCTTTTTTTATTTCTCTTTCTGTTTTTCTAAATCCCTTTCTTTCTTTTTCTTTTTCCCCTCCCTCCCTCCCTCCCTTCCTTCCTTCCTTCCTTTCTTTCTCTCTTTCTTTCTTTTTTTCTAACTAGGACTACCTCAGAGGAATGCTATGTGCTTACTGCCTCACAGAAGGCACAAGGCTGAGTCACATGACTGAGTCACATTTTTAGAGGTAGGGCTGGAATGATCCAGTGGTGCTGGCCTAATTCATTATAAACTTTTCCATTAAGCTTTCATGATCACTCACAGATCCATTATTTCATTAGGGATCTGCATTTACTAGCTGGAAAAAAAAGAAAAAAGCATTTGGCCTACCTGAAATATAATCCATGAAGGAAAGACAGGCTAAGTGTTGGAGTCTTTCCATACGCTCGGATGGAGCGATGGTGAACTGATGGACTGCAGTAACTTATGACAATGGGCAAGTTAAAAGATAAACACACACATAGTATCCATTAATGAGTCAATGGTTAAATCATAATGGAAATTAGGACACATTCAGAACTAAGTCATAACGAAAACACTCACATCAAAACAAGAATCCACAGCATTTGCGAAGTAGAGGAAGGATGACCAGGAGTTCAAGGTCATCCTTAGCTATATAGTGAGTTCCAGGCCAGCCTGGGCTAAAGGAGACTCTTATCTCAAAAAGCAAAAGCAAACAAACTGAAATCTCCCTAGGATTTTTGCTAAAGTACTAAGCAGGAAAGTTATCTATACGTTAGAGAAGAGGAAATATTTAAGATTCATCATTTTTTTTTTTCGAGGTAGGATTTCACTCTGGTCCAGGCTGACCTGGAATTAACTATGTAGTCTCAGGGTGGCCTCAAACTCTCAGCGATCCTCCTACCTCTGCCTCCCGAGTGCTGGGATTATAGGCGTGCGCCACCACGCCCGGCAAGATTCATCAAATTTTAAACTGAGAGATCAAACTTCAACTTAAGACGTAGGAAAAAAGAACAAAACAAAAACAAATTTAAAAGAAGGAAGGGAAGAAAGAGAAAGGAAACATCCAAAAGAAAGGGTTCACTACAGCCAATATTTGGTCCTCTAAAATGATTACTAAAACTGACAGACTTTTGGAGGGGATAGAGAAAGACAGGCAGGAACAAATATCACAAATGAATAGGAACCTAGCTATAGTTGCTGTGAAGTTTAAAGGCATATTAAGAAGATCGTAAATATTTAGGTAAAACCGATAAAATCATAGAAAACAACTCACCAAATGGACTCTGGAAAGCTTAACTAATTACACAATCATTAAAGAAATAGAATCAGTCTAAAATTTCCCCACAAAAAGAGCACTAGGAGAGGGCTGGAGAGATGACCTAGCGGTTTGCCTGCGAATCCTAAGGACCCAGGTTTGATTCTCCGGGTCCCTCGTAAACCCGATGCACAATGCTGGAATTCGTTTGCAGTGGCTGGTTGCAGAGGCCCTGGTGCACCCATTTTCACTCTATCTTTCTTTCCCTCTCTCTCTGTCTCTAAATAAATAAAAATAAATCTTAAAAAAAAAAAAGAGCACGAAGAATGTTATGGACATGTTTTACCAAAGCTAAATGGATATACAATACAAATAGCACTGATCCCAGAGAAGTGAACAGTGAGAAATGTCCATGGCACATTTTTGTGAGATTCATGTAACATTTTTACCAAAACCTGACGAGGATAACAAGAATGAAAAAGGAATTAGGCCATGGAAGAAAAGGTTTCTTTTTAAATAAATCTTTTATTTATTTGAAAGGAGGGAGGGAGGAAGGAAGAGAGAGAGAGAGAGAGAGAGAATGAATATGGGCATGCCAGGGCTTCCTACCACTGCAAACAAACTCCAGACACAAGCTCCACTTTGTGCACCCAGCTTTATGCAAGTACTGGGGAATCAAACCCGGGCCAACAGGCTTTGCAAGCAAGAGCCTTTAACCACTGAGCCTTCTCCCTAGCCCCAAAGTTTTAATATATTAGCAAACTCAAACCAATACTCTATAAAACAAAGGATAATGATCAAGCTCATGTCATCCCAGAGATGCAAGTCTGCTCAAATATCTGAAAACCAATTAATGCAATTAACCACACCCTCAGATGAAATCAGAAAATCATAGAGTTGTTTCACTGGGGCAAAAGTAAGAGCTTATCCTATAACCTGGAATTCATTAACAAGTGTTGGTCTTTGTGGTAGTTGGAATAGATGGCCCCCAATATTCTCAGTGCTTTATTAGTTTGTAGTTTGCATCTGCAGCCACCTGGCTAGAGGCAGTCTCACTGGGCGGATCTTAGAGTCCAGCCCTAAGGGGTGGTGGTGGGTTTACAATTTCAGTCATGCCACCTGGAGTTCCTGAAGTGTGCTGTGCTGTGTGGCTTTGGCTTTTTCTGTTCTGCCTGGTTCTTTAAGAGGGGGCCAACTCCTACCATTGTGGAACTTCCCCTGGATCTGTAAGCTTCAATAAATCCCCTCCTCCATAACTGTGCCTGGTCTGGAAGTTCATCTCAGTGAACCTGAAGCTGTCTGCTACAGTCTTATAGGAACTCTGTGCATGACCCAGAAGACACACACAAAAGAACAACACAACACTGAAGGGAATAATAGAAAAAAATCCAAGAAACATTCAATATGTATATTGCCAGTAAAATGACTAAACACAGCATGGTGTATTCCCACCACAGGGTACTGTTCAGCAGTGAAACTATAGCTACATACAGCAAAAATCAGAAAATCAGAGCTGGAGAGATGGCTTAGTAGGTAAGGTGCTTGCTTGCAAAGCCAAAGGATCTTGGTTCGATTCCCACGTAAGCCAGATGCCCAAGGTGGCGCATGCACCTGGAGTTCATTTGCAATGGCTGGAAGCCTGACACACCCTCTCTCTCTCTCTCTGTCTGTCTCTTTCCCTCTCTCAAATAAATAAATAAAATAAATTTTTTTAAAAATGGAAAATCATACAAGGATTTGCATAGAGGCCTCTGACAAGAGGAAGCTATAAGGTAAGCAAAATTAAATAACCTATCAGGAAAGCATAAACTAAGATAAACCTCAATGAAACACCAGAAATTGATTAGCAGGGCAGTGGTTTACTGAGGTTTACTGGTTTACTGAGGCTGGGACTAGAGGGATTGGGACTGGACTAGGGGACCACATGGTCCTGGCAGAGTTCTATTTCATGTTAGGGGTGGGCACTGAAGTGGTCTTTAACCTGTCCCTATACATTTTATAACTAAGATGTGTGTACCCTGCATTTCACAACAGTAAGTAAAGATGCATCCATGTCAGTAAATAGAGGTTAGTGGGTGATGTGTAGTCAAGGGAAACTAGATGGAAGTTTTTACCAGTAGCTGTCTGCCTGACTTCCCAGCAGGAAGTGGAAGTAGCTCCTTTTCTGTCCATTTCCTGGTACGTTATTAATAAAGCTTTCACTCTCAGAAGGAAGAGGGCAGAAGGCACGAGGAAAGTTGTGCAGATTTGATTTACCAATTTCAACCTAATCCAAAAACGGAGTGGTAATGCATGGTGTGCATGTAACTAAGGCTCCATAAATTACACTCTAAAGATGATGAAAATGAACCGGGCATGGTGGTGCACCCCTTTAATCCCAGAACTTGGGAAGTAGAGGTAGGAGGATCAATGTGAGTTCAAGGCCACCCTGAGACTACATAGTGAATTCCAGGTCACCCTGGGCTAGAGGGAAACCCTACCTGGCAAAAAACCAGAAAAAAATAATGATAAAAATGGCAAATGTTATATGCTTTATCACAATGAAGGAAGGAAGGAAGGAAGGGAGGGAGGAAAGGAAAGAGAGAAGGAAGGAAAGAAAAGAAGGAAGGAGAGAAGGAAAGAAGGAAGAAAGGAAGAAATTCTAGAAGTCGGATGTAGCATGACCAGCTATCAGGGTATGAATGAGATACATATCTTAACATCATCTCTGTTTATTTTGAAGAAAGTCACTATTAAGATGTAAATACAGCCGGGCGTGGTGGCGCACACCTTTAATCCCAGCACTCGGGAGGCAGAGGTAGGAGGATCGCTGAGAGTTCGAGGCCACCCTGAGACTACATAGTTAATTCCAGGTCAGCCTGGACCAGAGGGAGACCCTACCTCGAAAAACCAACCAACCAACCAAACAAACAAAAAAGATGTAAATACAATGAGTAAAAATGTCTACAGGGCTGGAGGGATGGCTTAGCGGTTAAGGCGTTTGCCTGAAAAGCCAAAGGATCCAGGTTCGATTCCCCAGGACCCACATTAGCCAGATGCACAAGGGGGCACACGCATCTGGAGTTCGTTGGTAGTGACTGAAGGCCCTGGCATGCCCATTCTCTCTCTCTCTCTCTCTCTCAAATAAATAAATAAAAATAAAATATTTTTTAAAAGTGTCTATAGATGGTATCAAAGATAAGCCTCACATTTTGGGGCAAAGACATCAGGCTTGAAATGCTGTGGAAAAAGCTTTGTCCAAAGGAGGATTCGTGATATAAGTTAAGCCCTCATGCTGCGATTTCAGAGTATATATTTCATCTATTAAGATAACTAAAAACAGCTGTGAGCGAACCTTATTTAACCAGCACTTCAAGGGATATTATTACCTGCTTGCAATAGATTATGTTCTGGTAAAAAAGAGTTGTATGATAAGGAAGTGTGTTATACATCAGCTTTCCACAAAAGCCCATTTCTAAGAGACCTACACTGTTTTTCTGGTCTGTCAAAAAGAATAAAAGTGCCATCAATGGGAGACGCAGAGAATATCCTCTGGGGAACTTACTGGGCAGATGCAAAGAATGCCTACTTCGGCTTGGACACAACCATAGCTCAGAATGCAGCCCACTGCCTTCCTTCCTCGGAGGGGGCTAGACTAACACACAGACCCCATTCCAGGGGCAGGGCCACAGAGCCAGGCAGGCAGCAGGGCTCCACAGGATGCTATTCACCCGACCCAGGCTTGAATGTGCCCCCTGGAGGTGACAAACATAACGCCCCCCCAGGCACAAAACACCAAACAAGGAACCCTAAAATGCTACAGAAAAGACTCCCCCCACCCTTCACCAGAAACATTCATTCTACCTATGTGGAAGAAATACGCAACATTTTTAAAAACAACGATGGCTATACCTTTATGTATACGATTCAACATAAATTCACACCCAGCTAGAAGACTGGACATCTAAGTTTTGTGCTTTCACTGGGTCACGAAAAGCTACTTTCCCGAGTCCCAGGATCAGCCCCTGCTATCTAGGCAACATTGGTGAAATCTTCTGACATTTAGAAGAAAACACACTCTCACTACAAAGTTAAATTACCAGCAATTACCTAAGTAGAATGAATCTAGAAATTGAGATTTTACATAATAATCATATCATCATAAAGAACTGGAAAGGTTAAATGCTACACTGACTATTTCTTTTAGTAGCTATCTCATACTGACCATGAGAACTTCTGCTTAGATCAATAATAATATTAGCATTTATATTATACTGAGTTCTGCTGCTATTCCTCAGTCATGAAGCCAAGTTGATTTGCAAGGAAAATTATTTGAATTCGTCTTGCTGTCTAGAATGAAAATTATTCATAAATGATGCTAATCTAGAATAATGAATCTTTCAGATACAAAGCAGATATATGGCCACACAATAGGATACTATGCAACCTATAAACTCAGTTATAGAACAAAATTGTACATATTGATAATATTCTTATAAAGAATATGCAATTTATGAATGTAATAGTACAAAAATGCAATATACCCAAATATTAAAGTGATTTCTCTGAATGGAGGGTCATTCTTTTGTTTTGTTTTGTCTTGTTTTCTTTGTTTTGAGGTAGGGTCTCACTCTAGCTCACACTGACCTGGGACTCACTCTGTGGTCCCAGGATGGCCTTGAACTCAGAGATCTTCCTACCTCAGTCCTTCTTGAGTGCTGGGATTAAAGCCATGTGCCACGCCTGGCCCATGTGATTTCTTTCTCCCTCACTGTGATTTTCTGTATTTTTCCAATTCCCTGAATTTAGCATGTATTAGTTTGATAATAAAATATAAATAAATGAATAAAACAAGTAACTCTGGGTCGGGTACTATAAATATTTTGGATAGACAAATATGTGACAATACCTGTGAATAAGACGTCTCCGCCATCTAAGGTTGCGTTTTCATCCTTCATCTCTACTATGTTGAGCTGAAGTTTTTCTAAAGCCTCTTTCATCATGTCAACCTGTTGGAAATGAAAGGATTCGGATGAATTATCTACCGCATCCTACTAAGAAAACGATGATAGTTAACCTCTGTTGTCAGCTTGGCAGGATGTGGCAGCCCCACGGAAGCAAGTCTCTGGGTACGCTTGGGAAGGATTATTTTGATTAGGTTAATTGAGGTGGGAAGGCCGCCTTAACTATGAGTGTCACCATTCTATGGACCTGGCGTCCTGGACTGGATGAAAAGGAGAGACGTAGCCGAACACGAACACTCAGTGCTCTGTGGTGCTGATCACCTATTGGCCTTAGGCTCCTGCTGCCAGGCCTTCTTCTCCAGGATAGACTGTTAGCCTCAAATTATAAACTGAAAACAAAACAAAACAAAATAACACCCCTTCTCTAAGTTGCGTTTGTCAGCAATGAGAAAAGTAACCAATACAAACCAGTTATCTAAAACTTCTGAGCACTAAATCACATTCCCAGTTGTGCACATGTATACACTTGTGGATACAAAAGATACACAGACACACCTGCGTTCATGCATACACACTGTTACACACCCTCACCCTTGTAAATACATGTGCAATATATGGCAGAACCAGTCATGATCGTGTGTAAGAAAAGAAATTACCAAGCCGGGTGTGGTGTCACACACCTTTAATCCCAGCACTTGGGAGTCAGAGGTAGGAGGATCACTGTAAATTCAAGGCCACCCTGAGAATACAGAGTGAATTCCAGGTCAGCCTGAACTAGAGTGAGACCCTACCTCAAAAAACCAAAAAATAAATAAATAAAAAAAAGAAAGAAAAAGGAAGAAATTGCTTTACAAAAAAGAAAGAAAGAAAGAAAGAAAGAAAGAAAGAAAGAAAGAAAGAAATTATTTGTTAGAAATTACCCGTTAAAAGAACCAAGTGTGAGCCAGGTGTGATGGCGCACGCCTTTAATCCCAGCACTCGGGAGGCAGAGGTAGAGGATCACCGCAAATTTGAGGCCACCCTGAAACTACAGAGTGAATTCCAGGTCAGCCTGGGCTAGAGTGAAACCCTAACTTGAACCCCTTCCTCCGACAAAAGCAAAACAAAAAAAAGCCAAGTGTGGTGGCTCATGCCCAGCACTTGGGAAGCTGAGACAGTAGGATTACTATGAGTTTCAGGCCAGCCTGGGCTACAGAGTGAGACCAGTCTCAAAAAACTGGAAAAAAAATTTACATATTGGGTTCCCTTCTAATCTCAGGTTAAGTCAATACTATGGTGTCTTTTCTGCTGGGTAGATGGCTAACTAGTTAGGACCCTGTAGGATGCTGACCAGTGCATAAATCATGAAAGGGGTGTGTGTGTGTGTGTGTGTGAGAGAGAGAGAGAGAGAGAGAGAGAGAGAGAGAGAGGGAGAGAATGAGAACGCCAGGGCCTCCAGCCACTGCAAACGAACTCCAGATGCATGCACCCCCTTGTGCACCTGGCTTACATGGGTCTTGGTGAATTTGAACCGGGATCCTTTGGCTTCGCAGGCAAAAGCCTTAACCGCTAAGCCATCTCTCCACCCCAGCCTTAGGTATTTTTGACTAAGATTAAGCTTCCTACTTAAGAGCTGTGCGGTCACTGAGGTGGACCCTAAGTCCAGCCCTGAGGGTGGTTCCGAGTTAGTGTGAGCTCTGGCTGTTTTGTTCTGTCTCTCTGCTGTGGATGTATGATGAAGTGAGCCAGCTTCTTTCACTATGCTGAAGCTTGTCCTGGAATCTGTGAGCCCCAAATCCATGCTTTCCTTCCATGTCCTGCTTCAGGTTGGGGGTTTGGGGGAGAAGTTACCTACCTCTCTTGTCCATGCCAGAAAGAACAAGATTTAATTTTAAATCTAAGTCAGTCAGTGAGAATTACATACATACATACATGGAGAGTAATAATGAAAGGCAAATTGGTAAGTAGTAACTTGACATTTCAACCTATAGTACGGTCACTGGTTTCCATTCAAGTATTTTTTTTTTTTTTGTTTTTTTTTTTTTTTTTGGTTTTTCGAAGTAGGGTCTCACTCCAGCTCAGGCTGACCTGGAACCCACTATGTATTCTCAGGGTGGCCTTGAACTCACAGTGATCCTCTATCTCTGCCTCCCCAGTGCTGGGATTAAAGGCGTGAGCTATCACGCCTGGCCCATTCAAATATTTTCTAAACTGCAGCATTTAAAGTGCTTCTCAGTGAATGCAAGCTGTGATTGAAATTGACACCTGTATCCTGGAAGTGGTACAAATACACAATCATTGCAGTTAAACTAAAGAATACTGGAAAATGGAGTGCAGGGGACTCTATGGTTCCAGCAGGGGTGTCCCACCTTTTCACAGTGTGACATGACCTTGTCATCTACATGTGTTAGGCTGCATTCCCAGCTATCCTGGGATGCACGTAGCCCATGAGCCGTAGTTTGGACGTGTCTGCCTAGGGTTTGTCTACGCAAAGAGATTCTTGGCTGAAATAGGAAATATGTCTAGTGAGACTTACTTTCCTTTGTTATTGTTTTATTTTTCTCACTAGGTAGTTCAGGCTGAATTTGAACTCAGGATCCTCCTGTCTCTACCCCTGAGCACTGATATAGTCATGTGTTACCAAGTGTGATGAAACTTAATTTTTTAAATAGTTATTTATGTATTTGCAAGGAGAAAGAGGGAGGGGGGAAGAGAAGGGCAGAGAATGGGCACACCAAGGCATCTAGTCACTGCAAACGAACTCCAGATACACGTGCCACCGTGTGCATCTGGCTTTACATGAATACTGGGGAATCCAACCCAATTTGTTAGGCTTTGCCAGCAAGCACCTTAACTGCTGAGCCATCTCTCCAGCCCAAGACTTACTTTCACACGAGAAAAAAATAAAGGAAGCATAGCAAATGCCCACTCAAGCTTATAACTTAAGTCTTTTTCAACAAGCTCTGCAAAAATAATTTAAGTATTTTCTAAGGTCTGTACAACATTTCAAGTGACACATAGATTGAGAAGACATGGAGCTGGGCGTAGTGGCGCACGCCTTTAATCCCAGCACTCGGGAGGCAGAGGTAGGAGGATCGCCATGAGTTCCAGGCCATACTGAGACTACATAGTGAATTCCAGGTCAGCCTGAGCTAGAGTGAGACCTTACCTCTAAAAACAAAACAAACAAACAAACAAACCAACAAACCAACAAACAAAAAGATTGAGAAGACATGAATAGGACTAAGAGAAAAACAAGAGATCACATCACACTGGGTGAACCAGGTATTTCTGCCAAAATATCGTATGCCAAGTACACAGGGCTAACTGTCAATGGTGAGACAGCACTGTAGTAGTCACTTCCAAAGTAATAAAACTATGGAAATACTTGGACAACAAGGCTGGCATTCATGCATTCAAAAACATTGAAGAGGGCACAGAGCAGAATAAATACATCATCTTCGTTGTTCTGGAACGCGTGTTAAAATTCCACAAACCAGAGTGACTCAGAACAATAAAAATTATTTCCACGGACAAAATGGTCGTAATATACTAAATACACCCAGTGATTTCTTTTAACCACAGAGTAAGTTTTCCTACAGAACAGGAAGTGGAGTCGTTGCTATAGCATAACAAGGGAGGAAAACGCTGACCATGAGTTGTGGGGCCACTAAGTACCCAGGAAAACACACAAATGTTTGCTTTTGACGTCTCTGCTCCGGTGTCAAGGTGAAGTTCACAGGCTTACAGAGAGACCATGAGAACATGTGTGTTCTGACCACTCACCTTTTGTCTCTGCTGTTCATGCTGCTGCAGCTATCACTCCTTAACAACATCATCACCATCGTCATTATTATTTTGGTTTAGTTTTTCAAGGTAGGGTCTTGCTCTAGCCCAGGCTGACCTGGAATTCACTATGTAGTTACACACTGGCCTCAAACTCATGGCAATCCTCCTACCTTTTCCTCCCAAGTGCTGGGATTAAAGGCATGTGCCACCACTCCCGGCTAGACCTTAACTTTTTAAAGGTACATGGGGGGCTGGAGAAATGGTTTAGTGGTTAAGGCATTTGCCTGCAAAGCCAAAGGACCTTGGTTCGATTCCCCAAGATCCACGTAAGCCATGCACAAGATGGCGCATGTCTGGAGTTTGTTTGCAGTGGCTATAGGCCCTAGCACACTCATACTCCCTCTCTGTGTCTCTGTCTGTCTCTCTCAAATAAATAAATACGCCAGGCGTGATGGCACATGCCTTTAATCCCAGCACTTGGGAGGCAGAGGTAGGTGGCTGGTCATGAGTTTGAGGCCACCCTGAGACTACATAGTGAACTCCAGGTCAGCCTGGGCTAGAGTGAAATCCTACCTCAAAAAAAAAAAAACAAAAAAAAAAAAACAACAAATAAATAAATAAAAATAAAATATTAAAGATAACTGGGAACTCAGCAACAATGGGGACTTGGGTCTGAACATTTTATTTGTAACTATATCGCATCTCAGGAACTTTATTCAACTCCTAAGGAGCAGAAATAGAGAAGCTATTATACACTAGTTTTAGAAACACTTTTTTCACATTGTATGCCTTTCTTCTGTTTTAGAGGACAAAATGTTCATGGTTTCTTCAAAGTCCAAACAGCTGCAGTGACATCAGGAAAACCTGGCTATAGCCACGTTGTGCCAGTGCACACCTTCAATACCAGTCCGTGGCAGACTGCAGTAGGAGGATCACCATGAGTTCAAGGCCAGCCTAGGATACAGTGTGAGTTCCAGGTCAGCCTGGGCTACAGAGGGACTCTCCCTCAGAAAAGTGAAACAACACAAAAAGAACCTGGCTTTTGTATAAGGGCAGTACTTTTTTTGTTTTACATATTCAGTTGCACCTGCATAAATAGTCATTGGGATTGACCCATGCCACAGCTATTCATGGTACGACACTACTTTTTGTTAATTGTGTGGTAACATTTTTAAAACTTTCAGATAGCAAATAAACCATTTTTACAAAGTGCAGGGGGACATACAGCATCAAGCTGACAATGCTAACCCTAGGGAGATTTCTAGAAAAGAAAGAAGAGCTGAGCCCTGCAAGCTGTCCATTGAGAAGAGCATTCTCTTGGCACAGAGGTTTGGCCAGAAAGGTGCATAGACTTAGCTCAAGCTGGCCCAGCACTACCTCGAAACACTACTCAAAGCAAGCTGGCCCAGCAGTACACTGAAACACCTCCCCAAAGCAAGCTGGCTATTCAGGCCTTCAGAATCCTAAATCTAATGAAAGAAGTGGGCACTTTTGTAGGAAAAGATCCAAACCAAGAACCTTCAAAAAAAAAAAAAAAAAAAAAAAAAAAAAAACCTGCTCATTCTGTGGTTATGGTGATGGTTAATGGTGATTTAATTACCTTTCGGGAGGGAATAAAATGACCAAACAACACACCCACCTTTCATAGAGACACTCACTCTGCAGTGGAACTACATTACTCAGAGGAACCGTCGGAACACACAGTCTTCATTCCAAAGGCTGAAATGAATGGGGCCCTTTAGCCCATGAAATTTGACATAAAAAATAGTAAGTTACACGGTGGTGCATGCCTTTAATCTCATCATGGGGAGGCGGAGGTAGGAAGATTGCTGTGAGTTTGAGTCCATCAAGTCTATATAGTGAATTACAGGTCAGCCTGGACTAGAGCAAAACCCTATCTCAAAAAACCAAAAAAAAAAAAAAAAAAATAAAATAACAATATTAAGTTAGAGAAATACTTTCATTAATTAACCATTAGGTGTATTATTCTTAAATGCTATTCTCAAGGTTTATAAGATATTTCTTCATCCCTTTTTAAAATATTTAATTTATTTATTTATTTGAGAGAGAGAGTGAGAGTGGAAGAGGCAGACAGAAAGAGAGAATGGGTGTGCCAGGGCCTCCAGCCATTGCAAACAAACTCCAGACGCATGTGCCCCCTTGTGCATCTGGCTTAAGTGGGTCCTGGGGAATTGATCCAAGATTCTTTGGCTTTGCAGGCAAACGTCTTAACCGCTAAGCCATTTCCCCAGGCCTCTTCATCCCTTTTTTATGCAACATGCATTTTGAGTTTATTTTGTTTTTCCTTTATATTCTTATTTATTTTTGCTCCATCTTTTCTCTTCCCACCCCCAGATTCCTTTAATGGTCACAGCAGCTTCTGACCACCTCTGTTGCATCCATTTAATCCAGTGCACACCTTCCTTTCTTGCTTCCTTTTTTTCCTCTTTGGAGTACTAGAGTCATTGAGGTTACACATTCCCATGGAAACATATGAATTATGATCAAGGGCCTGGGGTTCAAATCCCTGCTCTGCTACTTAGTCAAGTGATCTTAGATTGCTGAATGTTCTGAGCCATAGTCTGCTCATGTTTAATGTGTGTCTTTTTCATAATACTACCAACTTCTTAGGCTCCTTGTGCTGAATAAATTCATGTGTAGCTCTTAGCACATACACCTGAAATTGTGCATAACAATATTGGATAATTTCTATTATTTTCTAAAACATCAGCATAGGTGCCCACAGTGATAGACACTGATGCTATGACTCTGAGGGGCAAGCAAAATAGCTGTTGCTGGGCTGGAGAGATGGCTTAATGATTAAGGCACTTGCCTGTGAAGCCTAAAGACCCAGGTTCTATTCTTCAGTACCCACATAAGCCAGATAGACAAGGTGGCACATGCGTCTGGAGTTCGTTTACAGTGCTCCCATTCTCTCTCTCTCTCTCAAATAAATAAAAAGATAAAAAAATAAACAAAACAAAAAGCTCTTGCTTCTTCTTACATTGAGTTTCCTGTGTGTTACCATTCTATGGCAGAATGTATCTGCTCTCCCGTGAAATAGAATAGCCGGCTTTGAAGCTGACACAAAGAGAGCACTCTGCTGAAGATATATATCTAAATTTAAGTCATTCAGATTTTGTTTCTTTCCAGCTCCAGGAAGCTGCCAGGCTCAGGTGCATTTCTTGTGCATTTTCTGCTTCGAAAGAGGCCTCTGTCGATATCTCAAGTGGGAAGTGGGTCTGTCTGGTAACGTGTCCTACAGGACGAAAAGAGCATCCGAAGCTGGGCACGGTGACTCAGGCCTCTAATCCAGCCAATCTAGAGGTTGTGGTAGGAAGACTGGAAGTTCTAGGTTAGCTTAGGCAACACATGGAATTCCAGGTTAGCCTGGGCTACACAGAGCAACTCTACCTCAATAAACAAAACCATCAACCAACCGAACAAACAAACAACACGGAAGAGCACGAGTCCAGACAACGTGGACTGAGGGGCCATGCGGACATCATCCCTCAGTTGGAAGGACCCTGTTAGCCTCAACAACTCCTCCTCTTCCTCAGCGCCAGCTCTTGCCTTACCTTTTCCCTTTCCACTTCCCTCCCATCTTCTTTTATGGTTCTCACTTCTCTCCTCTCTCTCTTTTTTTTTTGAGGTAGGGTCTCACTCTGGCTCAGGCTGACCTGGAATTCACTATGTAGTCTCAGGGTGGCCTTGAACTCACGGTTCTCCTCCTACCTCTGCCTCCCGAGTGCTGGGATTAAAGGCGTGGTGGCCGCCTTCTCTCTTTCTTCATCCCCCATACCCTCCCATGGCCCTCCCTCAAATCCACTTCTGCTTCCAACTATTCAACCTTTGACTTCCACAGCCGGTTTTGTTGTGTTTGAGGTGGCCCAGTGAGCTCACCTGCGTGGATGAAGTGTCATTTACAGGAACACGGACAGCTCACGGGTGGCTATGCCACTGAAGAAAACGGCCCTCCCTTGAAAGCCCGGCAGCCATGAACTAACCACAGATCCTTAGAGAGGGTGGGGCCTTGTGAAGCCCCCCAGCTCCAGCATGGGATGCCAGTGGGCTCCATCTTGTGCAGTTTTGTTCAGGTAATCCCATCTGTTGAAAGAGTTCAAGAGTACGAAGGCCATACCGTGCCTGGAGAAGAGAGTTCCACAGTACTCCACCCCTTCCTCTGGCTATCACGTCCCTCCTGCCGTGTTCTCTGGATGCCTCTCCCTTCTGTCCCTCTTTTATTCTGTCACATTGGTGTCATCATCTCATCTCCTCGTTTCGCTCCTGAGTCCTCATGAGGGAACAGCATCATTTCCTTGTAGGAGTGACCTCTCTGAGCCTCAGTTTCCTGATGTGTAAATGGAGTAACATTTTTCTCTCTGGCAGGAATTATGTGAATCACAAATATTACATGTAACATACCTAGCTGTGTACCTGGTACACTGTTCTCAAAATACATAGCTGATGATAATAATTTGCTCTAAAGTAACTCAGTTCCTAGTTTGACTACAAGCCTAACTTTTCTTTCTTTTTTTTTTTTTTTTTTTTTTACATATTTTTATTTATTTATTTGAGAGAGAGACAGACAGAGAAAGAGGCAGATAGACAGAGAGAATGGGTGTGCCAGGGCCTCTAGCCACTGCAAACAAGCTCCAGATGCATGTGCCACTTTGTGCATCTGGCTTACATGGGTCCTAGGGAATCGAACCTGAGTCCTTTAGCTTCGCAGGCAAGTTCCTTAACCACTAGCCCATCTCTCCAGCCCAAGCCTAGCTTTTCTTAATATAAGGCAAAGCAAATCAAATATAAGACCTTACACAGTTATCCTAGGAACCTCTCTTCATAATAGCCTGCGGTAGAAATACAATCAGTCGAATGGGCTTTATTTAGAGGCACGATTTTCCAATCGGCTCTGTACAAAATTAGCTTTCACTGGGTATTTTCATTCTGGATGCCGATGAGGCCCGATGGACACTTTGGTATTGCAGCTCCAGAAAAAATAAGGATCAGGCCAGGTGTGGTGCTGCATGCCTTTAATCCCAGCACTCAGGAGGCAGAGGTAGGAGGATCACCGAGTTCAAGGCCAGCCAGAGACTACAGAGAGAGTTCCAGGTCAGCCTGGGCTAGAGTGAGATCCGACCTTGAAAAAGAAAGAAAAATATAAAAGAATATGCTTCAGAAGGCTGAGGAGGTGGCCCAGTGGGTGAAGTGTTTGCTGCGCAAGCATGAGAGATGGAGTCCACGTCCCGAGCGCACATAAAAGCTGGGCCTGGCATTGCCTTCCTATAGTCCCATCACTGGAGAAGCAGAGACGGGGAGGACCCCTAGGTCTTTCTAGCTGGCCTAGCTGAACTGGTGAACTTGAGTTCAATAAGAGGCCTTGTTTTTAAAAGAGTATAGTGGAGTGTGCCTAAGGAAGACACACATAATCAACCGCTGGCCTCAACACACACGTGCAACCCATACATACGTGAATGTGCATACATACATCCCTACCACACATGCATGCATATGCCAAAAACTGCACAACCTCTGTCAGCCACACCATTTTCCCCTCTCTCTCTCTCTCTCTCTCTCTCTGTGTTTTTTTTTTTCTTTCTTCAAGGTAGGGTCTCAGGCTGACCTGGAATTCACTCTGTAGTCTCAGGCTGGCCTCAAACTCACAGCGATCCTCCCACCTCTGGCTCCCAAGTGTTAGGATTAAAGGCGTGCGCCACCACGCCCGGCTTTATTTATTTATTTATTTATTTTTTATTCAGAGGACCAGAAAGGGTAGTCTGAGTTGGGTTATGAGGCCTGTAAGGCTCCCCAACCTCAGCCACTGAACTCACCTGGCTGACCACGAGTCTGTTCTAAGTGATGGCTGGGAGGTGTCTGTCAGGCCCCAGGGGTCGTCAGCATCTCCTGCCCAGGGTTCCCTCTTATGCAGCCTTGCTTTCTGGGAAGTCAGCTCCCCAACACTCAGGGAGAATCCTGTTAGGGCTTCTCTTGGTGGTCCTAGTTTCACATCTTCCCAAGGACAGCAGTGGGAGTGATGTGATGCACTCAGCGCATGGCCCCACATTCCCCTTCGCCTCTGCCCAGTGGGCTGCTGGATTGGGCCTGAGCTGGCCTGCCCGTGAATACCGTGTCTCTGTCAACCACAGTTCTGCCCTGGACTAAAAGCTGTGCTGTCACCAATATCGCTGCTGGTTATAGTTTGGATATGGGGATCTCAGCCCCTAACCCTTCCTCTGTTTCACTTCCAAGCTGCAGAGTGAGAGGTTTTATTCTGCCACACACTCCTACCATCATGCGCTGCCTCATCACAGGCCTAAAACAATAAGGGCCCACTGACCATGGGCTGCGAGTCAAAATGAACCTTTCCTCGTTGTACGCTGATTATCTCAGGTACTTGTTACAGTAACGGAAAGCTGACCGTGCCCTTTACATTTTCCATGTCTCTTTGTGCGTCCACATGTTACGCGGGGCTTTTAGCACGATGCTGTCATCCTAGCCAGAGTTGACCAGAGGCAACCCCGCTTCGTGGGTGGGGAGCTGGTTTCCTTTCTTCCACTTGCTGCTGACTTTGTCGTGTCTTCCAGGGTTCAGCGTGCCATGTGGGCCACTCAGAGAGCTGATGTAATGCCTCTAGCATGTCAAGGCACAGCTGGCTTGGAACTTGCTGAAGCGTCAAAATTGCCCACACTATGTCATCCCTGGTCACATTCAAGAGGCCACATTTTGTTTCTCCATGCCATTTTAATCTCTGATCATCAGCACATTTTTTGGCCACTTACTCTAGTACATTTGGCTACTTTTACGTCAATGCTCCTTTTTATCTCATGTGATCAACATCTCTGTTCAGCATATATTTAGTGGATGATGTCAACATACTTCTCTCACCCTATAGAGATTGGGGGGGGGGAGAGAAAAAGCCACAACCCTTGCACAGCAAAGATAGCAATTTAGTGGGGCAGATATGACTTGTGAATACATAGCGATTACAAAATGGTATATTTATTGTGATGTTTGCAGTAACTCTAAAAGGTAGGAAGGGCAAACATTAGGATATTCATTTTCCATATACGTAAACTGAGGTTGACTGACTGACTTGTGGAGTCTAGGGCCTTGTGAGCCCTTCCCCATCGCATATCCACCACACTGTATTACTGTTTTCATGTGGGAATCATCAGAGTGCTCTCATGCTCACATCTTCTGTTCATTTAAGTCCACTAGGTATTATAAGATACTATGCCAAGGGGACTGTGGATCCTACGATCTCTTCGTATCAAAGTTAAATGATATTTCCACATATTATGGCCTTAATATGACAAGTTATACAGTGATTAAAAAAAAACAAGTAATATGAATAGAATGTACAAACCACACCAGAACATTTACCAAGGAGGGCCTGCATATTAACCACCACTACCCTTCAATCTTGGGATGCCATCAGTTTGTTCATTTCTTAGCTTTTCCACATGTGCTGATTAAATTACTAAAGCTCACCAAAATACTGAAGGAGGAGGAGGAAGAGGGATGAATTAAAAAGAGGTTTAATATACTAAATAATTCACTTTGAAATATTCTTTTTTGAGAGAGAGAGGGAGAAAGAGGCAGAGAGAGAGAGAATGGGCGTGTCAGGGCCTTTTAGCTGCTGTGAATGAACTACAGATGTGTGCGGCCCTTGTGCACATGTGTGACATTGCATGCTTGCATCACTTTTTTGCGTCTGCCTATATGTGGGACCTGGAGATTCAAACAAGCATTCTTAGGCTTCTTAGGCAAGCACCTTAACTACTAAGCCACCTGTCTAGCCCAATAATTCACTTTTAAATCCTAAATAAAACCATACTGATCTGGGCGTGGTGGTGCACACCTTTAACCCCAGCACTCAGGAGACAGAGGTAGGGGGATATCAGTGAATTTGAGGCCAGCCTGAGACTACCTAGTGAATCCCAAGTCAGCCTGGGCCAGAGAGAGACCCTGCCTCGAAAACACTCACAAAAAAAATATTGGAATCTTCTTCTATAGTCTACTTTTTTTTTTTTTTCTCGAGGTAGGGTATCACTCTGGTCCAGGCTGACCTGGAATTAACTATGTAGTCTCAGGGTGGCCTCGAACTCACGGCGATCCTCCTACCTCTGCCTCCTGAGTGCTGGGATTAAAGGCGTGCGCCACCACGCCCGGCTTATAGTCTACTTTTAGGATAAAGTTTTTAGGAGGAAATTAGCAATGATAACAGCAGTCACTGATATGGCTTTCCTATATACCAGGCACCCTACAACTAAGAATGCTATAGAATCCTCACTGCCTGATGAAGCAAGTATCAGCCTTGTTTCTATCTGCTGAATAACAAACTGAGACAGGTTAGATTATTTAATAAAAGTCTCATAGCAACTGGGTGTGGTGGCTCACAGTTATAATCCCAGCACTTAGGAGGGTGAAGTAGGAGGCTTGCCTTGCGTTTGAGGCCAGAATGAGGTACACAGTTCTAGGTCAGCCAGAACTAGTTACAAAAGCAGATGGATATGCAGATCCACTCCAAATCAAGACACTGTGCATACTCCAAAACAACCTGAAGGAAGAGAAGAGTTCTCACCACGTTGGGAAGGAGAGCAGGTGTATTCTAAGATTTTGCGTATGTGCACTTTCGTGTGTGCATGCGCACACACATGCACACTGTAAGTGTCTCCCTTTGAGTGTGGAATGGACCGGGGAACGGAATGTGATTACCACTCCCATGACAAGCTTACCTTCATGGTGCAAGCAGATATTTTATGGATATAGTTAAGATGGCTAATCAGCTGAGAAGTTAATCAAGAGAGAAATTACCCTGGTGGGCTGCAGAGATGGCTCAGCAGTTAAGGTGCTTGCCTGAAAAGATGTGGGTATCTATGGAAGAGGGCTATGGGGTGGCCTCTAGGAATGCTGAATAATTGCTGGGTGATAGCCAAAAAAAACAACAGGAAAACAAAACAAAACAACCACTCAAACCCAGATTGTTATCCTATAAACACTAGGAAGTAAGTTCAGCCAACAATTTGAATGGGCTTAGGAAAAGACCACAGCTTTTGAAGAGAACATAGTCCAGTTGACACTTTGTGACCTTGTATAACCTTGAACAACGAATCCAAGTAGACCATACCCAGACCTCTGCCCTGAAAAAAATCAGTGAAACAGAAAACAGAGATTCCAATGTTAGGTAATTTATTACAAAACAATTAAAGAGGAATACAGGGAACTCCACATTTAAAGAGATTTTATTCAAGTCTATACTTGCTCTGATGTCTTGGGTCCAAAGCAAAAGAGTGAATTCAATGTTTATTTCTAAGTTGTTTGTTCAGAATATAGTGAATCATTTTGTAAAGATGCTCCTAAGAAATTTCAAGCTAAGTCTGGCTGGAGAAATGGCCTGAAGGCCTGAGACTGAGTTCAATGTCCATTACCCAAGTAAGAAGAAACAAGCACACTTGAAACTTCAGTCCTGTGGTTGGGCCAGAGATGGGAGAATCACTGGCGCTCACTGGGCAGCCAGTCTGACCAACTAAAACGGCAGCTCTAGGTTCAGTGAGAGACAGTCTATAGGCAATAAAGCAGGGCCATGCTAGAGGACGCCGGATGTTCTCTGCTGGCCTCTGCATGAGTGCACGGGTGCCCCATCTGTACACACATGTGCAGACACTGTGTATATATATATATATATATACCATATGTTACACATACACACCACATCACATATATTACATTCCCAACACACACAGAGAGAGAGAGAGAGAGTGAAAGAGACAGAGAGAATTTTCCAAGAGAACTATTTTAAGTGTTCAGGAATTTAACTTTCTTAATCTACCTGACATTAAATGTTTTAAAAATGCAGAAAACAAGTTGTAATATTGTCATAAATCTAACACATGTTCATCGAAGTCAAAATAACAAAGCTGTATATATAAATAGTAATAAAAGCCAAAGTGTGCCTCGGGTCACCCCAATCTTACTATCTCATTGTCACTCATTCGGTACATAAGGAATCTCTGTTGACAGACATTATCCTTGGCTGTGATCAGTGGCCATCAAACAGCAGATATAACCCTGGCCATTTGCATAGTGCCTTTGTAGTGACAGAAATGAAACCACACATACGCCAAACAGTTGTACCCTATAGTACCATGCATGAACCACTTCCTGTGAGAGAAATAAGAAGAAACTCTTCCAGGAAGTAGCATTTATGTCGAGAAGGAAGTAGCCTTTATGTTGAGACCAAAATGTTAATAACAGCAGTTATCTAATCCTGCTGGCAGGCCATTTACCTTAGAAACCAAGGGGCGTCCTCTACGATTCTATGGTTGAATACAGCTCACCTCAGTCTCTCAGAAATTAATGAAGGGCTTGTGTATTGGGCAAATGGTTTATAGGCCTGGAACCTATTTATCATCGAAAATTTCAAGTAGTTGGAGTCAAGTAAATGTCATTAATCTTGTGATTATTCTGGGAACTCCTGGTATTTATAGAATGATTAGCATGTATGAGAGTTGGATAAACAGTTCATTTTCTCTCTTACTAAATTTTTATAAAAATAACTATTATATGAGTAAGATCTTTTAAAACATTTCCCAGAGACTGTTATATATCCATCACATTTTCCCTGATTGATTTCTTGGATTCCTACACTTACTGATTTATTTCCAGTGAAAAGTACCAAAAATTAATCAGGAGATTTAGCATCTTTATTCCTATATTAGTAATCTGAGGGGGGGAAGAGCTTAAAATGAGGTCATTTCCTGTTCTAAATTTCTAAGTGTCTCAAAACAAGATTTGGCATTCACAAATGTGTAATTGTATTTTTCTTCCATGGATTTTACTGAAAACACCCCAGGTGGTTATTCATGGGTAAAGTATTCTGGGGCTTAACCCAATCCAATCAGAAGTGAAAAGCTGGGTATATGGATAGAGGAAAGATGGGATAAACCCACAAGTGAATTAAAAAAATTCCAGAAGTATGAGAGCCCCTGGAGACAAACAGAAGCGTTCTTCTGGAAAAGACAAAAACAGCATCTAGAAAATGCAAACTGTGTCAACTTAACATTAACTTAAACTTCTTTTTTTTTTTTTTTTTTTTGAGTAGCCATCACACAGTTCTCTAAGGCTGCTAATTACCTGCCAACGGGTCTTCTGTGAGAACACACATGAAGTCTTGTGTAATTGCTAACACTGAGTAATCCACACATGCAGTACAGTGGATCCCATCAATGTTGGGTGCCATTCCCAATCCCATTCTCAGGGTCACTTCTCTGAGAAAGAAGTATCTAAGAAGCCCAATGCCAGTAGTTCGCCATCATGAGCACTATGCCAGGCTGAGACTTCGGATCAAGTCATTCCTTGACCTCAGTCCCCTTCAGATTATATACCGAGTCCCTTCCTATAAGGAGGGGCACTGTGCTCTCCTGCAGGAGCTGAACCTGTGTCCCAGCACTGTGGAAGGAATTCGCGGCTGAGCAGGACAGCACACCCTAGCTCCATAATATACTACCAACAAGATCTGAGGCGTCTACTCTGTCGACCAACCTCTCACAAATTGGGACCTTTTTTCTTTTTATTTACAATTTTCCCCTCACGGTTGTTCGGTGATATTTATTGGAGTCTTTTAAGTGCTAAGCATTGTGCAAAGTGATTTGGGACTGAGTATTACTTAGTCATCACGACAACCCTTCAGGTACCTCCCTGTCTAAGTCAGTCATGTCCGTTTCATCTCTCTTCCAAGTGACCTAGTTTGGGCCAGTGAGGGGAAATGTGTGGAACTGTTTCTAAAGCCATAAAAGGAAACACAAACCCTCACCTTCCTTTGGCCACTGTGCTGAATGGAAGTGATCTCCGCACTGTGGCGAGGTGGGGAGACGGAAAGAATCTACGTCCTCGGTGACATGAGCAAGTGGCGGAATCTACCAACCCTGCAGCCCTGGAGTTCCTGGTATCTGAAAATGCTCATTTCTTTTTTTTAAAAAAAAAATATTTTAAAAATTTATTTATTAATTTGAGAGAGAGAGAGAGAGAGGAAGAGGCAGAGAGAGAGAGAGAGAGAGAAAGAGAGAATGGGCAAGTCAGGGCCTGTAAACAAACTCCAGATGCATGCGCCCCTTGTGTATCTGGCTTATGTGGGTACTGAGGGATTGAACCAGGGTCTTAGGCTTCACAGGCAAACGCCTTAGCTGCTAAGCAATCTCCCCATCTCTCATTTCTTTTTTTTTTTAAATAGTTTTTATTTTTCTTTATTTATTTGAGAAAGAGAAATAGGGAGAGAGAGAAAGAGAGAGAGAGAGTGAGAATGGGCCCTCCAGGGCTTCCAACTATTGCAAACAAACTCCAGATGCATGCACCACCTTGTGCATCTGGCTTACATGGGTCCTGGGGAATTGAACCTGGATCCTCTGGCTTTTCAGGCAAGTGCCTTAACCACTAAGCCATTTCTCCAGCCCAGAGAACGCTCATTTTTTAACCAATTTGTCTTGAGTTTTCCATTATCTGCAGCTCAAAGCAACTAACTCATTTACTGATCTGACAAAACTGACAATTCTCAAAGAGTCAGTAACAGATCACCAGACTCCTGAAACTCATTAACTTCAGTTGTAGAAACAATTATTATCATTATTATTATTTGTTTTTTTTGAGGTAGGGTCTCACTTTCTAGCCCTGGAGGTAGGGTTTCACTCTAGCTAAGGCTGACCTGGAATTCACTATGTAGTCTCAGGGTGGCCTTGAACTCACAGTGATCCTCCTACCTCTGCCTCCCAAGTGCTGGGATTAAAGGTGTGCACCACCATACCTGGTTATCATTATTTTTTAAATATTTTATTTTTATTTATTTATTTGAGAGAGAGAGAGAAAGATGCAGTCAGAGAGAGAGAGAGAGAGGGAGAAAATGGGCGTGCCAGGGCCTCCAGCTACTGCAAATGACCTCCAGATGCATGCGCCACCTTGTGCATTTGGCTCATGTGGGTCCTGGGGAATCGAACAGAGGTCCTTTGGCTTTGCAAGCAAACACCTTAACCGCTAACCCATCTCTCTAGCCCCATAGAAGCAATTATTAATGGAAGAAGTTCTCCTTTCTGTGGATACATATCATGACTTACTGCAACAGAAATGACACAATATGTAAGATATGATTTTGCTGATAATGTCTGTGATAGTGATGGGTAAAAACACCCATCAAATGTTATTTCCAGCAGTAAGGGTGGATTTGTAAAGCTAAATGAATGTGGAAGGACTGGCCTCAGTCCCATAGATCAAACACTGTTTTATCTTATAGATAAAGAACTATGGATGCAGGGCTGGAGAGATGGCTTAGTGGTTAAGGCACTTGCCGGCAAAGCCAAAGGACCCAGGTTTGATTCCCCAGTACCCATGTAAAGCTGTATGCACAAGGTGGTGCATGTGGCTGGAGTTCATTTGTGGTGGCAAAAGGCCCTGGCATGCCCATTCTCTCTCTATCTACCTGTTTCCAAAGGGGAAAGAAAGAAAGAAAGAAAGAAAGAAAGAAAGAAAGAAAGAAAGAAAGAAAGAAAGAAAGAAAAAGAAACTATGGATGCAGTTCTGGATGTCAGAGCTGAAATTCAGACTCCAGCACTGGCATCTGAACTGCAGCTCAGATCTGGAGGATGTGGGGTGTTCAGGAAGGGTAACCAGAAATGCAGAAGGAGAAGCAATGGGGCCAGAGCCCACGGAGGAAACAAAAATCACTCTGGGGATGGAGAGGTGGCGTAGCAGTTAAGGCATTTGCCTGCAAAGCCCAAGGATCCAGGTTTAATTCCCTAGGACCCATGTAAACTAGATGCACAAGGTGGTGCATGCATCTGGAGTTTGTTTGCAGTGGCTAGAGGCCCTGATGTGCCCCTTCTCTCTCTCTCTGCCTCCTTCTTTCTCTCTCTCAAATAAATAAATAAAAACAAAATAAAAAATCACTCTGAAGAGATGGAGAAAGATCCTCTTATTCTTAAGAGGACACAATGACAAAACTCCAGCCACTCAAAGCTCTTCCATAAAGGTGTCACGCCCAGACGATTTCCCGGAAGAAGGCTGAAAGCAATATTTAGCTTTTTAAGTCAAGAACAAGACAGGAACTCCACTGGTCTTGTCAGCTCTCTTGACAAGTAACTTACTCATTCAAGCGTTCCAGTCCCTTGTCGATGATAATGGCACAATGTGTATATTGAGAACCCAAGAGTCACTGACATTCTGTCTGCAGAGGACAAATAAAAATGGGATTTAACACCAAATACCAAATGAAAATAAGTGTTAGCTGCCAAAAGGCCTGCAAAATTTACTATGTTAAAAACCAGGAAACTGACAAGTGTCTAAAATTTTAAACTAATTTTCCTGAAAGTCAAGAACCATAAAAATTTGCTGTGCGTGCCATCCAAAATAAGCACCAAATATAGCACTCAAAATGCCCATAATTTTCTGTGAATTCATAGAAGTTGCCCACTGCCATTTATAATATAAGGGCAAACAGAATTAACTTATGAGAAATATTTTCTATGTTCAGTACATACACAATTAATATATTGTAGGCCTGCAGCTGCCCTAGAAGCCTTACACACACACACACACACACACACTTTTTTTTGAGACAGTGTTTCAAACTGTAGCTTAGTTCAGCCTAGAACTCACTATGTAGTCCAGTCTGGCCTTAAATTCATGGCAATCCTTCTGCCTCAGCTTCAGTCCTATATATTTCGGCTCCCACCCTTACTGGAGGTTCTGGTAAGATTAGATATTCCTTCTTCATGCTGCTACATTCCCTGAGATATGCCCCAAAGGTAAGATCTGGGGGCTGGCAGACTGTTTCTTGACAAATCAGCTGGACAACTTTGCAAGTCAAACATAATTTCTAGAAATTATATCTTTTTACAAGACAAATGTACAAGACAAAAATGTGTAAATGTATTTAGCCAAGCAATAATCAAAGGCGTGGTGACTTTTTCAAACAACTCTCATGGCATGCCAAAGGTCAGTAGATTCATAATATTTCTTCCCAATGAGAAGGCAACTCTGCACTGACCTGTCCCAGCCATCACTAGCCCATCACTTTTCTTCAGGAAGTTCACTTATTTATCCAGTAATTAACAGATATCTACTCGGCGTTTTCAATACACCTGGTGCTATTCTAGGCTGTAGGAATATGTCAGTGAAGAATGAAAACCCCTGTGTCTATTCAACAGGGAAATGGAAAGATAAGACACAGAAAAAAAATCAGATTATTAAAAATGCTATGTAGAGATTTAATTCAGGAGATCTGGTAAAATGAGTGTGTAGTTAGTATGGGCTAGGAAGCCTCTTTTTTAAAATATTTATTTATTTTGGTTTTTTAAGGTACGATCTCACTCTAGCCCAGCCTGACCTGGAATTCACTCTGTAGTCTCAGGGTGGCCTCAAACTCACAGCGATCCTCCTACCTCTGCTTCCTGAGTGCTGGGATTAAAGGCGTGCGCCACCACACCAGGGAGGAATAACCTTTCTGAAAAAGAGACACTTGTGCCAAAGCCAGAGTAACCAAAAGGGCAAACCCTTTTGTCAGTCAGAAGAATGTTCTGCCAAAAGCTGGTATTAAAAGTCTCAGGCAGAAACAAGTTTAACTAGTTCAAGGCAAAGAAAGGTAGACAGTGTGAAGTTAAAATGAGAGGACATGAATGGTGTTCCTGCCAAGTTCATGTGCTCAAAACTCCCAGTACTTCAGAATGTGACTGTATTTAGGGAGTCTAATCCCTATTTAGGGTGGCTCTAACCCAAATTCTGGTGTCCTGTAAGAAGAGGGTTAGAGCACAAACACAAAGATGGAAGACCACGTGAGGGCAAAGGGAAGGTGGCCATCAGTTTTTTTTTTTTTTTAAATATATTTTGTGTGTTTTTATTTGTGATGGGGGCAGGGAGGGGAGGAAGAAAGTATGGGCACACCAGGGCCTCTAGCCACTGCAATTGTACTCCAGACACATATGCTACTTTATGCATCTGGCTATATATGTATACTGGGGAATTAAACCTGGGCAGGCAGGCTTTCCACCCAAGTGGAAGGTGGCCATCTATAAAGAGAGTTGTCTCATTTTTCTCTCTCTCATAAATAAATAAATAAATGTAAAAAAAAAAAAAAAGACACCAGCCCTATGGACAGCTTGATTTCAGATTTCTCACCTCCAGAACTGAGAGGAGATGAGTCTGGGTTGTTCCAGTCTCCTCAGTTTCAGTGGCTCGTTTGCCAATCCCAGGTAACTAACATAGCAATGTCAAGTGGGGGGTGTAACGAAGGGGTCACATGCCCGTGACTCAGTAAACCAGCATATGGGGACGGACTGCTAGGTGCTCTGGGAAGGCACTGGAGAGTCTGACGCAGAGGAGTGACCTAAGTTACTTTACAAAGATCATTTTGAGCAGTCGCTTTGTGGCCAGTGCACTGGGAGACATGCAAGGCTGCAGGGAAGGGAGTTGAAGGGCAGCCGCACTGGTTCCAGTGGGAGATGGTAGTTTGCACAAGAGTAGTGACACTGGGTGGAAATAAATGGGTGAGTTTGGCATGTGTTTTTAAAATATTTTTATTTATTCATTTGTAAGAAGAAACAGACAGAAGGAGTGGGTAGGTGCACCAGGGCCCCCCCAGCTGCTGCAAATGGACTCCAGACCCATGCACCACTTTGTGTATCTGGCTTTCTGTGGGTACTGGGGAATTGAACTTGGGTTGTTAGGTGTTGCAGACAAGCACCTTAACTGTTGAGCCATCTCTCCAGCCCCCAACTCTTCTTTTAAGACACATGCCAGGGCTGGAGAGATGGCTCAGCAGTTAAGGTGCTTGCCTGCAAAGCCAAAGGACCCAGGTTCAATTCTGCAGGCCTCACATAAGCCAGATGCACAAGGTGGCACATGCATCTGGAGTTCATTTGCTGTGGCTAGAGACCCTGGCTCGCCCATTCTCTTTCTCCCCTTCTCTCACTCTCTCTCTGCCTCTTTCTCTCCCTCTCTCTCAAATGAGTAAATAAAAATTTAAACAGTAAAAGAAGAGTTGGGGACAGAGAGATGGCTCAGCAGTTAATGACACTTGCTTGCAAAGCCTGATGGCCTGGGGTTCGATTCCCCAGTACCTACATAAAGCCAGATGCACAAAATGGTTCATGCAGCTGGGCATAGTGGTATACCCCTTTAATCCCAGCACTCAGGAGGCAGAGATAGGAGGATCAGCCTGAGACTACATAGTGAATTCCAGGTCAGTCTGGGCTAGAGCAAGATACTTCCACAAAAAAACAAAACAAAACAAAACAAAACAAAACAAAACAAAAAACCCCCACAAAGTGGCGCGTGCATCTTGAGTTTGTTTGCAGTGGCAAGAGGCCCTGGCATATCTATTCCTCCTCTCTTTCTGTTTTTCACTATTGCAAATAATAAATAAATAAAAATAACTTTTAAAAAACCAAATAGGGCTGGATAGATTGCTTACTCATTAAGGTGCTTGCCTTCAAAGCCAAAGGACCCAGTTCAATTCCCCTGTACCCATGCAAGCCAGATGCACAAGTGGTGCATGTGTCTGGAGTTCATCTGCAGTGCTGCTGGAGGCCCTGATGTGCCCATTCTCTCTATTTGCCTCTTTCTCTCTCTCAAATAAATAAAAAATTAAATGAGAAAAAAATTTTTAACTCTGATAAAATAAAAGGAGGGTTGATGGGAGTTGGTGGATTTGATGTATGGGTAAAGGAAAGATGACTCTTAGGTCTTTTCAAAGGTATTTTATTTATTTGTTTATTATTTATTTGTGTGTGTGTCTGTCTCTCTCCCCCCTACCATGTGTATGGGCCACAGTACATGTGTGGAGGACATGTATGGAGGACACGTGTGGAGGACACGTGTGGAGGACACGTGTGGAGGCAGAGGAAACCTTGAGTGCTTCTCCTCTCTCTCCGCTTTCCTTTGAGACAGAGCCTCTTGCAGCTGCAAACCAACCACGAGCGAAGTCTCTCTAGGCCCCCACTCCCATTGTCATAGGCAGGAGGTGCCTTAGGACCACAGAGGTGGGTGTCACTTTGCATGCTGCTTTATATGGGTGCTGGAGAGAGACTGAACTCAGGTCGGCCGACTTTGCAAGCAAGCAAGCGCCTTTGACCACTGAGTCATCTCCCCAACCCCACTCTTAGCTTCATTGGCATTATAAACAGGGTGGACAAGGGTATCCATTTCTAATATGGAAAAGGCAGGAAGGAGCAGACCAAGTGTGGAGAGAAGACTGAAGAATTCTGCTCTGGCCATGTTGAGTTTGGCATGGAGAGATGTCAACAAATTTGAGTACATAAATCTGGGTATCTGGTGAGAATAGTAGTCAGAAATGAAAAAAAAAATGGGAGTGTATGACATGGAAAGATACTAAAACTGAGAGACATTAGATGAGCTAACCTGTGACTTACGAGAAGTGTGGTGAGCTGGGGCTGGAGAGATGGCTCAGCAGTTAAGGTACTTGCCTGTGAAACCTAACAACCTGGGTTCGATTCCCCAGTACCCACATAAAGCCAGATGCCAAAAGTGGCACATGTGTCTGTAGTCTTATGCAGTGGCTAGAGGCCCTGGTGCACCCATTCTCTCTGTCTGTCTCACTTTTCCCTGTTTCTCTCTGCTTACAAATAAAATAAATTTTTTTTTTTTTTTTTTTTTTTTTTGAGTTCACTATGTAGTCTCAGGGTAGCTTTGCACTCATAGCCTCCTACCCTGACCTTGAATTCCCTATATTCAGTATTTTAGGGTTATAGTTTGCATCTGCAATCACCTTGCTAGAAATGTCCTCCTGGTCTTAAGGTGTTTCCATAAAGATATGCTGGGAGTTAAAGGCATGTGACACCACCTCTGTGTGCTGTGGTGGCTGGTTGGTTTCTCTCTCTCTGCTTGGCCCTGTAAACATTTTTTTTTTTCCCTGGATCTGTAAGCTTCAATAAATAATATCCCTTCCTCCATAACTGTGCCCAGTCTGGAAGTTCATCTCAGCGAACCTGAAAGAATCTTCCTAAGTGCATTAGGGCCTCCAGCCACATTTTTTTTTTTTTGAGGCAATCAAACTCTAATGCGACAGAGCACATGCGAGAAAGAATCAGTGCACCAGGGCCTCCAGCCACTGTAATCAAACTCTAGACGCCTGTGCAACCTTGTGCGCTTGTGTCACTTTGTGAATCTGGCTTATGTGGGACCTGGGAAGTCAAACATGAGTGCTTTGGCTTCCCAGGCAAGCACCTTGACCATTAAGGCATCTCTCCAGCCCCAAATACTTTTAAAATAAAAGAAGTGCAGTGAGCAAACACACTTTGTCTCTTTCTTTCAACAGTCATAGCTTAAGGAAAAGACTCTAGAGCATTGCCCATTCACCACCATTGTGAGCTGTGGTGGTTGTTTGTAACAACGTGTACAGAATCTGCCCCCTTAGGCAGGAAGGCTTGCATTCATTATGACCGCATTGACAAGATCTGCATGAAAGGTGTCGACACAAATAGATGGACCCCAATGAACTGTGTAGAGGTTGCAGAGAGCTGAAGTCTTCAAGTGTTACTTCTTGCCAATCGCCTGCATTTTCTTGTAAAACTCGGTTGTTCAGAAGCTGTAAAACAATTTATTCTTTCAGGAACATCAATTCTAAAGTTGTGATTGCTTGAACAGGACGTAAAGTCCTTTAAGTGGATTGATAATTGGTAGAGTAGGCCAAAGCAATAGGGTGTGGAACTTTCCAACACATTTTGGTTCAGCCAGGCCAAAATACATTCCCACCACTCAGCGTGGCGTCCTGGGGTTGAATGAGTGCTCGGTGCGGTAACGCAGGCACGCTCTTACCCACATATTCAAGTAGGTGAAGGTCTCGACTAAAACACCTTTCATGAGACCATTCTTCATAACTGCTACATGTATTTTAAAAAATGACCAAAGCTGGCTGCCTTTCTTTAAAAATATTATACTTGCTAATTTTCACAGACTCAAACAAACCTTTTCCACAACCACAACCGGTATGAGCTGGTGTTTCCTGATCACCCAGGGGCCAAACATGATATGCAGGATGGTTTCCTGAAGGGCAGGATTGCTTATTTATTTATTTTTAGAATGCTAGTGCCTATTTTTTTCCCTTTCCTAGTACTGGACCTCTTTGTGTGTGTGTGTGTGTGTGTGTGTGTGTGTGTGTGTGTGTGTGTGTTGCTATGAAAGCCTTCAACAGAGTAGTTGTGGATGGCACCAGTTAGGGTAGGTAGTGTGCACAGTAACTGAGCAGTTGCCTTCTGATTCCAGGATGTAACATGGCAAATGGTTTTGTAAACAGTCACCTTTTATCACAGGCGAATGTTTATTTCAAGTGTATTAGTTAAAAAAATTCTAGCTGAGTATTTGTAGCTTATGGGTATTAAACAATAGCTTATTTCTAATTGGTAATACAATACAGTTAGAGTCTGGCTCAGTGGGAGAACAATGGGTTAGCATGCATAGGATGCTGAATTTGACTCTAAGAAGCACGCACACACACCTTGCTCAATAAATTTTCCTTGAGAGTTGTCCCTGTTCTCTAACGTGGCAGTAACAAAAACAGTGAATAACTTCTTCTCTTATCAAATCTGGGCACCTTCAGCTAGACTGAGGATGGAAGAGTTCAATAATATTTTCCTAATGGGAACTTTCCAGTCAATGTTTGACCAAGAAAAACTCATTATTGTTGAGCTAATGAGCTTTGCCTTTCCCAAGGTACTTTTGAAAAATATGATAAGCTTCTTGCCATTGCAGATTCTTTCCCTTAAAAAAAAAAAAACACGAACTGCTTCTGATTTATCACTAAATATTAACTAGGTTTTATTTTTTGCTTCTAAAATATTGATTTTGAGGTTTTTAAAAACTTTTTATTGACAAACTCCACACATATATACAGTAGGCCACGATCGTAATGCCTCCCACCATTCCCTCTTCCCTTCCCTCTATCCTCCTCCACTGAATCCCTGCTTCTTCCCAAGGAGTCACTCTTCTATTTTGATGTCATCATTTTCCCTCCTCTTATGTGGTCCTGTGTAAGAAGCAGCAGCCGCCGTGAGGTCATGAATACCACAGCCCCTCTGCATGCAGAAGACAGGATTGCAAAACATTCCTCCCTTCCTTTGGCTCTTATATTCATCCTACCATTCTGCCACCTCTTTTGCAATGCTCTCTGAGTCTGGAGGTGTGATGGAGATGTCTCACATAGCTAACTAATTTTTTTTTTTTTTTTTTTTTGGCTTTTCGAGGTAGGGTCTCACTCTAGTCCAGGCTGACCTGGAATTCATTATGTAGTCTCAGGTTGGCCTTGAACTCATAGCAATCCTCCTACCTGTGCCTTCTGGGTGCTGGGATTAAAAGCATATGTCCAAATTCACTAATTTTTAAATCACACATCATTTGGAGAATAAGCACTATTGGTAAAACAAAGAAGGGATTTCCGATCTTATTGTAAGTCACCCTCATTCTTCTCGAACCTTCACCATCTCTATATTCTTCTTACGAGGCACAGTATGATGAAACTGATTCCCACAAATGTCACTGCTCCTCTTTATTGTCTTTTTCCTTGAACCATGGCTGCACTGGCCAGAATCCATTGTCTGTCACGCAGATTTCTTACAGCTCAGATGCATTCCATTTCACAGGGGCAATGTGCTCGTTGTAAAATGTACACAGCTTACAGGCTAACCGAGCCCACTTACTCTGACAGTGGCCATGGCTTGTAAAAGTACTCTGATGTTTCTCAACTAGATTTCCCATCGCATAAATTCATCTTCAGATCATGAAATTAGTCCTTGGTGAGCAGTTCTGACCATGCTGTCAAAACCAAATGCGGTTTAGTTTGGCAAGCACTTGAACAAAGTTTCTCTTATTGACATTATATAATTGGGTCAGATTTCCTTGTTGCTTCGGTGTATCTTGGATAGGGACAGAAAGGCAGATTAACTCTTTCAGGTCTGCAGTGCACAATTAACATACAAACTCTTTGTGATTCATGTCATCTAGTATCTCTTAGGGAACGGAAGCCTATCCTTATAAAACCCAAAGACAAGGCAAGTGCAAATCCCAGCACTTGGGAGACAGAAGTAAGACAATCACTGTGCGTATGAGGCCAGCTAGGACTGGAGTGAATTCCAGGTCAGCCTGGGCTAGAGTAAGACTATACCTCAAAAAATACAATAAAATAAAATAAAATAAAAATTCAAAGAGAAAATGCTCTAACATCACACACACATACATACATATTCAAATAAACAGATAAGTAACAAAACATTATCCAAAGAAGCAACTAAGATTGCAACAATTAAAAAAAATCTTTGCTTGTGTGTGTGTGTGTGTGTGCGTGCATGCGCAAGTGTGCACAGTGTGGTGTGTGGTCTATACATGCACACATATATCCTTGTGGTGCCCCACTGCTTGCCTGCTGAGGTTGGAGTGGAACGTTGGGTGAACTGCTCTATTGCTTTTCTGCCTGGTCTTGTTTTAAGCCGGAGTCTTGTTTTTACTAATTCTGGAGTTAGGGGGGACTCTGTAGAGTCTTAGGTCTCTGTTTCCCTGCAGAACTGGGGGTGAGGTGTTTGTGATCCTGCCTAGCTGTTTTATGTGGGATGTGGAGAGTTGAACTCACACAGTCTCAGGCCCCTTCAGATCTTGTGCAGGAAGCACATTTAACTGCTGAGCCCTTTCTCCAGCCCTTCAAGTTTTTATTTATTTATTTATTTATTTACAAGTCGATCTGCTTAAAGAGTAAAAAGGAAATAAGCAAAAATGAAAAGAGCTAAGTTTGCTTCGTTGATGTGTGCTGAGAGACACTCAGGGACCTACAGCCTGCACATTTAAATTTTCATTCGCTCTCTACAGCTATACAAATGACCGCCTGTTCCCAAGACAGATCTCTGTATAGAGCTCACAGCTTGTCCATAGACTTTCTATTATTCTAAACATCTAAATACCAGTGCGACTCTAGATATGGGAGAGTGGGCACTTGAAGTTGTATTGCAGGAATCATTTGCACTTGGGTGATCAACCAAACACCCATGACTTCCACACTGTCACGATGGTTCTACATATCAACTTTGTAAGAAGTCAATAAAAAACCCCGTTCTAGACATGAAATGGAAAAGATAGGGCATCCTGTTCCACATATTCGATATAGTAAAATTAGGAAGTACAGATAAGTCAAAGAAAACCACTAGAAATATCTGTTATAACACCCAAACACAAATCTATTCCATATTAATAACCTAGCACATAAATTTGCAGACATTCTTATCAATTTGTTCATTTTGGTTACACTACTATAAAATTATACCATAAACATGTGCATGTCATATTCAAATGAAGCATGGAATTATTATAAAGCTATTTAAATATAAATTCATACTATTTAAATTGAAATTAATTTGAAAAAATTATATCTGAAAAGTGTCTTATGTGATCCAAATATGAGTGATCTACTTAAAGTGAATTTTATACTGTCTCAAGACTCAGCCCAAAGAAAGTTCAGACTTTCTAGAGGTGACAGAATGTGATAATAGCTTCATAAGATGTTGAAATAAGAGGAAATAATGAGGCTCAATTATGATGCATATTAAAATTTGAGAATGCAACCTGATATCTCAATTCACAGTTGCCTTCTTCTCTATGCAGGAATCAGTAAAAGTCCAAGTAAAACAGAAATGGTTCGTTGCCAAGATAGGATTGTTTTGAGACATTGGAAAAGGCTTCTCTTCTGTGATGATATGAAGTTATGTGTTTGTGTTTTTGGTTTTTCGAGGTAGGGTCTCACTGTAGCCCAGGATGACCTGGAATTCACTCTGTATTCTCAGGGTGGCCTTGAACTCATGGCGATCCTCCTACCCCTGCCTCTCGAGTGTTGGGATTAAAGGTGTGCGCCACTAGGCCTGGCTGGTAAATATGTAATTAATTTATTGGTTGGAGAGAAAAAGAGGCGGATAGAATGGGTGCACCAGGACCTCCAGCCACTGCAAACGAATGCAGACACATGCGCTATCTTGTGCGTCTGGCTTCGTGGTTCCTGGGGATTCAAATCTGGATCCTTAGGCTTTGCAAGCAAGCGCCTTAACTGCCAAGCCATCTCTCTAGCCCAATGATATGAAGTTTTGATGAGTAAATGCTAAGTAGAGAGAGAGAGAGAGAGACCACAGTGTACACGTATAACAGACCCAGAATGAACCTGGCCAACCTCAGCCCTGATTATCTGGGAGACACCTGATACCTCATTGTCCCCGGTAAGGCTACCAGCTCCTTGTCCATACAGATGACATGCCATGTACCCCATTTTATAACTAAAGACGTTTTAAAATTCATGAAGGCCGTGGAAGGCTCAACTGTCACTTTGTACTCATTGCAAAGTGTATGGGAAAAAGAGCAGAACAGACATTTCAAGTGGAGCCATTATCGTGCTTGAATAAGCATATTCCATTAACTTGCTAATAACCCTACTAGGAGATGTTGGTCCCGTCAACCATACAGCCGCATTCCTTGCTTTTATACCAGCTTGCCCGATTTCACTCTGTGCACTAGTACTTCTATGTCCTTTATTCCAAGGTTGCGCAGAATTCAAAGCACTTATTCAGTGAGGTTGTAATCCAGTTTAGTATGCTAGGAACAGAATTCTTTAGAGGAGATCATGGAAAAAGAAAATCAAACTTGTTCTGGGGTCAATGACCAATTTTCAGGGTAACACATACTAAGCCACTTTAAAGAAAAAGGTCAGGATACATGAGGTATTAAGGGGGAAAAAAGAATAGAAGAAACATTCATTTCCACAATTTTCCAACATTCCTTAAAAATAAAAACAAGCCTAAATATGGAGTGGCAAGGTCCTGGTTCTCCCATACGAACGGTGCCAGACAATAGTGCTATTCATGGAAGTTAGGAAGCAAGGGTTTTTCCTTCAGACCGCAGAAACTCTGGCTTCCCTTCCCTTCATTTATTCTCACACTCAAAATTGAACCTTATAAATCTTTATAGTCTCTCAGAGCAAACAGTCGTACACAATGGATTAGATGCTATAAAAGTGCGCTTTTCACTGGCATAACTAATTAGCTGTCTGTCACAAATGGCACGTTAAGCCACAGCACTAAGTGCTGAACATACATGAAGCAGAATAGATATCCTATGGAGGTAGGGCACTTTTTAAAAGAATTAATACATTATTTTCCTTGTCCATCTGGTAATTAGTTTACCACCACCAGGAAGTGTACGATAAAAAAAAAAAATTAAAAGAATCCTAAGGGTGAGGGAACAGATGCCTTCATTTTAAAATTCTGTTATGAAATAGAGATCAATTATGTTCTTGTGTTTTTTCTACTGTATTATCCACATTAGTGCCTTGGAAGAAAGGTTAGGTTTTCCCAAATTCAGGGCACCGAATGCCTGTCTTTCCTGACTGTCTCCCAGCGGATAAAAGTGGAGTAGTTTTTCTTTCCATCCAGGGCAACTGGATGAGGAAAAATTTGAAAGTTGCCAAGGTACCCAGGGAAGTTTTTCATCCACAAAATTAAGCTGAATAAAAGAAAAGTCACCCTCTGGATTACTTTGTGATTAGGAAAATATTTGTGTCTATCTTTTCAGAGTAACTAAGGTTAAGTGTAGTGGAAGTATTCCCTGTAGCTTCGTCTAAAACACCTCAGTGAGAAACACATCAAACCTAACTCTGCAACCGTGCATCAAGCCACAGTCAATGTTAAAGCCAATAAATGCTCAAACAAGTAGACGTTAAAGCAACAATAATGACTCAACATAAACAACAACGAGTCACGGCTCCAATGCAAAGAACTGGAATGACGGTAATTTCACAATCCATCAGAAAAACATGCTTTAACACATTCTTCTTGATCACTAGTACAGATCAGAGCTACTTGCAGATGTATGTGTGATAAATTTCTGGACGGCAGAGTTAAATGAAAACAAGCTAACCCAGCATATTAAGCCTGCAGATTTATAAAGTGTCAAAAACAGAAGAGATTAAGCTTAGCGGCACAAAGATCAAGAGATCAAGGCCACCTGTGGTGGCGCATGCCTTTAATACCAGCACTCAGAGGCTGAGGTAGGAGGATTGCTGTGAGTTTGAGGCCAGCTTGAGACTACATAGTGAATTCCAATTCAAATCAAGAGATCAAGTTCCAACTAGGTTTACGTGATAGTCCCATCATAAGAGGAGCATTTGACACAAATTCTCTAACTTTGTTGTGTAACAAGGTTCCTGATGAACTAGAACTAGTTTTGAGACAAAAAAGCAATGGTTAAGAATATTAACAAGTTGTTTTTACACTTAAAATGTTTGAAAATAAGGCCGGGTATGGTGGCACATGCCTTTAATCCCAGCACTAGGGAGGCAGAGGTAGGAGGATTGCTGTGAGTTCGAGGCCAGCCTGAGACTACATAGTGAATTCCAGGTCAGCTTGAGCTAGACTGAGACCCTACCTCGAAAAACCAAAAAATAAAATAAAAATTAAAAAAAGTTTGAAAAAACATATTAATACATTTACACATATGTTTAAGTTATTTTCCAGGGGATGGGGAGATGGCTTAACTGTTAAGGCACTTGCCTGCAAAGCCTAAGGACCCAGGTTCTGTTCCCCAGTACCCACATAAGCATCAGCACATGGTGGCACATGTATCTGGAGTTCATTTGCAGTGGCTGGAGGCCCTGACATGTCCATTCTTTCTCTCTAATAAACAAATTAATAAAAATATAAATTATTTTCTAACAATAAGCACACATGTTCAGATTTCATTTAAAGTTTTTTGGGTTTTTTGAGGTGGGGTCTCGCTCTAGCTCAGGCTGACCTGGAATTCACTCTGTGGTCTCAGGGTGGCCTCGCACTCACGGCCATCCTCCTACCTCTGCCTCCTGAGTGCTGGGATTAAAGGCGTGCACCACCACACCTGGCCTCATTTAAAGCTTTATATTGACTGAGATTTCACTTAGCTCTATAACCAAACATGGAGCCAGTTGCCACATAACCAAACCTGAAGGCCACAGAATAAATGTGGCTTGTCATATGAAGACATGAGTAAAGACCATGATTCTTCGTGACATTATCCATACACGTCCATGGTTAGAAGTTATGCATGGTTAGAATAATGCAGAATTAATAGTCTTAGATTTTTTTAATTTTTATTCCTCTATTTTATTTATTCGAGAGAGAGAGAGAGAGAAAGAAGCAGGTAGAGAATGGGCATGCCAGGGCCTGCAGCCACTGTAAACAAACTCCAGGCTCATGTGCCACCTTGTGCATCTGGCTTATGTGAGTACTAAGGAATTGAACTCAGATCCTTTGGCTTCACAGGCAAAATGCCTTAACCGCTAAGCTGTCCCTCCAGCCATTAGATTTTTTTTTTTTTTAAGTAACTGCTAAGAAAAACTTAAATCAAGGTAATTCACAACATCTGAAAGATTTTCCTTAATAGTTTATTTTGGGAAGCAAAACATACCTCTTTCCTTCTCTTTTTATATTTTTGCACATGTGCACGTGCATACACGCACATGCACATCATATAACCCTCATACCTACAGCCACAGGCAGTATAACTTTGGATTTATTTGAGGATTAAAGGTTTAATTTTCCAGGGACGTTGACAAGTCTTCTTCCTTTTCATTGACATTTGAAAACCATTATACCTGAAGCTTCAGAAAATATATAAACAGCGACAGGATTTAAATCTGATTTCTAATTTCTGACCATGGAACACACTAATAATGGACTTAAAGACAGTAAAAAGTGTTTGGCATTTGAAGCACATGTGAAGACCATGTAATAAAATAAGTAGTCCTGTTTTTATGGGTGATTTATTGGACTGCATTCCATTTTTTAACCACACTTCCCATATTGGTATTTACAAAGGGTGTCAGTGAAAGATAATTTTGTTCAATATGTACAAGTGTGTGGGAAAATTGGAAAAGCAGAAGGGATAAAAGAAATGAATGAGAGTGATGGAAATCTTTTCTGTTGGGCACATCTGTAAATAGGCTATTAGAAGAAGGTGATTTTAAATCTCCTCATAGTTTCTTCCCAAATATGACAAATACAAATCTTAGCTTGTGTACTTAGCATGTCCTAATTAATAAAAATTTCTGTAGCATCATGGGCAGAGGACTGAACTCTGCTACAGAAAGCAGAAAGAGTATGTTAATATACTGTCCATGGGGCCTGAGATTCCTTTTAAGGAGTGCAAATCCTGGTAGATTCATTAAAGCTCTCTTCTTGAAAAGGAAGCAAGATCCAGTTAATGCTCTGTGACATCACTAAACCAAGCATAATAACAGAAGAGGACTAAGTCATCAAATGTTTACTTGAAACCCTGCAGAGAATTTAGAGTGACAGGTAAAGAGAATAAGGCAAGACTGAAATTTTAAAAGTTTCAAGCCAGGCATGGTGATGCACGCCTTTAATCCCAGCACTCGGGAAGCAGAGGTAGGAGGATTACTGTGAGTTCAAGGCCACCCTGAGACTACATAGTTAATTCCAGGTCAGCCTGGGCCAGAGTGAGACCCTTAGGCCCAACATAGAGATATGTAAATGTGTATTAAATTTAGTTGATGCCTTCATTACCTGTGAATAGATGACTTCCATTATGGCTTCTTTACTGAACTGAGGGGGGCATGGAATGGTTAATAGCTGGGAGGCGTTTTTATTATATTTATTATATAGCCCCTTGTTTCACAGATAAACAAATTAAGACTCATCTGAGAAGGTTCAAAGTCACCAGCTGTCAGAGCTGTCTGTTATGACCCTGAGCATTCAGTTTGCCAGGATTTCCACTCGTTAAAAGGAATCACTCCCTCTGAGGCTCAGGGACCACTGTGGAAGAGTGACAGAAAGAATGTAAGGGCCAAAGGAAGGGGAGGAGTGCTTATAATGCTGTCCCAGAGACACAAAAGTACTGTTACATTCATGACCTCACAGTGGCTGAAGTTGCCGACACAAGACCTGTATAATAGGGGGAAAAAAAAATGGTGACATCAACATAAAAGAGACACTAGATGGGAGAAGAGGGTTCAGTGGAGGAAGGATAGAAGGGAGGACAAAGAAGAGTGTAGGAGGGAATTATGATCAGATTACATTGTATATATGAATGAATGCTGCTATCAATAAAAAATAACATAAAAATATGTTTAAAGATCCAGGACCCTGGCACGATGGTGTGAACTGTAATCCCAGCATTTGGGAGGTGGTGGCAGGTGGTCACCCTAGGCATATAGCGAGTATGGGGTCAGCCAGGGCTACAGGAGACCCTGCCTTAAAAAAATAAAAACAGGAAGGGAGAGAAAGCTCAGCAGTTAAGGCGCATGCTTACTAAGCCTGAGAGCATGGGTTCAACTCCCCAGTACCAACATAAAGCCAGATGCACAAAGTGGTCCACACATCCGGAGTTCATTGGCAGAGGCACAAGGCCCGTAGCACGGCCATTGTCTCTCTTTCTCACTTTCTCCTTCTCGTTCTCTCTCTCCTTATAAATAAATGAATAAAAATTAAAACAGAACAGTACAAACGAAGTAACCTTAGTTCCACAGACAGGGTACTAACTTCCGGTCGCTCTCTCTGCCTTCTATGCAGTCTTCCTTTCATTGCGTTATGAGAAGCTGGTTAATCGAGGCACGGTAGGCACACAGACAAATGAGTATTGCTCCTTGACTCATATCCCCAGCACTGTCCCCTCCACGATCATCAGGTGTGGTGTATACATCCAAGAACAGTGTCCTTGATGACCTCATTCGGTCTCCATAACGAGAGCTGTCTAGTCCCCAAACCCGCTGCCAGCCATGCCTTCTACCTCAGTAGTCTGTCATCACTCTCTTTTCAGGAAGCATAGCATCATCTTTGCCTCCCCTGATTATTCATCTTTCTCCGTGTTTCTGTCACTAGAAAGGGACTGTTCTGTCCCCTCTCCCTCTGCTCTGGCCTGGGAACTGGCAGTATAGACCTCACTTCAGTGGCTTCCCTTTTCTCACGAATCACAATCCCCGTGCTTCCTGGTGTACGCTGCTGGAACACTGTTGTCTCATTTATTTGGCCTGTTTTCTAAATGTTTACAGCAGAGGGGAAATTCCTGTGGCCACTAATCTTTCATGGACAGAAGCGAATTGCTCAAACCCATTCACTGTTACTCTGCCTCCCTGACAACCTCGATGACAACATGATGTCACTTCTCATAATTCAAGTGACTATTTTCTCTCATGAAACAATGAGAGCCAACACGTTTCCCCAACCAACAAACAATAACAAATAAACAAATGGTCTAGCAATTATTCCTGTGACCTGGGTAATGCTGGCATGGGAAGGAGTAGCAAGTGAGACAAAACTTGAAGTTTTATTTAAATGTGACTAGAAATGTCATGCCCTGACATGGCCGTTCACTTGAGTAGGGCTCCGAAGCTAGCTAAGGACACCATTTGTAACCACATGACAGTCTAGCTCTGGACTCTGGGAGACAGACCTACAGTAAAGTGGTTAATAAGCAATTTAATAATTCCATTAAAATGAGCAGACACCCAAAAGCATAGTTAATCCTGGCAGACTGTTTCTCCTCCTCCTCTTCAGTATCTATTTAAGACCCTGAATAGGAAAGCCTTGGCTTGTCAGAGCACCTTTACTGAAAGACTCAACCTCCTTGGCGCCGGGCAAAGCATCTGGGGACACAGGACCACACCAGAGCCATAAGGGGGCTGTGTTTTCGAGGCAGGGTCTCGCTTTAGCCCAAGGTGACCTGGAATTCACTCTGTAGTCTCAGGGTGGCCTTGAGCTCACAGAGATCCTCCTCCTACCCCTGCCTCTTAAGTGCTGGGATTAAAGGCGTTCACCGCCACACCTAGCAAGGGGGCCGTTTTACCTGAAGCCAAAACAAACTCAGAATGGTGTGGGGAATAACAATCCATTTGGCCCTGGTAAAGGAAATTATAATCATTTTAGAAGACAATAAAGAATTTGGGAGGGTGAGGGGTAAAGGGACACAAGAGAATGTAATGAGAAGGGGTCATGATCAAAATACATTATATGAGCCGGGCGTGGTGGCGCATGCCTTTAATCCCAGCACTCGGGAGGCAGAGGTAGGAGGATCAACGTGAGTTGGAGAAAACCCTGAGATTACAGAGTGAATTCCAGGTCAGCCTGAGCTAGAATGAGACCCTACCTCAAAAAAAAAAAAAATTATATATATATATATATATATATATATATATATATATATATATATATATGTGTGTGTGTGTGTGTGTGTGTGTGTGTGTGTGTGTTTTGCAATACTAAAACTGAAAATCAAATCAGCAAGTCAGGTACTAAATTATAGGCTAATGAGCATATACTTCACTTACATGGTTTTAGAATTGCTCCCTCATTTGAAGAATATCATCAAGTAGGGGCACTGGGAAGATGGCTTAGTGAGTAAAGTGCTTGAGGACGTGAGTTCAGATCCCAGCACCCATGGAAAATGCTGGATGGAGTGGTCCATGCACTGTGTTCAGTGGCGGAGAAGCAGGGATAGGAGGGTGCGTCCCTAGGACTCGCGGGCTAGCTAGGCTAGCTGAATCCGTGAGCTCCAGATTCAGTGAGAGACTCTGTCTCAAAAAACAAGAAGAGTGACTGAGGAAGACTCTGGGCATTGACCTCAGGCTTCCACACGTGTGCACACACATGCACACCACACACATACCAAAAATCAAAGAAAAGGGCTGGAGAGATGGATTAGCGGTTAAGATGCTTGCCTGCAAAGTCTAAGCACCCAGGTTCAATTCCCCAGTGCCCACATAAGCCCACATAAGCACAAGGTGGTGCAGGCATCTGGAATCTATTTGCAATGGCTAGAGGCTCTGACACACCCATTCTCTCTCTCTCTCTCTCTCTCTCTCTCTCTCTCTATATATATATATATATATATATATATATATATATATATACACACATATATATATATATATATATATATATATATATATATCTTTCCTTTCTTTCTCAAATAAATAAATGAATAAAAAATATTTTAAGCTGGGTGTGGTGACACATGCCTTTAATCCCAGCACTTGGGAGGCAGAGGTAGGAGGACTGCCGTGAGTTCGAGGCCACCCTGAGATTACATAGTGAATTCCAGGTCAGCCTGAGCTAGAGTGAGACCCTACCTTGAAAAACCAATATATATATTTTAATCAAAGAAAAGAATATCGAGGCTGGAGAGATGGCTCAGTGGTTAAAGGCAATTGCTTATAAAGCCTGATAGCCCAGGGTTGACTTCCCAATACCCACAAAAATTCAGATGCACAAAGTGGTGCGTGCCTCTGGAGTTCATTAAGGAGGCCCTGACACGCCCATTCTCTCCGTCTCTCTCTCTCCCTTCCTCTCTCTCAAATAAATAAATACAAACATATTCAAAAAGTGAAACAATACCCTCAGGTTGAAAAATGGGCCAACCTCTCTCTCAAAGAATTTCACCCCAGGAAACCTGTATGTTTGGACCCCAGTCTACTGTACTGTCAGGCCGTGAGGGTGGGAGTCTGTCCAGGTGAGCAGGACTCCTGGATGTTAGAGTTGGAAAGACCTCATTTTCACAGTAAGATCGGTCGTTTTCTTACGAGTGTTGTGACCTTGCACTATTTATCACTCAACTTCTCCAGCTCTTTGGTCACTTGTCTCAAAAGTGAAGACCGTTGACTGTGACTGATTCACTGGGTCGCTGTGATGACCGGATGGAACAGCGCATGACAGACAAGCCATACTACAAAGCAAAGCCTGGTACCCACATGCTCTCAATTTTAGTCATCGTTGCTGTTTCTTGTATTGTGTTTAATTTTTATTCTGGGAATGCTGAGAATGAACCCAGGGCCTCACATAAGCGTGACAAGCACTTTATCCCTATTCCAGACCTACTATAGTTGAATAATAATAATAACAACAAATCATCTCTTTGGCACTGGCCTTATAAATGCAGGTTAAATAGAGAATAATGGCACAAGCTATGAAAATGCAAAAATAATCCAAATAGCTGAATCAAAAGCAATTATAAAAACTGACTTTAGTTCACAGTCATTGTTTTCCCAGAGAAATGAAATTGGGATCACGAGCAGAACTAATACATTTAGTTTGTCTGCTTGCCCTTCCTGGTTCCACTTCTAATTGTGTTATCTGGAATCACTAGGGCCCTTGGTAAGAATAATATGACATTTTAAAAGAGAAGGTCACTGTTAGAAGCCATAGGTGTCTCCCCTGGAACACTGAACCAGCAGGACAAGCAATAGTTCCCTAAAAAATGACAAAAAGAAAAAGTGTCACCCTTGTCATGCTCCTGATAAAGCTATTTTTAACTTTCAATAACGAGTAGTTGGTTTTCTGATCAACTGTTTAAGGTCTCACTGGCCCAGGATTCACTAAAAATGAATTTGAATAGATAGTCACTGGAGGCTGTGCAGCAAAATGGTTAAGTTTATCTGTTTTGAAATAACAGGTTGCTCCAAATCCTTGCTCTGACTTGCTGGCTGAATGGGCAAGTTACTTACAACAACACCAATTTCCTCATCTGCAGAATCTACATTACAGATTGTTGTGATGGGGCTGGAACAAGAGCTTAGTGGTTAAGGGCACTTCCTGCACAAGCAAGAGGGCCTATGGGGGTCTAAAACCACCAGAGCTCTAAACTCCAGATCCCACATAAATATCTGGGTAAGGCCAGCAACCCCATTTCCACAGAGGAGCAGAAACCTGGGAATCACTGGAGCTCTGCAAGCACTGGAGTCAGTAAAGAAAGAGGCTCAAAAGACTGGATGCAAGAGTGATGTTCTGCTCTGGCCACCACAGGCAAGCACCTCCTGCTGTGTAATCTAACCTGACATTCACAGATGAACTCTTCACACAAAATAAAAGATGCATCATTATAGGGTCAGTGGATACAGCGCTTGCTGCATAAATATGAGGACCTGAGGTTGAACTCCCAGCACCCACATAAAAGCTGGGCAAGGTGGTGTGTGCCTTTAATCCCCATGCTGGGAAAGATGAGACAGGCAGATCCCTGGGGCTGGCTGATAGCTTGTCTAGCTGAGTTGATGAGCTCCAGGTTCAATGAGAGACCCTCTCTCAAAAACAAAACAAAACAACAACAACAAAAAAAAAACAAGATGAATTCAGGTGCATGGTTGTGCATGCCTTTAATACCAGCATTCAGGAGGCTGAAATAGGAGGATCACTGTGAGTTCCAAAAAAAAACAACAAAAAAAAAAAAAAAAAGAAAAGAAAGAAAGAAAGAAAAGAAAAGAAAAAATGGGGGGAGGGCTAGAAAGATGGCTTAGCGGTTATGGCAATTGCCTGCAAAGCCAAAGGATCCAGGCTTGATTCCCCAGGACCCACATATATTGCACAAGGTGGCCCATGCATCTGGAGTTTAACAACAACAACAACAAAAAAAAAACCAAGCTGGAAAGTAATTGAGGTTCATTGCAGTGGTGTCCTTCAATGAAACAGAAAGAAAAATACAAAGTCCCCCACCTTTTACATTCCCTGTGCAAATATGTTTTCCTTTTTATTTATTTATTTGAAAGACAGAGAGAGACAGAGAAAGAGAAAGAGGTAAATGAGAATTAAAAATTATTATTGGGCCTGGATAGATAGCTTAGCAGTTAAGTGCTTGCCTGTGAAGCCTAAGGACCCCGGTTTGAGGCTCGATTCCCCAGGACCCACATAAGCCAGATGCACAAGGTGGTGCATGTGTCTGGAGTTCATTCGCAGTAGCTGGAGGCCCTGGTGCGCCCATTCTCTCTCTATCTCTTTCTTTCTCTGTCTGTTGCTCTTAAATAAATAAATAAATAATAAAACAAAAAATGATTATTAAAAAGTATTGAACAATGCAATTTGATGAGTATCAAGGTTAGTTTGAGGTGCTGCAAAGGTGGCACATCCAGAGGAAACACGGAAGTGGCAGGCCCATTTTTATACCTGGCCCTTTATTTACCTTCCCTCCAGCTCTTTTTAAGTTGTGACCTTGAAGGGGCACGCCTTTAACCCCAGCCCTTGGGAGGCAGAGGTAGGAGATCACTGTGAGTTTGAGGCCACCTGAGACTACATAGTGAATTCCAGGTCAGCCTGGACTACAGGGAGAACCTACCTCAAAAAACAAAACAAACAAACAAACAAACAACAGTTGTGACCTGGATTATAAACTGGTAAGTGCAAGTCCATAGTTTTCCTGAGTGCTGTGAGCCAGTCTAGCACATTATCAAACACAAGCATGGGGATGTTGCAATCATTCAGACGTCGAAGAGCCTGGGTCGGCATTTGAAGTGGGGGTGTCCGTCTTGAGGGACTGAGAACTGACCTTAGGGGATGCGAAGTTAACTCCAGCTATGCCAGACTCGAAATGAACCTCAGCGTGTCTGCTGGTAGCACAGCACTGGTCAGTGTGGAGAAAGCCTGTTACTGTTACAGGAGTTTTAGGCAAAAGCCCAGGCCCCAGAAGTCCCAGTGGAGTCGGTTCAGCCACCCCTCCCCCTCCCAGTATGGCACTTAAAGAGATGAGAACAGTGAAAAGCAGAGAAAGGTTTGATCAATGTGCCACACTGGGAAAAGGAACAGGTAAAGGGGGCCCAGTGACCCCAGTTGGTTTTCGGGGTACTCACATGAGCTTTAAGTTTAAATCTAAGAACTGGGGTAGGGCCAAGAATAATTATGAGTCCCCAGGTAGTCTCCTAGTTCTTTTTTTTTTTTTTTTTTTTTGGTCTTTTTGAGGTAGGGTCTCATCATTCCAGCCCAGGCTGACCTGGAAGTTACTATGTAATCTCAGGCTGGCCTCAAACTCACAGTGATCCTCCTACCTCTGCCTCCTGAGTGCTGGGATTAAAGACGTGACCACAGTGGGCACTGGTTCCCTTTTAAGCAGTGACGAGCAGTTTGGAGACTGTTTGAAGAAAAGTCACCATTTAAAAGTGCTATGCTGTTTCCTTGAGAGCTGTCTCCTCTAATCCCGCAATTCCTTGCCTAACTCAACAGTAACTGGTCTCCATATAGCTCTGGGTCTTCACAGATTTACTAGGGCCATCTCTGTATGTCACCGAGAAAGCTGAGAGTGGAATTTATGACCCGCCTGCAACAGTGTGCAGATCTGTACACAGCAGAGTTCCTGGCTCTACCTGATAGTAATGACTCTTGATTTATTCCTTTGTCTATGTTTTTGATTGATTGGACCTTGTGTTTTATGTATCTTTCTAGCCTGCTATTATCCCTTCTGTACCATGATGGTGCATACATGAAAAACACATTAAAAAATGTAATTAGAGATTTGATATATACTCATGGTGTGATTACTTCCTCCAGTGAGGTGGTTAGCAGATGTCTGGGGTTTGAAAGTGTTATCTATACAGTTCTGTAAAGCCAGAACACTGGGCTCAAAACATAAGCGCGTGCGGTGGTGCACGCTTTTAATCCCAGCACTCAGAAGCTGAGGTAGGAGGATTGCTATGAGTTCAAGGGCATCCTGGGACTACATAGTGAATTCCAGGTCAGCCTGGGCTAGAGTGAGACCCTACAACGAAAAACACACACACACACACCAGTCTGAGTGCAATAGACTAACACTTGTTCTTCAGCATATTTTGGTGCTGCTAGAAATAACAGAGGGCCTATAATAATATACTGCTAGCAGGAAAATTGTAACAATTGTCCTAAAAGTGAAGAGCCCTCCAAAGGAGAAACTTTACAATGCAAACTCCAAGCTTATGAAAAGTCACATCTTTCCTTATTGATAAATTCTTTCGTTAACCTGGATTTTAACCTTCTGGAAGCACTAGAGAATGATTAAATCAATGCAGTAAAGATAGTTTAAACAGTACATACAGGCTACTGAGAGGGAAATGGCCCTGTTTCCTATCTGCCCTGCTACGGTCAGCGGCTGCTGCTGAGCCAGACTTACTCAGGTGCGTGCGTTCAAGCCTAGCTCCTTCTGGATCCCGCACCCAGGTGTGCTGACTTCTCCAGATTCAGCCCCAGACCCAACATAAAAAGCCTAACTGGAGGCTTGTGGTGGGCCTTTTCCTCTTTTCCAGCTTCTGAGCTGTTCATCTCTCAGCATCTGAGGTTTTCATAGGCAAAGAATTTTTTAAGACACTATATATGAACTTCTTATGCTATTTTGGCCTCAGATTAATTTGATATTCTCTTCTGGCTTTCATCATTTCAGTTATAAATAATAGAAGTGCTATGAGGATTTTCTGGCAAATACAGATGACCTAAAGTTTCATTTCTAGAAAATGCCATTAACTAATAAAAATATTCTCAAAATGTTTTCTCTCTCTCTCTTTTTTTTTTTGCTCCAAAAACATTAGTTTAACCTCTCCCGATATCCATGATCTCAGAGGAGCTGCACAAGCACTTGGAGGGGTGGCTGTTCCAAGTGATAAGAAGATAATCTGTGTATGTGTTGGCTGTGGTCTGGGGACACCCCTGTCCCCTTAGGGCCTGCTAGTGTTTGATCTGATGATTAATGGCAGCAAGGCTGAGGGACATTTTCCCTTGGACTTCTAGGGTGACCAAATCAAACTGAAAAAAAAAAAAAAGAAAGAAAAAAAAAGAAAAAGAAAAAACATCCAAGAAAATTCTGAGAAGAACCCTTCAAAACGTGCAAGACACACTGTACTTGAAATGTACTTGAAGGAACTTTCTGGAAAGATCACCTCGACATCCCCAAGCTCTCCTCTTTAGGAATCTCATTTGCAGGCACGGTGGCCGGGATGGAGTCTTTGCAGTTTTTCAATTGGAACTCTTAGCACTTTCCTTTAAAAATAGTCTAAAGTCAGGCACTGAAATACCGATCCACTTTTCAACCCCCAAGTCGCTCTTCCGTCAACGGTAACATTCAACACTGCTGAACAAAGGGTTCTTGAGAGTGGCTACGGTTCAGGCAAGTCCTAACCTTATTAAGGAGAAAATAAGTTATTCTCACAAGAAAAAAGTTATGTCTACACTCAGTTGCAAGAAGATCTATTTTCCCTTTTATGCTGAATTATGCATTAAATCAGTTCAAATTTTTATTTTGGACCGTTAATCTGTAATTTAACATAGCTGTTAAAATGAATGAATGTTTCAGTCTCTTTTATATCAAGTTGTTTACTAGAAAAATAACCTACTCTGAAGAACATGTAAAATATATTTTCCCCTGTGTGATTACTTATAAATGTATACATGCTGTACTCTGGGCAAAATTTACTTGTCACATTTTAACCATGTATTTACTGACAATAAAACTCCTGATAAATAAAATTCCTGAACACAAAATAATTTCTACATCTTAAAAAAAAATCACAATTATTTTCTTCCTTCTGCTACTTTTAATAGGCCAAGAAACTATTCTATAACTGGTTCTTAACGCGTTTCATAAACATTTGAAATACATGCAAGGTCGGAAAACTTCCTTTAAAAACTACATATTATAACTCACAAAGCTACTCCAGAAAGCGCAGCTCAATGTTACGATTCACGAGCAGTGCTCATTCACTCACTGACGTCTGTTTCAGAATCCATTTCTTAGAGGATGCCACATTGGCTCGCTGTCAGTGAATTTTGCCCAAGGACTGCAGATGACAAACTTTCAACAACCACAGTCTGGAAGGCACTGCCGAGCCTCATCCGTCCTTACCAGAGCTGTCTGCCATCAGATGGCCATCCCAGGCTGCCTCGGGAAAAACTTTCTCCACAATCTTTTCAACAGATCCCCTGTTCCAACATCAACCTGTGTCATTGCAGAACAGCCTGACCCGAATTGAGCCATGCTGCAAATAAGAACACTGCCCGCAACTCCAGACAGAAAGAAATGGGACTTGAGTTTTCCAGACTCTTGTGGGAATACGGAGCCTGTCTGCTGAAAGGGAATCCAAGAGCTCAATGGTATTGTAGGCGCAAGCATTTCTTTATATTCTACGTAATGGCTTTTCCGTTCTCGGTGTTTTATAGCACGTTTCTGAGCCATGATTTAGAAAGTGAGGGGAATTCGCTTTCTCCCTCTTCCTCCTCCTCCTCTCTTTCTTGGTTGTTTCATATAGTGCTGTCACTGAATCGCCCCCGTCCCCAGCCCACACAGTTAAAGTCACTTTATAAGTGATTTTCTTTACTTAAGGGAGCATCATTTCTTTAGCCATTAAACCCAAATTTCTTTCCTTTGGGTTTGGCACTGCTTTGTTTTTACCACAGAATAACTAACCTGTAATTTGCCCTAAGAGAGCCTGACAATGGAATTTCTGACAATGAGACACACTAGTTAATATAAAACGATGTCTATCCTTTAGATCACAACTGCCTCCTTCTGCTACTTTTAGTAAGATAAAAAAAAAATGTGACTATAAAGCTGGGCCTGTAATCCCAGCTACCAGGAAGACCAAGGCAGGAGGATTATAAATTCAAGGGCGATTCTGGCTTCACAGGGAGGTCAAGTCTAGTTTGAGGAACAAAGTGGAACTCTGTCTCAAAAAAGTGGAGCCTGAATTCCTAGCTACTAGGGAGACTGAGGCAGGAGGATCACAAGTTCAAGGCCTGCCTTGGTAACAGAATGGGTTCAAGGCTACTCTACAACAGAGTGAGACCCTGTTTTATAGAAACTAAAAAAGAAGTAACCAGCAGGCTGGTGATATGTAGCAGACTTCTCGCTGACATGTACAAGACCCTGGGTGCAATATCCAGTCCTGAAAAAAATCATTCGTTATAATTAGTTTTTAGGCTGGAAAGATTGCTCAGTAGTTGAAGGTGCTTGCTGGCAAAGCCTGGTGGCCCAGGCTCAATTCCCCAACATCCACATAATACCAGATGTACCAAGTGGCACATGCATCTGGAGTTCATTTGCAGTGGCAAGAGGTCCTGATGCACCCATTCACTTTCCCTCTCTCTCTTTTTAATCTCTCTCCTTCTTCTTGAAAATAAAAAAATACAATATTTTAAAAAAAGAACCAGTTTTTTGGCAATTTTTTTATGAGATGGGGAGATAATTGGCATGCAGGGCCTCTAGCCACTGCAATCAAACTCCAGACACGTGTGTCATCTTGTGCGCATGTGCAACCTCACACACTTGCATCATCTTGTGCATCTGACTTACATGGGATCTGGAGAGTCAAACATGGGTCTTTAGGCTTCACAGGCAAGTTCCTTAACTTCTAAGCCATCTCTCCAGCCCCCAAATAACTAGTTTTTAATGTGTTTCAGGAATATCCCTAAATTCTAAAATTATGGAATTTTCTTTTAAGGCGTAGGTACTGTAATTCACAAATGAAGCTTATCAGGGAAATTCAGATCTATATGACAATTTATAAGTTACATCTCATCCTACCATCTTCAGCCTTTCTTTTGTGTGCCTGTGTGTTTACATGTGTATGGGGACCAAAGGACGACCTTGGTACCTTCTCAGGAATTCTGCCCACCTTTTTCTTCTTCTTTGAGACAAGGTCTGTTACTGGCTTGGAACTCACCAATTAGGCTAGACTGGCAGGCCAGCAAGCACCAGGGATCTACCTGTCTCCACCTCCCCACTACTGGGATTACACCTGTGTACCTGCAAGCACAGTGTTTGTTCTTTTTTTTTTTTTAAAAAGAAAGCCTCAACTATTTTATTTATTTATTTATTTATTTATTTATTTACTTATTTATCTGCAAGCTGAGAGAGAGAGAGAGAGGACAGAGAGAAAAAGGACACACCAGGGCCTCCAGCCAGTGCAAAGGAACTTTACTGTGCATTTGGCTTTATGTGGGTCCTGGGGAATCAAACCTGGGTCCTTGGGCTTTGCAGACAAGCAGCTTAACTGCTGAAGCATGTCTCCAGCCTCCATTTAAAAAAAATTTTTATTTTTATTTATTTATTTGAGAAAGAGAATGAAGCAGAGAAAGAGAAAGAATGGGTGCACCAGGGCCTCCAGCCACTGCAAACGAACTCCAGATGCATACACCGCATTGTGCATCTGGCTTATGTGGATCCTGGGGAATCGAACTGGGATCCTTTGGCTTTGCAGGCAAGGACCTTAACCACTAAGCTAGCTCTCCAGCCCTCTACTTTTTTTTTTTTTTTTTAATGAATGAGGGTTCTGAGGATCAAACTCAGGTTGGTCCTCATGCTTATGAGGCAAATACTTTTCCAACTGAGCCATCCTCTTGGCCCCATCTTCCTACCTGTCTTGACAAGAAAGAATTTGTTTCTTTTGCCATTACCACTACTAAGTTAATGAGACATTTCCTTTACTCTGAGAGACCAGAATCTTTCTTTTTAAAACATTTTATTTACTTATTTAAGAGAGAAAAAAAGAGGCAGATACAAAGAGAATGGGTACACCAGGGCCTCCAGCTGCTGCAAATGAACTCCAGATGCTTGCACCACCTTGTGCATTTGGCTTATGTGGGTCTTGGGGAATCGAACCTGGGTCCTTTGGCTTTTCAGGCAAGTGCATTAACCGCTAAGCCATCTCTCCAGCCCAGAGGCCAGATTTTTTATCAGTTCTATCTAACTGACACTTCATATAAATTCTAGAGTAAATACACTAGCAATTCTCAGGTTAATTACACAGTCCAAACGGACACAATTCCATTTAGTCTACCATCTACCATAACAAAGATTACCTAAAAGAAACAGGGTTTAAACTGTATCTGAGATAACAGAGGGAAAGTCAAACACCTGAGGAACAGATCCTGTTTATCCCCATATTAAAATTGACTGCCAAAATATGGCACTTGGTTGTGAGCAGGGTGTGCATCATTCAGTTGTTGGTACAGACATGGAGCTACTGCCTTTAAACAAACACAGGTGTCTGGAAGCTTGAGTGTAAATAGGGTCATTCCTTATTTTTCTGCAAGCTTGGTGTAAAGTCTTAAAAAATAATGCTGTGGGTCAACAGCAGCTGGGCTGAACCCAAGACACAGTCCCTTCCCTGCGGCATAATTGGCCTTGTCTCCAGAAGGCGGCCCTGCTTTGTATTGAACAAAGCAGACAGAAATCTTCGGATAGTAGTCTTGTCCATATGAAAGACAGGACCTCAGCCCAGCGTGGTGGCGCCTTTAATCCCAGCATTTGGGAGCAGAGGTAGGAGGTTGAGGCCACCCTGAGACTACAGAGTGAATTCCAGGTCAGCCTGGGCTAGAGTGAGAACCTACCTCGAAAAAACAAAAAACAAAAAATTAAAAATGAAAGTCAGGACCTCCAAAAAAGCAGGGAGGTCAGAACTGAAGAGTCACAAGTATCTTGTTTCTCTCTGAGAAGGAAGGCCGAGGTTCAAGGCTTCTGCATGTCCTCCCATGCCAGGACCTTCCCAGGAGGGGAATGGCCTCACCATTCCCCCAAGACATCTTTGTGGGAGCATGAAGTAAAACAAAACACTTATGTTGCCAACTTAAAACAAACAGGGCTTGGTTGTGAGTCGTTAGGAGTGTGTTGGTATTCGACTGACAGTTTGTGAAAAGCTGAGAACTGGCATTTATCCCAGAGTCCTTTGGTGCCAGGGCTACCGTGTTCCCTCATTTGAATTCTGGAACTCCCTGGGGCAGTGTGCTCCCAGAAGGGCCTAAATGGTCACACCTTGAAGAATAATCCACCACCTGGGAGTAGCCAGGCTTGTCTGACCCCAGCCCACATTCTATCTTGAAAATTCCTGTTTATACTGTCTATTTATATTGTCTCCATGAGGCATTTATGAAATACAACTTCACCTTGGGAAAGTAAGGAGTCAAGAAGAGAAGCTTACTTCATTAGATCTAAATTCTACTAACTGAAACATATCTTTGTGTGCGTGTATATGTGTGTGTGGGAGGGGGCGGTTTCTGGGCCGCATGCTAAGTAATTGTTCAGCAGAGGAACCACATTCCTAACTCCCAAATATCTTGTTTTTTGTTTGTTTGTTTGTTTTAATTTGAGAGAGACCGAGAGAGGAAGAGGCGGATAGAGAATGGGCATGCCAGGGCCTTTTCAGGCACTGTGAACGAACTCCAGATGTGTGAATCCCCTTGTGCGCATGAGTGACGCTGCGTGCTTGTGTCACTTTTGCATCTAAACATGTTTAGTTGTTTGCTAAACATGGGACCTGGAGATTTGAACAAGCATTCTTAGGCTTTGCAGGCAGACGCCTTAACTGCTGAGCCATTTCTTCAGCCCCTCATATCTTGGTTTTGAAGTTAAGACACACTATATTCAATCTCTGTTTTAAAATTTATATTCCAGATTATCATCAAAATGAAATACTAATTATCAAGGAAAAGTGATGGAAAACACACAATGTGAAGGCATCACCAAATTAAAAAAAAGAACTACTGAGCATTTAACAATGTTCACAGCCAGGAGTGCTGGTGTACACCTTTAATCCCAACACTCAGGTAGGAGGATCGCTGTGAGTTCAAGGCCAGCCTGGGACTACAGAGTGAGGTCCAGATCAGCCTGGGCTAGAGTGAGACCTTACCTCAAAAAAAAAAATGTAAATAAATAAATAAATAAATACATTATTTCTTACACATTATTTTTTTTAAAACTTGGCAGAAATTATATGTTTGTGGCATATACCATGTTTTAGAATATATTATAGAATGGCTATATCAAGTTAATTAGCATATATATTACCTCGCATACTTACCATTTATTTGTGGCAAATACACTTCAAATCTACTCTCAGCAATTTCTACAAGTACACAATGCATTCTGACTACTAATATGTATAAAGAACCAGTTGAAAAATTACTTCCTTATAATAGTTTATTTGTATATTAAAAAATTTACTATATGAAAGATCTAAAACAGTATGTTGTTACAAAGATCGTTATAAGTTTCTTTGTAAATGAAGAGAAAAGGACGATGAGACCTTATTTAAGAAAAATTAAAGGAAATCTTCATTTGAAAATAGAAGCACAAACACAAACCTGGCCATTTCCTTGTGTGTTTTCCTAAGCAGAAGTCCCTTCACTGCATGTGAACTTGCTCACTGTCCCCAATGAAGCCTCTAGGCAAAGTTTTAACTACGAATTTAGGAAAGATGAGACATTTTTCAGTTTTAATACATTTTATCCTGTAGACCCTGTAGAATAAAACCTTAGTGTGCTTCAAAAAAAAAAAAAAATCTCTTAGCAACTGAGCACGGAGCGGGCCAATAGCAGTGATTCACTGATTTAGCCTGAGTGTGCAGGAATGCCTGCCAAGCGGTCTGAATAAACTCGCATTGCTAGACACTGTGGTAAAACGTACCTGACCTCTTTAAAACTCTATCAGAGCGGAAAGTTAAACTAGCAGCCTTCCAGCAATTCACTGGCATCTGGAAATACGCTTGGATTATAAATATCTTGCTTTTATAGCCACTGATAGAATTTCTTAGATGATCATTTTCACCTAATTAGACAGACAACGGCTGCCACTAATCGGAGATTTCCACGGGGACATCTCTGTTTGTAAGCACTAAAAGTCATGGTTGTATATTCGATTTAAATCTGAAAGGAGGCTTTTTAAAACCTCTGAAACTGAAAGACCTGATTGTTAGGTTTTTTTTTTTTTTTTCAAGATTTTGACCCAAGGACTTTGTAAGATTGCACTAAATAATTATTTGTACATTTAAAATTGATAAACATTATGTGAAGTATACGCAGTGTTTATCAGTATGAGACTCCTATATTTGGTTTACATAAAATTCATTGCCTACAGACATGACTTGTCTCCAATGTCCTTTTTAAAGGCAAATATTATTTCTTCTATTCAGAATGGGAGGACCAGCCCGCGGAATTTTAAGTCACTTAGCTGGAACTCATCACTTTTCTAAGGTAAGCCGGGATTTATAATCCGAATTTTTCTAGTTTAAAATGGGATATTCGAGCCACTGCATTTCATCCTTGTTCACAATTTCAACAGCTGCAATAAAAAATAATTCATGAAACCTAACCCATCTTTTTCAGTATTAGACAAAGACATACTTCCTAATTTCTTTTGCCCTTGACAAATGCATGCCCCAAAGAGGAGTTTTCCCCTGTGAAAAGGTTCTGCCTCAGGCTGCTTGACTTCATCTCCTCTCTCTCCCCCCACCCCTTTCTCTTTCTTTCCTTTTTCTTGCCATTGGTAATAAAGTATTAAAAAAAAAAAAAAAAAAAAAAAATAGGCTAAAGGTTACCTCTTCCCTAAAAGAAAACCTCTGTATTTTTTGGAGGGGGTAATTGCTTTCAAACTATTCTCTAGGTTTATACACAATCCCACATAATTCCAGAGGCTGTAGAGATGGCTCAGCAGTTAGGATGCTCGTCTGTAAAGTCTAATGACCAGGGTTTGATTCCCCAGTACCCACATTAAGCCAGATGCACTATGTGATACATGTGTCTGGAGTTTGTTTGCAGCAGCTGGAGGCCCTAGCGTACCCATTCTGTCTGTCTGTCTGTCTCTCTCTGCTTGCAAACAAATAAAATATATTAAAAAATAATTTTGCTGGGTGTGGTGGTGCATGCCTTTAATCTCAGCAGTCGGAAGGCAGAAGTAGGAGGATTTCCATGAGTTCAAGGCCACCCTGAGACTACGTAGTGAATTCCAGGTCAGTCTGGACTAGAATGAAACCCTACCTCAAAAAGCCAATAATAAGCTGGGCATGGTGGTGCACACCTTTAATCCCAGCATTCGGAGGCAGAGGTAGGAGGATCACTGTGAGTTCAAGGCCACTCTGAGACAACATCGTGAATTCCAGGTCAGCCTGAGCTAGATTGAAACCCTACCTCGAAAACCAAAATAATAATAATAATAATAATAATAATAATAATAATAAAATTCGTGGGTTTCCCCTTTTAATACATTGTCAGGCATTCTTTTTTTTTTTTTTTCCACAAGCAGAGAGACAGAGAGAAAATGAGAGAATAAGTGCACCAGGGCCTTTAGCTGCTACAAACAAACTCCAGATGCATGTGCCACTTTGTGCATCTGGCTTTACCTTGGTACTAGGGAATTGAGCCCAGGCCTTCAGGCTTTGCAAGCAAGTGCCTTTAACCACTGAGCCATCTATCCAGCCCCTGCTCACACTGTGAAATGAAGCACACTAAACACGTGTGCTAAAAAGATGGCAGCTCTCCTATGATCGCCTAAGTGAGCAAACAGAATGCAATAGCTCTTGGAAGAGTACTAATGAGTTCAGTTTAGGTTTTATTTTTTTAATATTTTATTTTTATTTATTTATTTATTTGACAGAGAGAAAGAGGGAGAGAGAACGGGCATATCAGATCCTCCAGCCACTGCAAAAAACTCCAGACACATGCACCCCCTTGTGCATCTGGCTAATGTGGGTCCTGGGGAATCGAACCTTTGGCTTTGCAGGCAAACGCCTTAACTGCTAAGCCATCCTTCCAGTCCCAGTTTAGTTTTATTTTTAAATATTTTATTTATTTATTTACGTGTGTGTGTGTGTGTGTGTGTGTGTGTGTGTGTGTCAGAGAGAGAATGACTATGTGTGCACTAGGGCCTCTAGTCACTGCAAGCAAACTCCAGATGCATGGACCACTTTGTGCAATCTGGCTTTATGTGGGTACTGGGGAATTGAACCCAGGTCCTTAGGCTTTGCAGATAAGCTCCTTAACCACTGAACCAGCTCTCCAGCCCTCCATTTCGTTTTTTATGAGCTTTCCTGTTGGCCATTCTGTTTCCAGTAGGAGTGGAAGCAATGAATGTGCCTGTTATATTGGCTGACCCCATCCAAGTAGAGAAGTGGAAGGACGAGGGATTTTGCCAGAAAGAAGCAGCAAACGATAGCAGTGTGGTAGTTTGAGTGCAAAATGTCCCCCATAGCCTCATGTGCTTGTGATTAAGCCTTGTACTTAATCCCCAGTTGCTGGAGCCTTTAGGAGGTGGAGCCTTGCTGGAGGAGGTGTGTTGCTGGGGTGGGCCTTGAGGTATGAGTCCAGCCCCACTGCGTGTTCAGAGCGCACTCACACTTGCCGCTTCCTCCCAGCTGATGTGACTCGACATGAGCAGACTTCCTGCTCTTGCCCTGCTTCCCCCGCCATGCTATAACTTCCCCTTGAAGTGGTGAACCAAAATAAACCCTTAGCTTCCTCCCGTGAGCAGTTTCTGGCGGGTGTTTTATCTCAGCAATGAAAAGTTAACTGCTAGAAGTAAAAAATAAAAATAAAAAGAAAAAGAAAGAAAGAAAAAAAAAGAAAGAAAGAAAGAAAGAGAAAAGCCTTCGGGGCTGTGGAAGAATACACATGGTCCCTGGTCCCTTCTCCTTATGGAACTGTCAGTGTACACCACCTACTAGCCTCCCTCCACTCCCCTCTCTGCCCATAGTCACTGCTGGTCTGACTCGGGCATTTCCCATGTGAACTCCTGCAGGTGCCCCTAAATAGCGTCTTGGAGTCAGGTGTTTTGGCCTACTTGATCCAAAGCAGAGATCTTTTCACAGAAGAAGAGCGGATCACACTGCAGTCCAAATGAAACAACTTCGTTATTTCTTCCTTAAACAGGACAAACCATGGCCCGTCACAGTCTGACGTCCCAGGTTTGCTCCTGTGAAGTTCTAGTAACACCACATGTCTTAACTGTTCTGTTATACCTGTCTTCTTCGCATGCTGATGAAACAGCCTTTGCCTTTCTCCACCTCACCTCCCACTGACAGCTCTAGAGCCATGCTTGGTGAAGCACGACTGAGTCTCCCAGGTGGCATATGCCGTATAATAGTGTCTAATGCTGTGAAGGTTGCTTCTGCTGTGATAATCTTGGAGCACAAGGACCACTGAGAACCAGGAACTCTGATGATGGGAGCGGGAGGGGGGAAAGGAGGCCCTATGAACAAGTAGTGTCTCCAAGGGGCCCTTGCTGTTGAGGACAGCATTGTTCATCCTTGGGCTGAGACGAGTTGTGAGAGCCAGCTCTACCCAAGGACATTCATTCTCCACAAGCCCAATGACTAACGCGGCAGGGATCCACAGCAGCCCTTCTTGGTCTTTTGCCCACAAGTTATCGAAACATCACAAAATTCACCGTAAGGCATTCGGGCACTGTCGTCCATGAATGACAAATCAAAAGAGGGAGAAGTCTGAGAGACAGTTATGAATTGTGATGAAACGAATGAATTAAAGATGCATCTGGAATCATTGAAGTTGGTAGCTTCAAGGAAGGCAGATTTGAAAAAAAAAAAAAAAACCCTAGATATTAGGTCAAGGAAGATAACGAAAAGAATTCCTACCAGTACCACAGCAGATCCACCTAACAGAACATAGCATCCAGTGACGGGGACTGACACCACAGTCTTCACCACGCGGGTCAGGCCTTGTCCATCGACCTCACTGCATCGCAGAAGCTCATTCCGAGCTGGAGAGATGGCTTAGTGTTTAAGGAGCTTGCCTGCGAAGCCAAAGGACCCAGGTTCGATTCCCTACATAAGCCAGATGCATAAGGAGGAGCATGCATCTGGAGTTCCTTTGCAGCAGCTGGAGGCCCTGGTGTGTCATTCTCTTTCTCTTCCTGCCTATTAGTCTCCCTCAAATAAAGAAAAATAAAATATTACAAAAATTAAAAAGGTTGTTCCACATACATCTGTCTGAATTCTACCGAGTCTTAAATAAAACGACTATGAAAGAGACATGGGCAGCTCCTGAGAGAGGCAGTGATGACGGGTGCAGAGCCCTCAGCAGGCAGATGGGGTGTGTCCTGGGCTCCCCACCGGGCCGGCTGGGACTATGCTGGCTTCTGCTGGGAAAGGCTGGAATCTTAAGAAACCACAGAAATACCATCTGACACCTCAGCCTCTGCCCTGCAGAAGTTAATCAAGGGTGGGGCCGGGGGTGACATCAGAGTCCCCAGCAGCCCAGAATGAGGAACTTTCTACACTGTTATCATGAGGGTTTCCTTCTGAATGATCTCACCACTGCAGAGTGTGCCCTGGGCAACTTAAGAGAGAAAGAAGACTGGTTGTGTGTGCATGGGGAGGCCAGAGGCCAAAGACAGGCATCTTCCTCAGCCACCCTGCACCTTATTTTTGCTTTTTTGTTTTTTATTTTGTTTTTATTTTGTGTTTTCTTTTGTTTGCGCTGGGATTAAAGGTGTGAGCCACCATGCCCCGCTTGTTTTGTTTTCTTTTGAGACAGGGTCTCTTGCTGCATCCAGAGCTCACTGATTCAGCTAAACTAGACCACAAACCCCGGGGATTCTCCGCTCTTGGATTACAGGCGTGTGCCCCCATTTATCATTTACATGGGTACTGGGGAACCAGACCCAGGTTTTCATGCTTACACAGCAAGCACTTTATTCACTGAGCCACCTCCCCAGCCCTGATTTTTTTTTTTTTTTTAAATTTCCTGCATGTACCAAATTTTAGGCATAGGGCCGCTGGCAGGGAATTGTTTCTTAAAATTTAATTTAAAACATTTGAAAAAAAAATTTAAAGCCTGGGATAGATTCATTTGCTACAAATTACCATGATCCAACTTAACCTGACAACAAGAACTCGCCGAGTGTGGAGTTCACTTTGCCGTGCTGATGCTCTAATGCCAGCTGTCGGGTGCTGCAAAAAGCATGGAAATAATGAGTCTGTAGTCGGAACACATGGATTTCACCTTGTTCACAGGTCTCCTCTGATTAGTCCCTCCTCAAACATCAAAGTGGTCCCCGGGGCTCAGAACAAGACCAGATCCCTATGATTGCTCTTTCTCCATCATTCCCATGGCGAACTTTGCCTTATTCCTTCCTTACCTAAAAACTCTGCCCCACTCCTACACTTCCAATAGGTGAGGTATAGATCAAAAATTCCCTCTTGCTTCCAACAACTCTCACATCATTCTGCTCTCAACATGATACGAGGGCCTCCTTTCTCTTCATCCTCAGAAAAGTACAGTATCTGGTTCCTAGGCAACAGTGAAACTTCTCAAGAAGAGTGTAAATATATATATTTTTTGATAGTAGGTTATTCTGTTGGTGTATTCTAGGAGCCATAATAGAACTAGGGTAAATGTGAAACAAATCCATTGAATACATTGGTACAAAAAGGAAGGCCAGGCATGGGGGGAGGGTACATGCTTGTCATTCTAGCACGTGGGAGGCTGAGACAGGAGGACTAAGCAGAAGTTCAAGGTCAATGTGGCTACAAGTGATACACTGTCAAAAAAAAAAAAGGTGGGCTGGAGAGATGGCTTAGTGGTTAAGGCACATGCCTGCAAAGCCTAAGAACCCAGGTTTGATTCTCCAGGTCCCATGTAAGCCAGATGCACATGATGGCGCATGTGTCTGGAGTTCGTTTGCAGCGGCTGGAAGCCCTGGTGCACACATTCTCACTTGCTCTCTCTCTCTGACTTTAAGAAATAAATAAAAATAAAATCTTTAAAAATATTTAAAACATACCTATTGCACTAGGAAGATAGCTTAGCAGTTAAAGGTCCTTGCAAAGCCTGCAGGCCCAGGGTTCGATTCCCCATACCCAAAGAAAGCCAGACGCACCAAGTGGTGCATGAATCTGTAGTTTGATTGCAGAGGCAAGAGGCCCTGGTGCAAACATTCTCTCTTTTTCTCTGCTTTCAAATAAATAAATGAGAATAAAAAGTCCTTTATATTTTTAATCATGTAATAGAACTAATCAGCTCATTATAACCTTCTTTAGTTCTAAGGACTTTTGATATAATCAGGGTTGCATATACTTTAAATATTTGAATGGAATTCTGCTTAGCAGGGGGAAAGGAAATGTACTCACAGTTTTACCATATAAGGACACTGGATCCCAGTCCTGTGAACCTGTCCCTTTGCACATATTTTCTGCAGCTGCTGATATACTTAATGCAGAGCCAAAGTTGAGCTTTGGACGTTTGGATTCCTGTGTGTTGTGATAATCAGCTGGGGTTTGGAAATGCCTTTGCAAATCTAGTGCTCTGGCACTTTAACAAGGCTTCTGAAAAAACAATTTAACATCTGGAATGGAGTATTTTGTGGAAGTCCAAGACCAACAGAGCAAAGAACATTTCTTTCAGTAACAGTTAAAATGTGGCATTTCCCTCTCCTTAATCAAACAAATGGGTTTCTTTGATAAAGAACTAGAGGTCGTTTATAAGTAAACTGTGCCATAGAAACAAGGTGTGGGAAATGGGCTCTCTGGATCTTTATCCCTGACTGTCTCTCCCAATCTGCTCCATCTCTCCCAAACTCAGCTCTGCAAAAAGAAACAAGTTATCAAAACACAGTCTTGGGACAACCTGCTCAGGACCTCTCCCAGCTTGGAGCTTTTTTTCTCTTTTCCGTTTTACGTTCATTTTCTGTTATTTTCGTAAAATAAGTCTTTCTCAACTTTAAACACATGCACATGCATGTGCACACACACACACACACACACACACACACACACTTGTACACAGCCTTTTCCACTCAACCTTTCGGAGAGGTGCTGAATAACTCTGACATGCTGCTGTTTCATCTTTTCCTGCATGCTCCAGGGGATGGTGAGGGGCAGGAAGGCCTACATACTACGTACATCTGATCCCTCAACCATCCAGGTAACACTCCATAACATAGCACAGATTAATAAGAGAAAAGCATTAATACATGGATTTCATCCATGTTTGCCGTGACACAGGAACCCAAATATGAGACCCAAAGAACCAGGGAAAACCTTTTATACTTAGGCTGAATGAAGGATGCACAGCTATGTGAAAATAGGACTGGACAGGAAGGTATGACAGGGGCTGTAAAGATGACTCAGCAATGAAAGGTATTTGTTTGCAAAGCCTGACAGTCTGGGCACTATTCCCAGGTAGCCATGTAAAGCCAGATGTACAAGTGGCAGATGTGTCTGGAGTTTATTTGCAGTGGCAAGAGGCCTCCCACTTCCCTCTCTCTCTCTTTGCTTGTAAATAAATAAAAAAACTATTTATAAAAAGGCATGACAATAGAATAAGAGAAGACCCAGTACAGCCTATCTTTTCAGACTCTTCAAGGGGTCTTTAGATATTATGCCTTCCTCTGGGTATGGCAATTTTCTTTAAGCGTTGGGGGAGGGGATGCGTGTGCATGTGTGCGCGCACATGTGTGTATGTGACAGATGCACGTGTATGCTCCTTTGCAGAGCCCCAAGCACTCACCTGCAGTGGGGTGGTGTGCAGGGTGCTCACCGGCAGTGGCTACAGCGCAACATCTGGTGTCTGGCTCCACCAGTCTCCTTCCCATTCTTATTTTGAGCCAGAGTCACTTACCAGTACTGGAGCTTGCTGGGTTTTTAGGCGATTCCCTGGACTCTGCTCCCCACTGGGAAGACTGGGTTTACAGGCACATGTGGCCATGCCCAACTGTTTCCATGGGATCTGGAGATTCAAATTTAGGCAGTTTCAGGGCCTCTCAGGCCCTGTGTTGGTACAGGAAGTACACTTAACCATTGAGCCATCTCTCCAGCCCTGGGCACAGCAATCCTCAAGGGAAAATGAGGGATGAGGTAGCAAGGATTTGTAGCTTGCGTTGATACTTTGGTGATAGTTCCTATGACCCACAGGAGAAAGAAATTCTGGTTTCTGTGACTCAAGGGGAGAAGGAGGTTGGGGGAGACAGGAAGGCAGAGAGACTGCCTCTGACACTTTCCAGTATCCTTTAGTTTGAAGTACTCAGCATGCCCAAGTCCTATACTTTAAAGATACAGTTTCCCGGGGCTGGAGAGATGGATCAGCAGTTAAAGCACTTGCATGCGAACCCTGACAGCCCAAGATTCGATTTCCTAGCACCCATGTAAAGCCAACTGCACAAAGTGACACATGTGTCTGGAGTTCATTTGCAGCAGCAGAGGCCCTGACCCAACCATACTCTCTCTGTGTCTCTCTTTGTTTCTGTCTCTCTCAAATAAATAAATAAATAAATAAATAAATAAATAAATAAATAAATATTTAAAGATACTGTTTTCTGAGACCCAGCAAGGGAAAAGTCATCGCTTGAAAGTTTAGATGTTGCCGGCATGGTGTTGCACACCTTTAATCCCAGCACTCAGGAAGCAGAGGTAGGAGGATCATCATGAGTTTGAGGACACCCTCCTAAGACTACATAGTGAATTCCAGGTCAGCCAGGACTAGAGAGAAACCCTACCTTAAAAAACCAAAAAAAAAAAAAAAAAGAAAGAAAGAAGGAAAGAAAGAAAAAAGAAAGTTTAGATGTTGTAATGGTTTAAATATATGACTCCATAGACTCAGACTTGAATCTAGCGTCTGCAGTAGGGCAGAGGCATGTCACTAAGGGCGGATCTTGGAATCCAACCCTAAGGTGTGTTTGGGGGCAGATCTTGAGTCTAGCCTTAAGGTGTATGGAGAACGGTTTGAGCTCTGGTGGTTTTGTGGTGATGCCGGCTGTTGGTGGTGTCCTTCTGCTTGGATCTATGAGAGGGAGCCAGCGTCTTCTGCCATGAAGGTGTTCCCCTGAATCTGTGAAATAAACCCTTCCCCCCATAAGCTGCTTTTGCTCGGCTGTTTGTCTCTGCAGGGAAAAACTGACTGCAGCAGATGCCCTCCATCTCCAAAGTCACAGTGATTCAGATCATCGCAAAGGCATGTGTGGGGTGGGGTGGATTTTTCCTTTTCTTTTGAGACATGTAGCCGAGGTGAGACTCAGACTCACAAAGGAGGCAAAGCAGGCCTTGAGTTCCTGATCCTTTGGCCTTTGCCTCTCACATGCTGCTGGCATTACAGGTGTGCATCATCATGCCTAATTAAAAAGTGCTTATTTTTAGTCAAGATTTACTAACTCTCTACAGAATTTTAAGTATTAAAATGTGTTCCCGGGGCTGGACAGATGGCTCAGCGGTTAAGAGTACTTGCTTGCAAAGCCTGATGGCCTGGAGATCGATTCCCCAGTACCCACATAAAGCTATAGGCATGCTTCTGGAGTTCATTTACAGTGGCAGCAGGCCCCGGAGTGTCCATATTCTCTCTGATTCCCTATCTTTGTCAATAGATGGTTGAGTGTTTAACATGTATCAGATGCCAAACATTTAACTTTCAAATAATACTTATTACTCTTTTCACCCTAGGATGGGTAATTAATACAATGGCTTAGAGGCACTGACAAAAGGAGAGAAATAGAACAATGAAAAAGAAGAACCTAGAAATACACACACCCACCCACCCCCACACACACCACATAAGACATGACTCAGGACAAAGAGAGAATTGTAGCTCTCTGGGCAAAGGACAGAATATTCAAAATGGTGTCAGAAGACTAAGTTCTTGACATGGGGGAAAAGAAAGAAATTGAATCTCTTCTTCATACAATATACAAGAATGTATTCAAAATGGAAGTAAAGTCTTAAATGTAAAAAAGAAGTTTCCAGAACATACTAAGAACTCCTTTGAAGAAGAAAAATAACCCAATAGAAAAATGGGCAAGTGACAGATTTAGAAATCTCAAATAAGGGAAGTGTCCCTTGGCATATGGAAAATACTCAAACAGTATTTGTAAATGAATGAAAATCCAATGGTAATCAGCTCATATGACCTGAGAAAAATGAAAACCACAAAGGGATACAATTTCATAATAATTACACTGGGAAAAAACTACAATCAAATAATTTTGGGCATTGGAGAATATGTTTACAATGGGACCATGCTAGAAGACATTTTGGCATAACTTAGTACCTCTGGGAAATCTCTCCACCCAGCTCCATGCCCAGATATATCAACATGTGGTTAAGAGACATGTGAAAGTCTATTAATCACAGGATGAGATATATTAGTAACAAACTAGAAACAAGTCAAAATTAAATCAGCAGTACGATGAATAAAGTGGACGTGTTCACACACTGGAATATCATACACAGTCATGTTAACCCAAAGAAATCACATAAAAACACATAAAGAATGATGGTGTAATGTTCAAAAACTATTAAGTCTAAATATTATGTCATTTGGGAAAAATACACAGGTGACTAAATTAAAATGAAAAACAAGAATATATTAGCATCAAATGCAGAGGAAGAGCCACTGTTGTGAGGAAAAATGTGATTCAGGATAGCTTCACAGGGGCTTCAGAATTCTCATTATTTAATCTATATAATAAGAATATAAGTGCTCCCTTGATTTTCTTTAAACTGCTCAGTTATATTTTTAACACCTGAATTTGTGCAATATATTTCTTCTTTCTTTTGTCCTTCTCTTCCCTCCCTCTCCCTCTCTCTCTCTTTTCTTTTATATCACTGCAAATCAAACCTAGAGCCTCACACATGCCAGGCAAGTGCGTGACTACTGAGTAATGTACCTATCCTAGTACTTGTCAAAAGTCAAGAAATGTATAATTCAAAACAATTAAATACAATCATTTAATTTAAAATAACAATTAAGAGCTTAATTGAACATAATTAGTAATATAATTTAAATTAAAATAATTAGCCAGGCGTGGTGGCGCACACCTTTAATCCCAGCACTTGGGAAAAGAGGTAGGAGGATCACAGTGATCCTCTTACTTCTGCCTCCCAAGTGCTGGGATTAAAGGTGTGTGCCACACACCTGATATGAATAATTTTTTAAAATCCTATATGGGGGGCTGGAGAGATGGCTTAGCAGTTAAGGCACATGCCTGCGAAGCCTAAGGACCCTGGTTCGATTCTCCAGGTCCGACATAAGCCAGATGCACAAGGGAGTGCATGCATCTGGAGTTTGTTTGCAGTGGCATGCCTATTCTCTCTTTCCCTCTCTCTGACTCTAATAAATAAATAAATAAAAATAAAATCTTTTTTAAAAATCCAATATGGGGCTAGGTGTGCCTTTAATCCTTCTGAAAATTGTATTTGATTGGTTTATCTGCAGGGAAATGTTCATGCAAAACCACAGGTATCCCTAGTTTCTGTAAGAGAGTGTAGAATGGTGTGGCAGATGTGGAGTGGATTGGACAAGTCAGGTAGGGTTCTTCTCCAACACCTTTTTTTTTTTTTAACTTTGAACGTTTTATTTTCAAGGAGACAGAGAGAGAGAAAGAGAGAGAATGAATAGAAATGTCAGGGCCTCTTGCCACTGCAAACTCCAGATACATGGGCCACTTTGTGAATTGGGGGACTGTAACCTTGACTGTCAAGCTTTAAGCACTGAGACATCTCTCCAGTCCCTCATCTGGGGTTCTCTTTTTTTTTCTTTTTCTTTTATTTATTTGCACATAAGGAGAGAGACAAGAGAGAGTTGAGAGAGAGTGACTATGGATATGCTGGGGCCTTCAGCCACTGCAAACAAACTGCAGATGCATGTGCCACTTTGCACATCTGGCTTACGTGGGGATTGGGAATCGAACTCGGGTGGTTAGGCTTTGCAGACTAGCGCCTTAACTGCTGAGCCATCTCTCCAGCCCTCAGCTGGGTTTTCTCAGTAGTTCTCACTGGATAGTGTAGTCCTATTTGTAACATCATGAAAGCTAACAGTGGATTTTATTTACTGTTTTAGAATGCAATTCTTGTGGACGGAACCCACCAACTATGAAATGATCACAAATCTGATTTATTGAAGGGACTCCCTTGGCACCTGAAGATGAAATCTGAGGCCCTCCGAGTCAAGCTGGCTGAGCTGGGAGCACAGCGTGCAGCCAGGGACTGGTTCTGGCTAAAGACAGTCACCTCTTGGCAGGGCTGGATGAGTCTGCCAGCTGTGGGAGGGGCAGAGGCCTGGCTGTGGTCAAGAGCCCCATTCAAGGGAGCAAGTGGGTTCAAGAGGTTTGCATTCTAGGAATTCTGGTGCTGCCTCTTCGCTCATGCCAGCTTCCATTCCCGCATCCCTCCCCCCAATGCTGACAGACCCCTTCCTCAGCTCAGCCGACTGTGAAGTCCAGTCATATTTTCTGAGGATCGGAACAACAGTCCCTTTGCGGAAAACCTCAGTTGGTCTGAAAGCTCTGCAAGCAATCCTCTTTGTCGGTCTCCCTGTACACAACTTCTCATGTCATAAGTGACGTCTTCCTGCAGCACCATCCAAGATGAAAATCAAACAATTATGGTACTCATGTAATTTCTTGCATTGCATAAGCTGCATGCCTTCAGAATTATAAGGCTCAACTGCAAAATAATTGCAAAATGTTCAAACTTGAAAGAAAAAACAACACACCGGGAATGGTGGTGCATGCCTTTAATCCCAGGAGGGGAGGCAGAGGTAGGAGGATTGCTGTGAGTTTGAGGCCACGCTGAAACTACACATGAATTCCAGGTCAGCCTGAGCTAGAATGAGACCCTACTTCGGAAAATAAAAAAAAAAACCAACCAAACAAACAAAAATATAACTCATTGTCAAGCTGAGATTCTTTCAAGGGTCGTCTTAGTCTTAAAAATGTCTCTTCTTCCCTCCCTTCCCCGCCCCCAACTTTCTGGCACTAGGGAGGGCACCCAGAGCCTTTTGCATGCAAGGCAAGCACTCTACCACTGAGCCATATATCTCCAGCCCTCAGAAAGATTTTAGAAAGATAACTATTCAATATATTTAGAGGCCCCATATACACATAACAATTATGGGTCACGTATCATTTTTTATTTCTTTCAAGTCGAAAGAGACACAGAGAGAGGAGAAAGAGAGAGAGAAAGAGAGAAGGGGCGCACTAGGGCCTCCAGCCACCACAAACCAACTCCCAAGGTATGCATCACTTTGTGCATTTGGCTTTATGTGGGTATTGGGGAATCAAACCCTGGTCACTGGGCTTTGCAGGCAAGTGCCTTAACCTCTGAGCTATCTCTAATGATTACAAATAATGGTTGATCAGGGGAAAGGCTGTAGGAAATGGCGGCGGACGATAAGCTGTCAGAGAGTTGGATTAGGGACGGACATAATGGCGAAATCGATAGGACCCTTTGAAAACACAAGAAGAGGCGTCTGAAACAGCCGCTGCATCGCTCTGAACCTTTTTGTTAGGAAGCTTGCTGCTCCTGTGGGCAGATAAGATCCAAGACCAAACACAAACACATGCATTTGGTTCAGCAATGGGCTTATCATGGCAGCTGGGCCAACTCTAGTCAAAAATAAAATAAAATAAAATAAAATTGGCCCAAGGAAAACATTTTTTCCTTTTTGTCCTAACAATTCAGGGTCTCCCTACAGAGTAGCAAAAAGTGAAAACATGAAGGTTAATTTCTTTTCTGCCCCATTAAAACAAGACCAAGAAATATCAGTATAACAAGAAATTTATGAAGTTCTTCTAAAAAACAAATTTCTTTTAATATGGTTTTCATTATATAATTTGATACATCTGGGGCTTATAATTTGTAAGAACAGCAAGTAAAATACCATTGGTAGGGGGGAACTTTAAGATCTAAAATTCTGGTGGGATATAATTTATGAACCAAACACTAGGAGAAGTCTTTGCATTTCACGGAGATTTAATAGTTCATTTACATATTTCAGTTAAGTGTCCAAGTTTTCAGAAGCATCAACAAAAAGTTTCTATTTTTGTAACTTCTTGCTTAAGCTGCCTGGAAAGCATTGCTTCTCTTTACATGTTAGAAATGTCCTTCTTAGCCAGGTCTGGTGGCGCATGTCTTCAATCCCAGCACTCGGGAGGCAGAGGTAGGAGGATCGCCTTGAGTTCGAGGCCATCCTGAGACTACATAGTGAATTCCAGGTCAGCCTGAGCTAGAGTGAGACCCTACCTCGAAAAACCAAAGAACTGTCCTTCTGAAGAGATGACTTAGCAGTTAAGGCGCTTGCCAGCGAAGGACACAGTTTCAATTCCCCATTACCCACATAAAGCCAGATGCGCAAGTGGGCACATGCATCTGGAGTTCGTTTGTAGTGGCTAGTGGCTCTGGTGCACCCATTCTCTCTCCTCTCTCTATCTACCTATCTATCTGCCTCTCTCTCTTCTAAAACAAACAAACAAACAAACAAACAAACAAACAAACAAACAAACTGGGCGTGGTGGTACACGCCTTTTTTTACTCCCAGCACTTGGGAGACCCAGCCTCTGTCCCCTGATGGGGGCACTGTAACACCAGACTTGCCATTCATGCCATGCTGAGGTCTCTATCTCCACCCAACATCCGGGAGAACAAAAGCATGGAAGACCAACCACAGGCCAGGCCAGGAGAAGCCAGTCATGCCTCCCCCACTGGGCTCTGTCACTGCACTCTTCTCAAATGCATTTGGATTGACGGCTTTTATCTAAAGGGAAAGAGTACCAGTTAGTGTGCTCTCAGTTGTGGTCAAATACCAGATAGGAAACAACTTAAGAGAGAAGGGATTTATCTTGATTCTGGTCTCCCCATCACAGCGAGGAAGGCAGAGTGGTGGCAGTGACACTCGGCCAGGGCAGTGTGAGCCTGCTCACATGTGGGAGCATCAGGAAGCTGAGATGGACTATCAGACTCAGAGTCAACTCCCCGGCCACCCACTTCCTCCACTTGGGCCCTGTCTCCTAAAGACTTCCACAGACAGCATCGACATCCGGGGAACAAGTGCTCAAACACCTGAGCCTGGGGGGCACATCTGAACCATCACTCCTGTCTGATAAAGGCTGGTTACTGATTCAGCCGAGCCATCCTCTGCTGAATACACCAGTTGGAAGGACCTGTAATTAAGCAATACAAAGTTTCACAGGCAAGAGCATTCACGCTGAATTTCTCACAAATAGCCCTTCTTGGAGCTGTGTGATATCATCACCTTTAAGACTGACAGCAGAAACAAGAAGTCTTGGTGACACGTTTAAAAAAAATAACCCTAGGACAGTTGTAGATTTATAGGAAAAAAAAAAATATGTGAGCTAGTACAGTGAGTTACCCTATACACACACAACCAATTTCCCCTATTATTGACCCGTTACATTTTGGTACATTTGTTATCATATATCTCTACATTGTTTTTGACCAACGAACAGTCAAAGAAGGAATAACTCCAGGACATGACAATGCATTGAGACACAGTAACAAGTTTTCTGAGTTCCCTTATTAGGATAACCTAGATAGTTTCAAGGCGTGCCGATCAAACTTTTCTTTTCAGAATGTCCCTCGCTGTAACTGACTGATGTTTTTCTCCTGATTAACCCTGGTTTGGGGTGTAGGAAGCAGTGAAGAAGCAATTTCAGCACGTTGCATCACAGCACAGGATATCAGCGTGACTTGTCCCCACAGATGCTGACCTGATCACCTGGCTGGGACTGTTTGACAGTTTCTCTCCTGCAAAGTTATTTCCCCTCTCTTTGGCTCCCTTTTCCACAGTGTCCATTTGGAAGACATCACTACATGCACCCCACACTTAGGACGTGAGGGGCCTCTGGGTCTACCTGCCTGCAAGGTAGAGTATCAATATAAATTACTCTAAACCCTTGTGGGCAGGAGATTTTTCTTTACTCCCATGTACATATTATTCACTCATTTACATCAAGTGAGCCTAAAAGATATATTTTTAAAATATATTTTATTTATTTATTTATTTGAGAGAGAAAAAGAGGCAGAGAGAGAGAAAGAGAGAGAGAATGGGTGCACCAGGGCCTCCAGCCACTGCAAACGAACTCCAGACGCATACACCCCCTTGTGCATCTGGCTTACGTGGGCCCTGGAGAATCGAACCGGGATCCTTTGGCTTGGCAGGCAAATGCCTTAACCGCTAAGCTCTCTCTCCTGCCCTAGATATTTATTTTTTAATTTTAGGTTACAGTCCAAGAACACATTGTTGCTTGAATTGTTCCATCTTTGGCTACTGGCTCTGTCAGTGGGCTCCCATATCCCTCTGACAGACTCTAGCATTGTGTGCGGTTTCTGTTTGCTTAATATTTCTTTCCTTTCTGGAACTGTAAGACCCAGCTCTTGGATACTCATGGGTACTTCCTGCTGTAGTTCTACCATCAGCCATTTCTCCAAGGAGTCCTAGTTCCCTTCATTAGAGAATGGTATTAGAAATCACAACCTGGCTGGGTGCACTCATTATTCTGGGGTGATGTTACATCTAAGCTTATTCAGTTGATAGGAAAAAGACATGTATAGAGAAGCTGGCGAGTTAATGTAGTGGGGAAGGTGCTTGGCATACAAGCATTAGAAACTTAGTTCAGATGCCCAGAACCCACAGGTTCACCTGGAATTCCAGAGTGGAGAGGCAGAGACAGGAAGATTCCAAGGGCTTGCTGGCTGGCGAGTCTAGCCAAACCAGTGAACTTCATATTCAGGACAAGATCCTATCTCAGAAAGCAAGGTGGAGAGTGATAGACAAAGACACTCAATACTGACCTCTGCACCCCGCTGCACATGCACATCCGGGCACTTGAAATAGTACACGTATGTACCCACATATACTAACATGCATAACACATGCACACACATCACACACATATATACAAGCCAAACTAAAAGAGAGGGCTGGAGAGATGGCTTAGAGGTTAAGGCACTTGCCGGCAAAGCCTAAGGACCAAGGTTTGATTCCCTGGTACCCACGTAAGCCAGCTGCACAAGGTGGGTGTGTGCATCTGGAGTTTGCAGTGGCTAGAGGCCCTAGCACTCCCATTCTCTCTCTATCAGCCTCTTTCTCGCCAATAAATAAATAAAATATTTCTAAAAGATAAGCAGGATGTGGTGGCTCATGCCTTTAATCCCAACACTCGGGAGGCAGAGGTAGGAGGATCACCATGAGTTTGAGGCCACCCTGAGACTACATAGTGAATTCCAGATCAGCCTGGGCTAGAGTGAGACCCTACCTTGAAGCCAATAAATAAATAAATAAAAATAAATAAAGAAATACACACACACACACACACACACACACACAAGGCCGAGCAAGGTGGTACAGTGGTGGCACACACCTTTAATCCCAACACTCAGGAAGTTGAGGTAGGAGGATTGCTGAGTTAAGAGGACAGCCTTGGACTTCAGAGTGAATCACAGAACAGCCGGAGCTAGAGTGAAAAAAACAACCTCAAAAAAAACAAACAGTACATCAGAAATATATATACACATACGTATGATTACTTACCTATATGAATTCACATAAGAATTCTATAAATATTTCCAGATGTAACCATCTGTATTTGAATTAATCTATGCATGTATTCATATTGATCTCTCCAACTCTGATCCATTACCTCATGGATCATTTTAGGCTTTCTTGCTCATCCGTAAATTCCAGTCCAATGTGAAAAGCCTCATCACCACCATCTGCCCTCCATTTACTCAACTGCTCAATTCCAGCACACAACAGCAGCATCAGAGTTGCTAACCTGCATTTCCAAGGGGAAGAACTTCACTGAAAGAGCACAACCGGGTGTGGTGGTGCACGCCTTTAATCCCAGCACTTGGGAGGCAGAAGTAGGAGGATTGCTGAGAGTTCGAGGCCACCGAGACTACATAGTGTATTCCAGGTCAGCCTGAGCCAGACTGAGACCCTACCTCGAAAAACCAAAATAAATAAATAAATAAATAAATAAATAAAAGGTGTGCGCCACAACACCCACCCGGCCTCAGTCTTCTATATTTGTATGGCTCTATTTCTTGGATTTTAATCCTGTTCTTTTGACTTATCTGCCTATTGTTTTACCATTCCCACATTGTACTGATTGCTGTGACATTATATAACTCTTAAACTGAGGTAGTATGAGTCTCAACTTCCTCAGGATTATGTCCGCTAGACTTTTCTCTTTCCATATTTATTTTGGAATCATTTTGTTGGTATCTATAAAATAGTTGGCTACAATTTTAATCTGGAATTAACAAGTAGAGAATAATTAGCATTCTAACAACCTCAACACTATTAATTCATGAATACAGGCTCTCCATTTATTTAGGTTTTCTTTTATTTCTTTCATCAGAATTTTATAGTTTTCCACATATATAGGTCATGTACTTGTTTGTATTGGGTTTATATCTAGCCAGGTCCTCCCTCCCTGTTTCCTTTCTTGCCTGCCTGCCTTCTTTTTTTTATTGTAAGTCTGTTTTGTTTTAATTTCAAACTCCAAATCTCTGTCGCTGGCATACAGAAAAGCAGCCGACCCCTGTGCACGAACATTGTGTCCTGAGACTTTGCCATGTTTCCTTATTCATTCTTAGAAGTTCACTTTTATTTATTTATTCATCTATTTATTCATTTATAGATTTACTTCTTTTGCTCATCCTTTGAGATTTTCTTATGGAGAAAATCATGTCATTTGCAGACAAAAGGCAATTCAGTTTTTCTTCCTTCCCATACATTTTAGTTTGCTTAGTTTGTCTTACTGAATGAGCTAGGACTTTTCAGTACAAGTTAAATAGCTGTACCTTGACCCTGACCCAAAGAGCAAGCATTTAGTTTGTGTATCCTTAAGTCTATGTTAGCTATAGGATTTTTGGTACATATTCTTTCTTTTCTTTTTAAAAGCATTTATTTCCTTGTGAGGGAGAGAAAGAGGAGATGTGTCGGTGCATCATGGCTTTCTACCACTGCTCTCCAGACACATGTGCCACTTTGTACATTTGGCTTTATGAGTACTGGGAATTAAACCCGGGCAGTCAGGTCTTTATCCACTGAACCATCTCTCTGGTCCCAGCACATGTTCTTTACCAAGTCAAGAAGTTCTTTCCAGGGCTGAAGAGATTGCTTAGTGGTTAAGGAGCTTGCCTGCAAAGCCTGAGAACCCAGGCTTGATTCCTTGGTACCCATGGAAGCCAGATGTGCATGGTGGAACATGTGCCTGGAGTTTGTTTGCAGTGGCTAAAGGCCCTGGCATGCCCAGTCTCTCTCTATCTACCTCTCTCTCTCTCTCAAATAAATAAATAAAAATCTTTTTTTAAAAAATCCTCCCTGTTTTAGCTGGCGGAGAGTTTTTGATTTTGTATTTTTGTTTGTTTTGTAATCATCAGTGGTGTTTTGTCAGTTTTCTGTATATATTGTTTGATCATAATATGTTTCTTCTTTTCGCCTACTGACAAAAGGGGTTATGTTGATTTTGAAATGCAATCAACTTCGTATACCTGGAATAAATGTCACCAGCCATGGTTTACAATTCTTTTATATAATTATATAATTTCTTTTATATAAATTTGCTAATATTTTGAGTGTTTTTTTTAAATCCATGTTCATAAAAACTGTTGGCCTTTAGGCTTTCCTTATAATGTTTTGATCTGGCCTTGTTATTACAATAATCCTAGCATCTTAAAGTGACATAGGGTGTGTTCTCTTTGCTTCTATTTGAACAGATTATAGAGAATTGGTGCTACTTTTTAAAATATCATTTTAATTGATAGAATCTACCAATAAAAGCAATTGAGATGAATGTTTTAAAAATATAGTTAATAACATTGGAATTGAGATGACATTGGGACAGTATGAGTGCTATAACCTTACATATCATTGGGTAGCCATGTTATTCTACATAGACGTTAACTATGGTGTTCCTGTCCACCATAACATAAGGAGGAGCTCTATGGATAATTTTATATATTTTTTAATATATTTATTTATTTATTTATAAGGAGAGAGAGCTAGAGAGAGAAAGAAAGAGAGAGAGAGAGAGAGAGAGAGAATGGGCGCACCAGGGCTCCTAGCTACTGCAAATGAACTTCAGATACATGTGCCACTTTGTGCATCTGGCTTTACTGGGGAATCAAATTCAGCTTGTTAGGTTTTGCAGGCAAGTGCCTTGACTGCGGTGCCACTTCTCCAATCATTCCTTTAAGCCGGAGGCGGGGAGAGGCATATATCTTTAACCCCAGAACTTGGGAGGCAGAAGAAGTAGGAGGATTGCTCTGAGTTTGAGGCCACCCTGAGACGACAGTTCAGCCTGGGCTAGAACCAGACCCTGCCTTGAAAACCAAAAAAAAAAAAAAAAAAAAAAAAATCAATTTCTTTATTTTCTTTCTTTAGACAGTTCCATTTTCTTAAATATGAAAATGAATTCCATCATCTTCTCACTTTTTAGTTCGTGAGAGTATATAATTGTAAAACACCAATTAATTTTTTGAGTTCCTAAAGTACTTCATAAAGGCATATATGATACCTCTGTAATGCAAATCTCTAAGCTTTAAGATGTTAAGTTTGAAAAAATTACATCTTACAAATTCCCTCTAATGACTGCGTAGTTAAGTTTTATAGTCATACAAAAAAGTTATAAAGTAGAGAGGATGCATGTTTGGTTTTCCTTTATAGCATATCAACATAAAACAAGAAAAAATATAAACACATAGGATATTAGTTATATAAACAATTAAATATAAACATATAGAACGTTAGTTGTGTGGACAATTAATAAAAATTATCAGTCACGAATCAATTGTTAGAGGCTGTGGGAGAGAACATACCATTTTTATTGGAACACTTCTGCTCTGCTGAGAAGTCTTCACTGTTTCAATTACCGAGATCATATAGTATCATTTTCTAAATTAAACATTTCTTTGCAGTTCATTCTCAGGTGAGCTGTCATGTCACATTCACTGCTGGATGTAACGAGGTATTTTACATTTCACAAGGTCATTCTTTCAATGAAACCAACGTTCATGTCAGGACTGTCGATTCAGATTCGCACTTTTCAAAGATCATCCATTACTTCTTATTTTGCTTTCTAGACTTTTTATTTATCCGTGTATAAGCTAAAAAACTTTCTTGGAGCTAGGGATGTATCACATGGGTAACATGGGCATGAGTGCCTGGGTTCAATTTCTGGCACAAAAGAACGGAAAGGAGAGAGAATGAATTTACAATGTAACCTCCAAGCTGCTTTCCCAGAGGCTAAAGCTAGTCACACTTTCAGACATTAAAAAAAAATTTTTTTTGAGGCAAGCCCAATAGACTGGCCATTATTATTATTATTATTATTATTATTATTATTATTATTACAATTACTATTTTAGAGAGAGAGAGTCAGAGAGAGAATTGGTGTGCCAGGGCCTCAGCCACTGAAATCGAACTTCAGATGCTTGCGCCACCTGCTGGGCATGCACGACCTTGCGCTTGCCTCACCTTTGCGCGTCTGGCTTACGTGGAATCTGGAGAGTCAAACATGGGTCCTTAGGCTTCGCAGGCAAGTGCCTCAACTGCTAAGCCATCTCTCCAGCCCTCTTTCAGACATTTTTATTTCTTTGATGTATACACCACAGTTGTTCTCTCCTAGTTTGTAATGAGCAAGCTGAGGGCTGGAGCAATGGCTGGACCACTGCAGGTGCTTGCTTGTTATCAGCAACCTGGCTAACAAAAACATCAAATAATAAACATATTTATGAAATGCAACTTTATGCAGAAACCTCAGAATGTTCAGCTAAACAGCCACTTTCCAAGCCTGATCACCATCAATACAAAATTCCACATCCTCCTGAGGCTTTCCACCAATTAAATGCTTCTTTGCAAGAACATAAATCCTAAGTGTGAGGAAGTTTACAATCTTCCATGGTTAGTTTAATATTGCACTTCAAAATATACTTAGTTTTGATTGGCTAGCTATTTTGTTTGATTTTTTTAAAGGGGAAGATAACTTGTAGTTTTATGAATTATGGATTAAGTTGCCTGGGTTCAAATCTTACATCCACCTTATGTTAGATCAGTGACCCTACTTAAAGGTGGCAACTTAATTATTCTGGCTCTCAGTCTTTCTGTCTGAAAAACAGAAATTCATTTAAAAAAATTTTTTTAAAAAATATTTTATTTTCAGTTATTTGAGAGAGAAAGAGGCAGATAGAGAAAGAGAGAGAGAATGGGCACACCAGGGTCTCTAGGCTGCTGCAAATGAACTCCAGATGCATGCACCACCTTGTGCATCTGCCTTATGTGGGTCCTGGTGAATTGAACCTAGGTCCTTTGTCTTAGCAGGCAACCACCTTAGCCGCTAAGCCACCTCTCCAGCCCCATTTAAAAATCTTAATATTGAGTACCTATTTTGTGTTAGGCATTCTTCTAACTGCTAAGTATACAAGTGAACAAAACATTTTTAAAAAGATTGTCTTGGTGAATCTTAAATTGCATTCATTATATGGGGATATTGTCGGTGCCACTCTCATAGGATTGTCATGAGAATTAGTGAATGAACCACGTGGACAGCACTGGGCACACAATGGGAACTTGTTAAAATTAGTCATCACCCACTCTCACTCTCTCTGTGTCTGTCTCTTTCTGTCTCTGTCTCAAGTAATAAATAAAAATATTTTTTAAATGGGAATCTAGCTGGGTGTGGTGGCACATGCTTTAATCCCAGCACTTGGGATACAGAGGTAGAAGGATCACTATGAGTTCAAGGCCTCTAAATAAGTGTTGGGAAACATTACATTTTCCTGACACATCAACTTGAGCTAAACTTCTAAGCTTCTTTATTAACCCAAGGGTGATGTTATTTTATAGCTGAGGCAAATAAAGCTCGGAGAAGTGAAGTAACTTCCTCAAAGTCAAGGTTAATTTCAGCATGTGTTTCTGTTTCACTCTTAAGACAACCACCATTCATAGAAAATACAACACATGTCTTTGGTTCTAAACTAAGCCCTCTTCAGTTCCTTGGAAGATAGATCTCATCATTCTAATTCTGGCAGATTTTTTTTTTTTTTCAGTGAAGTGAACTTCAGGGGAAAAAAGAAAAGATGGAGGTGGGAATGGTGGCACACACCTTTAATCCCAGCACTTGGGAGGCAGAGGTAGGAGGACTGCCATGAGTTCAAGGCCACCCTGAGACTACAGAGTGAATTCTAGGTCAGCCTGAACTAGAGTGAAACCATACCTCAAAAAACAAAACAAAATAAAAGAAGCTGGAACAAGGAAAACAAATTAGAGAAGAGGGGATTCTGTTCAATGATGTGTCTGAAAATCTGTTCATTTTTTTATGTGACACTTTAAGGAGCCTGCTCAGAAGGACCAAGCTAGTCACACAACTTTGTTTAGGGTTTTTATTCCAACTGGTTCATATGGTAACTTGAATTCAAGCAGGACTTTTTTTTTTCTTCTTCTTCTTCTTTTTTTGGTTTTTCAAGGTAGTGTCAGCCCAGGCTGACCTGGAATTCACTAGGTAGTCTCAGGTGGCCTTGAACTCATGGTGATCCTCCTACCACTGTCTCCCCATTGTTGGAATAAAGGCATGTGCCACCATGTCCAGCTCAAGCAGGACTTTTATGGCTCTGAGATCTCTATATTGAAATGGCATGTGCAAAATGCTTGCAACTTGCCAGTTCACACAGGGCCAGCTCAAAGGGACAGACCAGAACGGTCATTTATCTTACTTGATCGTTAAACTGGGCGTGTTTACATGACTGTCAACTGCTCCGGAAAACACACACCAACACAGTGCAAAGATTGTTTCTCTCTAAGGCTGTGACAGAAATACGAGTGGGAAAAAGTGGGGAGGATAGAAAAGTCACAATAAGGCTGCTTCTATCTGAGTACAATTTGTTTGCATCCCCCACCTCATAAACACGTGTATGTTTTCTAATACTGTCTCCCAAGGATGTCACAAGTAAGGTGGGGGGGGGTGGCCTTCCAGTTTTTCAGGTATCAAACATCCCTTCTAATGCTGACAGCTAAACACAGGTGAGAAAGGTATACTGTGATGTTCACAGGCCCAATCCTTACATAGATTCATGGCACCAACCCATGTCCCACTCTTAGCGGTTAGACAAGGTAATAGAAGGTTATGGTGCTAACTAGCTCAGCCACAGCTATGCCCGCTAAGTTGTCGATCTGTATTAAGAACACAAGCAGGGGCTGGCGAGGTGATGACTCGAAGGTTAAGGCCTAACCACCTAGCCGGACGTGGTGCTGCACGCCTTTAATCCCAGCATTTGGGAGGCAGAGGTGGGAGGATTGCTATAAGTTTGAGGCCACCCTAAGATTACAGAGTGAATTCCAGGTCAGCCTGGGCTAGAGGGAGACCCTGCCTCGAAAAACCAAAACACAAAAACAAAAAACAAACAAGAAAAACAACAACAAAACCCCCTAACGACCTGTGTTTGATTCCCCAATACCCACGTAAAGCCAGATGCACAAAGTGGTACATGCATCTGGAGTTTGTTTGCAGTGACTAGAGGCCCTGGTGAGCCTATTTCCCCTCCTCCCAACCCCTTCTCTCTCTGTTTGCAAATACATAAATAAAATTAAGAACACAAGTAGTTCCAGGAATGAACTACTTGTTCTCAGGGTCCTCCGGGTGACCCATCTGCCTTGCCAGACCTTAGAACCGAGGCTCAGAACAAGGCCGTTATCACATGGCAGAGGTTGCGTTGGACATGGATGCTACTTAAGTCACATGAGGTTGCGGCCAAGGTCACTGAACTGATAGACGAGTAGGCACTGGGAACGGTCTGTGCTCCACCAGCTTCCTGGAGCAGAGGGAGGACAAGGAAGTGCAGACATCGCAAGGAGCCAGCAGGGTGTCTGTTTACGCCTGCTGGCCAGGACAGCCAAGACAGCAGAGCTTTTATTCAGGATGACCAAGCATTTAGTGCCAGAGGAGCAGAGCGCCATTGGACGGGGAAGGCTTCTATTAAGTATGGATGATAAAAATGCAGAACTATGGCCGTATGGCTAGAGACAGCAACATGGGGAAGTGAAGCCAGCTATGAAGGCAAATACTAGAAGTTTAGAATGACAGACAAGAAGGCTAGGACACTGGACAGGGCTGGTGAGGACAGCAGGCTTTTCAGACTTTCGAAGGACATCTGGGACAGCAGTGCAGAGAGGCCACTGGGCAAATCCCTTGTCTGACAGTCAGGAGACAAAAGCTCTGGGATTTTTTTTTTTTTTTTTGAGGCAGGGTCTCACTTTAGCCCAGGCTGACCTGGAACTTGTGCAGTAGCTGGCCTTAAACTCACAAAGATCCTCTTACCTCAGTCTCCTGAATGCTGGGATTACAGATAGGAGCTACCATGTCTGTCTTGGTTCTGAAGATTGTAGGGGATTAAGTTATTCCTTAAACTAAAACTCTTTCCTGCATGTATAATAACTGGAAGTCTCTTTCTCCCTCCCATAAAGTATATAGAAATATATTTCATTTCTTGATCTATTGAGTGGGCCCCTCAATCTGCATAAATCTGATAACTTGATGTTGAAGCAATATTCCTTACATGCAAATACTTATAGCCTTATGTGGTGGTTTGATTCTGGTGTCCCCCATAAACTTAGGGGTTCTGAATGCTGGGTTCCCAGCTGATGGAGATTTGGGAATTAACACTTCCTGTAGGCAGTGTATTGTTGGGGGTGGGCTTATGGGTGTTACAGCCAGTGTTCCCTTGCCAGCATTTGGCACACTCTCCTGTTGCTGTTGTCTACTTTATGTTGGCCAGGGGGAGATGCCCACCCTCTGCTCATGCCATCATTTTCCCCTGCCATCATGGAGCTTCCCCTTGAGTCTGTAAGCCCAAATACACCTTTTTCCCACAAGCTGCTCTTGATCAGGTGATGTCTGCCAGCCGTACAAATCTGACTGCAACGCCTTATATAAAGAAAATCAGAAGCCGGGCGTGGTGGCTCACGATTTAATCCCAGCACTCGGAGGCAGAGGTAGGAGGATTGCAGTGAGTTCAAGGCCATCCTGAGACTACATAGTTAATTCCAGTTCAGCCTGGGCCAGAGTGAGACCCTGCCTCGAAAAAAAAAAAAAAATCAGAAGACTCAAGCTAGATGCTGCAAATGATGTCACAGTGCCCCTCCAATTCTCATCTGAGCTTGGTTTTGAAACCGATGCACATGGTAGGGTCCTTAGAAAATGCTACACTTCCTCCGAGCCTCACATACTTGTCTCTATCACTGTCTCCAGCAGATGATGCCTGTGTTAATTCAAACATAATGTGCTTTATAGTTACAGAGTTTGTTCATTCCTAAGCACCATTATCTTTAAGCTGGGCATGGTGGTGCTCATCTTTAATCACAGCCCTTGGAGGTAGAGATAGGAGGACTGCTGTGAGTTAGAGGCCACCCTGAGACCACATAGAGAATTCTAGGTCAACCTGGGTAAAGCAAGACTCTACCTCAAAAAAAAAAAAAAAATATCATTAGAAGAGCCTTGAGAAATGTGAGGTGACTACAAAGTTAGAACGTTTTGCCAGAACTATGACCTCTCTTTTTGTTGTTTTGTTTTTGTTTTACGGAGGTAGGGTCTCGCTCTAGCCCAAGCTGATCTGGAATTCACTATCGTGAATTGTGTCTCATCTTGGCCTCAAACTCACAGCGATCCTCCTACCCCTGCCTCTCGAGGGCACCACCACGCCCGGCTTTTCAGCCACTTCTACCTGATCGGTTCACTTACACTACCTACTCAATCCCTCCCTTAGGTCACAGCTGTGTGTGTATGTGGGGGAACTCTCATATTCCTATAAATAACTCTTCATTCATGCTCTGTAATTAAGCCAAATAAACTTACTGCTTTGCCAAAAAAAAAAAATTCAGCCATGATTAAATCATTTATGTAAAAAATAAATAAGCAATCTATCTCATGAGCATGCAAATTTGCTTTCATCTTTAATAAATGATAAAATTACATGTATACCAAAGAATTGTTTTAACTTTCTTGTGATTTGTTATCAGTAAATTTTGATTTGTTTGCCTATTTTTTTTTATGCAAGAGCGAGAGGAGAGAGAGAGAATTTGTGTTCCAGAGCCTCTAGCCACTGCAATCCCAGTCCAGATGTGTGTGCTTGCTACCTTATGCACATGTATGACCTTGTACACATGTGTCACCTTGTGTGTCTGGCTTATGTGGATTCTGGGGAGTTGAACCTGGGTCCTTAGAGTTTGCAGGTAAGTGCCTTATCAGCTAAGCCATCTCTCCAGCCCTGTATATGTATTTTTAAAATATATTTTATTTATTTATTTGAGAAAGAAAGAGAAAGAGAAAGAGGTAGAGACAGAGCGAGGGGATGAGGAGATTGGGCGGGTCAGGGCCTCCAGCCACTGCAAATGAACTCCAGACACATGTGCCCCCTTGTGCGTCTGGCTTATGTGGGTCCTGTGGAATCGAATTGGGATCCTTTGGCTTTGCAGGCAAATGCCTTAACTGCTAAGCCATCTCTCCAGCCCCTGTATACGTATTTTTATATACCTATATGTGGTAGTTTGAATGGGTGGCTTACAATATATATTAGGATTTTATTAAAGTTTGTAATTTAGATCTGTAGTCACCTGGCTGGAGGTGGTATCACTGTGGGTGAATCCTAGTGTCCAGCCCTAAGGTGTGGGGGTAGATTTGGAATGCCAGCCTAAAGATACGCCAAGTGCCTGAGCTTTGCCTGGAGTCTGAGGGGTGTGCTTACATATATGGTAGGAGGTGGCTTTTCTCTCTCAGCATGGACCTATGAAAGCAGCCTAGCTTCTGCCTTTATGGAGCTTCCCTGGATCTGTGAGCTTCAGTAAACATCCCTTCCTCCATACCTGTGCCTGGTCTGGAAGTTCATCCCAGTGACTCTGGAGCTGTCTACTCCACGATAGATCTGGGGTCACGAGTGGAGTTTAAGAAGTCTTTCTCAGCCGGGCGTGGTGGTGCACACCTTTAATCCCAGCACTCGGGAGACACAGATAGGAGAATCACCATGAGTTCAAGACCACCCTGAGACCACACAGTTAATTCCAGGTCAGCCTGGGCTATAGAGAGACCCTACCTTGAAAAACCAAAACAAGAAAAGAAGTCTTTCTCTGGACTGTGACACAGTGTCATCCTGGTTGGTACACCTGCATCATGGTGGATAGGTCGTGGGCTCCACCCCACCACCACCACACAAGCGGCTCTTTGTGGATGTGGACTGTTCATCTCCCCTTTCCTTTTCCCATGGGCTAACACAAGCCGTGCCTCAACTAGCCCATGGGAAATCAATGACTACACTTCCCAATCCCACCCTCAAAATTACGGTTCCAAGATGTCTAAAGGATAAAACACAGAGATACTGTAATTCCTATTGTTACCAGTGTTTTGAAATACTGTCAAAACCACTTTATTGTGTGTGGATTATTCACTGTCAGTGTTCAGAGTGAATTCCACTTTGCCGGGAATGATGAAAGAACATTGCATCTCTTAAGGGCACAGCTGAATCACACTCAGGAAATGCAGCCATTTTAATATTATTGTAAACCAAACATAATTAAGAATGCAGTTCGTCTCAGGAAAAGATCACATGACATATTCCAGAAACAAATATAAATGATTTTTAGTTTAATTGATGGTTTAGCCTCTGTACTCCAGCTTCAAATGTTTAATGTTAATTCACATCTCTAATATGTAAGGCATTTAGAAAAGCAACAAGACTTTTCACTTTAATTCTATTTTAGCAGCAGGCAGGGTGTGGTGTAAGCAAATCAGCAGCATGAAGAGATCCAGACTTGCACTGATGTCACAAACCAGAAACAACCACAGCATATAATACCCCAGGCTTTGTAATTCTCCACTTCAGTTTTAACTTATTAGTTCAGAGAAGATTAACAGGGGCTGGAGAGATGGCTTCATGGTTAAGACACTTGCCTGCAAAGCCAAAGGTCCCAGGCTTGATTCCCCAGGACCCACGTAAGCCAGATGCACAAGGTGGTGCATGCATCTGGAATTCATTTGCAGTGGCTAAAGGCCGTGGTATGCTCATTCTCTCTCTCTGCCTATCTCTCTCTCAAATAAATAAAATAAATTTAAAAAGATTAACGGGAAACCATGGACTCTATTCAATGGCATTGATATTTTATAGTGCATGATGTCAATTCATGTAACAAAACTGGTTTAGAAGCACCCTCCAAACCTCTCTCCCCCCAAATGTAGACATAGATACAAATGTAAGTATTCCATTTCGGTGGTGTTTAAAATATCTTCTCTGTGCCACTTAGTCATTTTTCATGGAACAGCAAGGTGCCAAGGAGAGCTGGCATGCAGAGGTGAAACATCAAGGAACTGGCAGGAGCTTGAGGCTGGCAGGACAAAGGAAAAGAACTACAAGGGAGCTGGGGTGGGTTTGAATTTGAGGAGAGGCTCTCTCTACTTCTGCACACGCTGACCTTGCTACTTGTTGCAACTGTCTCTAAATAAATATTTCAAAAGATTTTTTTTTTTTGCAGCTTTAGATAAGACTGTTCTAGAACTTACATAGAAAAGCAAAGGGATATGATAATCAGTGAGATCCATAGGCCAAAACCAACAAAACAAAAACAAAACAGAACAAAAAAACCTTGGCCTAAATCCCACACCTTCTACAAAAATGAACTCAAAATGGATCATAGATAGAAATAGAAAACTTTCAGTAAAATCACTGTAGCCAGGCATGGTGGTGCACGCCTTTAATCCGAGCACTCAGGAGGCAGAGGTGGGACAATCACCGTGAGTTCCACGCCAGCCCTGAGACTACATAGTGAATTTCAGGTCAGGCTGGGCTAGAGTGAGATCCTACCTCAAAAAAAAAAAAAAAATCACTGAAAAAAAAATCAGATTTCTGGCTAAGCAAAGAACTTAAAACTTGAGAGGAAAAGAATAATTCACTAACTAGCCACCAAAATTAAAACCTTGCTCTGCCAAAACCTCTCTGTAACTGGGTGTAGTGGTGCAACACCTTTAATCCCAGCGCTCAGAACACAGAGGCAGGAGGATCTTCACGAGTTTGAGGCCAGCCTGGGACTACATAGTGAGATCCAGGTCAGCCTGGGCTAGAGTGAGACCTCACTTCAGAAACAAACAAACAAACACACACACACACACACACACACACACACCTGGGTGAGTATGCGTGAGGGGAGCACATGTGCCACAGTGTGTAGGTCAGAGGACAACTCAGGGGTCAGTGCTGGTGTTCCACTTTGTTCCAGACAGTTCACTGCTTCCTACAGCAGGCTAAATGGCCCACGGGCTCTCGGGGATTCTCCTGTCTCCACCTCCCACCTTGCCATAGGAGCACCGGGACTACAGATGCTCACACTACCATGTCTGCCTTTATGTGGATTCTGGGGATCTGAACTCAGCTCATCACGTTTGCACAGCAAACATTTTATCCGCAGAGCCATTTTCCCAGCCCCTTCAAAACAGTCTTAAGATGATGAAAAGATAAGCTTCAGAATGGGGGCGGGGAGCTTTAAATGCATATATCCAACTAACATCTAGAATACATAAAGAACTGTTAAAACTCAACAATAAGGCCGGGTGTGGTGGCGCACGCCTTTAATCCCAGCACTCGGGAGGCAGAGGTAGGAGGATCGCCGTGAGTTCAAGACCACCCTGAGACTACATAGTGAATTCCAGGTCAGCCTGAGCTAGAGTGAGACCCTACCTTGAAAAATAAAAATAGAAAAATGAAAAAACTCAACAATTAAAAAAAAAGAGTAGACAATTGGCAGGTGACACAGCAGACAGGTCACTCAGCAGGTGGACACACTGGCCAACGGGCACATGGAAAGATGTTCCACATCCTCAGTCACTAGGGAAATGCAGATTAAAACCACAATGAAAAGAGAAACCACAATGAGAGATGACTATACACTTGTCACAATAGCTGGGTGATTGGTTTTTTATGGGGGGGGTTGAGGTAGGTCTCGCTCTAGCCCAGGCTGACCAGGAATTCACTATGTAGTCTCAAGGTGGCCTCTAACTCACAGCGATCCTCCTACCTCTGCCGCCTAAGTGCTGGGATCAAAGGTCTGTGCCACCATACCCAGATACTTTTTCCATCTCTTTTTTCTATTTTTTTTTTTGGAATTACAGCACAAAATATCGGCAAAGGCTGGATGTGGTGGCATGTATCTGTCATCCCAGCACTCAGGAGGTAGAAACAAGAGGGTCAGGACTTCAAAGTCACCCTTAGTTACAAAGGCGTTTGAGGCCAGCCTAGCGTGTATGAAATAAGATCTCAATAAAAAGCTTTGGTATCTATGTAGGCAGGAGTGTGAGGAAGAAGCTGAGTCTCTCATGCCTTGGTGAATGGCAAAGTTGTTCTGGCTATTTCTTTGACACAAAACATACATGCAAACACTCCTGTGAGTAACACAACTCTTTTTAAAATAGCTCAGTGCTCACCTCACCTTAGATGTCACCACTAGCACCTCCGGCGGGTCTTCTTAGGTCCCTGTGTTCCAGGTGGGGCCCCCAGACCCACTGCACTCTGTTTCCCGTCACAGTTCTTATCGTCGTCATTTCCGCTATCAGCTTATTCTTCCTGTCTGGAAACCCAGCAGGCTATGGTTCAGTGCCAGCACACTGACCCCCTGTAAGAGCTGGCTCAATTACAGCATGAGTCCTAGGTGAAGGCAACCATCACCACAACGTCAACTGTCATGACCGTTTGTCCTACTGCCACCAGCTAAGCTCTGAGTCCTGGTGTCCACTGCTTCTGCCTGGGTACCAGTTTGGAAGAGCTTGCTTTCTTCAGCAAAGTGTACGTGAGTTGGGAGAAGTGCCTTTCTCCCTTCTAGACTTCTAATTTTTCCAGTGATTTTTACTTAGTGTTATTCCTTTTGTAGTTACTCTTTTTTTTAAAAAAAAAAAAATGTTTTTATTTTTATTTATTTACTTGAGAGCGGGAAAGAGGCTGAGAGAGAGAGAGAAAGAAAGAATGGGCACGCCAGGGCCTCCAACCACTGCAAACAAACTCCAGATGCATGCGCCCCCATTGTGCATCTGGCTTACAGGGGTCCTGGAAAATCGAACCGAGGTCCTTTGGCTTTGCAGGCAAGCACCTTAACTGCTAAGCCACCTCTCCAGCCCTCTTTTGTAGTTGCTCTTTTAAACACCTCAGTGAACTCGGCACAAGTCCCCATCGGCTTCCTCATAAAATAGTTCCAACTCACAGGAGAGTGGGAGCAGCTTGGGTCCTTCGTCCTTGTTCCGTGACCACAATCTACACCTGACTATCCATCCCAAGGATTCATGTAAGTTCAATTCAATTATAAAGGGGTGCCCCTTATATATCAGCACAATAACATGAGCCCCAGAAGACGCAAACAGAAGTTCTGAAAGCTCCGAGACTTCTACTTGGATTCTCCTTTCATTATATGTTACCTCAGAGCACACGTGAGAAAGAATCTGCCTCATAGCAATACCACTTGAAAGCAAAAGCACTGTCTAGGGGCTGGAGAGATGGCGTAGCCATTAAGGCACATGCATCTGGAGTTCTTTTGCAGTGGCGTGCCCATTCTCTGTGTCTCTCTCTCCTCTCTCTCTCTCTCTCTCTCTCTCTCTCTCTCTCTCTCTCTCTCTTGCAAATAAGTAAATAAATAAAGCAAAAGCACTGTCTAGCTAGCCAGTGGGAGCTTTCTGGACTATGGTAAGACAGTGGGAAGAGGAAAGAGGATGGAAATGATGTTTGTAGAGTAGCAGGCTAAACGCAAGGGGTGGGGAATAATAAGCCTCGGTTCTGTTTAGACTAGGACGTCGCCATACACTAGTATGCAATCTCGGACAAATGAGTTCTTTTAAAGCTCCAGCCTTGCTACTTGTAAATGGAGATGTAAACACGCATCTCAGAAGATTAAGTGTGATAAAGCACTTCAAGTGCCTGACACGCTATAACCTCCCTAAAGTGCTCACGAGTGACGGTCACAGTGCTGTGCATCTGGACTCAGCCTTAGAAGCTGGTGTACCAGTTACTTTCTTGTTGCTGTGAACAGATACCTGACCAGAAGCACCTTGAGGAAGGGAAGGGTTTATGTTCTAGAAGGTCGAGTCCGGCATGGCAGAGAAGGCATGACAGGATCTGGGAATCCGGTCACCTCGTCCATAGGCAGGAAGGAGAGAAAGAACAGGAAGGGGGTGCAGAAAACGTCAAGACCTGCCCCCAGAGACATACTTCCTCCAGCAATATTCCAACTCCTACAGGTTCTACAACCTTCCCAAACGGTGCCACCAGCTGGGGACCAAATGTTCAAACACATGAGCCTATGCGGGGACATTTCATATTCAAACCACCACAGCTGGCATTGTGATAGTTTGCCAGCATGCCTGGTTCAGCTTCTTGCTGAGAGGGCAAATGCTACGGACAGCTGATTAGAAAAGTGAGATTGGGGCTGGAGAGATAGCTTAGTGGTTAAGGCACTTGCCTGAAAAGCCTAAGGACCCAGGTTTGATTTCTCAGGACCCACATAATCCAGATGCACAGGGTGGTGCATGTGTCTGGAGTTCCTTTGCAGTGGCTAGAAGCCCTGGTATGATCATTCTCTCTTTCTCTCTCTCTGCCTCCTTTTCCCTCTCTCTCTCTCTCAAATAAATAAATTAATTAAATATTATTTTTAAAATAGAAAAGTGAGGGCTGGAGAGAGGGCTTAATGGTTAAGGCACTAGCCTATGAAGCCTAAGAACTCCTGTTCAAATTCTCCAGATCCCACATATAGCCTGACGCAGCAGTGATGCAAATATGCAATGCCACCTATGCCCACGATGGGCACACACATCTGGAGTTCATTCACAGTGGCTGAAAAGCCTTGGCACGCCCATTCTCTCTCTCTCTCTCTCCCTCCCACTCTCTGCCTCTTTCTTTCTCTGTCTCTCTCTCAAAAAAATAAATAAATAAAATAGAAAAGTGAGATTGTGTAGCATACAGGCCCCTGATCACTTCCTGATGAAATGATTCAGATTGAGTTCAGAGCCATGTCTTTACTCCCCAAATTAAGTGCAAGACTTGAAAGTCAGAAAATCAACTTGGCTGTTCTTACTTGGGCCACTATGCAATTTAGAGCATAGTTAAAAATTAGGTGTAGAGTCGCTGGCCCTCAAACCATAAATCTTGCAGATTATTTCCACTTTAAGAACACATTGCATGCCAGGCGTGGTGGCGCACGCCTTTAATCCCAGCACTCGGGAGGCAGAGGTAGGAGGATTGCCGAGAGTTCGAGGCCACCCTGAGACTACATAGTGACTTCCAGGTCAGCCTGAGCCAGAGTGAGACCCTACCTCAAAAAGCCAAAAAAAAAAAAAAAAAAAAAGAACACATTGCAGATATGATGTTTAGGCAATAAGACAGAGGATATTTCAAACACAACTATAATAACTTATTTTAATAGCCCATAAAACAGTATTCCCTATTTCCTCTCTAAGCTCTAAGAAGCTTCTAAAATTATAATTTTAATTTCTAGAAAAATGTATCTTCACAAACATGAGAAAAATAGGCATCAAAATGACTTGTGAAATACCAAAGTGCTGTATTTTATAGCAAATATAACATTGAAATCACCAGGGAGTCAAAGAATGTTAACTTTCTTTTCTTGGTCATTACCACCCAGGGCCAACTTTGTTGGTTAATACTTGAGACAGGGGCTAGGGAGATGGCTCAGAGACAAAAGGGGCTTGCTTCAAGCCTGCTGACCTGAGTTCAATCTTTCTTAGCCCCCACATAAAGCAAGACACCAAGTGGGACATGTGTCTGTGTCTGTAATCCCAATGCATCTATAGCAATGGGAGGTGGAGTCAGGAGAATGCAGCAGCTCACAAGCAGCAGTGGAGAAGAAGAGATCCTGTCTCAAAAGAACACAGAAGAAGACAAAAACATCCCGAGGTTGTCCTATGATTTAGACACACACAAACCACTGCATGTGCACATGCACACACACACATACCATTGTGTGTGTGCACTGCCCCCAAAATAATAATAGGTAATAAAAATATTAAAAGGAGGCTGGAGGGATGGCTCAGCCATTAAGGCGTTTGCCTACAAAGCCAAAGGACCCAGGTTCGATTCCCCAGGACCCACGTAAGCCAGATGCACATGGCGCATGCATCTGGAGTTCATTTGCAGTGGCTGGAGGCCCTGGTGCATCCATATTCTCTCTTTCTCTCGGTCAAATTAATAAATAAATGAAACATTTTTTAAAATATATCAAAAAGTTCACAGGTACCTCATCAGTTTTAAAATTAGTTCAAATGTTTCAAAATGCTGCTGATGAAAAGTAAAAACTAATTCTGTTTCTCTTGAATAAAGGGCTGGCCTTCATAGCTCACAAAAATATAGTCGGGGGGAGGCTGCAGAGATGGTTCAGTGGTTAAGGCACTTGGCTGCAAAGCCTAATGACCCAGGTTCTGTACCCCAGTACCTATGGGAAACCAGATGCAGAAAGTGGGACACGTATCTGGTGTTCATTAGCAGTGGCTGGAGATCCTGGCATGACCCCCCACTCTCTGTCCCCCTCCCTCTCTCCCTCCCTTTCTCTCTCTCTCCTTATAAATAAATAAATAAATAATAAATATATTTTTAAATGTAGTAAGGGACTGGAAAGATGGCTAGTGTTTAAGGCTCGCAAAGCCTAAGGACACAGGTTCAATTCCCCAGTACTCATGTAAAGCCAGATGCACATGGTGGCACATATGTGTGGAGTTCATTTGCAGTGGCTAGAAGCCCTGGCGTGCCCATTCTCTCTCTCTTTCTGCCTCTTTCTCAAAATAAATAAATAAAAATAAAAGTATTTTAAAAATTGAAAAATATGGGCTGGAGGGATCGCTTAGCAGTTAAGGCACTTGCTTGCAAAGCCAAAGGACCCAGGTTCGATTCCCCAGGACCCATGTAAGCCAGATGCACAAGGCATCTGGAGTTCATTTGCAGTGGCTGGAGGCCCTGGTATGCCCATTCTCTCTTTCTCTTTCTCTCTCTCTCTCTCTTCTTCTTTCTCTTTGTCAAATAAAAATAAAATATATTTTAAAAATTAAAACATGTAATAAGGTTGATGCTGTATGATTTCTAGAGTTGCTTAGATAAATAAAGGCCTATAACTTCCTCCCTTCCATACTCTGAGCCACATGGGAGGAGGCTTGTAGCTCAGGAAAGACCACACAGTGAGTCTTCGGGGAGACAGAGAGGGAGAGAGGCCTGGAAGGACTCAGCATGCCAGCTTCTAGTGACTTGAGCATTCCCGGGATCTTCCAGGGCTGCCAGATATGTAAATAATTATTTGATTCCTCTCTGAGTCACCCCAGCTGACTCCGGGCAGAGCAGAGACATGCTATCCCCACGAAGGCCAGCTCAAGTCATATACTCGTGAACTTATTTTAAGCTGCTAAGGTTGTGGATAGTTCCTGATACTCCATGGAAGGGCCAGTACAGGGAAATGAGATGATGGATGGATGAATGGAGGTATTTGCAGTGGGTTCTTACATGGTTTTGCTTGCTTTCAGGTTCTAAGTCATATATTTCTATAATTTGATTAAAATAATTCCATACTACTTTGTAACTCATACACATAAAAAAAAAAAAAAAATGACTCCAAGAGACAAGTCTTTACTCCCATTCCTGAAACTTAACAGACTACAGAAGCAGCAGAAAGTCTGATCTCACCCTTTGTTTGAATGCCCATAAAACCCCTACATAGACCATCAAATGGGCACACATCCAGGCAGGTGGTACTGAGGCATGTCTGCGAGCACTCAGAGTTTGGGTTTGTTTGTTTATAATACTCAGATTTTAATATGTTAATATCTGGAAAGCTCTACTGAGCAAAGAGAGCCCAAAATATCACTTCTTATGAGGAATTAGCAATGAAGGCAAATAAAAAGAGATTTAAGACAGACTAAATATATAAATAATAATAATTAAAAAATCCAGTTTTTACTAAGTTTATGAGCTTTGTCAAGTTACTAGATTTCTTGGAATTCAAATTTGCTCATCTGAAAACTTGTGGTAATAATATCAAATTCATCTGGCCATAAAGATTAAGCAATCCATCAGTAAGTGCTTACTTAATGATGATCAGGAAGGGAGAGCTTTCCTAACTGTGGGCAGCATCCTTCCATATTCTGCGGTCCCAGACTGAATAAAAAGGATAAAGTGAGCTTAGCACCAACATTCATCTCTCTCTGCCTCCTGACTGCAGATTAAACATGACTAATGCCCTCGCCCTCCTACTGCCATGACTGACTGTACCCCTCAAACTATGAGTCAAAATAAACCCTCCCTTCAAGTTGATTTGGTCAGGCATTTCATCTCAGCCACAAAAAAGTAACTAATACAGCTGGTTACTAAAGCATCCCTCTGTACAGACAATTGAGAATTTCCTACAATATCTCCCACATTTTCAGAACTGTGCTAGAACTATGAAACTGCAGAATGACCCTGAATATCACCCTGGGTAGCCAATGATTGAAACACCCCAAACTTACAGTGGCATGTGAACACGTGACTTTACCTTCCCAAGTGTCTGACACGGTTCTGATCTCTAAGTCTTTCTACTGAAGGGCTACAAAGCTGCTCCAGAGACTTCTGCATATCAAATCCATCATGAATATTTAGCCACTAGCACACCATACCTTGTATTTTCTGTTGTTCCTGATATTGGAAGCTGTATGGTTTCTGAACAAAAATTAGGTAGTCTGTAACATATCAAAACATGCTTTTTATGTGAGATTTACAAGCATCTGAATGCATCTTTCAAATACTATCCACTCAATGACTATCAGGACTTTGGAAAAATCTGCTGGAAACTTATAAACACAATGTAAACTAGTAAGATAGTATTTGGTGGGAACAAGACAATTCCTCAATCATGAGTTCAGGTGGAGGATTTCTTTTCCTCTAAGTTTTTTGTCCGTTTGTTTTTCTTTGCGCTCTTCCGGAGTCACTGTGCAGCCCAGTCTGGTCCCAACTCATGATGAGCCTTCCTGCCTTAACCTCCCAAGTCCTGGGACTACAGATGTGCACCACCACATCTGGCTTAAGAGATAATTTTTCAAAGAGTAGTAGGAAAGCACAAATTTAATGTATAATGCTAACAAGCCAATAGCAATTTAAACACACGTGTTTTAAAGCAGCTGGGAGTGTGCTGTCTGATAGATATTTACAATTCGACTCAGAGGCGTTCAGACTTTGCTGAAAGAAACTCAGAGTTCTAACTGAAGATAGTTACTCAGGTCAAAACAAAACAAGCCATCCTAGGCTTTAAAACTATTTAGTTCCACTTAATTTTGCCTAGCTTGTAAAGATTTTATCTCTTTTCTTTTCCTTTCTTTCTTTGTATGTGCACGTGTGGATGCAGATGCACACAAAGGAGACCTTCAGGTTTCCTTCTCATATTGTTCACCTGGGCTTTTCCTTGACATGAGGGTCTCTCCTTCAACCCAGAGCTGCTGTCCATCGTGAGCCCTGGTGATTCTGGCCATGCTCAGCTTTTTTATGTGCGTTCTGGGACGGGGAACTTGGCAGTCTCTGGTTGGAGAGGTCTCATGAGACAAGAGTTCTTAACCGCTGTTATCTCCTAGCCCGAGATTTTATCTTTTCATTATTTTCCACAGTGTTGATTATCAACCACCCGGTGCTTAGGAGCATTAAATAATCTAAAACGAAATGCCAAATACTGTTGTGTAATTGAGATCTTTAAAAGCTTTTATTATACTTGTTCCTAGTCAAAAGGATGTTTTCTTTAATTTTAAAAAACATTTTAGTGATTTATTTATGAGACAGACAGAGAGAGAGGGAGGGAGAGAGAATGGGTAAATCAAGGCCTCCAGCCACTACAAACAAACTCCAGACGTATGCACCACCATGTGCATCTGGCTTATGTGGGTTCTAGGGAATTGAACCTGGGTCCTTAGGTTTTGTAGGAAATTGCCTTAAATGCTTGGAGATCGCTCCAGCCCTTTTTTTAAAGCAGTCAGAAATATGACTATTTATGCTGTTTTTCAATAGATGGCATAATTCCAATAAGCCATGATAAAATATACTTATCTTACATGTGACTAGTTTTTTTTTTTTTTTTTTTTTTGAGGTAGGGTCTCACTGTAGCCCAGGCTCACCTAAAATTCAGTATGTAGTCTCAGTGTGTCCTTGAGCTCATGGCCTCATGGTGATCCTCCTATCTCTGCCTCCTGAGTTCCAGGATTAAAGGCATGTGCCACCACACCTGGCTTAATCTCCAGTCCTTTAAAAAATTATTTTTATTTATAATGATTTTTAAAAAAATTTATTTATATTTCAGAGAGAAAGAGACAGACACAGAGAGAGAGAGAGAGAGGCAGATAGAGAGATTAGGCGCACCAGGACCTTCAGACGCTGCAAACAAACTCCAGAAGCATGCACCACTTTGTACATTTGGTTTACATGGGTCCTGGGAAATTAAAACTGGGTCCTTTAGCTTTACAGGCTAGCACCCTAACTGCTAAGCCATCCCCCATCCCTCTTGCCCAATAAGGATTTTTTTTTTGTCTAAGTCAATTAATTTTTTTTCTTTTGTCCCTCCATCAGATCTTCAATCTTTTCTCAAGTTCTAAACAACTCCAGACTCTTGTGGTTACAGCTTCACACCTCCAACTTTCCAGTATCCCTCTGAAGGTGATGTGTACTGCCTATGGGGGGGAGGGTCTAAGCAGAGGTGAGCAGCTGGGAGGATTGCTATATGGGTCTATGAGTTGTCTCCTGAAATGTGGAAGTTTATTTCTCATCTCTGACTCTATGCAGACTCAATAATTCTGGCCTTTGAAGGGGCTGGAGAATGTTATGTAAAGCTATTCAACTTTTCATAGGTCAGAAGTACCCAGGGGGTTTGGGTTTTAATGTTAACTTCCTTAGATAAAAGCCAGTTTCCTTTTTCCAATCCGGGAAGTGGACGTCTGTAATGCAACATAAATTACACTGTTTCTGATTTTACTGTCTAGACACCATCAACCCCCTTTAACACTACCTTCTCTGTCAAGAATCTGGGCAGAGCCCAAAAAAAACTGATGTCCAACTACGCTCGGAAACACATTTCTTCCAAATGAAGCTGGCAGGACTCTGCTGAGTGCATTTGAAGCCAGTGAGAAGCAGGAGGGCTGGAAAATTCAGAATGAAAGAAAGAGAAAGAGAGAACATGAATATGAAAATAAAAGCTTTCCTCACAAATTAACAAGGCTCAATGGCATGAAGTATTTGAAATGTTCCCATGTCCAGCCCAGCTTCTGAATAAAGCACGTATCTGTCCTGAGATGAATGCGCATGTTTGCATAGGTTCACTGACTTCAGTAGAAGCCCTGCTGACCTACACACACTGCTAAGAAGAGAAGGAAAGTGTGTGCCCAAGAGAAGAGCACCACTCCCAGGGAGCTTGAAAACGCCTTTCCGAGCTCAGAGACTCCTCGAAGCATACAAGGAAAGAGGAGAGGATTGAGAGAGCTGACAAGAAATAAAATGTGGGCTGAGGAAATGGCTTAGTGGTTAAGACATTTGCCTGCAAAGCCTAAGGACCCTGGTTCGATTCCCCAGGACCCACGTAAGCCAGATATACAAAGGGGCACACACATCTAGAGATTATTGGCAGTGGCTAGAGGCCCTGGCATGCCCATTCTCCCTTTCGTGGTATCTGCCTCTTCCTCTCACTCTCGATCTCTCTCTCTCTCTCAAATAAAAAAATAATAAAATATTTCCCAAAAAATAATTTTAAAAAGGAAATAAAATGCTAGTTCAAGGACCTACACTTCTCAGACCTCCAGTTACTCTCCTCCGAGTCAGCTGAGGAGGTGCTGCATCATCTTAAAGGTAACAGTAGTGACCACAAAGATGGCAGCTGTCATGCACAGAGTGGCCACTCCATGCCTGGCAGTGAACCTGATATTTCATGCTCCCCTTTCTCCCAAGAGCACACACTCCCAGCCTTGCTCTCTGCCAACATGTTTGCCATAGAGCAAAACTGAGCAGAAGACAGCTTTTTCCTGGAGCACATCTAAGAAGCGTGACTTTCTGAAATCCCGTAGGATAGGTTTGATGATTTTCTAAAATATTTTATTTATTTATTTATTTATTTATTTATTTATTTATTTATTTGAGAGAGAGAGGAAGAGGCAGAGAGAGAGAGAGAGAGAATGGCCATGCCGGGGCCACCAGCTACTGCAAATGAACTCCAGATGCATGCTCCCCCTTGTGCATCTGGCTTACATGGGTTCTGGGGAGTTGAACCAAGGTCCTTACGCTTCACAGGCAAATGCCTTAACTGCTTAGCCATTTCCCCAGCCCAGTTTTTTTTTTTTTTTTTTTTTTTTTTTTTTGAAGCAGTCTCACTGAAGCCAAAGCTGACCTGGAACTCACTCTGTAGTCTGGACCACGAACTCATGGCTATCTTTCTATCTCAGCCTCCCAAGTGCTGGGATTAAAGGCATGCACTACCATAGCTGGCTTGATATTTTCCTTATGAATTGTATTCTAATATTACAATTCAAGCAAGCACCCTTACCTACTGAACCATCTCTCCAGTGCCCACTTCCACTTTATCTTCACTAGTCTTGGGTAGCAGAGCCTCTTTCACTGGAGAAAACAGAGGCTTCCGGGGGGAGATGTGGCCGAAGTCACATGCTCATAAAGACCAAAGTGAGTCTTAATAAACATAGATGTCCTGACCTCAAGTCTTAAGTTCATCTCCCTACTCCAGAGTTGTCACCCATGAAGCAGCCGCACAGAATGGGCCCCAAGAAAACTGTGACCATTGGACTATATTGCCATTCCAACTCAGCATTCACTGAGCACAATGGTGTGAGTCTCACTGCCTGCCAGAGGCCACTGACAAAATCTGGTGGACCTGGGAAGGAGGGGCAGGGTTAACGACCCAGTGTGCCCCCAGTCTGGCAACAAGATTATTTTTAAGACAATGGTGTCCGAGCCTCAAACCCACTCCTGGTCCTCCCAAGCACCAGGGTTATATAGATCCATAGTCAAGAAACACGGATAAGGATATAGCCATGGGCCAGCATGGGCCACACCCTAGGTTCTATCCTCAGCACTGTGGAAGGAAGTGGGGGAGGAAGGGAGGGAAAAAAGAAAACACAAAACTTAAAAATAAAAAGCACATAAAGTTAACACAAACAAAAAGAAGCCCAGCCAGGCGTGGTGGCGCACGCCTTTAATCCCAGCACTCGGGAAGCAGAGGTAGGAGGATCGCCAAGAGTTCAAGGCCACCCTGAGACTACACAGTGAATTCCTGGTCAGCCTGAGCCAGAATGAGACCCTACCTTGAAAAACAAAAAAAAAAAAAAAAAAAAAAAAAAAAGAAAGAAAAGAAGAAGAAGCCCATCCATCCCTCCTATAGGGTGTATGCTCAATGACAAAATGACGTTACATTGCAAACCCAGATAAATTTATCCTAATGTGAATAATGAATAATATGAATATGAATAACGAATTTACCCTAATACCCTGCATCTCTGACCATTTGTGAAAGTGGCAAACTCAAGAAATATTAATGCTGTGGTAGAAAAGAAGCAACAATGACAGTAAAGAGGTCTGGAGTGCCTGCGCGCAGACGCATGTGTTTTCTGGAGCATCTCTGACTGAGGCTGGGTGAGAAGTTGAGACCCTCACACTGAGCGGTCCTGCCCCAGAGATGGCTCATTAGCATCCTACTAGCATGCTTTTGGGAAAGGGAAAGCTGATTGGCCCACTGCAAGGTCACCTTGGGTCCTACCCTTCAGCAGTATAACTCAGGCTAAAGACGGAAACGATCCCACCTTGACACCTTCCAAGACCCGAGCCCTTCCCTTATCGCTCCTTGTCACCATGTTTCAACCCCACCTCCCTCCATCTCCAACCCCCTCAATCCTCCGTTCTCCCACATACGTCCTCATTTTACAGCTCGTCAGTATGAAGAGGTCCCGCATTTCTGGATGGAAACAGGGTTTCGTGTCTAGTTCCTTTCTTCTTCTCTCTTCCCATTTTGCCCTTTTTCTGCTTAGTGTTCTGAGCACTAGCTTTCTACATTATGTCTTGGGTTTCAGCTGGGGGCAGTAGAGGAGTGTGAACTATCAAGGCAAGCCACCTTTCAACAGGAGGGAGAAGAGGGCGGCCATCCCTTCAAGCAATTTCAAGTAAATGATGACACCGTGGTCCCCTCGTCCTTTATCTTTCGCAGCAGTTCAGTGTTCAGATTCATTTAACAGCAGGAGGGGGCCGGCAATAACATGAGACACTGCTTGCCTATTTAAATACAAAAACACGTTTGAGCTGTGCACTGCTGCTCTAAGCAAATCTACTTTGACCTTGAACCCTGAAACTATTCTGACGAGTTGGGCACCTGTCCCAAAGCCAGGTACTCAGGCTGGCTAGCTATCCTTGGCTTGGTTGCTTGGCTCAAAAAGATTAGCAATGGAGCCTGGCATGGTGGTGCATGCTTTTAATCCCAGCACTCTGGAGGCAGAGGTAGGAGAATTGCCATGAGTTCAAGGCCACCCTGAGACTACATAGTGATCAGCAAGACCTTATCTTTAAAAAAAAAAAAAAAAATAGCCAGGCGTGGTGGCGCATGCCTTTAATCCCAGCACTCGGGAGGTATCGGTAGGAGGATCGCCATGAATTCGAAGCCACCCTGAGACTACATAGTAAATTCCAGGTCAGCCTGAGCTAGAGTGAGCCCATACCTTGAAACACCAAAAAAAAAAAAAAAAAAAAAAATAGTAGCAGTCCATATGATTCAGATAGACAGCAAGTTAAATGAGGTTATGGAGAAATAGGAAAACAATGGATATCATAAACAGAAGAGGTAGTGTGAGGACAGACTTCATGGTCAATTGTGGTTTCGATTAAGTTTCGATTGTGGTTTCAATTAAGCCTAATTTCTTAATTATCCTCATTTTTCACACAGTAGGCAAGGATAGTCGTCTGGTTTTTCCCCCCTAACTTCACGCCCCGTGCCCCCAAAGTCTGACTAGAATATAAAAATCACCGAGATGACTTCTAGCATTGGCCTGCATGCGGATCCCTTTCATTCCAAGGCTTTGCCAGACTCAAACCGAGTTACCAGGAACGGAGTTACCAGGAATTGCAGGTTTAGTCAGCCCAGATTATGCAACACGTTACACTGGTCTTTACTCTCTGCATTTCCTCATCAACAGTGTATGCCTTGATGGAAATGCTGGGAAGATTTCTTCACTGCAAGTCTACTTTCTCCTTTCTCAATTGTCAAGCAGAGGACACAGTTGTGTTCTTGCAGCGTCACTTGTTTTCATTGCCCCGAGAAGACATGGACACATGTACAGTGCCCTGTGTTCACCTGCAAGCAGGCACCAATTAGGATGCTGGAGCCAGAACTGTCATTATCCTGGGGGTTTTTGCTTGTTTTTGTTTTTGAGGTAGGGTCTCCCTCTAGCCCAGGCTGAGCTGGAATTCACTATGTAGTCTCAGGCTAACCTTGAACTCACAGTGACCATCCTACCTCTGCCTCTCAAGTGCTGGGATTAAAGGCGAGCACTGCCCCTCCCGGCTTCATTATCCTTCCTTGTTAGAACCCCAGGTCCATTCTTTTCGGAAGAGCCCGTGTTTTTATGTTGTTCTTCTCTCAGTCACTCCTGCCCTGTTCTAAAAGATGAAGAGTGGTAGCGATGAGTAGTAAGGGTGAGAGGCTCTGACAATCTGTTTTATTTTAGAGTTCTATGAAGGATTCATTTCCTCCTCATACATCCCCCTCCCCGTCCTCTGGTCCTCTGTTTACAAGTGAACCTCCCTCTACAGCTCGCATTCATTCCAAGTTTTCAGAAGAAAAATTCCACACGGATGACGGGCAGCCTCATCTGAAGAGATGCGCTGTACTGGATGGCAGCTCAGGACGCCAGTGACTCAGGCGACCTTTCTGCTAAAGGATTCGCATCACTTCCTCTGCTCAAATTTCTGTGCTGTATGGAATTGCAATAATGTGAACAATTTTTCTTTTCCAAAAAAAAAAAAAAAAGAAGAAGAAAATCATGAAACACAGGAAATGTATGCCAACAGTTTTGACAACCGAGATTATCATATTTTAACCTGCTTAATTAAATACAGTAAAATTAGTTTTCTACCAGTCAATGCCATTTTGCTAAATTGCAGTAAAGTCAGTTTGGTGAGAACGCCAAGTTTCTTGATTAAACGTCAAAAAAAAAAAAAAAAAAAATACACGTAATTAATAGCTACCGCAGGAAGTAAGGAGAGAGAAGGAAAATTAAACTCATGTTTTCAAGTCTCTTGACCGCAAACTTCCTCCTGGGTAAAACCTGGTGCATTCTTTTAAAAACTAAAAGCAGGGCTGGAGAGATGGCTTAGCAGGTAAGGTGCTTGCCTACAAAGCCTGATGATGTGGGGTTGATTCTCCAATACCCACTTAAAGCCAGATGCACAAAGTGGCACATGCATCTGGAGTTTGTGGCTGGAGGTCCTGGCACGCCCATTCTTTCTATCATTCTTCTCTCTAGCTCTCTTTTCTTGCAAATAAAAATATTTTTTTTAAAAAAGATAAAAACCAAAAGCACACATTGGAACAGAATCCAATGAGAGAACAGCCCACAAGCACAAGACTAGTGACCAGGGAGGTTCCAACCGTGGGCAAAGGAAGAAGGGTCAGAACAGAAGCTGACATCAAAGGCCCTCGCAGAGGGAACCAGTCAGGGAGGTACACCCAGCATAAAGTGTCTTGGTGTTCACCTCAATACATTCACCAAATATATGCAGAAGAGGGCTGGCAAAACATGACCTCAGAGGCGCTGGCAGTTAAGGTTCTAAAACTTCAGGGACCAATCTTTGGATGTTGTATGAGAGATTCAGGCAAGAAATCAACAAGAGAGGTCAAAATGTAGGCCCAGTTAATGGAACCAGGGCACAATTAGAGCATCTGAAGTGAGTAGGGGTCATATTGGGGCAGGCCCAACAGCAGAAATGATCAGGCTGGCTATTGGCCCAGGGGCTTGGCCCAGGGGCTTGGCCCAGGTCCAATACAGCTGGTAAGAATGATCATGCAAATAAATAGATAAACCCAGTGCATGAGAAATGCTACTTCAGCTGTTTACTGTGGATGAAAGGTTAACTAGGAGATGGTGGGTCATACAGGAAGCAGTCTACAAACCTGGAAACACATGAGAGAGATTCGTGTTTTGTGTGCAGACATCCACGCTGGTGGGGCAGAATCTCTTGGGAAGCACTTTAAAAGGAGCAAGTGGGAATTGAAGCTAGGAGGTTCAGGCTAAGAGATGAGATGGTGATAGAGAGAGAGGCGGAAGTCAAGGCCAAGCAGGCAGTACCCGTGGAGCTTGAGCATTGGACAGGATTCCAGTCTCCTCCAGCAGGGAGAAGGAATATTTATAAGAGCAAAACCGAGCTGCACAAACAGGGGTCATGGCCGGCCTGATCATCCAGTTCTCAGGAGCACAGGTCACACTGCTCCAGGACTAAAGGACTTACCCAAGCCATCACAGAAGTGAAGGGACTTGGGTGTGGGGCAAAGAGAGGATCTCAGCATGTCATCCTGCCTCTCACATTCAGGAACAAGGTTCAAACCTACTTGTCTTGGGTCTTTTCATTTCTTTTTTTCTTTTCTTTCCCTTTTCTTTCTTTCCCTTCCCTTCCCTTCCCTTCCTTTTCCCTCCCTTCCTCCCTCCCTCCTCCCTCCCTTCCTTTTAAATTTTAAGCCAAAACTCAAGTGCACAGAAATCAGGTGAGTTGCAGCTTACTGGGAATGCGGCTTGTATTATTTGTATTGTTGGCGGGGGGGGGGGGGGGCAGGGGGTCAATGACACCAACTAAACAGAGTTAGGGTAGCAGCGTTTCTAGGATAGTGACAGGCTGTGTCCTAACTTTTATGAACTTTTCGTGGAATTTCCCTTGGATTAGCTATGGGGAGACTGAGCAATTGTCAGTGTGGGTGTGGCATGGAATTAACCCTTGCTTTTTAACTTCAGGGAAGGGAGCTTCCTTTCAACATTCCCAGCATTCCTATTCAAACCCATTCACCCACTTTCCTGTGCTCACAAGTTAAGGTCAAGGCTCTTCATGAGTTGCCTAATTATTTAGACGAGGTTTCTGCCAGCAACCATGAAGTCTTTCTAAACTGCACAGCTACAGACCGTGGCAGCTCCCTGTCATTCTCCTGGGCTGGGGAAGGCTTCTGAGCTGGCAGATGGACAGCTGCTGACATAAAATGCTATCTCTCCAGTCACATTGTCCTCATTAACACATCGGACTGCTGACACTTGGGGGCATCAAGCTTGCAGTTGATCTCACTAGCTCCAATTCCCTAACAGCTGGCCCCACAGTTCACACCTTCTCTCGGGCATAGGCACCAAATGATCTTGCTTTGGAGAAGAAACGCCTGGATCCCCCATCTCAACCTCGCTCCTATGGTTTGAATGTATCCCCAAAAGATTCCCATTCTGGAATCTTGATCCCCAGTGTGGGAGGTGACTGGGCCATGGCCACCCTCGTGAACAGATTAATACTATACGATGGGAGTGGATTGGCATGAATTAGCTCCCAAGAGAGCGGAATTAAGCACCACACTTATCTTCCTGCCTCCACTTTCCAAACACTGGGATTTCAGGTGCAGGCCACCACCACCCCCCCCCCCCCCCGTGATAACTGGCTGTTAAATGAACAAAGGTGGTTTACAGAGGTGACACAACTATACTAAATGTCTGTTTGCTCAAGTTCACCTTGGAGCTGGTAAATCTTCAGAGCTGACGGAAGCTTTCTGAGTAGCCTTTATTAGCCTCCCCCACCCAACAGTGGTCAGAACTTCACATCACAACGACTGTGCGAGGGATATTGTGCAAATCTATGCACAATAGGTTGGCTTACTCCAGTCTAGAAATAACAATGTTACTATTACCATTTTGCTCATCATAACAGTGTCACCACTGTAAGCACTTGGCAGGAACACTGTGGTCTTCGACACCCTGGGAAGCGGGCAGAAAAGACATTTCGTAAGAAGCTGAAACTTGTGAGTTGCCTAAGATGAAGTAACTGAGAAGTAGATCAAGTCTCAATTCCAGGTGGAATTCCACTTTGCAGTGTAAGAATTTTTACAGTTCTTAAAAATGGAAAGCATATTCAATGAGCAACGATGCCGGTGCGCTCCAATCTGACACCGTATAAAATCAGTTCAAGATGGTTCAGTTTAAAGGCATTGGTTTTCTACTCATTCACTCAGCAGGAACTACAGAAAGGGTCAAGTATCTTTCAGTCCCATTGACTGCTGATGACCCACTACGAGGGCAGCACAGGTGTGGGATGACTGGTCCAGGTGCCAGCTGAGGCCCAAGCAGATATATTTTATCAACCTCATGGTGGGATGCAGGTGGGATCAGCACAGGGGTCCAAAGTACAAGATCCATGAATTCCACCTGCTGGAGGGACTCTGGGGAAGCCAGGGTAGGCATGCCACAGGCAGTCTATGGGGAGCAGGTCTTCAGCTTCTAGCAGCTAGTGGAAAACACAGCTTGCATCCTTAGGGGGGTGACTGAGAGCCCTTTAGGAAAAAAAGGCGGGTAACAGCAGAAAGGTGATGTCTCTTCAGAAAATCTGACCCCCAATGGAGGAGCCAGTGTGCGTGGTGCTGTTTGGTTCCTCACCCATTTCTGGCTCACACTTGACATGACCAAGCGATAGTGTATCAAACCATCCAAGCCTTCCAGAGAATGGAAGTGAGGGTCAACTTTTCAAGGCCACAGAGTTCATGGTCAGTGGGACCACAGTCTGAATGCACAGGTGTCTTCTTCCAGCTTCCGTGGGCCCACAGGAAGGAAAGAACGAGCTCAAAGGCCATTCAGGGATGAAGCAACTGACACCACCCTGTAAGGTCAGGATGGGCTCCCAAGATGGAGTTGCCAGAGACATAAGGAAGTGGATTATCCACATTCCTCAAGAAACTGCCCAGCCATTATCCCCTCCTTACCTGCAATGCCCCCAGGTCATGGTTTCCTGCCCCCTTATTTTGTAAATCACCTGGTCACTGTTCTGAGGTCACACCCTGGCTATCTTAGATCTCCCCTCAGCTCTTCCTTTGCTCATCTTCCCCCAACTGACCCTATAAAGCCCACTACCTGAGGAACTCAGTTTGGCTGTGCTCCTCTCTTGTGAGCCAGCCCTGGCAGCTCATGCTTTTCCCGAATAAAAGCTTTCATCTTTGCCTCAGAGCGGTTTGCTCAAACCTTACACACCCGGCTCAGCTCTAGACGCGGGGATTGGGCGAGGTGTTACGTGCACTTGTGCTATTTGACATCTTGACTGATGAAGGGTCTGGAGAGAAGATGAGTCCAAAATACAGTGGACAGATGAGCAGGGAGCACGGAAAAGGAAAATCACTGGGAAGGAGGACAAAGACAGTAAGACACGGAAGTAAACTGGGTTTCCTCGTGACTCTTTTAGTAAATGGTATGCTCTCTGAACGCCGGCATCCTGGGCTATAATATCATTATAATTTGATGGACAAATAAAAACACCATCATTTCTAAGTGCCTGGCCAGGCTCTATGGCATTAATCTGAGTAAACCCTTGATACGTGAGAGTGGCTGCTCACGGGGAGGAGCTCCTTCCACTGACACCTTGCTCTTCTCTTCTCTCTCCATCCCCTGCATTTTGCCACATGCGGATAAGTGACATTACTACTAGGTAATGAAAGGCCCACTACGCAGAAATGAAACTTCCCATTGCTCAGTGGGAATCAACTGCTTTGACATGTTAAAATTCCACGGTCGCTGCAAACAGCAAAGAATGACAATCAAACACAAAATGCCAGTATTTCAGTTTTGATTTGGTCTCCTCAATAAGTAGGTTTCAAACCACTTGACAACAACAGTAAGAAATACACTTTGCCAGTCTGGGGAGAAAACTCAATTGGTAAAGTGCTTGCTGCGTAAGCACAAGGTCCTGAGTTCAGATCTCCAATACCCACACATAAAAGTCCAGAGACAAAGCTAGGCATGGTGGTGCATGGCTTTAATCCCAGCACTCTGGAGGCACAGGCAGGAGGATCATCTTGAGTTCGAGGCCATCCTGAGACTACATAGTGAATTCCAGGTCAGCCTGAGCTAGAGTGGGACCCTACCTTGGAAAACCAAAAAAAAAAAAAAAATTGGGCTGGAGAGATGGCTTAGCAGTTAAGGCGCTTGCCTGAGAAACCCAAGGACCCAGGTTAGATTCCCCAGTACACATGTAAAGCCAAATGCCCATGGTGGTGCATATGTCTGGAGTTCATTTGCAGTGGCTAGAGGCCCTGTTGCACCCACTCATCCCCTGTCCCTCCCCATCCCTCTCCCTGCCTCCGTCTCTCTCACATAAATAAATAAAAATAAATAACTCTCCAGACCCTCTAAGGACCGACCCATGGTGCTTCAGAAGTTCCTGTGGACAAGGAAGATAACGAAGTGAAGAAACCTGAGCTTGAAGAGCCAGGCGCAGTCCTTCTCCTCCACAGACAGCTCCGCAAGAAACCCTGGCGTGAGTGAAACTAGGGAAAAGGCGCCAGCAGCGAGGTTTGAGGTTTGCGTGTGAGAAAGCAAACTCATTCAAACGAAACAAAACAAAACAAAACGTCTCCTGGCTGGACCGCGACTGAAATAATGGAACTGAAGAATCCCTCTAAGCACTTTTGATCACCTGCATTAGCACCAAACATCATTCACAAGGAAGGGCATTGTTAGAAAACTGATTTTATCACAACCTAGCTCTGAATGTGTGTAAGCCTCCAGCGTGGGTGTGAGTGCTTGAAAGCAGGCCCAGGGATAGTAGCTGTTACAGCCTGGCATTTCCAGCCACTAGGCTGACCTCAGGGTAGGAGAGTGTTTCAAGGCGTGTGTATGGAATCATAATGGAGCCCTCAGCGAGGCCAGTGGGCCACATCTTATTTGTTTGTCCACGTTAACTCTCAAGAAAATGCACTAACTGAAATACCCCTTACCAACCCTAACCCCTTACCAAGAGCTCCTCTGGGGCCCAGTTAGAATCGGCATGAATCCTCTGTGTTCTTGCAAACCACTGGGTCTCAGAGCTCACAAAAATGCAAACACAGCCATCACAATCACATCATCCTTTCTTTTCCCCCTCATGGAATTACAGCTCCAAGTTGCACAATCCCAAGCCTTTTCCGGCAAACACATGATGCTTGTCAGTCACAGCCATGGTTTGTCTGTGTCATTAATGCCCCTTAACAAAACCTTCAAGCCGGGCATGGTGGTACACGCCATTAAATCCCAACACTCGGGAGGCAGAGGTAGGAGGATCGCCGTGGAGTTTGAGGCCACCCTGAGAGTACAGAGTGAATTCCAGGCCAGCCTGAGCTAGAGGGAGACCCTACCTCGAAAAACCAAAAACCAAAAAAAAAAAAAAAAAAAAAAAAAAAAACCTTCAGAGCATATTTAGGGGCTGGAGAGATGGCTCAGTGATTGAGGCATTTGCCTGCAAAGTCTAATGACTTGGGTTTGATTCTGCAGTACCCACATAAAGGCAGATGCACAAAGGGGGCATGCATCTGGAGTTCCTTTTCAGTGGCTAAAGACCCTGGTATGCCCATCTTCCACCCATCCCCTATCTCCGCTAGCAAGTAAATAAAAATATCCTTCTTCCGCTGCCTCCTGAGTGCTAGGATTAAAGGTGTGCACCACCACACCAGCTTTCATTGCCCCCTCTTGGAAATAAATAAATGAAATGCCTTCCTTTTTGTTTGTTTTTCAAGGGAGGGTCTTGCTCTAGCCCAGGCTGACCTGGAATTCACTCTGTCGTCTCAGGGTGGCCTTGAACTCATGGTGATCCTCCCACCTCTGCCTCCCAAGGGCTGGGATTAAAGGCATGTGCCACCATGCCCAGCAAAATGCTATTTTTTTCAAAAGAGTGAAGATAACATGGGTCCTTCAGAATATTTTACGACGTTTAAATTTCTCATATGAAACTCAAACTAGAAAATTTGATTACATCATAAATGATCTGAAATATGACCCAAAGCCAGATTGTAGTTATACTTTCTTCATGAATCAAAAAATAATTAAGAAGCCGGGCGTGGTGGCGCACGCCTTTAATCCCAGCACTCTGGAGGCAGAGGTAGGAGGATCGCCATGAGTCCGAAGCCACCCTAAGACTACAGAGTGAATTCCAGGTCATCCTGGACTAGAGCGTGACTCTACCTCGAAAAACCAAAATAATAATAATAATAATAATAATTAAGAGAAGAAAACAGATGTGTTTGTCTTCTATTATCCTTATTTTACAATTGTACCAAGATCAATGCACTAATTTCAGCTTTTTAAAATAATTTCAGGCTAAAAATTTCTAGGTTGATCACAAGTATATTTATACCTTTTAAGAAACTATGTCTATATTATATTGAGCCAATAATCTCATTGTGTACACACCCAAGTATAGGAAGACTACATTTAAATAAGTATTTCTTTCTGTCTTTAAATATTTTATATTTATTTATTTATTTGACACAGAGAGAGAGAGAGAATGGGCACACCGGGGCCTTCAGCCACTGCAAACGAACTCCAGACACATGCATGCCTTGTGCATCTGGCTAACATGGGTCCTGTGGAATTGAAACTGGGTCCTTTGCTTTGCAGGCAAATGCCTTAACCACTAAGCCAGACCTTTTTTTTTTTTTTTTTTTTTTTGGTCTTTATTTAGATAAATAACTTTGTATAGTTTTGGAAGACAAAAGTTAAGTTATGTATGATAAGTATGATACTGAACATTTAGTATCAGAAACAGAATCTGTGGAGAGTCTGGAAGAGTGAATTATCTAGGCAAGGCAAGACTTGATTGCAATACAAAACCTTTAAGCTCAGGCAGAGGGTATGGCTCAGTGGGTGAGTGTGTTCCTGCAAGCATGAGATCTGAGAGGATCTGAGACCACCTGAGTTCGATTCCCTAGGACCTAAGTAAATAGCTGAATGTGGCCAATCACACCTGGAACCCCAGCCCTGTGGGGGAGCAGAAACTGGAAAAATCACTGGGGCTCATGAAAAGTGTAGCTCTACATGGAGAGAGAGAGAGAGAGAGACTCCATCTTGAAGAAATTGAGGACGAGCAGTAGAGGAAGGTCACCTGAGGTTCTTCCATGCCCCTATGAGTGCAACTGTCTATACCAGTGCATACATCAGCACACTCACACACACACACACACACACACACACACACCAAAAAAAAAAAAAACTTCAAGTTCATGCCTTGCACCCATTCACATTTACCACAGGAACACCAACTGCTGGCCGATTCTGGTGAGGGTAATGTGGACCTAAGGGTCTTTTATGCTTTCAATGGCTTTTATGTGTACTGTAGGGGAAAAAATTACTTATCAACCATGCTGTAAATGGTTGAGTGAATAGAGCTTCTGAAATTGATTCAGCAAATTCAACTTCATTTCATAATGAATTATCATTAGCCAGACACGAGTTTATACGATAGGTTAATTAAGTGAAACAAGTGTCATGTCTTGGGTTGAGTAGGACCCAGTATTTCTTCATTCCATCCCACCCACTCCTGTGCATGTCCATTATCATGTATGTTCCCGATCTCTTCATCCCTTCCTTACTTGGACTTCCTGTTAGAACACAGGCAGCGCTCAAGTTGAGAGGCAACCTTCATTATAATTTACTCTCTTATCCACGTGCCTCCCTGTCTCACACCCCAACCACAGGAGAACAACCTCCTGTTGTCAGGAAATCCTTGTCCACGTGGGGAATGACCTGGGTGGGGTCCTATCTTGTCCCTCTCTGGTTCCTTGCACAAAGACCTGTCACGTGGAGGAAAACCTCCCCCATCCCTGAAAAGTGACGAAAATGTAAAATGTTCCCTTTGTCCCTCGGAAGTTGGAGCCCCCTCTGTGGCTTTGGTGGCCCCATTATGGCATTTCAGGGCACACTAACCTCCTCTAATTACCTTTTTCCCCAAAGGAAAAAAAAATCCATCCCAGCATTTCTCTCTCCTCAAACAGCATTTGTGTTCAGTCAACGTGTTTCTTTTATTACTTTTACACTGCCCATCCCAACACTACCTACATCTCAAAAGAAAAGAATTGTATCTTCAAGCTCAAAGAAAATCGTTAATTTCAGAAATTAAAACCAGCATCTCTTGACACCCAGGACAGTGGTGAATTTCCCATCATGCTGCCTCCAGTAGTGTGCACAAAGTTCATCCTGTGACTGCAGGTGCATGCTCAGTGTGGGCTTCCCTGGCTTTGTATTAGTGTGAGGTTCAATGCTGACTACTGCAAAGATGGAGATTTGTTAATAAAAATGCATTTCAGGGCCTGGAGAGATGGCTTAGCAGTTAAGGCACTTGCCTGCAAAGCCAAAGGACCTCGGTTCAATTCCCCAGGACCCACGTAAGCCAGATGCACAAGGTGGCGCATGCGTCTGGAATTTGTTCGCAGTGGTTGGAAGCCCTGGAGTGCCCATTCTTTCCCTCTCTCTCTCTCTCCCTCTCTCTCTCTCTCTCTCAGCCTCTCCCAAAAATAAATAAATAAAAATAAAACATTATAAAATAAAATGCACTTCAATACCAAGCAGGAATCCAGATTTTCTTACCTATTATTCACATGGGTACTGTTTATACTACAGCATATTGGGTTCACCTTACACTTCCTAATATGACATATTATGGGCTAAGGAGGAAAAATTATTGGCCAGAACACACTACACTGATAACCTACAGGACCAAAATAGAATGCCTTTCCAGGGGCTGGAGAGATGGTTTAGCAATTAAGGTACTTATCAGTGAAGCCTAAGGACCCAGGTTCAATTCCCCAGTACCCACATAAGCCAGATGCACAAGGTGGCACGTGCAGCTGGAGTTCCTTTACAGTGACTGGAGGCCCTGGTGTGCCATTCTTTCTCCCAAATAAATAAACAAATAAATAAGCCATATACATGGATGTCTGTCCAGAGTCTAAATGGTGACCCTACTAAATGAATCTTGGGGTTAGAGAGATGGCTCAGCCATTAAACTCACTTGCTTGCAAAGCCTTATAGACCTGGTTCAATTCATTAGTACTCATGCAAAGCCAGTTGTACAAAGTGGTACATGCATCTGAAGTTTACTTGCAGCCAGATGTACAAAGTGGTACACACATCTGAAATTTACTTGCAGTGGCAGGAGTCCCTAATGTGTTCATTCTCCCTTTCTCTGCCTCCCTCTTTCTCTTTGTCTCTCTCTGTCTCTCTCACTCCTTGCAAATAAATAAATATGTTTTTGGGGGAAAAGAAGAAGAAATGGGGGCTGGAGAGATGGCTTAGCAGTTCTTAAAGTGTTTGCTTGTGAAGCCTAAGGACCCAGGTTCAATTCCCCAGTACCTATGTAAGCTAAATGCACAAGGTGGTACATGCATCTGGAGGTCATTTGCAGTGGCTGGAAGCTCTGGTGTGCCCTGTCTCTCTCTCTCTTTCTCTCTCATAAATTAATAAATATTTAAAAAATAAAAAAGAAGAAATGAATCTCAGACCCCAAGTAGACTGAGTCCACTCCAGGGTAGATAACAAGGTCCCAAACGTGTGCTAGTTAAGAACACTGGAAAGGGAGTGAACATGTTACAGAGTACGAGCTTAAGAGAGATGGAGTGTGCTGGACAGCCAATACTGCACAGCACACATACTGTACTGTACACTCACACATGCCAAATATATATAGTGGGGTGGGGTGGGGAAATGGCTCAGTGGAAGAGAGCACTTGCTATGCATGCATGAGGACCTGAGTTCAATCCCCAGCACGCAGGGAAGAGCTGGGCATAGCCATGCATGCCTGTAACCCCAATGATGAAGGGATGGAGACAGGAGGATTATTGGGGCTCCCCGGTCAGCCAGTCTAACTGAATAAAAAAACAGGAAGTTCCAGTTCAGAGACTCTATCTCAGGGAAATAAGGCAGAAGAGCAACAGAGGGAGACACGCATGTTTGCACTAGCATCTGCACAAGCATGCCTGTACTGCATACATTCACACACCATATACACGACACACGTGCCCAAAACATATACTAACCCCCTGGAATTCACAAAGATCTTCTTATATCGACCTCCCAGTGCTAGGATTCGAGGCGTGCACCACCACACCCAGCTCCCTCTTTAATATCTTTTGTCATTCTTGCTTGGAAGGTCTGGCCATGAGAAATAGGCATCTAAAAGGCATCTGGCATCTGGTGATTTGTTCCTTTCATGAGATGCTAAGGCTTCTTGGGCTTCGGGAAGACAATAGGCATTATTAAATTACTTGACAGTGACAAAGTGAACTAGGGTGGCATTATACACACGTGCTTTTAAATGAAATTTGTTGTCAAGATGCCTCCTGCTTGTTGTCTATTTGGATGGAAAGCACCAGCTGATGACAAGGGCCTGAGAATGGACAGATTTAATACCTGATATCGCTGTGAGCAGAGCAAGGGGGGGCTTAACTGTAAAGGTCAGGTGAGCGAGCATCTTGATGGAGCACCGGGAGATTCGGTTATGGTGAATGCATAATTTACAGCTGACCTGGGGTGAACAATGCACAGGCGGCGATGTAAGAAACATTACCAAAACCTCTCACTCTAATCAAAATTTTAGTCATTTTAATCTTGTTTTTTTTTTTGCATGTGTGTGCACATACGTATGCAGGTTGTGTATGGGTGTGTGTGTATGTGGAGGCCAGAGGACAACCTCAGATTTCATGTTCAGGAACAGTATTCTTTTTTTTTTTTTTTTTTTTTTGAGACAAGCTCTCTCACGTGGTCTGGAGCACACTAATCAGGCCAAGCTGGCTGGTCAGCAAGGACAGGGAACCTCCTGCCTCTGCTTCCCCAGTGCTGGGACTAGAAGTGCATACTGTCATGCCTGGCATTTAAAAATTTTATTTATTTATTTGAGAGGGAAAGAGAGAGCATGCCAGGGCCTCCAGCCACTGCAAACAACTCCAGATGCATGCGCCCCCTTGTGCATCTGGCTTACGTGGGTCCTGGAGAATTGAACTGGGATCCTTTGGCTTTGCAGGCAAATGCCTTAACCACTAAACCATCTCTCCAGCCCCATGCCTGGCATTTTTCCATGGGTTCTGGGCATAGAACTCAGGTCCTCATGCTGGGAAGGCTAACAGTTTATTGACTGAGCTGAGTAAGTACTCAGCCCTATTTTATCTTTCCTTAGGTTTCCTCCTTGATAAAGGAACAAACAACGACCACATATCCAGCCCCTCGTTCAGAAAATGAGGCTTTCTGAGTGGTTACAGATTTTCATTTAACAAGACTCATAAAACGAACAATGAACAGCCTACACTCATTTTTTTAAAATATACATCCCCCCAAATTCTACTGAGGTGATATAAGCCACAGATAATGTCCTTATGACAGAATAGGTGGTAAAAGAGAACTCGGTTTCCTCCGAAATCTTATGTAGATTTTTCTATGCTTGTGCTTTATAATGGCTGGCTACCTATCGTTACTATAATAAAACTAATTTTTAAGGTGTCTGAGCTTAATAGAAATTCAAATACATGAAAAAGCAATTTTCCAGCCTATGTGAATTACAAGGGATCCATCCCTGCCTTCTTAGTCCTATAATGATTCTCTAATGACTCTAGACTCTCCACAGAAAGCTCGTTTTCAGCTAACAGTCTCTAATGGACGTCACTCCCCTCTCATCATTTCATTCTTTACTTTCACGGCACTCAAGATCAACTGTACAGAAACAGATGATAATATGAGATGCACCCGTCTCCGAGGCATGTCCGTTTCCGAATGCTATTGCGAAGGCTATGGAGAAAAGGAGGAGTCGTTCTCACCAGCGGGGGCTGAGGATTGATCAAGATCCATTTGCTGCTAAGGAACAGCCTCCAGCATGTTCGCTTCCTCCTAGGGACACAGTCATTTCTTTTAAATCTTTTTAAATTATTTATTTATTTGAGACAGAGAGAGGGAGAGGGAGAGAGAGAAAGAGGCAGATAGAGAATGGCCACGTCAGGGCCTCCAGCCACTGCAAGTGAACTCCAGATGCATGTGCCACCTTGTGCATCTGGCTTACGTGGACCTGGAGAATCAAACCCTGGGTCCTTAGCCTTTGCAGGTATGTGCCTTAACCATTAAGCCATCACTCCAGCCCCCCGGAGTCATTTCTAATGATGGTTTAGGGCTGCATCCTCACCAGCAGTTAAACAGAAGTTTGAGGAAAGTGTTCATTTTAAAACACAAATGTGGTAAACAACTCACAATTACGTAAAAACTGTGCGGAGGCAATTTAAGAGGTTTGTAGAAGTGACTGACTGAATTACTATTATTTAACTAAAATGGAAACAATCTACTCACATTGTAAGAGAAGGGAAGCCAAATGATGGGCCTAGCTAAGGTCCAAGTTAAACTGTATATCACTAAGTGTAAATAGGACTGAAGTAGTTATTTTGTATCCACTTACAGTAGTAAGCATTTCAAGCAAATAATGACCTTCACAGTTTCAGGGAAAGCTCATTTCTATAATGTGCAAGTTGTGAGTGACTTTGGTCAAGTAATTTAACCTTTGTTACCTGAGCTTAGGTTTCTGTGTCCGTGTGTCCGTGTCCGTGTGTGTGTGTGTGTGTGTGTGTGTGTGTGTGTGTGTGTGTTTGAGGCAGGATCTCACTCTAGCCCAGGCTGACCTGGCTGGCACTCCCTCTCTAGTCCCAGGCTGGCCTTGAACTCATGGAGATCCTCCTACTTCTGCCTCCCAAGTACTGGGATGAAAGGCGTGCACCACCACACCCAGCTCCATGTGCTTTTTTTTTTTTTGTTTTTGGTTTTTCAAGGTAGGGTCTCACTCTGGTCCAGGCTGACCTGGAATTAACTATGTAGTCTCAGGGTGGCCTCAAACTCTCGGCGATCCTCCTACCTCTGCCTCCCAAGTGCTGGGATTAAAGGCGTGCACCACCACGCCCGGCCTGCTCCATGTGCTTTTTGTTGTTGTTTTTCAAAGTAGGATCTTGCTCTAGTCTCAGGCTGGCCTCAAACTCACAGTGATCATCCTGCCTCAGCTTCCCAAGTGCTTGGCTTCCTTATCTTTTAAATAGGGCTAGTAACAGTGCCATGTTTCAGGATTTTTTTTTAAGTATGGCATTTGTTATTGCAGTGGTTCGAATCAGATATCAGATGTCCCCCATATGTCACTCGTGTGTTCTGGATACTAGTTCTCCAGGTGGTGGCATCTGGGCATTGGAGCCTTGCTGGAGGTGTGTTATTGGGGGTGGGTTTAGGGGTGCTATAGCTTGGTCAGGATTTGGCTCACTCTCTTGTTTCAGTTGCCCACCTGCTGTGGCAGAGGTGATGCCCAGCCTCTGCCTCTGCCATCCTCTCCCCTGACATCATGGAGCTTCCATTAGACTGTAAGCCAAAATAAACAGCTTTCCTCCCATCAGCTGCTTCCAGTCCGGTGAGGTGTTTGTCCTAGCAATGAGAAGGCGACTATAACAGTTCCTACCATTCAACATAATCTTAATATTCACTTTGCCTCTGGCATGAACATAGCCATTCCTTTTCCTAACCAGAGACTAAACCCAGAGCCAAAATATGGAAGTCTACTATAGAGGTGCCCTTATAGGAAGGAACCATCTACTCAAATATACATTATATACTGCTTCCTCCTCCCATTTATATTTATTTATTTGTTTTATTTGAGAGAAAGAGGCACAGAGAGAGAGAGAGAGAGGGAGAGAATGGGAACACCAGGACCTCCAGCCACTGCAAATGAACTCCAGATGCATGCACCCCCTTGTGCATCTGGCTTACGTGAGGCCTGGAAAGTTGAACAGGGATCCTTTGGCTTTGTAGGCAAATGCCTTAACCACTAAGCCATCTCTCCAGGCCCTCCTCCTCCTATTTATATCCCCACTCCCCTCCCCCAGGTTTGATGCCTAATTCTCTTCTCTAGGACTTATTTCTTTGGGTCAAGCAGTCCTCTCCTTAAAAGGCCCCCCAAAATGAAAAGGATCACAAAAGCATAATTAAAGCTATTATCACTTTCAGGGCACGCATTTGTGTGATTTTTTTTTTTTCTCTCCCAGACAGACTCACCCACGTACCTGGAAAAGGGTAAAACTGCTCTTTGAAAAGAGCAAAAGGGCAGAGGATACGTTTCACAATCTTGTTTAAGTAAGCTCTGTCAGTTAATCATTTATGAGAGACTGAGGAAATGGTGTCAGTAGTTGCCCCGAGGAGGGGACCCAGGTAGCCAGCTGCCAGAGCGGAGAGGCCTGGACTCTCCATGCACCCTCCACACATTCTAAACTTGTTGGTACAGGCATGCATTATCTGGATGGAAAATTTAATCATTAAAAAGCCTAGATCTGCCAGGTGTGGTGGTGTATGCCTTTAATCCCAGCACTCGGGAGGCAGAGGTAGGAGGATCACCGTGAGTTGAAGGCCACCCTGAGACCACATAGCAAATTCCAGGTCAGCCTGGGCTAGAGTGAGACCCTACTTCAAAAAGACACACACACACACACACACACACACAAAAGCCCAGATACTAGCTGGGTAGCTGGGTGTGGTGACATGTGCCTTTTATCCCAGCCCTCATGGCAGCCTGGGCCTACAGAGTGAGTGCCAGGTCAGCTTGGGCTAGAGTGAGACCCAACCTCAAAACAAACAAACAAACAAACAACAACAACAAAAACCCTAGGTCCTAACCGGCTGCCCCTCGTCCTACGTTGGCTTTTAGATAATTTATTTGCAGGACTCTGACATTTAGGAGTTGACCTTTCTCCCTAAAAAGTGCAGTGGATTCATTTGAAGTAACATGGGCTCCTCAGGCTGACTTATTTGTCTTCTAAGTATTAAATCAATTAAAAATATCTGAAGTCCTGAAGACACACAGGTATTAGAAAAGTAGTATTTTGTACTTACTTTCTGTCTATAGTTTCCTCACTAAAACTTAAGCTTTCTGTACACAAAAGTTATCTAAAGTTTAGAAATCTCTGGAAGCCTGGTTGAGACAAACATTGGCCTTTCATGGGAATACTATCTTTAATTTGGTTCTCAGTTCTTTCTTTTAAGGAAGAAAAATCATTATATAACCTGATACTTTGACTACGAAGGAACTTCTCAAGATTTTTATTAAAAACAAATCGGGGGGGGGGGGAGGGAACTGGAGAGATTGCTCAGTGGTTAAGGCACTTGCCTGTGAACCCTAAGGCCCCAGGTTTGATTCCCCAGGACCCACATAAACTAGATGCCCATGGTAGTGTATGCATCTGGAGTTTGTTTGCAGAGGCTAAAAGCCCTGGCACACCCATTCTGTCTCTCTGTCTTTCTCTCTCTCTCTCTCTCAAATAAATCATAAAATACTTTTTTAAGAAAATACAAGGGACTGAAGTGATGGCTCAGCTGTTGAGGTGCTTTCCTGCAAAGCCTAACAACTTGGGTTAGATTCCCCAGTACCTACGTAAAGTCAGATGCACAAAGTGGCGAATGCATCTGGAGTTCATTTGCAGTATCTGGAGGCTCTGGCATGCCCATTCTCTCTGTGTCTCTTCTCTCTGCTTACAAATAAATAAATAAAAATGTTTTTCTTTTAAAAAAAGAAAGAAAAACAAACAGAACAAAGCTGGGCGTGGTGCTGCACACATATCTTTAATCCCAGCACTTGGGAGGCAGAGGTAGAATGATCGCCATGAGTTCAAGGCCACCCTGAGACTACATAGTGAATTCCAGGTCAGCCTGGAAGCTGGAGCAAGACCCTACCTTTAAAAACAAAAAAAAAAAAAAAAAAAAAGAAAAGAAAAGAAAAGAAAAGAAAGGAAGGAAGGAAGGAAAGAAAATGGAACACAGACACCTCCAAGCTGTCTTCTGACCCCACACACTGCATGCTATATGTGTCTATACATACATGCATACATATATACATAATTATATTTAAAAGAATAAACTATTTTAAAAAGGAGGTATGAAGCCGGGTGTGATGGTACACGCCTTTAACCACAGCACTCAGGGGCAGAGGTAGGAGGATCGCCATGAGTTCGAGGCTACCTTGAGACTACATAGGGTATTCCAGGTCAGCCTGGGCTGGAGCGAGACCCTACCTTGAAAAACCAAAAAAGCCAGGCTTGGTGGCACACGCCTTTAATCCCAGCACTCCACAGGCAGAGGTAGGAGGATCACCAAGAGTTTGAGGCCACCTTGAGATGACATAGTGAATTCTAGGTCAGCCTGGGCTACAGTGAGGCCCTACCTCGAAAACAAACAAAAAAAAAAAAAAAAAGAAGAAGAAGAAGCAAGCAAGAAAGAAAAAGAAAAACCAAAAAAAATTTAAAAAGGTGGTATGGATGGATATGGCAGTTTATAAAAAGAGTTAATCCATTAGGCCATGCAGGGAAAGGTAATGTCTAATATCACAGAGGGAAGGACTGGAGTTTTGAACCAGAACTCAAATCCTGGTTTCACTGGGGTCACTCTAGAACTTTGGCTTATTTATTTAATCTCTCAGAGCCTCTGTTTCATCAGGTTTAAAAGAAGAATAATGATAGTGTTAATTTCAAAGAGTTGATGTGACCATTAATGAAACACATGGCATGAAATCTGGAAGTTTTTGGCAAATGGTGAGCCCCTGATAAATATATAATATTAAGGGGCCGGGTGTGGTGGTGCACACCTTTAATCCCAGCACTGGGGAGGCAGAGAGGTAGGAGGATCACCATGAGTTCGAGGCTAGAGTGAGACTCTACCTCGGAAAACCAAAATAATAATAATAACAACAACAATGACAGTAAACCAAGAACTGGTAGGAGCAGACACAGAGGAAGAAAGAGAGGAAGGAAGAGATGAGTCCCAAGAAAAGGATAACTGTGTACAGAAAAGCAGTCTCTGAATAAAAGAACCTGGCAGGACCAGTGTTGGGAGGTTGGGTGGGGTGGGGAAGACACCGCTGATGCTCCAGAGGCCAGCAGAGCTCAGCTCAATGGGTTCATTGATGCTCAGTGGGTGGGGGGGGAGGAGCTCAACAATTTTATTAAGAGAAGGGACAGGATCAGATTGGAGTTGGCCAACTTGACCTCCGTGTGAGAATGAGATGGAGAGTGAAAGGATAGGAGGTAGGGCGATCAGTGAAGATAATTCAAGAACAATTCCATGGCTGCTCTGGGTTTTCAGTTAGGGAGGCAAGCGTCACAGGAAGGGAAAATGTGCAGAAATTCAAAGAAGGTCTGGAAGTCACCATTTGCTTGTCTGCTCAGCATTTCACTCATCCAGCACCCGCACGTGAAGTCCAGCACTTCTCTTTCATCCGTCCGTTTATCCAATCAGCACGAATACTCAAAGTTACCGTAAACTTGTCTGCTCAGCAATGCATCCAATCATTAGGTCAAACAACCAGCAAACACAAACACCGAAGTTACTGCTCGTGTGTCTGTTCAGCATGTCATTCATTCATTCACTCATTCAAACAACAAACAAGCATCAACACCTAAAGTTCAGCAGCTTATTTACTGGTTGATGAGTAGATTGATGGATGGATTGATTGATCGATTCATTCATTCATTCATTCATTCATTCATTCATTCAGCATCAACACCTGCAAACGGATGCTCTCCCGAAGCAACATGCCCAACCTTGGTTGCCCATATCCTCGCCTGCCTGGAAAGCCCTGGTGACCCAGATCAAGTGCAGTAGCAAAAGTGCTCTGGGGAGAGATCAGGCCAACAACAGCGCTACACAGGTAGAGGAGGATACCTAAAACACGAAGGTGTCATTACTCCTTCAAGGAGTTGTTCTTCCATGACCCATTCGTTGTCAAATGAATAGTAAGAGTCAAAGCTTAGTAAGAGTCCTGTCTATGAACTTCAGGTGGAGATTACACACACACACACACACACACACACACAAATGTTACAACTTTGTGAAATAGGTACTAGTATGCTCCATTCTCAAATGAGAAAGCAAGGGACAGAATTCCAGGCCACAGAACTGAAGTGCTAGGCATGAAACCCAGCCTAATGTGCACAGCCAATATACCATGTGACCGCTGGCGCTGAGGATGTAGCTCAGTGGTACTGTGTTTGCATACTGTGTGCAAGGCCCTTGGTTCAAGCTCGTGCACAGAAAAAGAAAAAAAAAAGAATAAGAGGTTTAGGTGACCTCTGCAGTGTGGGCCACAAAACTGATGTCAGAATGGAGTCAAATTCTGATATTCAAAAGGTATACCTTAAGCCAGGCATGGCGGGGCACACCTTTAGTCCCGGCACTCGGGAGTTAGAGGTAGGAGAAATTGCCTTGAGTTCCAGGTCACCTTGAGACTACATAGTGAATTCCAGGTCTGCCTGGACTAGAGCAAGATACTACCTTGAAAAAAAAAAAAAAAAAAAAGTATCTGGAGAGATGGCTCAATGTTTTTGTCACTAACGATGCAGGTTTGATTCCCCAGTACCCACATAAAGCCAGATGCACAAAGTCATGCATGCTTATGGAGTTTGTTTGCAGTGACTGGAGGCCTTGACACACCCATTCTCTGTCACTCTTCTCTCTATCTCTCTGCTTACAAATAAGTAAATTTGTAAAAAGTAAAATAAATAATAATAATAAAAGGAAAACTAAAATAAATAAATAAAATATATACCTAGAAATCTGGGCCACGGGGAAAGAACACTGCTCACTTTTATATTGGAAAGCTCAAACTTGTAAATGTTATGGCAGGAATACATAATTTATATTACATATGAGTCTATGTGGCTAAATTATAGGTAACAGTCTTAACAGGAAATAACTATTCTCACTGAAGGAGCATCATTAAAAAAAAAAAAAAAAAAAGTTTTAGCCATTGCTGGTGGTGCACACTTTTAATCCCATTCAGGAGGCTGAGGTAGGAAGATCACTGTGAATTCAAGGTCAGGCTGAGGCTACAGAGTAAGTTCCAGGTAAGCAATGGGCTTCAGTGAGACCCTGCACATAAATAAATAGATGATGATTGACTGACTGACAGACGACGGATAGATAGATGGAAAGAAAGAAAGAAAGAAAGAAAGAAAGAAAGAAAGAAAGAAAGAAAGAGAGAGAGAGAAGTGTTTTCAATTTTACCTCACTTTAATAAAGTACTGCTCTTCCATATGGACTAGAACACCCCAGGGCTACATTCCTAATCAGGTTGAAATAGAATGGGGGCACCTCACACCTTCAAAGACTGGAACTGTGTGGCAAAAGCAAGACAAGAGCTAAGAGAAAGAGACCTGTTACTCTTGGATTTTGGCTAAATGAGGTGGGGGGCGCTGATTACCTCAGGGAGAAACAAATGGAAGGCTTATAAACTCGACCATGCAGGGTTCCCTCAGCTAAATAAAGCGACTGTAGAATAACCATGTTGAAATCATAAGCCCTAAGAGGACATTTCCAATACAAACTGAATAAAGACGGGGAAAAATATCCCTCCAGATAGAAAAGAAACCACCTGCATCTTGTTATAGCAGTGGGTGCCAAGAGCCAAGAAGCGTCTCAAGCCTGGGCTCTCCCCGGGCAGTGAGAATGCCAACCAGATGGCATTTTAAAATGTAATTTCACTCTATCTCTCCCCACTAACCTACATGATGTTAACACAATCACGGCCACCGTCACAAGCTGTGGTATTTTAAAGTCGTCACTGTTCTGAGACAACAAAAGCTCTCTTAACTGCTATGAGTTTAAAAATTATGAAATTTGTAAAGCGACCAGGGCTCATGAAACTCACACACCCAACAACAGAGAGAGAGGGAGAGAAGGGAGAAAGCGTTTAAACCTGGCCCATCCACACACGCGTGTGACACACAGCTCACCCCCTCCCCCCAAAAATGTTTTTAAAATCTTCTCCTTAAATACATTCTCCAAGAGTCACTGAACACTACTGAAAAGTAACTCTGGGTGCCCCCAGGTCTCTGGGCACCAGCTGATGTCATCTGGCCCGCCCTGCCCAGAGCTCCGGGCAGAACTGGGGGCGTGTGTGGGGGGGGACCCCCTCCCTATCTTTCTTCCTGGATCAGGGGACCACTCTAGTAGTACCGTCTTGCAGTGTGTACGCTGCCGGTTCGTTTTCACCAACCCCAAAAGCTGGGGCGATGGACAACGCCCCCTACCCTGCACCCCACCCCACCCCCGAGGCCAGCCACCTGCCCGAGTGCACGCCAGCACACGTCATGGAGATCCCAGATCTGTCTTGTCCTGCTAACAGCCAGGAACGGGGGTGGGGGCGTGAACAATGAACTTGTCTGCCTGGGGATCTCCCACGCCCACCCACCCCGCCCTGACCCCCAGCTCCAACCCCCACCCCCATCCCCAGCCGGCCGTGGGAAGTTGGGAACCTGGCCGGGGTGGGGGGTGGGGTGAGGGGAGGAAGGAGGGGGGGTTCCATGCGCGCGCGCGCGCCCGGGCGCATCCCTTCCCCACCCCGGGGGGTCACCTACCTCCTTCCTCCGGCTCGGAGCCCCGGGCCGGGTGATGAGCGCGGTCTCCTCGCACACCACGGCCACGTCCTCCACGAACACGCAGTCGGGGAGGCTCTCGTCGGCCGGCAGCTGCACCACCTGCAGCCCCAGCTTACTGCCCAGCACGCCCACGTAGAGCTGGTGCTGCCGCTCGGCGCGGGCGAAATCCACCTCGTCGCCCGGGGCGTGCCGGAGCGCGTGGCGGCTCAGCGACTCGGGCAGCGCCCGCACCACGGCGTGGGTGGCCCGGCCGAAGACGGCGGGGTGACCGAGGCCGGCCATGGCTCCGGAGCGTAACGGGCCGCGGGGGTGGGGACGGTGAGAACGGGGAGGCGGTGCGGGGAAGAAGTCGCGCGGCTGGCCGGCTCCTCCCTTCCTCGCCTCGCCTTGCCCGCCTGCCAGCGCCCCGGTCGCTCCGCTTGGCAGACGATGAATGTGGTGCACCGGGAGCCCCGCTCGCGCCCGGAGCCCTGCCCGCGCCACTGAGCATGCCCAGAGCTCGGGGCGCAGCCCGCGCTCCCACTCCAGGTCCCAGCCGCTCGACGTCCCGGGGTTTGCAGCAGTCCCCCTGGGGCAGGAGTGAGTGTGTCCTCGGACCGAGGGATACGCCTCTCCACACCTGGGCCTAGGAGTGTGCATTCTGCCACAGGTGCACACCTCACATGGTCCCTACTGGGGAGCAGGGGCCGGGGGCGCTTGGAGAGTGAGCAGTGGTGTAGATAGAACTACTAGACTAATGGAGACTTTAAAAAACAAAAAAGAAGAAAGAAAGAAAAGAAAGAAAGAAAATTATTTATTTACAAGAAGAGAAAGAGGTAGAGAATGAGCACTCCGGAATCTCTTGCCAGTACAAACCAACTACAGATCATGCACCACTTTGTGGGTCCTGAGGAATCGAACCCAGGCCGACAGCAAGCACCTTTAACCATTGAGCCACCTCTTCAGACCTAGACAGGACTTCCTAGTGGTAAGGAGACACACCACAGTGTAATAGTTTTGTACATAAATACTTTGATCTCTTTTCTCACCCACATTGCCTGATAATAAAATGCCATCCACTATGTTCCTGGCATGAAAATCCCTATTTGACTTTCAAAAAATGACCTATTGCTGCAACTCCTGAAAAGCAAGGTTATTATTTTTAAAAAAGCCAGGTGTGGTGACACACACCTTTAATCCCCAGCACTCGGGAAGCAGAGGTAAGGAGGATCTCTGTGAGTTCAAGGCCATTCTGGGTCTACATAGTGAATTCCAGGTCAGCCTGGGCTAGAGTGAGACCCTACCTTGAAATTTTTTTTTTTTTTTCATGCCTGAGAAAAGACGAATCCTTACAGACAGATGTAGACGTATATAGAATGGAGATGTCGCAACTACTTCTGAAAAACACTGGCTCCTCAGGCCCACAAGATAACCAAAACACGGTGAAAATCTGCCTCATACCTCCATGTTGGGTCTGACTCTTGTCTGTCTGTTTTGTGTGTATTTGTTTTTCAGCTGTGTTTTTGTTTGTTGTTTTTATTTTCTGAGGTAGGGTCTCATTCTAGACCAGGCTGACCTGGAACTCACAGCAATCCTCCTACCTCAGTCTCCCCAAAACTGGGCCTAAAGTCCTGCACCACCACATCCCGGCTAGCATCTGACTTTTTTTTTTTTTGGTTTTCGAGGTAGGGTCTTGCTCTAGTCCAGGCTGACCTGGAATTCACTATGTAGTCTCATGCTGGCCTCGAACTCACGGCAATCCTCCTACCTCTACCTCCCAAGTGCTGGGATTAAAGGCGTGCGCCACCACGCCCGGTTCTAGCATCTGACACTTGACTTAGGTCAATCACCTGCTTAACTCCATCTCAGACATGCTAACCTCTCAAGGCATGTCACTCTCTAAACCAGCATACCTAAGGGATCTCAACCCCTTTGAGGCTGAAAGGTGAGCTTTTCTACTGTGGCTTTCACAATGTCCAGTTCCAGATTTCCCAACATGCACGGGAAAGTCTCTAGTCATTGATGTAAACCTTCAGGAACCTTTCTAGGAATGGGGTGTTTTGAAGACATCACCCTCCAGTGAGATTACACCACCCCTCCACACTAGAGCAACCCTGTCATACTCAGTATGGGACTGTTCCATCAAGCAACCGCCCTGAAGGGCTGGAACTGAGGTGATCAAACCATACCTTGGCTAGGACTGCTTCATTATGCACACCTCTTGGCCTCCGTCCCAAGTCTCCTCGTATTTAAACTTAAACTTCATGTCAAAGATGCATGTACAAAGATAGATGTGGGGTCAATGAACCCCTGTATCTGGACTTTCCTAGCTTGGTCACATCGATTAAATCTCATTTCTCAATCTTTAAACACTATTGGCCTCTTCACCTGGTGTTTTGGGACATGTGGCTGAACTTTGTCTGTTGGGACTCCAAAAACCTGGTCTTTTGCCCTAAAAATGGTAATATAAAAAGACCCTTAGAATAGTTTTTCCTGGGTAATCAGTTTTCATGGGGAAAAAAATGTGATTTTAAGAGTGGGCATGATGGGGCTGGAGAGATGGCTTAGCGGTTAAGGCACTTGCCTGAGAAGCCCAAGGACCTAGATTTGATTCCCCAGTACCCACGTAAGCCAGATGCCAAAGTGGTGCATGCATCTGGAGTTCGTTTGCAATAGCTAGAGGCCCTGGCATGCCCATGCTTTCTCTAACTGCTTCTCTTTCTCTTTCTCAAAAAAAATAATAAAAATTTAAGAGTGGGTATGATGGTGCACGCCTTGAATCCCAGAACTCAAGAAGCAGAGGTAAGACCCCCTTCTCAAAAAAAAAAAAAAAAAAGTGATTTTAACATGTTTGTCAGCAAAGCCTACAAGAGGTAGGGGCAAGAAATGGGTGGGTTGTCTCTAAGGTAGTAAGTGTCCATTCACTATGCCACTGTGCACAATGTGACCAGGTGTGGTGGCACATGCCTTTAATCCTAGCACTTGAGAGACCGAGATAGGGGGATTGTTTATGAGTTTGAGGCCAGCCTGGGAATACAGGGTGAATTCCAGGTTAGCCTGGGCTAGAGTGAGACCCTAGCTCAAAAATAATGAAACAACAAAAAACAAGACAAAAGGTTTTTTTTTAAAAAATCACACACAGTGTCAAGTATAGCCTGAGTTAGCCTCTTGACCTTGGCAAACAGCATTCCTAGCTTCCTTCTAGCCTGGCCTTTTTGCAGATTCCTAGACTGCCCGTGTGGAATTCTGTGCTATTGGTGCTGCTCTTCTTCTTTACTTAAGAGTCTGTCCTTTGTTCCAGAAAGATCCAAAACCTCTATTTTTCCTCTCACATATCACAGACTAAAGAGCTCAGGAGTAAAAGATTAAAAAAAAAAAAAAAAACAAGGGGGGTGGAGCTGGAGAGATAGCTTAGTGGGTAAGCACTTGCCTGTGAAGCCCAAGGACCCCAGTTCAAGGCTCGATTCCCCAGGACCCACGTAAGCCAGATGCACAAAGTGGCGCATGCATCTGGAGTTTGTTTGTAGGGGCTGGAGACCCTGGTGTGCGCCATTCTCTCTCTCTCTCTCTCTTCCTGCCTCTTTCTCTCTCACTCTCTCAAGTTAATTAATTAATTAATTAAAAACATAGGGGGAGGGGCTCTGGAGAGATGGCTTAGGGGTTAAGGTGCTTGCCTGGTATACAGAAAGGAAGCAATACTTCTTGTGTGGTCTGATGAGCATGGACTAGGACAGCACTAGGTGCCAGGTGCTAGGCTTCTAAGTGTATTTATTTATTTGAGAGAGAGAGAGAATGGGCACGCCAGGGCCTGCAGCCACTGCAAACGAACTCCAGATGCATGCGCCCCTTGTGCATCTGGCTTACGTGGGTCCTGGGGAATTGAACCTGGGTCCTTTGGCTTTGCAGGCAAATGCCTTAACAGCTAAGCCATCCCTCCAGCCCTGCAGGTTTCTATTTATTGCCCAGAAGGGGATCATTTCCTCAGTAGTCTATTGCCAATGCTCAGTAGCCATCTTGTGAGAATTCTGATCTGTTAGGAAGCAAGTCTGTCTGGGCCATCCTAGAATGGCTGTCCCAGCTGAAACAGGACACGATGGGGTGTGCATCTCTGCCTTCCTCCGAGAGTGACTTGAATTTACAATGGACATAGCATCTCCTAGCTTCTGACATGGAAGAGCTACAGTGAAGGATAGCTCTGACCTTGACCCTGGGAAGAAGACCTGTAAGACCTTCTAGGTTCTATTTCTAAAGCCAAATTCTGAGGAGACCCAGCCTATGATATTTGTACCAGTTTAATGTCAGAAGCCACATATAATGGTGTCTTCAGATGGAGAATTCTCTTAAGCGTTCTAAAGGAGAAATTTGACCCAGGGTAGAATATAGCATGTTGCCCTCTTTTTACTGTGGACTTTACCCAATATTGAGGCTCCATCGACTTCCAGTTGGCTGCCACCCAGCCACCACAATTCATGTTTGTGTCTCATTGAGCTGAAATAACTTGTCTGTCACTCAGTTCCCTCAGCCAAAGTATGAACAGAGCCCTATGTACCACCCTGGGCTCATGCCAGCCTAGCAGGCAATTAAAACCTAAATATCTTCCCCTAGAAATTGGAGTTGGCCATGTCTTTCCATACTGAAATGGCATTGCATGATTTTTTGAAAATCTAATTTTGTCATTATCCCCATTTAATGTCATTTGCCTCATTCCAACTTGTCGAGTTTTGATTCTGTCATCTCGTGCATTATTTATTACTTCTCGTCTGTGCCATCTGAAATTTGATAAGCATGCCTTCTGTCTCCTCTGTGCAGTTGTCAAGAAATGTTAGAATGTGTGTGCTGGGGGAAAGAATAATAAAACACCAAAATCCAATACACTATACTTCATGCGCCTTCAAACTTCAGCAATGAAGGCCTATTCTTAGGAAAGTGGTCTTTATTGAACTTAATACACCTCTGAGTTCATTTTCTCCACTCATAGTCATTCAAAGTTCCCAAGGCCCAACACTGTGCCATTTGCCTCAGAGCCACACAAAAAACACAAAAACATGATCTTTGACCTTGAAGAACTTACACATACAGTCTCTCAGTTCTCTCTCTCCACATGCACGGGCACGCGCGCGCGCACACACACACAATCAAGATGAACAAGGGAGCTTCAACAAGCATACAGAAGGGTATAAACAAAGGGTTACATGCAGCTGAGGGAACGAGCTCTCGCTATAGCGGGTGGAAATAGAAGGAAGTGGCCTTGATTTAGACCTTGAATAATTTTTAGAAAGTGAGTAATTGAAAAAGAGAAAATGAGAATTCGTGCGTGCGTGTGTGTGTGTGTGTGTGTGTGTGTGTGTGTGTGCATGTGCATGCATGTGCACATGTCATGATACATGTAGAGAGGACAGAAGACAACTTCGAGGGTGCTGGTCCTCTCTTCTTTCTTCCACCTTGCTTGATTTTTTTTTTTCATTTCCTTTGATTTTTTGAGGTTCTTGCTCTAGCCCAGGCTGACCTGGAATTCACTATGTAGTCTCAGGCTGGCTTCAAACTCACAGCAATTCTCCTACCTCTGCATCCTGAGTGCTGGGATTAGAGGTGTGCACCACCACATCTGATAATTTATTTATTTTTATTGAGGCAGGAGGGTCTTACTCTAACCCTGGGTGACCTGGAGCTCACTCTGTTGTCGACTAGGCTGACCTCAAACTCAAGAGGATCTGCCTACCTCAGCCTCCAAGTTCTGGAATTAAAGGCATGTGTCACCTTGGTTGGTCTTCTGAGGGGGAGTCCGGTGGTTTTGTTAGGCAGTTAGGCTGCCTGGGACCCAGAAAGAAAATGAGCAGGAATGTCTTTTCTTATCTCTTGCCTAAAGGAGCTCCACAAACAACCTGAGCCCCTCCTGGGAGGGAGGTCCCCTTTCTAAAATTTAAATCTAATCTTGACATGGTGGTTGGTCAAGTTCAGCTCTCAGAACTTGGAGTCATGGCTAACCCCTTCCTGAGACAGCCTCTAGCACAGAGCAGTCAGCTCTCTCTCTGACTCACCTGAGCAGAAGGTAAAGCCCATTACAGTAAGGTTATAAGTATGTTTACAAGGGGTGGGCACACGCTCTGGGTGGGAGTACATTTACAAGGGGAGGGCACACGCTCTGGGTGGGCCACACATCACCCCTGAGCTTCCAGATTCTGATGAGCATCGCTGTCATCTCAGCCCAGCTGGGCTGAGACAAGGGGAGAACCCCGGGATTCCTACTTCCCACATGGGCTCTTTGCCCCCTCTGCCCTCCACATGGCAGGCACCTATTTCTTCCAGGCCCACCAGGTGGGCTCTCAGACCACATGGGTGTGTCTAGTTTCCTTCTCTTTAGTTTGTACTTCCCTAAATAAATAGAGTAATTTAATAATTTTCCTTTTCAGTCTTATTTTACCCAATTCTTTGGTTAAAAGTAGACGTGAATGGGCTAGAGAGATGGCCTAACGGTTAAGCACTTGCCTGTGAAGCCTAAGGACCCTGGTTCGAGGCTCAATTACCCAGCACCCACACACAAGGTGGCACATGCATCTGGAGTTCATTTGTGGTGGCTGGCAGCCCTGGCATGCCCATTCTTTCTCTCTCTCTTTCTCACCCTGCCTCTTTCTCTCTTTGTCTGTGGCTAATAAATAAATAAAAATAAAACAAAATGTTTTTAAGTAGATTTCAAGGAGTCTATTCCTGAACCCCTAACACCCCATTTCACATCTACCAGGTTTGAGACAAGGCCACTCTTGCTTGTCACTGGGAAGGTCAGACTAGCTAACCCTGGTTATGTCTCATTGCTATAGGCAGCCATGTTGGGATTACAAATTTGCTGTTTTGTGCCTAGCTTTATGTGGGTGCTGAAGAGTTGAACTCTGGTTAATAAGCTTTTAACCAATGAGCCATATCCCCAGTTATGAATTCTCTTTTTGTATTTTTGAGACAGAATCTCACATATCCCACATTAGCCACTAACTCACTACGTAGCTGTAAGGTGAATACCTTGAACTTCTGATCCTTCTGGGTCCAGTGCTGGGATTACAGCAGAAATGCCCCCTCACCTGGTTTATATGGTGCTGGGGACTGAACCCAGGCTTGCCTGCACTCTGCCTACGGCGCTACTAAAGCAGTTTAGGATGAATGGTTCCCCAAAGTAAAAGCAGCCAATATCCTTGAGCCTGCCTCTGCAGGCTTCACTTTGCTGGAGGTTGCAGAAGAACTTGGCTTCTATCTCTTGCCTAAAGAGTTCCCTAGATGTGTTTTTCCATAAACAGCCAGAGTCCTAGGAATGAGTTCCTCTTTCCTAGAATTAAAAGATTCCTGGAAAGATTAAACCTGATCCGTGACTGACTAATTCAGCCCCCTTCAGAACTTATAAATGACCCCAGTTTGGGTCTCTAGGTGGGCTTTCCTCCCCTCCTGCTTCCTTTTGGGCAGGAACCCTTCATAATACTTCCTCATTTCTTCTCTTGAGCTAATAAAGTCTCTTTAAATGTTACCTTTTAGCCCATGGATTTCAATTCTTTGAATTCACAAGACAAGAACCCTGGAACTCCCCCAAATTCTTGTATCATATTGGTACATTGGCAAGGAACCCCAAAATTCTGGTTTCATTACATTCCCTAGCCCGGACATAGTGAGATGTCTACAGAAAGCTATGTGCAAGAGCCAGAGGCTCACTTAAGGAACAAGAAATAGTTCATCTCAGGTATTGGGTTAACTCTAGCTGCTGACATCATAAAAACAGAACCACTCTCTTCACAGTAACAGCAAAACCACTCCCAGTCATGGCTCCAAGCGGATAGAAGCTTCTCTTTGGGTCATAGAAAGTCCAGTCCTGATAGGAAGCATTTGCATTCTTCTATGCACCCTGGGTTTCCAGGCCTTCACCACGCTGCAGGAAAGGAAAAGCTCACACAGCAGCAGTTGTGAAAGGTTTAACAGGCCAGGTGTGGAAGGGATACACACCACCTCTGCTCACACTCCACTGGCTAACATTTCCCTCCTGCAGCAACAACAGCCATGGGGGATGGCCTGGAAGACATAGTCTCTCTGGTCCCAAAAAGAAAGGAAAGAGGTTAGGGAGGCAGCTAGCTAGTTTCTGCCCGAGTCAGTGGAGGAAAATGGGAAACAGGTGTAAAGATGGGCTAAGCTTTGTCATCACATGAGCAACAGAGAGACATATGTTATGGAAATTAAGAGCCAGGTTCTGGAGCCAGACTGCGCGGGCGAAAGCTAAGCTTTGCTGTTTCCTTGCTGGATGATCTTAGACATCTTACTTAAAAGCATTTAACTCAGTCTTATGCTCATCTATAAAAAAAAAAAAAAAAAAGAACCCAGTTTCATAGGGTTATTTTGAAGGTATTATTAAGCAGAGTGCTTTAAAAATATTTTATTTTTTTGTTGTTGTTGTTTTGTTTTTTTGAGGTAGGGTTTCACTCTAGCCTAGGCTGACCTGGAATTTACTATGTAGTCTCAGGGTGGCCTTGAACTCATGGTGATCCTCCTACCTCTGCCTCCCGTGTGCTGGGATTAAAGGTGTGCGCCGCCATGCCTGACCTCATCTGAGATTTTTACAAAATATTTGATTCATCTATTTGTTTGAGAAAGAGGGAAAGAGGCAGATAGAGAGAGAGAATGGGCACACCAGAGCCTCTAGCCATTGCAAATAAATTCCAGATGCATGTGCCACTTGTGCATCTGGCTTATGTGGGTACTGAAGAATCGAACCTGGGTCCTTATACTTCTCAGGAAAGTGTCTTAACCACCAAGCCATCTCTCACCTGGGATTTTACTCATTAAACAACTATTTGCTAAACAGCAATAGTATGTGGGGTGGAGGAATACATATATTGTAAGTGGGTGAGGCATGGATTTTGGATGCAGACACCCCTAACTTTGATTCCTAGTCTCGCTGTATTGTATAACCTAGGTTTGCTTAAAACCTATCAGTTTCTGTGTTTTGTTTGCTTGCTTGCTTGTTTGCTTTTTTTTTTTTTTTTTTTTTTTTGAGAGAGACACAGAGAGAGACAGAGAGGGAGAGGAAGACAGATAGAGATGGGTGCGCCAGCAGCCTCTCAGCCGCTGCAAATGAAATCCAGATGTGTGCGCCCCCTTGAGGTCAAGTGCAGCATTGCGTCCTTGCATCACTTTGCATCTGGCTAAACGTGGGACCTGGAGATTGGAACCACTGGAGATTGGAACCAGCGTTCATAGGCTTAGGAGGCAGGCGCCTTAACCGCTAAGCCATCTCTCCAGCCCACTTGTTTGCTTTTTGAGGTAGCGTCTTGCTCTAGCTCAGGCTGACCTGGAATTCATTATGTATTCTCAGGCTGGCCTTGAACTCACAGTGATCCTCCTACTTTGGCCTCCGAGGGCTGGGATTAAAGGCGTGCGCCACCACGCCTGGCTTGTTTCCATTTTCCTATAAGCCTCAGAGGCTGGAACCTGCACGGACTGTGTTACTGAAATCCCATTTTTATTAGGCTTTCCCAGTGGAGAAAGGTGACACTTATAAAGGAGACAGGAGAAAAGAGAAGACACGCTGATGTATGTATTCTTCTGGCTCCCTTCCTGCCTTGTCATGCGTCCAGCAACAGCAGCACCCTTCTACAGCCATGGCTTCTATGGTGAACCCTCAGTGGGATGCTCATCATGCCATTTGCTCTCATGATCCCCTACCAAGAAGTGGGCATGGGCTCGTCTCTGGAGGCTCAATGTTTCTTGTTAGTTCCCTTGTTACTTCTGTCCATAACTCCTAAAAACATCCCCTTCGTTAAGCTTCAAAGTCTAGTTATATATGTCATTTCCTTTTAACATGAGATGAGTCACTAGAATTTATGTGTGAAGTGAAAATTGGAGCTGTTGTGAAGCTGAAATGTGACCAGCATGTACAAAGGACTGTCTTATTGTTCGGGGCACATGCAGCCCCTAATATGAACAGCCACTGTGCTCTTATCCCTGCACTGTGGTCAACACTAGAGTTTCCATCTCCGCCTCTGTAAAATGCCCATACAGACACTGTCAAAATCCCAGCCTTTTAAGTGAGAAAACCTACACAGTGCCATTCTCCAGTGACGGAACACCTTGAGCACTCCGCAGTGCCCTTCAGAACTCAACCTGCTCTCCTCCCCATCTCTTCCCCCACAAACAGCACAGCACGTCCCTTCTCTGCATTTCCACCACGTCCTCCACATTCTGTTTCTTGGCTACTTCTCAGCTCCTCTAGCCAAGGGAAATAGCCCACTGTCGCTGCCATCACCCACCTCATTACAACCACATCAGAGGCTAATGAGATGGCGTTTTCTGAAAAGCACTGAGTGCCAATAACTGTTGGATTTTAACAAGAAGTTTGTGATGTCGTGGATAAAGAGATGGCTATATGCTAAGGGGAACGTCGCCCCAAACTTTCATAATTTGTGTGTGGGTGGGAGGGGTGGTCAGGTAAAGGTAAGGTCTCACTCAAGCCCAGGCTGACCTGGAACTCACTCTGTAGTGCCAGGCTGGCCTTGAACTCAAAGAAATCCTACTTCTGCTTCCTGAGTGCTAGGATTAAAGGTGTGTACCACAACAATTGGTCCATAATTCTTTCTCCAGTTTTCCAAAGCTTTTGTGATATTATCATTCCAACGTATTTTTCATGACTATTTCATACTTAAATGTACAGCATAGGGGAAGAAACAGCCTGAAGGGAAAGACTTTCCAATGTTGAGGTAATGCAAATGTACATAATGTATTTATTTTCATTGGTGGGAGAGAAAGAATAGGCACCCCAAGGCCTCCATCCACTGCAAACGAACTCCAGATGCATGCGCCACTTTGTGCACCTGGCTTTATGTGGGTTCTGGGGAATCAAACACAGATTGTTGGGCTTTGCAGGCAAGTGCTTAACTGCAATCTTAACTATAATCTCTTTTTTACATTTAAATGGTGCTACATCTCTATATGTATATACAGCCATGCACACACTACAGGGTTTTCTGTGAAATGAAGGGACTTCATTTGCTTATGAAGAACAAGGACCTGTCAGGTGGGAAGCACCAGAGAATCACACTTGCTCTGTGTGGATGTGCACACTTGTTTTAACGTCATGTTGGCACACACCTGTCCCAGGAACTCTCCTTCTTTGCTTTCTCTTGCCTTCTTTTCTTTCATGGGTTTATCCCTGCCTCTTCCATTGCTTTTCTCCCACCTTGACATGTCTTGCTAATCTGAGCCCATGATTTCTTTTTTTTTTTAATTAATTAATTTATTTATTGACAACTTCTTTAATTGTAGACAATATCCCATGGTACTTCCCTCCCTCCCCCCCCACTTTCCCCTTTGAAACTTCACTCTCCATCATATCCCCTCCCCCTCTCTCAATCAGTCTCTTTTTTATTTTGATGTCATGATCTTTTCCTCCTATTAGGATGGTCTTGTGTAGGTAGTGTCAGGCACTGTGAGGTCATGGATATCCAGGCCATTTTGTGTCTGGAGGAGCATGTTGTAAGGAGTCTTACCCTTCCTTTGGCTCTTACATTCTTTCCGCCCCCTCTTCTGCAATGGACCCTGAGCCTTGGAAGGTGGGTTTGAGATGTTTCAGGGCTGAGCACTCCTCTGTCCCTTCTTCTCAGCACCATGGTGCCTTCTGAGTCATCCCAAGGTTGCCACCATCTGAAAAGAGAAGCTTCTCTAACCAAAAACGAGACATTAAGAGACATTAATGGACATTAAGAGAAGTGCTTACTGGGCAGTTTGGTGAGCATAGTCTATACATTTAGCAAGACACCAGCAGACATTACACCCTTAGGGCTCATGACTACCCCTGTCTTATGTTTTCAGTATCAGGGATGTGTTCCCTCTCATGGAGCGGGCCTCCAGTCCAATTAGAGAGCAGTTGGTTTCCCCCATAACAGATATGCCACTATTGCACCCATTGTGAGCCCATGATTTCAATAACAATGGCACAAACCTTCATTTCAAACTCACAGCAATTCCCCTACCTCTGCCTCCTGATTGTTGGGAAGCATGCGTCACCACACCTGGCATCTCTTTCCTTTTCTTTTTTCAAATATTTTGTGTATTTATTTTATTTGACAAAGGAGAGAGAGAGAGGCAGATAGACACAGAGAGAATGGGTACACCAGGGCTTCCAGCCACTGCAAACAAACTCCAGATGCTGTACCATCCTGTGCATCTGGCTTTATGGGTACTGGAGAATTGAACCCAGGTACTTAGTAGGCTTCACAGGCAAGCACCTTAACTGCTGAGCTATCTCTCCAGCGCTCTCTCTTTTTCCAATCACCATCCTTTCTATACAGGGAGTCACATAAGCCAGTGATCTATACAGGCGTCCTTCCCTTCCATCTTCTTCATCTTCACATTTAATCAATAACATCTTCTGGCAGATCTATGGCCTGGCATGGCTCAAATCCATCCATGTCTTTCCATCCACACTCACTGCCAGCAGGAAGTTCTGAACTGTTGGCTTCCTGGATTACTGCCACTGTTCTCTTTCCCAAAGTCCTTTTTCCAAGTTGCAGGTCTGGCTGTGCCACTCTCCTGCTAAGTACTTCAGTGGCTTCCACTCCCCTTGGGTGTGACCCACAAGACACCCCACTCCCCCATGATATGGCTTCTCCCAACTCTCCAGCCATCCACTCTGGCCACTTCCCCACTCCATTCTTACATTCTTACTTAGGCCTCTGTGCATGGTGTTCTGTTTCCTGGAAAGTGTGTGTCATAATGAAACCCATTCTTTTGTGCAAATGACATGCTAAAATAAAATTTTTAAAAAAAGTCAGTGAAGGCAGCACACATTCCACAAAGCCCTCCCTGACTCCCACATGCTGGATGACGTGCCTGCTCCCTGTTCTTACTGCTGTCACACGAGGCTGCATAGCTTGCTAGTCTGAGGAGCTCTTGGCAAACAGGCACTTTTTTTTTAAATTACTGAATCTCCACTTCAGGTACTTAGAGCATGGTTTAGTCAACACAGAGATGACATTCTCTTCTCCTTTCAGTCTACCTTCCCAAGAATGAGTTTTGTTTAATATTTTATTTTATTTTATTTTATTATTTCTTTATTTGAGAGAGAAAGAGAGAGAGAGAGAGAGAGAGCAAGGCAGATAGAGAATGGGCATGCCAGGGCCTTCAGCCATTGCAAACAAACTCCAGATGTCTGTGCTACCTTGTGTATCTGGCTTACATGGGTCCTGGGGAAATGAACCTGGGTCCTTTGCCTTTGTAGGCAAGGCAAACACCTTAACTGCTAAGCGAGCTCTCCACTATGAACGCTGGAGTGTAAACAGGAAAACGCACTCTGTGAGCGGGGTGTGGTGGAGCACGCCTTTAGTCCAGCCCTTGGGAGGCAGAAGTAGGAGGATCATTGTGAGTTAGAGGGCAGCAGGGCAGCCTGGGACTATATAGCAAGTTTCAGGTCAGCCTGGGCTAGAATGAGACCCTACTTCAAAAAAAGAAAGATAAAAGCCGGGCATGGTGGTGCACGCCTTTAATCCCAGCACTCAGGAGGCAGAGGTAGGAGGATCGCCATGAGTTTGAGGCCACCCTGAAACTGCATAGTGAATTCCAGGTCATCCTTAGACAGAGTGACACCCTACCTTGAAAAACCAAAAGAAAGAAAGAAGAAAAAGAAAGAAAAAGAAAGAAGGAAAGGAAGAAAGAAGGAAGGAAAGAAAGAAAGAAAGAAAGAAAACGGAAAGAGAGAGAGAAAGCAAGCAAGCAAAACAAATCACACTCTAGTGGTATGATAGAACGTAGTTTAAATGTAAATCAAGGTCATCCCATGCCAGAAGATCTAACTCTGTGTATTATATATAACCCATACAAAGTGTAATACATGTGTGTGTTTTTGTGTATGTATTAGAATTTTTTTAAAAGCTAGCTTTTAAAAAAATTATTTATTTATTTGCAAACAGAGAAAGAGAGATAGAAGAGAGACAGACAGACAGAGAATGGACACGCCAGAGCCCGTAGCCACTGCAAATGAACTCTATATACATGTGCCCCTTGTGCATCTGGCTCATGTGGGTCCTGGGGAATTGAACCAAGGTCCTTTGGCTTTGCAGACAAATGCCCTAACCATTAAGCTATCTCTCCAGCCCTGTATTAGAATTTTTATGTGAAAGCTAGATAAAAATCACAATTTGTGTTCACACTGGTTATTTAAGTAACATGTTATTATATTTTTTGGAAATTTATGTTAATATCACAACCATCATTAAAATATGCAAAATAGGGCTGTGGAGAGATGGCTAAGCAGTTAAGGTGTTTGCCTGCAAAGCCAAAGGATCCCGGTTCGACTCTCCAGGCCCCACGTAAGCCAGATGCATAAGGGGGTGTGGTAGTTTGAATAGATGGCCCCCAAAATATTCAGTGTTTTGTTAGTTTGTTGTTTGCATCTGCATCCACCTGGCTGGAGGCAGTGTCACTGGGTGGATATTAAGGTGTGGTGGTGGGTTTAGGATTTCAATCTAACAATATGCCAAGTGTGCCTAGCTGAGGTTCCTGGGTTGTGCTGTTGCTGTGTTTTGTCTTGTGAAGACAGGAAAGGCCATTGTGGAACTTCCCTGGATCTGTAAGCTTTAAATATCCCTTCCTCCATAACTGTTTGGTCCTGTCTCAGAAACCTGGCAGGCCAGCATGCATCTGGAGTTCTTTGCTGGCATTATGGAACTTCCCCTCTGGATCTAAATAAATAAAATATAATTTTTTTAAAATATTTTATTTTTATTTATTTATTCATTTGAGAGAGAGAGGTCTGGAAGTTCATCTCAGAGAACCTGAATGCTGTCTGGGCCTCAGCCACATGCATCTGGAGCATTCTTTGCATCTGGCTTACGGGGAGAATCCCTGGGGATCCTTAGGCTTCACAGGCTCCCTCTTTAACTCTCAAATAAATAAATAAAATATATTTTTTAAAAATCTTTTTAAAATATGCAAAATAAAAAAGGCTGTGCAGATTACCCCTAATTTACTCTATTAGAATATTTTATACTTTTATCCTATAGTATGTTGGCTTCAAGTCTCTCTGCAGTTCTTAAGTTATTTTATTGCATTTGATGTAACTGAAAAGGCTAATTAACAATGCCATCTGCCAGTGTAAAAGTGAAAGAAAATCAGAAGGTCTTCTTTTTATCTATTTATTTATTTATTTATTTATTTATTTATTTATTTATTTTGGTGTTTCGAGGTAGGGTCTCACTCTGGCCCAGCAGAAGGTCTTCTTTTTATGGAAGAAGTTTTCAAAAGTATATAAAAAAAGAAAAGAGATTGTCTTGGAAATAGTCCCCCCCCCTTGTTGGAATACTATGACAGAAAAACACCATTTTAGGGGGAAATTGGACAAGAATATTATGTTTAAAAAAATCAGAATTGTTGGGCTGGAGAGATGGCTTAGTGGTTAAGGTGCTTGTCTGCAAAGCCAAAGGACCCAGGTTCAATTCCCCAGGACCCACATAAAGCCAGATGCACAAGGTGATACATGTGTCTAGAGTTCAATGGCAGTGGCTGGAGGCCCTGGTATACCTGTTCTCTCTCTCTCTCTTTTCTCTCAAATAAATAAATAAATAAATAAATAAATAAATAAATAAAAAATCAGAATTGCTCTTTTATTAAAAAAAAATTCACGGGTTCCCACATGGCATACTTCTTTAAGAAAGCAGAGTTTGACTTTAATTTACTTTTTACCAAGAACTCATCCTGACAATTAATTTAGGGATCATCCTTTCAGTGCAACTACCCTTTTTCATTGTGATTTATTTGGTGTTTCTAGAGCTTTATAATATTGCCTGCCTTGTTACAATATTGCTCTGATTTTCAGAGATGGTCATTGACAGATAAACTGGAGATTGAGGACGTGGTTGGGCATTGTCAGGGAGGATTAATGGTGGCCAGTTGATGAAAAGCAGGCTTCAACATTTGCAGGACCTTCTTCCGGACTTTATGTTACCAGACAATACTATATTCTATATAAGTCTGTATTATTTTATAATCTTAATTCTAAGAGAGACTTCAAAACTACTATATCCTTTAAATGAAATTATACTTTCATTGCCCCTTTGAAAGTTTAAACAGTTTTTTTCCTTTGGTTGTTTGAAGTAGGGTCTCACAGTAGCCCAGGCTGACCTAGAATTCAGGGTGGTCTCAAACTCATGACAATCCTCCTACCTCTGCCTCTTGAGTGCTGGGACCAAAGGTATGTTCCACCACGCCTGGCTGTTTAAACAATTTTCTTGTCTTTTTTTTTTTTTTTTTTTTTTTTTTTTTGAGGTAGGATCTCCCTCTAGCCCAGGCTGACCTTGAATTCTCAGGGTGGCCTTGAACTCATGGCGACCTTCCTACCTCTGCCTCCTGAGTACTGGGATTAAAGGCATGAGCTACCACATCTGGCAAAACAAAACATTTTTTAATATTATTTTGCATTTTCCTTTTGTTTGTTTGTTTCTTTGTTTTTGTTTTTTGAGGTAGGGTTTCACTCTAGCCCAGCCTGACTTGGAGTTCACTATGTAGTCTCAGGGTGGCCTTGAACTCACTGCAATCCTCCTACCTCTGCCTCCCAAATGCTGATACTAAAGGGTGTGTTTCCCTTTTTAAGACTTGGGGTTTGCTATCTATAGCCCGAGAGGTACGTAATAGCCAGAAAGCTTAAAGTAGTTAACAATGGGAGATGATTTTTCTTCTGTCCTGTTTTTCTTTTATCCAGACACCAGAAGGAATTAGACCAATTAGATGAACATTCATATCACCAGGGTCAGTTTTTGCTCCACTGACTGGTCACTGAGTGTTATGACTGTGGTCTCTGGTCTGAGAGGAGAGCAGTTCTGTCCACAAATCAGAACAAGCAGTGTCTGTGTAAATGTTGGGGTCCCAGGCATCTGGCGGTGGGGGGGGGGGTCCGGGTGAGGATCATCGGAATACCATACACCTAGAGAGCTCAGTTTGCTCTGAGATCCTGCTCAGTCCCGTCAGAGTGACAAGGGTGCTCTGGCTCCATCTGCTTGACCTTGTTTGAGAAAAGTCCTCCAGTCCTGGGAGGGTTCACACACACCCGGTTTAAGAGGTTTCCAGAAATGCTTGTAAGCACTGGATGCACATGAAACCTAAGCAGACAATTTCTTCTTATTACTCTTATCTTACTTCAAGTTTTCAATAACTTTTTAAAAATATGTTTTATTTATTTATTTGAGAGAGAAAAAGAGGGAGAGAGAGAGAGAGAGAATGGGCGCACCAGCGCTTCCAGCCACTGCAAACGAACTCCAGATGCATGTGCCACCTTGTGCATCTGGCTTACATGCGTCCTGGGGAATCGAACAGGGATCCTTTGGCTTTGCAAGCAAGTGCCTTAACCACTAAGCCATCTTTCCAGCCCCAACTTTTTTCTTTTTTTTTTTTTGAGGTAGGGTCTCACTCTAGCCTAGGCTGGCCCAGAATACACTATGTAGTCTCAGGTTGCTCTGAGATCCTGCTTAGTCACAAACTCACAGTGATCCTCCTACCTCTGCCTCCTGAGTGCTGGGATTAAAGGCGTGAGCCACCACACCTGGCTTCAATAACTTTTATTACAGTATGTTGTTATAATTGCTCCATCTTATATGGGTCTGTATAGGAAAAATAGTATATGAAGTGTTGAGCACTCTCTATAGTTTCAGGAATCTGCAGAAGGTTGTGTGATGTAGCCCTCAGAAAGGGAGAACGACTGTCGGCTGCCATTTCTGCTTCTTATTCCCGTCCGTCTCCTTCTCCGGCTTATCTCACTGTTCCTAACAGACATTCAATGAAATCCAAAGAGCACATGTCTACTTTCCCGTAGGAGCAACTGTGAGCAATTAGAAGAGAAAACAGAGCATGTGACAAAACAGCTACTTTTGTAGAAATGTGGGAGAACTAAATCATTGTCGATGGCTCAACACTTCTGTCAGTTGATTAAACTGTGACACAGTTAAAATTCATTCTCGGAATCCTCGCGTGCTCCACGCTCCCCCTCCCACACCCTCAGCAATTCCCAGTCTCATTGTTGCCTCTCTCAGCCAGCCTAGAAGAGCCAAACGTGGGACTCTGGAGTTCATTCCTTCAGATTCTCCTCAGTGTCTAAACCTATTAAACCCATTTGGAATATTAGATAAAAATAGTCAATTCAGTGCTTTTATGTTGGAGCGATTGTTCGAGGCATTGTGATTATTGAACACTTTGACTTTCATCATTTTAAAAATTGGAAATAACTGGAACTCTCTACAATAAAGGAATAGTATCTGTGAGACACTCTGTAACCATTAAAAATATTTTTGAAGCTGGGCGTGGTGGCGCACGCCTTTAATCCCAGCATTGGGGTGGCAGAGGTAGGAGGATGGCTGTAAATTCAAGGCCACCCTGAGACTACATAGTTAATTCTAGGTCAGCTTGGGTCAGAGTGAGACCCTATCTCAGAAAACCAAAAAAAAAAAAAAAAAAAAAAAAAAATGGTTTTTGAGGGCTGGAGAGATGGCTTAGCGGTTAAGGCACTTGCCTGTGAAGCCTAAGAATGCATGTTTGAATCTCCAGGTCCCATGTAGCCAGAGGCAGTGACACAAGCACATAATGTTACACATGTGCACAAGAGGGCACATGCATTTGGAGATTGTTCTCAGCAGCTGAAAGGCCCTGTCACACACATTCTCTCTCTCTCCCTGCCTCTTTCTTTGTCTCAAAAAAAAAAAAAAAAAAAAAAAAAAAAAAAAAGCTGGGCGTGGTGGCGCACTCCTTTAATCCCAGCACTGGGGAGGCAGAGGTAGGAGGATCACCATGAGTTCAAGGCCAGCCTGAGACTACATAGTGAATTCCAGGTCAGCCTGGGCTAGAGTGAGACCTTACCTTGGAAAGAAACAAAAAACTAAAAATTAAAAATAATTGTTCTTGAAGAGCCAACTGCCTACTCATCTGCCCAGGCCCAAAAGTCACTTTATCACTGAGTGAGGACACAAATACAGCTCTCAGGGCTAGCCTGAAGACCAGCTCCAGGGAGATGATGACAGACACTGCGGTCACTCAAACATCATCAAAACAGATTCAGAGGCTACAGAGAAACCAATACTAAATCAGATCCCTATCTGGCCCACGAAGGCTCAGGGACCATTGTGAAAGGGGGAGGGGGTGAAAAGATGACAAGAGCCTGACAGTGGGTGGGAACAGCCCCCCTCACCCTTCCTGCCACCCACTGACCGAGGTCTCTTGGTGCTGACACCAAATACCAATAAGCCCACAGAAGAATGCTTTAGAGAGGGCCGGGCTTGGTGGTGCACGCCTTTAATCCCAGCAATCAGAAGGCAGAGGTAGGAGGATTGGTAGGTGTCTGAGGCCAGCCTGAGGCTACAGAGTGAGTTCCAGATCAGCTGCAGTGAGACCGTCTTACAAAACAAACAAATTTCTTTCTGGAAGAGTTGTAAGTCTAGTCCAAATTGAGAGATTGAAAATTATTGCTGTTATCCTAAGCGTTACATACAACATGTCATAAGAACTATCTACCTATATGGATTATTGGAGATTTAATGTGATACCATCACCACCTTTGATTTTTCAGAAGTTTCTAGTGTTTTAACCAATCTTTATACAAAATTTTTAGTGCCAGGTGTACTGCAAATTTAAGCATTTATTTGTATAATTTTTTCAGAATTGTCTTTATTTATTTGAGAGAGAGAGAGAGAGAGAGAGAGATAGGCAGGGAGAGAGAGAGAATGGACACTCCAGGGCCTCCGGCTGCTGCAAATGAACTCCAGATGTGTGTGCTCCCTTGTGCATCTGGCTGATGTGGCTCCTGGAGAAATGAACCTGGATCCTTTGGCTTTGCAGGCAAAGGCTTTAACCACTAAGCCATTTCTCCAGCCCCCAAATTTAAGCATTAAAAAAAATTAATTTATTTTTATTTATTTACGTGTGTGTGTTTGTGTATGTGTGTGTAAGTGTGCCAGACACACTGCAAATGGAACACCAGATGCTTGTACCACATTTTACATCTGCCTTTACATAGATGGCTGAGGAATTGAACTCAGGCCAGCAGGCTTTTCAAGCTATCACCTCGCTCCACTGAACCATCTCTCCAGCCTCAAGGACTTTTAAGTTTACGGAAATAAGGCTGTAAGTACATCTGTTTCCTAGCACCCAGGTGATTCTGGGACACCAGTCCATGATTAAACATAATCAAGTGCCCATGGAGATGAATGAGGGTTGTAAGGGTTCATATTAATGTTGGACATCCAAATTTGTTTCTAAAACACACTGCATTTCAGAGCCCTTGGCATTTTGGGAAAATTTGGAGAAATTGGGGGTGGGGTCAGAGCCTGTGGAGAGGCATTGTTCCCTCCCATGTTCACCTTTCACTCATTCAACCCAACTCTTGCTTTGGCTGTGTGGATCAAAACGAAAACTGTTTTTTAATTTTTAATTTTTTTGGTTTTTCGAGGTCGGGTCTTGCTCTAGCCCAGGCTGACCTGGAATTCACTATATAGTCTCACGGTAGCCTCGAACTCTGGCCATCCTCCTACCTCTGCTTCCCTGGTGCTGGGATTAAAGGCATGTGCCACCATGCCCGGCTAAAATTAAAACACTTATTACAACATGTTTGATCACATTTCCATGCAGTGGGAGAAAAAAGTGGCTTAATCCCATGTCTTGAAGACACAAGTAACTAAAGGGGCAGGGGCTTTGTTGGAGGAAAAAGAAATAATTGATTTTCAAGTCTTTAAAACATAACAAGAAATATGTGGGTCATCTATGCAAAACTAAAATGAATAGAACTGGGAAAATGCAGTTCCTGGTGCATTTTAAGGTTGTCTTTAGGTCAAACATTTCAAATCTCTCTCGGAAGATGTGGCTTCAGAACTACAACGTAAGACGGCTGAGTTTACTGATGTCTTGGCCAGTTCAGGAGAATTTTTTTTTTTGAGATAGGGTCTCCCTCTAGCCCAGGCTGACCTGGAATTTACTCTGTAGTCTCAGGGTGGCCTCGAACTCATGGTGATCCTCCTACCTCTGCCTCCCAAGAGCTCGGATCAAAGGCGTGTGCCACCACGCCCAGCTCTATTTCAGGAGAAATTTTTATGTTTGTGTTGTCTGTGTATATATCTACCTACTTTAATATAGAAGATATACATTTTGTATTATAAAATGGTTTTCTTATTTTTTTGTGGCATAATGAATTATATGCCGTGTCTGAGCTAATATTGCATACCACTGAGGACAAGTAGCAATTCCCATGAAGTGACAGATAAGCGGTTTTAGGGCAAAAATTCTGCCAAGAATGACTCATTTGAAATCGACCTTGACAGTTTTCTGCTGACAAGGCGGGCAGAAGGGAAGACTAGAACAAAGGTTAAAATCTTTAGTTCTAAAATCTGCTTTGGCGTGAAGTCTTGCTCCTCTGAGCTCTGCTCGTGCATCAAGATGAGCCGTTTTGTTTTCTCACATGCACAGAACTCCTGTCACACCAGACACACAGAGCTTTGGGCAGAAGTGGGAATCTCTCCCTGGGCCTACATACAATCAGCCAATGTGCATTGATTTATTGCTATAAGTTGACCATCAAGACCTAAATTCCACAAGAATCTCTAAAACACAGTTCAACAAACATTACTTCCTCCTCTCTCTCTCTCTTACCCTATTGCCAGAGCTACTCATGTAGAATGGGCCCACCAGGGCCTCTAGCCACTGCAGAAGAACTCCAGCCTCACTTGCCACTCACATGTAGAAAATTGGTTCATTTCTATAGGCCTGGGCAATAGGCCTGTAATCCTAGCTGCCCAGAGGCTGAGGAAGGTGAATTGCCAAGTTCAAGACCAGCCTGAACTATGGAGTAAGTTCAAGGCTAGCTTGAGTAACTTAGTATAACCCTACTTCAAAATAAACAGTGGAGGGCTGGAGAGATTGCTTAGTGGTTAAGGCATTTGCCTGCAAAGCCAAGGGATCACAGTTCGATTCTCCAGGACCCATGTAAGCCAGATGCACAAGGGGGTGCATGCATCTGGAGTTCGCTTGCAGTGGCTGGAGGCCCTGGAGCACCCATTCTCTCTCTCTGCCTCTTTCTCTTAAATAAATAAATAAATAAATAAATAAATAAATAAATAAATAAATAAATAAAATATATTAAAAATAAACAGTGGAAAAAAAGCAGGGTGGGGAGTGCTAAGGATATAGCTCAGTGATAAAGTGCTTGCTTAGCATGTGTGAAGCCCTGGGCTCAATCTCCAGTATTGGAGGGAAAAGGAAAACAGAATAAAAAAAAAAAAAAATTTTAAATAAATAAATAAATAAATAAATAAATAAATAAATAAATAGAAGAGAGACTAAGCCGGGCATGGTGGTGCATGCCTTTAACCCCAGCACTTGGGAGGCAGAGGTAGAATTGCTGTGAGTTTGAGGTCACCCTGAGACTACATAGTGAATTCCAGCTCAGCCCAAGCTAGACCCTACCTCAAAAAACTTAAAAAGAGAGAGAGAGACTGATTGAGAAGGGGAGGAGGGGATATGATGGAGACTGGAGTTTCAAGTGGGGGGGAGGTAAGGAATTACCATGGGAAATTGTCTACAATTATGGAACTTGTCAATAAAAAAAAAAATGGAAAAAGGAAACAGAAAAGAAAGCAAAGAGAGGAGGGAAAGAGGCTAATTTGACCTCTCCTGAATACCCTTTCTGCCTCTAACTGGCATCATAAAACTAAATGTCACTCTTGAGCAAAAGCAGGTGAGCAATAGAAGGGACACATATATGCTGTGAGTCACTGGAAGTGGGCAATTTCCAACATTTCCATCCGTGCTTAACATAATGCTAAACTCCCTAACTGACATAGGGTTATGAGGAGCAAATCAGAGCCGCGGTCACTGTATTCCATTGTTAAGTTCACATTTCATCAACATGCTTTAGATTCCTGCCTTCATCATCATGACATTAAAACAAATGCTACTGGGGGTAGAATTGTTGTGAGCATGTGTGAAGCCCTGGGCTCAATCTCCAGTATTGGAGGGAAAAGGAAAACAGAATTAAAAAAAATAAAAATTTTAAATAAATAAATAAATAAATAAATAAAAAGAGAGACTAAGCCGGGCATGGTGGTGCATGCCTTTAACCCCAGCACTTGGGAGGCAGAGGTAGAATTGCTGTGAGTTTGAGGTCACCCTGAGACTACATAGTGAATTCCAGCTCAGCCCAAGCTAGACCCTACCTCAAAAAACTTAAAAGAGAGAGAGAGACTGATTGAGAAGGGGAGGAGGGGATATGATGGAGACTGGAGTTTCAAGTGGGGGGGAGGTAAGGAATTACCATGGGAAATTGTCTACAATTATGGAACTTGTCAATAAAAAAAAATGGAAAAAGGAAACAGAAAAGAAAGCAAAGAGAGGAGGGAAAGAGGCTAATTTGACCTCTCCTGAATACCCTTTCTGCCTCTAACTGGCATCATAAAAATAAATGTCACTCTTGAGCAAAAGCAGGTGAGCAATAGAAGGGACACATATATGCTGTGAGTCACTGGAAGTGGGCAATTTCCAACATTTCCATCCGTGCTTAACATAATGCTAAACTTCGTCCTAACTGACATAGGGTTATGAGGAGCAAATCAGAGCCGCGGTCACTGTATTCCATTGTTAAGTTCACATTTCATCAACATGCTTTAGATTCCTGCCTTCATCATCATGACATTAAAACAAATGCTACTGGGGGGCTGGAGAGATGGCTTAGCTGTTAAGGCACTGGCCTATGATGCCAAAGGACCCAGGTTCAATTCCCCAGGACCCACATAAGTCAGATGCACAAGATGACACATGTGTCTGGAGTTGGGATGTAATGGCTGAAGGCCCTGGCACTCCCATTCTCTCCCTCCCTCCTACCCCCGCCTCTCTCTTTCTCTCTTAAATCAATAAAATTTTTTTTAAAGTTTTTTTTTTTAAAGTTACCTGTTTAATGCCATAGTGTTGTGTAGATTCCATTAACAAAAATGAGGGTACTGTTTCATTCACTCCTACCTTTAATTCTGTCCAGACAATGATAAGAAGCAGGGAAACCATTTTATTTTTTAAATATTTTATTATTTATTTATTTATTTATTTGAGAGAGAGAGATACAGGAATAGGCAGGTAGAGAGAGAGAGAGAATGGGTGTGCCAGGGCCTCCAGCCACTGCAAACGAACTCCAGATGCATGCACCCCCTTGTGCATCTGGCTTACGTGGGTCCTGGAGAATCAAGCCTCGAACCGGGGTCCTTAGGCTTCATAGGCAACTGTTTAACTGCTAAGCCATCTCTCCAGCCATTATATTTTTATTTTTATTTTTTTTTTTTTGGTTTTTTCAAGGCAGGGTCTCACTCTAGCCCAGGCTGACCTGGAATTTACTCTGTAGTCTCATGGTGGCCTTGAACTCTCGGTGATCCTCCTACCTCTGCCTCCCCAGTGCTGGGATTAAAGGCATGTGCCACCATGCCTGGCGAGTAAACCATTTTATTAAGAGCAAACAAGACAGTTTAGGTAGTCCTTTAGTTCATGACTGAAGGAGCAATTAGAGAAGCAAATCACAAGAAAACCACTGCTTTATAAGATCTTAGTTATTGCCAGGTGTGATGGTGCACACCTTTAATTCCAGCACTGGGGAGGCAGAGGTAGGAGGATCACTGTGTGTTCAAGGCCTGAATTCACTGAGACTACATAGTGAATTCCAGGTCAGCCTGGGCTACAGCGAGACCCTACCTCCAAAAACAAAAACAAACAAACAAACAAACAAACAAACAAAAAGAGCTTAATTATTTAATTAAGAAAGCATTTCCTAGCTGGGTGTGGTGGTGCACACCTTTAATCCCAGAACTCCGGAGGCAGAGGTAAGCGGATCGCCATGAGTTCAAGGCTACACTGAGACTACAGAGTGAATTCCAGGTCAGCCTGGGCTACAGTGAGACCCTACCTGGAAAAGCCAAAAAAAAAAAAAAAAAAAGAAAAGAAAAGAAAGAAAAGAAAAGAAAAGAAAAGAAAAGAAAAGAAAAGAAAGCATTTCCTGCCAGGCGTGGTGACACACACCTTTAATCCCAGCACGTGGGAGGCAGAGGTAGGAGGATTGCCATGAGTTCGAGGCCACCCTGAGACTACATAGGGAATTCCAGGTCAGCCTGGGCTAGAGCAAGACCCTACCTGGAAAAACCAAAAAATAAATAAATACATGAAATGGAAAAAAAAAGTGTTTCCTCAAGGACAGAAAATCAGGAGGCATTGCAGATTTGGTGATTGTAAAACAACTAAACTAGGAGAAATATCCCAGTATCTCTATTGTTTTCTCCCCAAACGGACGAAATAAATGGCATCAGAACTGAAGTCCAGCAAATTCTGTTGAACTGAAGTTTTGCCTTCAGCTATATGGCATGTAAATGAAATGGGTCCCTTATTTTGAAATGAACCCAAGGCCTGTGCTCACCTCAAGGCTGTGACATTTCTCATTCCTGATGAAAACAAGCACAAACGCACTAGGCTTATCAATGGGCTCTGCTTCTTGTATGTTAATGCTATTTTACTTTTTCCAGCCCTTTCTCCTCTCCCCCTCCACCCTCCCCCAACAGTAGTCTCCTTCGTCCCCACAGTCTTTTTTCTGTTTTCATGTCATATGTGTATCAGTAGCTTTATGGAAATATGTTCATATGTTAACAGCTTCTATAAGAGAATTGAAAATGTTAATACAGAAGTCGGGCGTGGTGGCCCACGCCTTTAATCCCAGCACTTGGGAGGCAGAGGTAGGAGGATCCTTATGAGTTCAAGGCCAGCCTGAGACTACATAGTGAATTCCAGGTCAGCCTGGGCTAGAGTGAGACCCTACCTCGAAAAACCAAAAGAAAAGAAAAGAAAAGAAAAAGAAAAAGTTACTACACTATGAAGACAAAGCATTGTGAAAGACATGTTTATTCAAGCATGTCTGAATAGCTGTGGCTCAAACATCATTTTTGCCTCTTTTCTTGTTTGTTTCAAGGGTGGCCTTGACTCTCAGCAATCCTCCTACCTCTGCCTCCCAAGTGCTGGGATTAAAGGCATGCACCACCATGCCTGGCTCATTTTTTGCCACTTTTGTTCAGGGTAAATGGAATTAATCAAAGATAGAGGCTACCTCTAACATCTATCTTGGTAACATCTTATTGATTCAGCTGCAAATTGCCCAAATCAGCTCCTTTAGTGGATTTTTTCTAGATAGAAATTGTTACAGTTGCTTTCTGAAACTTTAAGCAAAACTTATGAGCTTCGTTAAGAAAGACATATCAGGGCTGGAGAGATGGCTTAGTGGTTAAGCGCTTGCCTGTGAAGCCTAAGGACTCTGGTTCAAGGCTCGACTCTCCAGGATCCATGTAAGCCAGATGCACAAGGGGGCACATGCATCTAGAGTTCGTTTGCAGTGGCTGGAGGCCCTGGTGCTCCCATTCTCTCTCTCTCTCTCTACCTATTTCTGTATCTCTCTCTTTCTCAAATAAATAAATAAAAATTAAAAAAAAAGAAAGACATATCAGTAGAGAGAGGGAGAGTCTAAGTCTGCTGTCCCTCGTGCTCTCCAGCAAGCAAATGCTGATCTAAGGTTCCAGCTGGAGGCTTGCCCCCATGGGATGATTTTGACAGATATGTAACTAAGCACAAAGCATACGGAATGTGGTCTTCTACAGATAAGGATGAAAGTCCCTTGGACTGAGAGCTGTCATTCATGCTTTAGAAGGTGAGAAGGGAAATGTCCAAGCACAGAACACTGTCGAAGTGATGCCTGCTGTGGCGATGCATGACCGAGTTTTCAAACCACACCCACAAGAATCTACAATTATCGAAAGCATTGCGAAAAGTCTAAAGACTTATGGAGAATTGCACTGACAGATTTCATCTCTTACAATTCAATCTGAGGCTGAATAACACTTAAATAACACTTCAAGTGCACAGAGTTAAAGTCCTCCTGCCAAGCATTTCCCCTCAAACCTTGATTTGGATTATATCATAGGGTACCACAATACTTCCATCTTTAAAACTTGCCAGACTGTGTATTTATTCATTCATCCAACCATCAAGTGCCTACTGCATGCCAGCATCTGAAATGCAACATGAATATGCAACAGCTCTCTCAATTTCTGAAGCCTGAAATGAAGGAGCAAGGCACACGCAGAGCCTCAGTGTTGTGCGGTAATTACAGGATGATGCTGTCAGAACACTCACCTCAACCTGGCGGAGCGTTATCAACGGGAACAAACAGCCAAGCGTGGTGGCGCACGCCTTTCATCCCAGCACTTGGGAGGCAGAGGCGGGAGCATCACCATGGTGTAAGGCTAGCCTGAGACTACAGAATGAATTCCAGGTCAGCCTGGGCTAGAGTGAGACCCTGCATTGAAAACACCCCTCTAAAAAATAAAAAAAATAAATCTTAAAAAAAAAAAAAAAAGGAACAAACGGAAATGTGGACCAGGGGATGGGATGGTATTTGCAAAGGCATGGAAGCTAGAGAAAGAAAGGCACCTTGGGGTCATGGTGGAACAGCTCAAAATGAATAGATGGGAGGAAAGAAAGATAGAAAGAGGTCAGATGGTCAGTCTTTGAATAATGAATGTATTAGGGTGTTTAAATTTTATACTGAAAAGCTACTGGGAAAGAAAACATCTACAAGAAGTTAAAACAGGGCTGGAGAGATGGCTCAACAGTTAAGGCATTTGCCTGCAAAACCTAACCCATATAAAGCCAGATGCCCAGGTAGCACATACATCTGGAGTACATTTGCAGTGGCAAGAGGCCCTGGTGCACCTATGCAGGTGTGCACACAAGCTGCCCCCCCCAATCTCTCTGTCCTTGAAAAATAAAAACAATATTAAAAAACAAAAAAGAAGTGATACAGGACGAAGTGGCTCATGTCCATAATTCCAGCACTTGGGAGGCTGAAACAGGAAAATCCCTGTGCACTTGAGGCCTGCCTGGGCTACAGAATGAGCAGCCTGGGAAAAAGTGAAACCCTGCCTCAAAAATAAAGACATGATCAGAATTAAAAATTAGGAGAACACCAAGGCGTAGTGGTGCATGCCTTTAATCCCATCACTTGGGAGGCAGAGGTAGGAGGATTGCCATGAGTTCGAGGCCACCCTGAGACTACATAGTGAATTCCAGGTCAGCCTGAGCTAGGGTGAGACCCTACCTTGGAAAAACAAAACAAAACAAACAAACAAACAAAAAAATTAGGAGAACAGTTTGCTGTGGTATGATACAGTGTCCTTAAAACAATTGGATTCATTAATTCACCAAAAGAGGTTATGGAAGGAGTTACATCTGTCTCCCTAGAGGAGGCATGAGACACTTCAAATGAATGAACAAAAGACTTCTCAGCAGTTGTCCTTGTATGTGAGATCACCAGCCAAGGGACATGAAAGGAGAAGGCTGCATTGTCAAAGACCATCTGAGAATTATAGAGAGAGTGCTTGAGATCTTGTGGTCATCACCATGTCATGTGGGGTACCCCAACCTCTGCTGCAGATCCAAGGAAAGAAGATCAGATGATTAAAAAAAAAAAAAAAAAACTGCCTACATTGTCGTGGAAGTTACTAAAAAGCTGAAAAAGCAATTTAATGCAATTTCTCCCCATTCATCTTGTTCAAATTATACCAGCATCCAACATAAACTTCGGCAGCAATCATTCTGTTAATCAGTGATCCTTTTCAACATAATCAGCATTTTCCCCTTCTTTTAATACAATCTTCTTTTTTCCAGATCAAATGCTTTTGTTATTGTTTTAGGTAAATTTCATTTATTTAATTTCCTGAACAGCTAGCAAATTAGCATAGCTGAAACATCAAAAAGTATAAAAAGATGTCTATCAGTGTGTCCTGTCCAGCTCTATCATCTATCTGCCAAGTTCCTGTCCCTGCAGAATAGATAACCAATGTTATTAGTTTCTCATCCATAGTTCCCAAGATTTTAAAAATAAAAATATTTGGATAAAATATAAGTAAAGGTTATTTTTTCTTTATTTTCACCCCAATTATACTACACTATTTTGGCACTCTTCTCTCTACATAAAAGAAAATCTTGGGGATTGGTTTAGTCAGTTCTTGCTATCATTAAAAATTACTATATCCAGGTGCGGTGGTGCACGCCTTTAATCCCAGCACTGCGGAGGCAGAGGTAGGAGGATCACCATGAGTTCACGGCCATCCTGAGAATACAGAGTGAATTCCAGGTCAGCCTGGGCTAGAGTGAGACCCTACCTCAACCCCCCCCCCAAAATACTATAGGTCTGGCTTAGTGGTTGAGGCACTTGCCTGTAAAGCCAAAGGGCCAAGGTTCTATTCTCCAGGACCCACATAAGCCAGATGCACAAGGTAGCACAAGTGTCTACAGTTTGCAGCGGCTGGAGGCCCTAGCATGCCCATTCTTTTTCTATCTGCTTCTTTCTTTTTCTCTCTTTCTCTCTCAAATAAATAAATAAAAATAAAGTATTATAAAAACAAAGAAACCTCCCATAAATGGGTTAGTGCTGCTGTCACGGGATTGGGTCAGTTACAGCAGGAGTGTGTTTCTGGTAGGGTTAGGGTGACTTGATCATGTCTATTCTGAAGAATGCGTATGTTTGCACTTTCACTATCACTCTCTTCTCCAGCTGGGGAACGGTAGGATGTTCTTGGGCTTCTCATCCTCCAGAACTATGAGCTAAATAAACTTTATTCTTTAAAATTGTCCACTCTGTGGAATTTTTTTAATATAGCATCAGAAAATGGTGTTAGATGATAGAAAAGACAGACATAGCCCCATGGGGACCACAGGACTTTTCGTGATTGTGATGGTTAGCCTCAGTTGTCAACTTGACAGGATTTTGAATCATCATGGAAACAATTCTTCAGAACACTTTTGGGAACCTTTCAGAGGCACTTGCTCACAAAGCTTAACGGCCTGGGTTCAATTCCCAGTACCCACATAAAGCCAGATGCATAAAGTGACACATGCATCTGGAGTTTGTTCGCAGTGGCAAGAGGTGCCCATTCTCTCCTCTCCCTCTTTCTTTCTTTCTTTCTTTCTTTCTTTCTTTCTTTCTTTCTTTCTTTCTTTCTTTTCTTTCTTTCTTTCTTTCTTTCTTTCTTTCTTTCTTTCTTTCTTTCTTTTTAGTATTTTTAGGTAGGGTCTTGCTCTAGCACAGGCTGACCTGGAATTCACTATGTAGTCTCAAGATGGCCTTGAACTCATGGCAATCCTCCTACCTCTGCCTCCCAAGTGCTGGGATTAAAGGCGGGCATCACCACATCTAGCTTCAAATAAATATTTTTAAAGTAAAAAAATAAAATTTGGGGACTGGAGAGATGGCTCAGCAGTTAAAGTTCTTGCCTGCAAAGCCTAATGACCCAGGTTTGATTCCCCAGTACCCACGTCAAGCCAAATGCATAAAGTGGCACATGTATATAGAGTTCATTTACAGTGGCTGGATGCCCTGGTATGCCCACCCATTCTCTCTTTCTCCCTTTCTTTCTCTCTCTCTCTCTCTTTTTTTTTTTTTTTTTTTTTTTGGTTTTTCGAGGTAGGGTCTCACTCTAGCTCAGGCTGATCTGGAATTCACTATGTAGTCTCAGGGTGGCCTTGAACTCATGGTGATCCTTCTACCTCTGCCTCCCAAGTGCCCGGGATTAAAGGCATGAGCCACCATACCCAGCTTCTCTCTCTTTCTCTTTATTTCTCTGTCCTTGCAAATCAATAAATAAAAATATTTTAAAAAGCAAAAGAGGGCTGGAGAAATTGCTTAGTGGTTAAGGCGTTTGCCTACAAAGCCAAAGGACCCAGGTTCGATTCCCCAAGACCCACGTAAACCAGATGCACAAGGGGGCTCATGCATCCGGAATTTGTTTGCAGTGGCTGGAGGCCCTGGTGTGCCCATTTTCTCTCTCTCTCAAATAAATAAAGAAATGTAAAAAATAAAATAAAATAAAAAGTAAAAGAAACTTTGGTTTTCATCTCCAGTGGTTCGGTGTTTGCTCACTACAGGGAAGATGGGACACAAGTGGGAGAAGTGATGACTTTGACATGCAATGGGCAAACTCTGCTTTGTCACCCAGTCACACAGGTGTCCTCCATTAACAGAGTGGTGACCAGACATTGAACCACTGGACATGAGTTTCTAACAGACATCTTTCCAGATAAACACAGAAAGCTTCCCTATTTTTTTTTCTTTTCCACAGCTGTATAGTAGGTTGTTGTGACATATCTCACACACACACACACACACACACACACACACACATTGTTTTTTTGAGGTAGGGTCTCATTCTAGCCCAGTTTGACCTGGAATTCACTATATAATCTCGGGGGGCCTCAAACTCACGGTGATCCTGCAACCTCTGCCTCCCGTGTGCTGGGATTAAAGGCGTGTGCCACCACACCCGGCTTAACCCTGAATATATTTTGTTGAGTGAATGCAATGAAGAAATGATTTAAAGTTGGCATTTACCCAGTAGCAGTGATTCCTAGAGCTTTTTGGAATGACTTTCAGTCTAAAACATTTTTCAAAAGTAACAAGTTAGCTTGCGCCTGTCTGGTTAAATGTATATATTATTCCCACCAAGCTGCTCTGAAAGCACTACGCTTAATGTTCATATTCACATATTAATGCTACTCTCACTTCTGGTTAGAGAAGCATCTCTTTTCAGATGGCGATGACCACTGGGATGACCCAAAAGGCAACATAGTGCTGAGAAGAAGGGATGGAGGAGTCCCAGCACTGAAACACCTCTGTCACACCCTCCAAGGCTCAGGGCCCATGGCAGAAGAGGGGGCAGATAGAATAGAAGAGCCAAAGGAAGGGTACAACTCCTTACAATGCAACTGCCCAAACAGAAATTGGCCTCGATATCCATGACCTTGCAGTGCCTAGCAATACCTTTGCAAGACCCTCATAATAGAAGAAAAAGATGATGAGATCAAATTAAAAGAGAGACTAATGGAGAGAGGAAGGGGATACGATGGAGATTGGAGTTCTAAAGGGGAATGGGGGGGAGGGGAAGGAAATATCATGTACTTTTTGTATATAAGTATAGAAGTTGACAATAAAAAAAGGGAGGGGATACGATGGAGATTGGAGTTCTAAAGGGGAATGGGGGGAGGGGAAGGAAATATCATGTACTTTTTGTATATAAGTATAGAAGTTGACAATAAAAAAAATTTAAAAAGTAACAAGTTAACCAAGATAACAAAAATACTAATATTCATTTACTATGAAGCCAAATATTGAAATTTAATACTGAAGGGGCTTTAGAGGTTGCTCGGTGGTTAAAGGTGTTTGCTTGCAAAGCTGCTGGCCCAGGTTTGAGGCCCCAGCACCCTTGTAAATCCACATGCAAAAAGTGGTGCAAGCACAGAGACCCTTGTGCACTCACACACATGCACACACACACACATGCAAATAAATAAGTGGGTAGATATGGTTTAGAAAAAGAAATGTAGTACTATAAACAAAATTAAAGTTCCAGAGCAATGTAGAAGACTATCACACTGGTAAAATAGTGTTTTCCTTTTTTTTGGTTTTTCAAGATAGGGTCTTGCTCTAGCCCAGGATGACCTAGAATTCACTATGTAGTCTCAGCGTGGTCTTGAACTCACAGCGATCCTCCTACCTTGGCCTCCTGAGTGCTGGGATTAAAGGCGTGTGCCACTGTACCTGGCCTTAAAATAAATATTTTTAAATAACATCAGAAGTTGCTATAATATTAACCAAATATAGTACAACTTTTAAATATTGAAATCCAAATATTTTCTTTTTTAAAAAATTCTGACATTCCAAGAGAGTCGGTTGGTAAGTGTGGGTTTCGGAACTGTGGCTTTATAGTTGGAGCCCATGGGTATTGAGTAGAACTGGATTAGGCATGTGCCTGGAAGGGTAGGTCCACTGCTCTGTGCAACATTGCTTTTGGAACTGAGCCTTCCTCTGCTGTTGTTTCCAGAAACATCTTTTGTAAATGGAAAATTGATTGATGAAATTGTAGGCATGGATAAATGTTAATGCATATAATAAATTAAAATGCTGTCATTTTAGAAGAAAGGTTTATTGGCTAACTGTGCTTTCTTCTGGTAATTCAAGGCTGAGTGTTTAACTTACCGAATGAAATGCGGAAGCCAATTATTTAGTTCCTGTGGGGAAACTGGTTGTCAAAGTTATGTTTGGGGAGCCAACAAGATGTACGTAAAAACGCAGTGTTGAATCTGCACACTCTTCCCCCACTTCCAAATGTGCTGAACAGTGTTCAAGATAGGAGGAGACATCTTTGTATTGTCTGGAGCAGATTAGTGTCTGGATGGTCGTTCACACTCTTCTAACAGGATATCATACACATAAAGCAGTATTAATATTCATGGGACGGGCATTGACCAGAACAGCTCTTAAAGTCTACATAATAAAATTGCATCAAAGCTGCCTAAATTAATTAACCATAGATACTGGCATGAATTCAGCTAATGGATTCTGCTTCCCACAGAGCACTCTCCTAATAATCATAATTTTAAAATGAGAATGAACCATGTTTGTCCTCCTCTTTTTAATGACATCTAGCCACCCAATCTGGAGGGGGTAGGGAAGGTAGAACTGACCCCTCTACTCTGGTCAGCAGGAAGGAGAGGTCACCGAGTGGTCACACGCTTTAGCTTCTCCTCTCAAGGGCAAATGGGCTGCCTCAAGCAGCTGACACCTCCCGAAACAGGAAACCAGTCTAGAGTTTCAGACTGATCTGCTGCACTGCACACTGCATCACCAGATCGGCAGACTCTGCCAGACCCTTGCAAATCTCCCTTGTCTCGTGGAGCTGGTGGAGACCCCAGGGACTTGGCGAACAGGGCAGCGAGGCAGGGCCCGGCTCAGCTGGCCACTCTTGTTGGTTGATTGTGGGGATGAAACAAGCGCCCAGGAGGAGGAGGGGACACCCAAGGTCATCTGGTCCCCCTCATTCCGGTAGGCAGAATGGCAGGCCTGCTCACAGTTGCGTAAGTAAGGAGTCTTGCAGGGCACTTAACGTTGCTAGCTGTGAAAGGCTCGTGATGGCACCCCAAGGTCTAGGCAGTGGATGCACAAGCTGCAGAGTTTCAAAGGTCTATTCCAGCACAGAGGAAAGCAGCCTTTCTTGCCACGTTTCTCCGGCCAGGCCCTGCTTTGGCTCACGAGCAGTTCCAGCAGAGGGCAGCCAGGCAAAGGAGAGTTCTCTGCTGTACTGTTGTCTGTCTTCCCGACGCGTTAGGCAAGTGTCCTGGGTCACTTAGGACAGCACCCGACGTCTTCCTGCCCCACTTCCCCGCTGTCTATGGGGGTCTAGGAATTTCCAGTTCTCAGGGAATTGACAAGGTGGCTTGAGAAAACGAAATGAAAACACATGAAAGAAATGAGAGAGCCGAGCCATAAAGCCACCCCGGCTAGCTCATGCAAAGCCTGGTTTTCAAGAGAAGGAAGGGGGAGGGTGGGCTCTGTGAGCGGACACTGCTGAGGGCTCGCCTACACCGAAGGCACCATCACTCCAAACACGTGGTCTGGTTCAACCAGACCACAGGTCAAATATATTCAGAAGAAACGGTGATCTGCCTTTTTCGTGTTAAGATGCCCCACACAACGCAGCACATAAGGAATTTACATAGCATTTACTTTGTATTAGGTCTTTGAAATTTTTAAAAATTTATTCATTTATGAGAGAGAGACAGAGAGGAAATGGGTAAACTAGAGCCTCTAGCCTCTGAGAACAAACTCCACATGCATGTGCCACCTTGTGCATCTAGTCTTACATGGGGTCTGGGGAATCAAACCTGGGTCCTTTGGCTTTGCAGGCAAGTGCTTTAACCACTAAGCCATCTCTCCAGCCCTGTATTATTAGGTCTTTTAAGTAATCTATGGATGGTTTAAATTGCATGAGAGGATGGGTTTTGGTTATATGCAATTCCCATACCATTTTACATACAGGACTTGAGAGTCAACCAATTCTGGTATTTGAGGGGCTCCTGAAACCAATCTTTGAAGACTCCCCGAGATCCCTGAATAAACTGAAGTAAATAGTAGAAAGGAGCGAGGCTCACTGGGGGCAACTGTAATTTTTAAAACTTCCCCTACAGACTTCATGGCAGGGAGCATGCAGAGGTATCTGCTGGAATTTGGGGTCCATAGGGTGAGTCTGTCTGGATCTCCAAACCAGGCCTCTGTGGTAATGTGCCAGACTTGGAGGAGCTGAGAAAAGTCAGGATTGGTTGGCTTTCCATGAGGGAAAATATTCAGTATATTTCCATATCATTCATTAAGGTCTGTGTGACAATGTCATGAGCAATCCACTACCGGGAGGTCTTCATCAGATAAACAGGGCTGCAAAATTCATGGCCAAGGAATGCAGGCTGCTGAGGCACTCCCAGCACCAGCTGCTACCTGCACAGCCAGGCTGGCAAGGAACCAGGGCGACAAGCTGAAACCAGGACCTTGAGCTCAGGACGACGGCAACGTCGCAGCGCTTGATCCTGAAATGAAGAGTAATTGCTTCTGGCTGAAAGAATAAAGGAAAAACAAGATCAGCCTTGGCTGAATTACATTTTTTTTCTCAAAAAAACAAGCATGTCCAAACTGCCCTGTAAGCACTTCTCTAAATATTCATATGCATATATTAACGTTACTCTCACTTTGGGTGAGAGAAGTTTCTCTTTTCAGATGGCGATGACCACTGGGATGACCCAAAAGGCAACATGGTGCTGAGAAGAAGTGACAGAGGAGTGTTCAGCATTGAAACATTTCTACCACACCTTCCAAGACTCAGGGTCCATTGCGGAAGAGGGGGTGGAAAGAATGTAAGAGCCAAAGGAAAAGTACCACTCTTTACAATGCAACTGTCCAGACAGAAATTGGCCTCGATATCCATGACCTCTCAATGCCTAGCAATACCTTCACGAGACCCTTATAACAGGAAGAAAAGATGATGACATCAAATTAACAGAGAGACTAATGGAGAGAGGGAGGGGATATGATGGAGAGTGGACTTCTGAAGGGGAATGGGGGAAGGGAGGGAAATATCATGGTTTATTGTCTGTAAGTACAGAAGTTGTCAATAAAAAATTATACATTAAAAAAATAAGCATGTTGAAGAGCAGATTCTGAAACCTGCTTGATATTTGAAAATGTGAGAAAATGGATGTTTTCTGTCAATATAATTTAAATCCTTCCAGGAGTACTAATCTAAAAGAACACTTGAATGCAAGCACATTTTGACTTACATGATTAAATCAAATGTTTACTTTTAGCTGTAAGGGATGACGTCTTAAAATGTAATTTACCCAAATATCATTTTAGAAGATCTGCCTTTAAAAAAAAAAAAAAAGCCCTTAGTTTTTATTTATTTTTATTTATTTGTTTATTTATTTGCAAACAGAGAGAGAGAAGAGAGAGAATGGGTGCAGCAGGGCCTACAGCTGCTGCAAACAAACACTAGACACCACACATTACTTTGTGCATCTGGCTTTTCTTGGGTACTTGGGAATCGAACCAGGGTCTTTAGGTTTTGCAGGCAAGTGCATTAACTGCTGAGCCATTTCTCCAGCCTAAGTTTTTATGTTAAAGTATTTTCTACTGAAAAGTCTCAACTGAAGTTACCAGAACTCTCTTTCAGTACAGATAAATCAGAAATATGGAGGGGGGCAGGGAGAAAGGCATTGCAATATTGCTAATATATGTCTGTGATAGGATTGTCATCTCTATAAAAAAGAATTCATAAGAATCCGTAAAAGAACAGTTGCAAATATAAATTATTGTTAGAAGGAACTAAAGATGATTTTAACCCTCAATCAAATACATGATATTTGTGTCTTTTTTTTTTTATTGTTTACATCTCAAGGGGCTATAGATGGCATATGCCTGGAGATATTCCACATAGAGTCTCCACTTTTTTTCCTCCACTTTTCTTACGAGTAAGAGAGCAGTGATGTTGAACACAAACAGAACAAGAGTGAGAAGAAAACTGGGCTTGGAAAGTGGCTCAGCAGTGAAAGGAGCTTGCTTGCAAAGCCTGTAGAACTGGGTTCAATTCCCCAGCCATCCACATAAAGCTGGGCAGGCATTTGTTTGCGGTAGCAAGACCCCGACATGCTTCCCCTCCCCCCACACACAAATCAATAATTTTTTAAAAAGAATTAGTGCAAACTAAGTCTTGTTTTTCAACTTTTATTTATTTATTTACTTATTTATTTATTTATTTAAGAAAGAGAGAGGGAGAATGGGTATGCCAGGGCCTCTAGCCACTGCAAACAAACTCCAAATGCACGCACCACCATGTGCATCTGGCTTAAGTGGGACCTGGAGAATCAAACCTGGGTCCTCAGGTTTCACAGGCATGCACCTTAACCACTAAGCCCTCAATTTCTAATTTTAAAATGATATGTGTTCATTTAAAATATCTGTAACATTACACAAAGTGGCACATGCAATTTGAATTATTTGTAGTTGCCAGAAGCCCCAGTAAACCCATTCTCTCTCCCTCTCTCTGTCTCTATTCACAAATAAAAATAATTTTTAAATATCTGTAACAGCCAGGTGTGGTGGCACATGCCTTTAATCCCAGCACTTGGGAGGCAGAGGTAGGTGGATTGCAGTGAGTTCAAGGCCACCCTGAGACTACACAGTGAATTCCAAGTCAGCCTGAGCTAGAGTGAGTGAGACCCTACCTTGGAAAGCCAAAAAAAAAAAAAAATTGTAACAGAGCCAGGCGTGGTAGCACATGCCTTTAATCCCAGCACTCGGGAGGAAGAAGTAGGGAGATTGCTGTGAGTTCAAGGCCACCCTGAGACTACACAGGGAATTCCAAGTCAGCCTCAACTAGAGCAAGACCCTACTTTGAAAAACCAAAGCAAAACAATACACACACACACACACACACACACACACATATAGTTTATATATATAAATTGCTTGTTTATAAATTGTTTAATTATATATATATGTATATCTGTAACAGACCATCATGAAGTAGAGAGAATTAATTAAAACTCTGAGAACTGAGCCTGTATTGCTTGCTCTTAGCTTGGATCATAGCAAACTTTCTACACAAATAACATTTTCATAAGGTTTAACTTAATGCCATAAGCCCCCATAGGACTATCCCCAACCAATTCTAACCAGGAAGAAATCAAACCTGGTTTATTACTCTGCAAAGATTAATAATAAAACTAATATAACACATCCTAGCTTCTTCCAGGTGCTAACACTGGAGGCATTCTACATAAAAGGACAAAGTGTATTTATAGGCCATAGCTTGCATTTTCTGTTTTATTAATTCACAACATTAAAAAAGTGATTCTTGCACAGAAGGGTTTTTTTCTGGGCGGGGGGGGGATACCACCAGGATAATTTGACCTAAGAGAACAGGACTGTGACTGATGGCTGAATAAATGTCCTGCAAGTACAGGTCAGCGAATGGCTGGAAGGTTGGCCACAGACTGATAACTTGTCACACAGCCATCCAAAATATGAAACCTCATTTAAATGTAAAATGTCATACAACCCAGGAGGTAACGAGACAGCCGTGCCCATCACTAAGAGTGCAAAGAACGACCACGAGTCGTGCTCTCTGCTGGCGTGTAACATTCAGCCAGGGACTTCCAAACCACAGTACTTCCAAAGAGGCAGGACTACGGGATTTAGTAAGAATTTGAAGGTGGGGGAGCAATCTTGTCCATACCAGTTCTCTGCCAACTCAGTGCTCAGAAAGGATACTATTGCAGCCAGGCGTGGTGGCACACACCTTTAATCCCAACACTCAGGAGGCAGAGAGGTAGGAGAATCACTGTGAGTTTGAGGCCAGCCAGGGACTACAGAGTGAGTTCCATGTCAGCCTGGGCTAGGGCGAGACCCTACCTCAAAAACACCAAGAAACAAAACAAAAACAACAACAAGTACCCAGAAAGTATACTATTGGGCTGGGAGATAGCTCAGCAGTTAACGGTGCTTGCTTATGAAGCCCGCCAGCCCAAGCACAATTCCCCAGCACACATCTAAAGCCGAACTCATAGTACCACGTGTCTGTGATCCCAAGGGCGCCTACAAAAGTGCGGGGTGGAGCCGGGAGACTCTGAAGCTCAAGGATCAGCTTGGCTGGTATTTGTCTGCAGTCTCGCAGAGCTCCTGTCTGAAACATTGCAGAAGAGGGGATAGAAAGATTGTAAGAACCACAGAGTGGGTGGGAGTATCCTGAGGCACGGTCCCCCCAATATCACACAGGGACTGACTGAGGCCACATGACCCCACTGAGGAGGGCCCCAGGGAAATGGGAGCCGGCGTGAGGGGATAAAAGATTATAACTTGTTATAATATATATAAAAGAAAATCAATCTATAAAAAACACTTTAAGGGATTCGTTAGAGCAGGGAGTGGGAGGAAGAGGAAAAGGGAAAGGGATTATGAATATATATATATATATATATATATATATATATATATATATATTTATTTATTTATTTATTTATTTATTTTTTTTTTTTTTTTTTTTTTTTTCAAGGTAGGGTCTCCCTCTAGCCCAGGCTGACCTGTATCTTACACTGTAGTCCCAGGCTGACCTCAAACCCACAGTGATCCTCCTACTTCTGACTCCTGAGTGTGTTGGGATTAAAGGTGTGTGCCACCATGCCCAGCTCATTGTTTCTATTTATGGAAGGTGTCAACTAAAAAAAATCTTTAAAAACAAGGGACCTTGTCTCAAAGAAGGTAGAGCATAGTTATCTCCAAAGTTGCCCTTGATCTTCACACATGCTCTGTGGCATGCATGACCACACACATAAATAAATTTTTAATTTTAATTTTTAGTTTTTTGTCAGCAGAGAGAGAGGGGGCCAGAGAATGGGTGTGCCAGGACTTCCAGCCACTGCAAACAAACTCCAGATGCATGTGTACCTTGTGCATCTGGATTTACATGGGTACTGGGGAATTGAACTTGGGTCATTAGACTTTGTAGGCAAATGCCTTAGCAGGTGAGCCATCTTTCCAGCCCCATAAATAAAAATTTAAAGAAAGAATAGGTACCATTAAGATGGCCCTAACTTTCTTTTTTACAATAAGGCATGATTCATGTGTTAATAATATTTCTATCCTTGTTCTCAAGGTATTCATTTTTCATTATAGAAAAGTCTTAGATAAGCTCTCCATTCTTATAAAATACAAAAATATCCAGGGCTGAGATTGTAGCTCTGTGGTAGAGAGCTTGCATAGTATTGCAGGGAGTTGAGTTTGATCCTAGCACTGGAAAATAGATAAAGAGAATAATCAAAGGAAACACAGACAGAAACAATGATATTGGACTGGAGACATGGCTCAGCAGCAGTTAAGGTGCTTGCCTGCAAAACCGAAAGACTCAGGTTTGATTCCCCAGTACCCACCAAATGCCAGATGTGGTGCATACATCTGGAGTTCACTTACAGTGGCTAGAGGCCTTGGTGCATTCATCCTCTTTCTCTCTATCTGCTTCTTTCTCTCTCATAAATAAATAAATAAATAAATAAATAAATAAATAAAATATTTTTTAAAAGAAAACAGAAGAATGTGAACATGTGTTTTAATTGAGATACAGAGTTACTATAAATAGATGATTAATAAGAACATGCCTGCTGGGTGTGGTGGCGCACACCTTTAATCCCAGCACTTGGGAGGCAGAGGTAGGAGGATCCCCATGAGTTTGAGGCCACCCTGAGACTACATAGTGAATTCCAGGTCAGTCTGAGCTAGAGTGCAACCCTACCTTGAAAAACAAACAAACAAACAAAAAAGCCTGTGGTAAGATGTCAAGTACAATTTCAACACAATTATGACAGATTTAAGGCTATCTCAAGATCTACCATAAAAATAAGGTAACAGCCAGGCGTGGTGGCACACGCCTTTAATCCCAGCACTCGGGAGGCAGAGGTAGGAGGATCACTGTGAGTTCGAAGCCACCCTGAGAATACCAATAAATAAATAAATAAATAATAATAATAAATAAAAATAAATAAGGTTAAAAATGTAATATAATTATAAAAACAATCTTTTTATTTTATTTATTTATTTATTTATTTTTGAGAGAGAGACAGAGAGAGAGAGAGAGAGAGATACAGAAATAGGCAGGTAGAGAGAGAGAGAATGGGCGAGCCAGGGCCTCCAGCCACTGAGAACGAACTCCAGATGCATGCGCCCCCTTGTGCATCTGGCTTACGTGGGCCCTGGAGAATCGAGCCTTGAACCGGGGTCCTTAGGCTTCACAGGCAAGCGTTTAACCACTAAGCCATCTCTCCAGCCCAAAACAATCTTTTTTAAAAACATATTTTTTATATTTATCTATTTGAGATAGGAGACACACACAGAGAGAGAGAGAGAGAGGGAGAATGGGCATGCCAGGGCCTCCAAGCCATTGCAAATGAATTCCAGATGCATGCACCACCTTGTGTATCTGACTTACATGGGTACTGGGTAATTGAACCTGGGTCCTTTGGCTTCACAGGGAAATGCCTTAACCACTAAGCCATCTCTCCAGGCCTTTGCTTAATGGGATTTTTTAAATTCACGGGAGGGGAGATTAACTTGGTTGGTAAAGCGACTGCCATGAATCATGAGGACCTAAGTTCTCCACAACCCACGTAAGAATGACGGTGTCCATTTGAGATCTCAGTGCTGCGCATGCATCACAGGACGATCCCTGGGGGCCACTGACCAGGAGACGAGGCTAACTGGTGAGCACCAGAGAATGGAGAGACTCTGGCCTCAAACAAACAAGCATACAAAAAGTGAACAGCGTTCCTGAGGAATAGCATCTGAAGTTATCCCTGGCCTGCACACGCGCGTGCGTGCACACACACATACACTATAGGCGTAAATAGTTTCATTCTTCGTAGGTCATATCTGCTCTCCTCTGTCTCCAGGTGAACTGTACAGAGATTCTAGGGACTGGCCTTTTTGAAACAGGAGCTGTGACTTCACAGAAGGTTTGACTTATTCAACCCAGCAGATGGGGGTTATAAAGAACTTCACACATGACGCTTGGGAAATCTAGTACCGAGAGAGCAAACTTGGGGTGTTTTCCAGAATTTCTCTAACATCTACTCCTTTAATTTCTTTCTTTCTTTTTTTTTTAAAAAAAAAACTTTTAAAATATTTTATTATTTATTTATTATTGAGAGACACACAGAGAGAATGGGTGTGCCAGGGCCTCCAGCCACTGCAGTATGTGATATCACAAGAGCATACTGAACAGCTGTGGAAAAGAAAAAAATAAGAGGGAAGCTTTCTGTGCTTATCTGGAGAGATGTCTGTTAGAAACTCACGTCCAGTGGTTCAATGTCTGGTCACCACTCTGTTAATGGTCCACCTGTGCGACAAAGCAGAGATGCCCAATGCATATCAAAGTCATCACTTCTCCCGCTTGTGTCCCATCTTCCCTGTAGTGAGCGAACACTGAACCACTGCAGATGACAACCAAAGTTTCTTTTACTTTTAAAAATATTTTATTTATTGATTTGCAAGGAGATAAAGAGAAAGAACAAAAGAAAGAAAGAAAGAAAGAAAGAAAGAAAGAAAGAAAAAAAGAAAAAAAAAAAGAAAGAAAGAAAGAAAGAAAGAAAGAAAGAAAGAAAGAAAGAGGAGAAAAAATGTGCCAGGGCATTCTGGGGAATTGAACCTAGGTCCTTAGACTTCACAGGCAAGTGCCTTAACCACTAATCCATCCCTCCAGAACCCCTTCAATTTCTTTAAAATGAAATAGAATATTTGGGCCAGGCATAATGGCACACACCTTTAATCCCAGCCCTTGGGAAGCAGAGGTAGCTGGATTGCCTGGAGTTCGAGGCCACTGTGAGAATACATAGTGACTTCTATGTCAGCCTGGGCTACAGTGAGACCCTACCTCGAAAAACCAAAAAAAAAAAAAAAAAATATGGTGAAACTTAGCAGAAGACACATATAGATGTATGACCAGAATGTATACTTCTGGATAACTACTGGAAAAATTGAGGAAGAGGAGAATAATTTTTAAGTTTTTTATATTACATATGTGATATAATATGAAGTTATAGTAGACTCTGAAATTCTAAGAGTGTATGTTTCTTTTCTTTTTTTGCTTATTTATTTTTTTTTTATTATTTATTTGTTAATTTTGGTTTTTCAAGGTAGGGTCTCACTCTAGTCTAGGCTGACCTGGAATTCACTCTGTATTCTCAGGATGGCCTCGAACTCACAGCAATCCTCCTACCTCTGCCTCCCGAGTGCTGGGATTAAAGGTGTGCACCACCACGCCCAGCTATTTATTTATTTGGGGGTTTTCTTTTTTTTTCTTTTCTTTTTTATTTTTTTATTGACAACGTCCATAACTGTAGACAAGAACCCATGGTACTTCCCTCCCTTCCCCCACTTTCCCCTTTGAAACTCCACTCTCCATTATATCCCTCCCCCCTCTCAATCAGTCTCTCTTTTATTTTGATGTCATCATCTTTTCCTCCTATTATGATGGTCTTGTGTAGGTAGTGTCAGGCACTGTGAGGTCATGGATATCCAGGCCATTTTGTGTCTGGAGGAGCACGCTGTAAGGAGCCCTACCCTTCCTTTGCCTCTTACATTCTTTCCACCACTTCTTCTGCAATGGTCCCTGAGCCTTGGAAAACATGATAGAGATATGTCAGTGCTGAGCACTCTAAGAGTGTATTTTTCAATCCATAGACCAACCATTAAATCATAAATCAAAGAGATATGTTTTTAAGCCAATATCTGGAGAGAAAAATACTTGAACATTCTCAACAAATCCAAAAGAAAAAGGAGAAACAAAGAAAAGAGGGGAGGGGACACAAATAAGAGAAAACAAAGAGCAAAATGGTATCTAAAAACATGGCTTCAAAATTATATTAAGTATAACAGGGTTAAAAATTTCAAACGCAAAGCATAGGTTGTGAAACTGAATGAAAAGGATAAAAACCAAGTCTATAATACTGAGAGAGAAACTTTTGGTTTAAGTACAAAAGTTAAAAGCAGCCAGGTGTGGTGGCACATGCCTTTAATCCCAGCACTCGGGAGGCAGAGGCAGGAGGATCACTGAGGGTTCGAGGCCACCCTGAGACTACATAGTTAATTCCAGGTCAGCCTGGACCAGAGTGAGACCCTACCTCGCAAACCAAAAAAAAAAAAAAAAAAAAAAAAAAAAAAGTTAAAAGCACCATTAAGTTAGAAAAAAAAGGGATGTGCTTTTTTGATTCTATGCTACTGGTCTATTTGTCTTATGAACACAACGTACTTTATTACTGTAACTTGAATTTAACAATATTCTCAGGTGATTTCATATGTATACAGAAATTTGAGAAGTCATCTATACATAGTTATTTTAAGGCTCTTGGCAATGATATAAAGAAAATATTTCCTGAAAACTTACCAGTGAAAGATAAATACCCAGTGCTGGAATCCTGCTTGGCCCATAATCAAACCAAAATTAGAGATGAAATCAGTATTTGAGGTCCTCGAGGTAGACCGGACTCCAGATTTCCTGACTCACAGAACACTGCAATATACCAGGAACGCTGCCATCACCCCTCCATCTCTGGGTTTGTGATTCTCATCAGGATTCCTCTTTTTCCTTGTATTTCAGCCCAACAGAGTTGTTTTCTACATAGGCTATCTTTTTGTATCTCTGACTTGTTTACACTGTTTCTTTTATTTAGAATTGTACTTTACCCAGCTCTTTCTCTGCTTAACACATACTCATTCTTCAAGGATCGAGACTCACCCACAGGCTTATTTGGCCCCCTCCTTGGAGCCTGTGCCACCCATGTAAGCATGCTTGACACTATTGACACTGGGGACAGCTCTTGACACTTTACACCTTTTGGATGCTGTTGTAGACAGCTTCGTGTTGCTGGCAGAAAACACCCGACCAAGAGCAGCTTGTGGGGAGGAAAGAGTTTATTTTGTCTTACAGACTTGAGGAGAAGCTCCATGATAGGAGGCGGAAATGATGGCATGAGCAGAGGGTGGCCATCACCTCCTGGCCAACATCAGGTGGACAACAGCAGCAGCAAAGTGTGCCAAACACTGGCAAAGGGAAGCTGGCTATAACACCCATAAGCCCACCCCCAACATACACAGTCTCCAATTCCCAGACTGTCCCCTGCTAGAGACCTAGCATTCAGAACACATGAGTTTATGGGGGACACCTGAATCAAACCAGCACAGATGCTCCTTTCCCTTTCACCTTGTAAACTCTTCAAAGATGTGGACAATGTCTAACTTATCTTTTTTTTCCCCACAAAGATATTAACACAGTATTTACCTACTCAGCTCTAATTGTTTTTTTTTGTTGTTGTTGTTGTTGTTGTTGTTTTTTAGTTTTTTGAGGTAGGGTCTCACTGTAACCCAAGCTGACCTGGAATTCACTCTGTATTCTCAGGGTGGCCTCGAACTCATGGTGATCCTCCTACCTCTGCCTCCCTAGTGCTGGGATTAAAGGTGTGCACCACCACGCCTGACTGCTCAGCTCTAATTCTGATGCAGTGCAGAGCGAGGCAGGTGCTTTTGTGGAAAACATCTATTTTGACTGCTCCTTCAAAGTGCCCTTTCCTTTGGCTTCTGTTAAAACTTTTTTGGGAAAAAATGCAAACTGAGAATGCCCCCAAAGCCTTCCTTCACACCATCTTTCTAATGCAGGCTGAGCATTCAAAGAAGTCTTCCTATCTTTTCGACATGTGCTCCATGATCTTGAGCTAAGCATGTCCAGAAATGGGTATGTCATTTTTTTTTCATCTTGAGCTTGACCTTAAACTGAGCATGCTCAGAACTGTATGTACACCTTAAACTGCTCAGCACTGTACACTTTACACTGAACATGCTAAGGAAAGTACACCTTAAACTGAGCATGCGCAGGAACATTTACACTTTAAACTGAACATGCTCAGGACTTGCCCCAAAAGTGCTTTTCTACACAAATTATGTGTAGCCTCACTGAATCAAATCCCCCATACTTCTCTGTTTAAGGAGGGCCTGATTTTTGCAATAACTCCAGAACCCCGCTTTTCATCTCCCAGGTAATCAATCAGTCGTTCTCCATTCCTTCCGGTTCTGGGTTTGCGCACTGGCTGTGTAGCCAAGAGTTAACACAACCCATTCATTGTGTCGAGCGACAGTGATGCCGAGGCTTGCTTGACATGAGAAGAAACAACCTTCACCGTCTCCCACACCCTGCAAGAGGCTGTCATAGGTTACTTTGCCCACTCCTGGAGAAGAACAGTGAAAGGTCCCTACAACCCACATGACCACAAAGCCAGTAGGCGTGGCTGACATCCCAGGTGCTCTGAGTCCAGTGCCCTGAGGCCTTTCCTGTCACTCAGGACAGTGGGAGCCAGTCAAATGCCTTGGTGGCTGCTGCTTGCTTGTCACTGTCACCGTTGCTCACTTACTTCTGGGGTCCCTTGCTGCTTGACCTGGTGAGAGGCTGCTTCACACACCAGGGTATCTTGTAGCACCATTCCACCACCCTGCCACTTTCACTACCACTGCCATACCTTCTGCAATACGGAAGCCACTGGAAGGGAAGCGCCTTACTGCAGCCTGATGCACAGTGATATTTGTTGTTCTCCAAATGATGCCCCCCTTTCCCCTGCTTCCTACTGCCTCTCTGAAGATTCATGGGGCCGGTATGCTGCTCGAACACTCCAGTGCCTCTGGTCTGCCTGTACTGGTTGCCTAAGTCCAGGAAGTTTTTCCCTCAGCCAGCTTTTTCTGCTGTCCACAGCTACTGATCAGAGGATTGAATTCCCCCTGGTGGTGGCTCTGGTAGAACAAGGGCTCATTAACTGGCTTCCAGTTTGCTGGAAACACTTCTTCTATGTATATAATCCTATTAATTTTCAAAAAGAAAACTAAAAAGAACCAACCCAACAAATCAATTAAAATTGGCTCCCCCCCCCCTCCATTACACAGGAGGGAATTTCTGTCTGGTACTGCAAACCTAACCAAAAGTTTATCACTAGAGAGGTCATAAGCCCTTAGGGGTGGAATTACTACTGTTATCTAGCTAAATGGATTTATTATGTGCACCGAACTACCCTCTAAATACTTACATTTATGCCTATATATTGATGCTATTCTCACTTTTTAAAAGAATTTATTTATTTGCAAGCAGAGAGAGAGAGGTAGAAAAATAGACAAAGAAAATGAACATTTCAGGGCCTCCAGCCACTGAAAACAAACTCCAGCTGCATGTGCCTCTTTGTGCATCTGGTTTCATGTGGGTACTGGAGAATGTAACCTGGGTCATAAGGCTTTGAAGGCAAGCACCTTAACCACTGTGGCATCTTTCCAGCTCCTACTCTCACTTTAAAAGAATTTGTGTGTGTGTGTGTGTGTGTGTGTGTGAGAGAGAGAGAGAGAGAGAGAGAGAGAGAGAGAGAGAGAATTGACATTCCAGGGCCTCTAACCACTGCAGTTGAACTTCAGACATGTGCACCACCTTGTGTGCCTGGCTTACATGGATTCTGGGGAGTCAAACCTGGGTCCTTAGGCTCTGCAGGCAAGTGCCTTTACTGCTAAGCCATCTCTCCAGCCCTCTACTCTCACTTTTAATTAAAGAAGCTTTTTTTTTTTTTTTCAGATGGTAGTGACCACTGGAGTGACTCAAAATTTCCCCAAGTGCTGAAAAGTGGAATGTTCAGCACTAAGTGAGACATCTCTATAACACCCTTCAAGGCTTGGGGACCATTGCAGAAGAGGTGGTGGAAGGAATGTAAGAGCCCGAGGAAAGGGAGGAGAGTGCTTTGCAATCCTGTCTTTCCAGAGAGAAAGTGGCTGTGGTATTCATGACCTCACAGTGGCTGATGCTACCTACACAAGACCTGCAGAATAGAAGGGAACAAAACGAATGAGTGGGATGTAAGAGACTAAGAACAGGATAGGATCAAGATGACTTCCTACATTTCTAGCTTGAGAAAAGCCAGGTTAGATGGCTGCTGACGCTTTACCTGAGACCAGGAGTGAGAATAAAGAGAATAATTCACAGAGTGGGACACTGAGCAAGAAAAATAACATATAGTATTAAGTGATTTATTTATTTATTTTGGGTTTTTTGTTTGTTTGGTTGGTTGGTTTTTCTGAGGTAGGGTCTCACTTTAGCCCAGGCTGACCCGGAATTGACTATGTAGTCTCAGGGTGGCCTTGAACTCATGGCAATCCTCCTACCTCTCTGCCTCTTAAGTGCTGGGATTAAAGTCATGCACCACCACGCCTGGTGTATTTTTTTTTTTAAGGGTAGGGTTTCACTCTAGCCCAGGCTGACTTGGAATTCACTATGTAGTCTCAGGATGGCCTTGAACTCAGGACAATCCTCCTACCTTTGCCTCTCAAGTGCTGGGATTAAAGGCGTGCACCACCATGCCCAGAAATTTATTTTACTAGTTATAACATTAACCCATTTACGAACCGACATATACAAGTGAGCAATGATTGCAGAGAGTAGAAATGTAAGCTATATTCAAAGCAATTACCATGCTGCATTCTCCTCAGATACCATCAAATACCTGTGAAATTTCCATGCCTCAGTACACGGATGAAGGAAAATACACAGACATGACTTCTTAGGGTGTGGAAATCCAGCTTAAGGAAAGGAGGAAATAAGTTTTATAAAATGAAATTGAAGAACTTCTGGAAAGTCAGAAACTTTATAGCAATCCCAGTCTGTTACCTTGCTAGCAGTACCATAAGACAACAGACCAGGTGGATTAAACAGGAATGTATTTCTCAGGCTGGAGAGATGGCTTAGCGGTTAAGGCACTTGCCTGCGAAGCCTAAGGACCCAGGTTCGATTCTCCAGGTCCCACATAAGCCAGATGCACATGGTGGCACATGTGTCCTTTCTCTCTCTCTCCCTCTGTCTCTAATAAATAAATTTATAAAAAAGGAAATTTATTTCTCATAATTGTAGAAGATAGAAGTTCAAGGAGGAGGAAACAACAGGTTTGTCTCCTTGTGAAGCCCCTTTCCTTGGCCTGTAGGTTTTGGCGTCTTGTCTTCCTACAATTGCCCCATCGTCTAGATGTTGTCTGGATTCTAATCTTCTCTCTCTCTCTCTCTGTGCATGTGTTGTGGTATGTGTGATATATATACAAGTACGTTCCCATGTGGTATGTCATGTGCTCACCTGCATCAGGGTGGTTGCACTCGCCTCCAGGGGCTGGGGAAGAGCGGCAGGTGTCCTGCCCTCGAAAGCTTCCTTCAGTTCTTACTGGAACCAGAGTCTCTTGTGGACCCCAGAGCTTGCTGTTTGTTCGTGAGCTCTGGAGATTTGGGGGTCTTTGCTCCCTTAAGAGACTGAGGTTACAAATATGTGTGGCCACACCCAAGAAGTGCTCTTAATCACGGATCCATCGCTCCCTCTCATAATCTCCTCTTCTTATAAAAACACTAGTCAAAATTGATTAGCGGTCACCCATATGACCTCTTTTACCTTAATAATATCTTCGAAGGCCCTCTCTCCAAACGAGGTCACATTCTGAGGTACTGGGTATTAGAACTACAATATATGAATTTAGGGTTGGGGCGGAAATTGCTCAGCCTATAACGCATGGGGTAGAAAAAGGCCATGTGATAAGCTTACGTGCTTGAGAGAGTCAGCAAGTCTTCTCCATGGCTGGGCCTCGTTGCTATCTGGGTGAACTTGGTAGGATTAGTACTCTGTGATTAGTACTCTGTGATTAGTACTCCACGACTAGTACTCTGTGGTACCTTGAGCAAGTTCATGATGGTGACGAACGCTCAGTCATGTGCTCAGCCACAGTGCTACAGTCAATGATGAATTTACATACAGAAAATTGGAGACAGAGACTATATCCACCCTGTATATCCACCCCATATATCCACCCTCTATATCTATCCACCCTGCATATCCACCCTGTTTCTGCCAAGATTTTTCTAGACTATGGACTTGAGTCATTATGCTGAGCTTGCATTCTGTCAAAGAGGTGACATTTAATTGATGCTGTTTCTCTCTCTTTCTCTTTTCTTTCTTCCTTTCTTTCTTTTTTCTTCTTTGTTTTCTTTTTCTTTCTTTTTTGTTTTTTGAGGTAAGGTCTCACTCCAGCCCAGGCTGACCTGGAATTCACTATGTAGTCTCAGGGTGGCCTCGAACTCATAGTGATCCTCCTACCTCTGCCTCCCGAGTGCTGGGATTAAAGGCGTGTGCCACCACCCCTGGCTTCTTCTTTCTTTCTCTGTCTCCCTTACTTCTTTCCTCCTCCCCTCCCTCCCTCTCTTTCTTTCTCCCTCCCTCTTTCTCTTTTCCTTCCTTCCTTCCTTCCTTCCTTCCTTCCTTCCTTCCTTCCTTCCTTCCTTCCTCTCTCTCTCTCTTTTTCTTTCTTTCTTTCTTTCTTTCTTTCTTTCTTTCTTTCTTTCTTTCTTTCTTTCTTTCTTTCTTTCTTTCTTCTTGACAAATAGCCCTGTGCCAACTGAATGATCTGATACCAGTTTTACTGTCACAAATGATAGGGGCATGGCAAGTTTACTCTATCTCACTCCAGGAAAAAGTGAAGACCAGGCAAACCACGTTTTGTTAAGGACCTTTGAAGACCGGTGCTTTTGCCAACGAGGAAAAACAGGCTGGGACGGGCAGGATGACTGGCTCGGGGACCTGCTTAGCTAGTTCAGGATGGAGCCAGGCCTCGGTCTAGTTCAGGATGGAGCCAGGCCTCGGTCTAGTTCAGGATGGAGCCAGGACTCGGGCTTGCTGGTTTCTCTCCCAGTGCTCTTTCTATTTCACCACAACTGAACAGCTCTGGGTTTCATTTTTCTGATTAAAAATGTTCCTGGAAGTATCGCTTGCAAATACGTGAGATGCCAAGGAACATTTTGGTACATGGTGAAGAGGACAGGCTGCTCAAGCAAGTCAGGGTGTGAATCCTCGCTGTGTCATTCACTACTGTGGGTCCTGGAGCAGGTTCTTTCTTAAGAACTCAGTTTTCTGAGGGCCAGAGGGATGGCTTAGCAGTTAAGATGCTTGCCTGCAAAGCCAAAGGACTCAGGTTCAATTCCCCAGGACCCAAGTAAGCCAGGTGCACAAGATGGCACATGTGTCTGGAGTTCATTTTCAGTGGCTGGAGGCCCTGATGTGCGTATTCTCTCTGTCTGTCTCTCTGACTCTCTTAAATAAATAAATAAATAAATAAACTTTTAAAAAAGAACTCAATTTTCTCAACAATGAGGAGGAAAAACTTACTATTAGGGAGAGACTGGGGAGGTAGCTCAGTGGATACAGTGCTTGCTGTGCAAGTGTGAGGACCAGAGTTTGAATCCTCGGCACTCATGTAAATGGCAAGTATGGGTATTTGGGCCCACTTATAACACCAGCTCTGGGGAGACAGAGAAAGGGGATCCCTGGGGCAAGCTGGCTAGCTAGACTCGCGGAATCAGCAAGCTCTGGGATCAACTTAGAGACCTTGCCTCCGGAAATAACATGGAGAGCAATTGTGGAGGATGCCTGGTATCAACCTCTGAAGTACTCACACGCACACACCTGTACCCGAGTACTCACTCACACACACCTGTACCCGAGTACTCACTCACACACACCTGCACACACATCACCCACATGTGCATCCACACTTATGCAAACGTGCACAAAACTAAAGGACAAAATGAAAGTCCCCAAGACATGAGAATAAGAACAAAGAAAGTTCTGGTACAAAGAAATAGCAAAGGGGAGGTGGGGGGGGGAGAAAGGATGCCATTCACCAAACTAGTGTGCAAGCCAGGAGGAGAGACCAGCCACTTCCCAGCTTTCCCACTAAGATGGTTCTGGAAGCAAAGAAGGAAGCCCTGCCCCTCCCAAAGCGGAAGCCAAAGAAAAGGTATTGAAGGCCAGAAAGGTAGTGCTGGAAGGTGTACACACACACACACACACACACACACACACACACACACACCTACCTTCCTTGTATCCCAAGATGTACTTGGCTCCTGAGGTAGACCAAACATTCCCCGAAGCACAACCCACGGTGAAGCAGGCTTGACCACAGTGTCATTAAGTTTCCTCTGACCCAGCCAAGAACAAGGTAGATGGCAAGAAGCTGTTTTCATACTGAATGCTGGGGCCAACAGTCTCCAGGCCAAATAGGTAGAGAAGCTCCGTGATGCTGGTGTGGCGCATCACTGCTGGCGTGGCGCCTCACTGTCCTGGCTGGTCCTGATGGTGTGAAGAAGGTATGCGCCTCACAAGCTCCTGACAGGATGCTTAGATATTACCAACACACGTCAGATAATCTAAATTAAATACCCAGCTAGTTCTAAATGTAAACTTTTCATCACAGAGAGAGAGAGAGAGAGAGAGAGAGAGAGAGAGAGAGAGAGAAAGAGATTGCTCACCAAATAAAAGAATAAAGTTAATGGGACTGGAAAGATGGCTAAGTGGTTAAGGCACTTGTCTGCAAAGCCTAAGGACCCAGGTTCAATTACCCAGTACCCCCATAAAGCCAGATGCACTAGGTGTTCGTTGGCCATGGCTAGAGGCCCTGGCACACCCATTCTCTCTCTCTCTCAAATAAATAAATAAAATGTTTTTTAAAATAATAAAGTTAAAATGACCAAAGAAAATAAAAATTATTGTCAGTAAGAAAGTCTTCTTGTCTTTCAAAGGCTGAGGTCTATTAATGTGAAGAGGTTTGTTCTGATGGAGCTGTGTGAGGAAGTGTCCATTCATTCTGACGGGAACCTTCTTTCTGACTTCCGTAAAATGTTATCTAGTCACCCAGCCCTTGCACTTGAGCTGGCTACCCTGTTAACTTTTCTTTAATCAGTGGTGTCTCCAGCAGTTGGGCTCCAGAGCCCTGCTGGAAAGGCTATCATTCAAAATTAATGAAATGTTATTTGTATTCGAGGCTGATGGTACACATGGGAACCTCTGGCCTCGGTTGAAGTAACCCAGCTTCTTGAATGGATATGTAACATAAATGATACTCACAAGGCTGTTTATTTTTTTTTGCTAGTCTTTATTACTTCATGGGTCAAATAGCATGAACCAGAAGTAAAAGCACAAAGAAATGAATTCACCCACAAAGCACATAGAGAAGACTGGGCCACAGGGACTCTTCTGGGATGGCCATCTGCAGACTTTCCAGCAAATTGAAGGAGAAAGGCATTCTTTGTTGTACAGTCTTTGCAGTCCCCTGTTTCACTGGAATGGACATCAACGAGCCACATCCAGCCATATTTTTTTTTGCTAAATTTTTTCCTACTAATTTCAGTTCCTGTCTAAGGGCTGCACTGGGAACATTTTTTTTGCAAGGTGATTTGACAGTATTTATTTTTCAAGCTGATTAATGTACATATCCTTTGACCCAGCATGAGGAAAATTGTTCAATTGTCTGAAATACTCTGAATTAAAAGCAATATGAACTTGCTTAAATAAATTGTAATATATTATATATAAAATATATATTTATGATATATGTAAGCTATATGTATTATATATAAATTATTTCATATGCACACATAACCTTGGAATCAAGTTAAATTTAATTTCCCATTTCCATGAAGTTTATTAACTCTGGCTTCTTATATTTTTAAATTATTTTTACATATTTATTTGAGAGAGAAAGAGGGAAAGAGACAGATAGAGAGAGAGAATGGGTGCACCAGGGCTTCTAGCCACTGCAAACAAATTCCAGACGCATGTGCCACCATGTGCATCTGGCTTACGTGGGGAATTGAATCTGAGTCCTTAGGCTTCACAGGCCTTAGCTGCTAAGCCATCTTTCCAGTCCAGCCTCTTGTATTTATTTACATTTTTTCATAATGAATTACCACAAGTTCTTCTTTCAGAGCCTAAGGAGAATCTTTTTCTTTGCTCCTTCAGCTGTCAGCAGAACTCAGGCCCACTGGTTGTAGGTCTGAGGACTCTGTTTCCTTGCTGGCTATTAGCTAAGGGCTGGCCTTAGCTCCTGGCAACATTCTTACCAGTCCTGCACATAAGCCCTTATACCCACCCCCAAATAAAGTTGCTACCCTCTGTATGATGGTGCTTCCACTGGTGCAGCGCTCTCTAAACCAGTGGGGAAAGCAACAACAACAACAACAAAAAAAAAGTGAAGGAATGAAAGAAGGAGAGAGAAAGAAAGATAAAATGTCAAAAGAAGAAAAGAGTGCTGGAAAATTTTGGTAAATGAAAAATTTCAAGTAGAAGCTAGAAATAATAACCTTACACATATGAATGATCACAAGAAACACAAGTGTGCAGGATCTGCTTATTAAAGTGGACAGAGTCTCAGAATGGAGAAAATAGAGACAATAAAATCCAGATGTGTGAAGGTATCATTCAGCTGTAATTTAAAGACACATACTGGGCTGGAGAGATGGCTTAGTGGTTAAGTCCAGACACATGCACCTCTTGTGCATCTGGCTTACGTGGGTCCTGGGGAATCAAACCACATCCCTTAGGCTTTGCAGGCAAGTGCCTTAACCACTAAGCCATCTCTCCAGCCCGATGGGAGTGCATTTGTACTCGATATCCATTAGTTAAAGTTTCTTCTACTGAATACACGTGCTAGGATAAGGGTGGTACTATTTTGATATGCTCAAAATATGTGCATGAGACTGTTTAAGAAGATTGAAGCAGTAGCTGTTAAGGCGCCTGCCTCCTAAGCCTAAGAAGGCCAGTTCCAATCTCCAGGTCCCATGTTTAGCCAGACGCAGTGACGCAAGGGCGCAATGCCGCACTTGCCCACAAGGGGGCGCACACATCTGGATTTCGTTCACAGCAGCTGAGAGACTGCTGGCGCGCCTACCTCTATCTGTCTCCCTCTCCCTCTCAGTCTGTCTGTCTCTTTCTCTCTGTCTCTCTCCAAAAATAAATAATAAAAATAATTTAAAAAATTTTTAAAAAAGACTGAAGCAGAAAACGTGCGTGCAAATTTAACATAGTCTCTAACTGTTGTCAGGAAACAAGCAATTGGAATAGTGAGTAAATTTCTCATATGTTCTGAATCAAAGCTCTGAAGAGATGTACAGACTTCTAGGAGAGAAAAATTCAGATAGGAAAATAAACTATTGAGGAACAAAGCAGAAACCTTATCACCGGTATAGCAGGAAATCGGTATGACTGGAGTGAATTTCTTCCCCAGAAATTCTGAAGCTATGAAAATGGATACACATATTTACATAGATGTAAACACAGAAAAATGTCAATATGCAATTAAATAGAAGTTGGAAACTACCCAGAAAATTGCTTGCTCTTGCAGATCTATATTGACTGTCAATCAGCTTCTACCAATTGATGTCTCCACAGTAAAAATGTAAAACATAGGGCTGGAGGGATGGCTTAGCAGTTAAGGCGTTTGCCTGCAAAGCCAAAGGACCCAGGTTCGATTCCCCAGGACCCATGTAAGCCATATGCACAAGAGGGTGCTAGCAGCTGGAGTTCATTTGCAATGGCTAGAGGCCCTGGCATGCCCATTCTCTCTCTCTCCCTCTTTCTCTGTCAAATAAATAAATAAAAATTTTTTTAAATGTAAAGCATGAAAAGGAGAGGGGGCTGGGGAGATGGATTAGCAGTTAAGACACTTGCCTGTGAAGCCTAAGGACCCAGGTTCAATCCCCCAGTACCCATGTAAAGCCAGATGCACAAGGTGGTACACGCATTTGGAGATCATTTGCAGCAACTGGAGGCATGCCTATTTTGTCTGTCTGTCTCTCTTCTCTCTATCACTCTGCTTGCAAACTAATAAAAATATTTTTAAATATTATAAAAGTCTATCTATTCATGATATATTTGAAAGGAAAAGGAGGAACGTGGGTGTAAAATCAGGAGTGAGCTTCCTCTTTAGTGTAAGACACAATGATTGCATAAAATAACATTGACAGTATACTTCCCTACTGAGGGCATTGTAGTTTGAAAATATCTCACTGAATGTCATAAAATATATATTATTATATAGGCTAATTTACCCACCTGATGTCAGGCTAGTTTTGATACAGATTAAGAGTAAGGTAGCTCTTTTTTTTTTTTTTTTTTTTTTTTAATTTAAGGTAATCAGCTAAGGACGGGCCCAAAGAATCATAGGTGCCACCCTGCCTGCCCTGGTGAGACTAGAATTCCAATCTGACTGAGTCTCATCTAAGATGGTGACATAGCAGCGGCGCCCTATGGCTCCTCAACTTTGGGCTCCCTCAGTGAGCTTCCTCCCGAGCACCCATCAGCAGCCAATCACAGTCCTTCCTATACACCTGAACCTGGCAGTAAGGCTCATTCTAAGAGGGTTCATATACATGGATGAGTACCTTCCCCACTCCCTTCTCCCTTCCCAAATGGCTGAAGGGAGGAATTCCTCTTGACACGGGAGCTGCCGTGCCTTTTCTTTCCTGTTTGATTATTTCAATAAATCTCCCATAGCTTATTCTTCTCTGAGTCTTTGTTTTTTTCAATTCTTTGTTAGATGTTGATAAAGACGGGAGCCTTGAGAGTTACGAACCTGGAAGTTATAAGCCCAGAGCCCAGTTCCTCACCTCCTGCATCATCATGGAGGTCTAATCCCCCCTAGAACTCCAGTCCCACAGCAGTTTGAGTGCAAAAATTCAACACAAGTTCTATTTATGGTGACACAAGTGGCCATGACCACGATTCATCTTCCAGCTTCCAGCACACGGGCATCCTGCGGCCTACCTGGCCAGTTGTCAGGTCCTGTTGCTTCTCTCTCTCTCTCTCTCTAAATATATTTTTTAAGCCAGGCGTGGTGGCACATGCCTTTAATCCCAGCACTTGGGAGGCAGAGGTAGGAGGATCGTGGAGAGTTCGAGGCCACCCTGAGACTACATAGTGACTTCCAGGTCAGCCTGAGCCAAAGTGAGACCCTACCTCAAAAAAACCAATAAATAAATAAATAAATAAATAAATAAATAAATAAATAAATATTTTAATTTATTTGCAAGGAGACAGAGAAAGAAGAGATGAGAAGAGATAGACAAAGAGACAATAGGTGCACCAGGGCATCTAGCCACTGCAAATGAACTGCAGATACAGGCACCACTTTGGGCATCTGGCTTTCTGTGGGTACTAGGGAATCGAACCCAGGCCATTCAGTTTTGTAGGCAAGTGCCTTAACAGCTGAGCCATCTCTCCAGCCCTGCCTCTTGTCTCTTCTCTACCACTCTCATCCCAATTCTCACCATCACTGTTCCTGGTTGGACATCTTGTTTTGTGAGATCACTGAGGAAGCTTCCATTTGACTACGAGACTAAATCTCTGCCCAGGCTAGTGTGCACAGGTAGGTCTCTGCCATGCTTCGATCCTCCCGGAAAATGCTCAGCATGGGATTGCCTCACACTGCTTGACCTCTGCGAGCTGGGAAGTGGTCTGAGCGAAGACCACTGAGTGTTTATTTCGGGGAATGAAATCCCAAAGCCTCCACGAGCCAGCCTTTCTCGCTCCTGTGTCTAGATTGCCTTACCCCCCTTGTTCAGTCTTCTCTGCCCAATGGCAGATTCCTATCTCCCAGTGGAGCTCAGCTGGGCCACTCTCTCCCCAGGGACTCCATTATACTCAATCACCCCCGCACCTCCCTGGCTCACATTCTTCTCCAGCCTTGCTGAGCTGTATTTAGGCGTCCACCAAAGAATTGCTTCTACAACTCTCTCCCACGCCACTTGAGTTCCTCAAGGACAGAGACCTCATCCCACTAAATGGAAGTTTCTGGCACATTCTAGACACAAACAAATATTAACAGATGTATTAATAAATTAGTAATGTATTCACTGAGAATTCTCATTCTGTCACTAATTTCTGCCACTCATCTAGACTAAGAGACCCTCGAGTTATCAAAGCAATTATATTTTCCCCATTTCCTCTATACATGTTTTCCCCTGATTCTTTCATACCACATTATCTCATGAAATGTCTGCATTTTCAGAGCCAAAGCTGAAAGAAGTTACTTTCATCCCTTATAAAATTAAAAGTCATAATTAGTGGTGAAAGGGGGACACCAGGTTCATGAGAAGAGAGAAGGGTCTAGCGATCTCTTCTATGTTCTGGTAAGTAGTTATGGATGAGCAATTAACAAAAATGGTATCCATAAAAATAGACCACAAGCCAGTAAGGATGGTGAGTTGGGTCATTAAAATTCCATGCTATTTATATTTCCCCCCTCCGGCTCTGCATTTAGTCTAAACGGAAAAGTACAAATATTGGGATAGGAACATTCAAAATGACAGAAACAAGAAACTCCAAATGCTAATCCTGCCTAAAGGGCAGAATTGAATTCTACACTGAAGCTCTGTATGTGGGATTAAGAGGCGTGGCTAACCAAACATTCCAGAACAAGTAATTACCATTGCATCTCTCTATCACATAGTTGCCTTACACATCATTTACACAATGAGCCCACAGCAGAGAAAAATAAACCGCTGCTTGAAACATCCTTGTCAGCCACAAATTTGTCAGGCTTACTTTTTTTTTTTTTTTTTTTTCCCTTCATCAAAGACTTTTTCTTCCCATGATTTTGGTTTGGATAGCAATGGGGCATTTTCTCTCGGATACAGGACAGAGAAATAACATCTCTCACTTGTTTTTCTTGGCTGTGTGCTTCCTGCCAAATATCAGCTATCTCAATGTGGAGGTTGCTAGTTCCTGAGGTGGGTTTATAAGATCCTTTAGAGTTGAGTGGATATAGGAAGGCACGCTTTTGTTCATTCAACCATTTATTCAGTCAACATCTATGTGATATTTTCTCTGTGCCCAAACTTGTGCTGGGTTTTCAGCATACCAGGGATTAGAGAAAAGGTCGCTTTGCATGGTGAGTTTATAGTCTACTGGTATAGACAGCTAACCTATACTGTACAACAGAGACCACTAAGAGCCATAGATTAGGGGAATTGTACAGACGCCCACTACAGCAGTATAGAGCAGCCAAAGATGACTTCTTTTATTAAAATTATTTGCTTATTTGTGTGTCTGTGTGTGTGCGCACACGTGCTCGTGCATGCCAGGGTCTCTCACCACTGCAATCCAATGCCTGTCTGGCTTTATATGGGTGGCTGAAGCTGACAGACTTTGCAAGAAAGCATCAAGGATTAGTTTGTGTGTATGTATGTGTGTGTGTGTGTGTGTGTGTGTTTGTGGCAGGGGGTGGGGAGAGGTTTCGAGGTAAGGTCTTTGGTACAGCCTGACTGGAATTCACTATATAGCTGCAGGCTTTCCTCGAATTCACAGTGATCCTCCCATTACTGTCTCTGAAGTCCTGAAAATTAAAGGTGTGTGCCACCTTTGCCATGCCTGGCAAAGATGAGTTTTTAAGTGTCATCTGAGGTGTATCTTAAATGACCTGTAGGGCTCAGACAAGGGGAAGGAGGGTAAGAAAGTGGAAAGTTCAGAGCCCAGGGGATACCTGGGAGGGGTCAGAGTAGGAGAAGGAAAGTAGGAATCAAAAAGTCAGGACAGGGCTGGAGAGATGGCTTAGCAAAGCCAAAGGACCCAGGTTCCATTCCCCAGTACCCACATGAGCCAGATGCACGAGGTGGTGCATACATCTGGAATTTGTTTGCAGTGGTAACAGGCCCTTGTGCACCCATTTTTTTTCTCTCTCTCTGCCTCTTTCTCTACTTCTCTCAAATAAATAAATAAATAAATAAATTGTTTTTAAAAAGTCAGGACAGGGCCGGCTTAGTGAGAGAGAAGGCTTAGTGGTGAAGACACTTAACTGCGAAGCCTAACGACCCAGTTTCAATTCCCCAGGACCCATGTAAGACAGATGCACAAGGTGGCGCAAGCGTCTGGAGTTCGTTTCCAGAGGCTGGAGGCCCTGGCACGCCCATTCTCTCTCTCTCTCATAAACAAATAAACAAACAAATAAATAAACAAAATATTAAGAAACAAGTCAGGACTTTCTGCTGGAGCACAGCAGGTACTACTGTTGGTTTGTTTTGTGTGCTTCTTTTTTAAAATTATTATTATTTGAGAGAGGCAGAGAGAGAGAGAGAGAATGGGTGCGCCAGAGGCCTCTGAGCTGCTGTGAATGAACTCCAGACGTGTGCTCCCCCTTGTGGACAAGCACGGCATTGCACGCTTGTGTCACTTTTGCATCTGGCTAAACGTGGGGTTTTAAGGCTTGGCAAGCAGGCACCTTAACGGCTAAGCCATCTCTCCAGCCTGCCTCTTTGTTTTTGATATAATGTCTCAGTGTGCAGCCTAGGCTGGCTTTAAACTCCTAACCCTCCTTCCCCAGCCTCCCAAATGCTGGATGACAGGTGTGTACCACTACACCCAGCTTCAGACAGGGTATCTACCAAGGTAAGTGTGTCTGAGTCTCTAGGTAAACGTTTCCTGTGCTCCCAAACCAAGCAACCCTCATGAGTGCGTGTGTGCATGTGTGCATGTGTGCATGTGTGTGTGTGTGTGTGCATGTGTGTGTGCATGTGCGTGTGTGTGCATGTGCGCGTGTGTGCATGTGTGTGTGCGTGTGTGCATGTGTGCATGTGTGCGTGGTGTATGTATGAGTGCGTATGGTGCCACAGCAAGTGTGTGGAGATCAGACAGTAACTTCAGGGTTTGGGCTCTTACCTTCCGTCTTGTTTGAGATGGGGTCATTCTTGTTGTTCACTGCTATAAATGGCAGACTGGCTGGTCTATGGGCTACAAGCTTCTCTTGACAGGCTGGCATTGCCATAACCACACTGAGATGACAGAGGCATGCACCACTTCTGCCTCTGATTCTGGTCATCAGGCTTATGCAGCTTTTAACCACTGAGTCATCTTCCTGTGCCCCAGTTAATACTTCTGCAGTCCCCTGGGGCACCCATGATAGCAGGCAGTGGCTCAAGGGCACTGGAGAGGGCTTCAAGCCTGTGCACAGTGGCATCCAGGTTAAAGTGACTCGGGCAGGTCAGCGTTTTGTGTGAACCATGGAGAAATCACCATGGAGCTATAACTTAGCGGGCTGGAACTGTGACTCAGTTGGGAAAGTGCTCTCCAAGCCTTGCACAAAGCCCTGGGTTGGGTCCCCAGTGTCACGTGAACTGGGCAAAGAACCTGCAATCTCCACACAGGAGAGGCAGAGACAGGAGGAGCAGAAGTTCAAGGCTATCCACAGTTACATTGTGAGTTCTAGGCCAGCCTGGAACCAAGAAAAACAAAACAAAACGAAGAAAGAAAAACGCAGAGCTCTGTAACTCTGGCCTGGCTCTGACAACGATGCGTGACTTGACAAGAGCGTTACTTGGAGCAAGTGACTCGATTTCATTGCACATTAGGGCTTTATCTTTAAAATAAAAATTGCAGGAAGAATTTAGTAAGTACATATGTATATGTATGTATATGTATATATATAAAATGTCCTAAACAAAGCCTGCCTCAAAGCAAATGTCCAATAAGTATTAGCCATAATTACTTTGCTCCTCATATGGGAAATGCCAGAGAAGCGAACCGGCAAGGTGTTTAAGCAAGCACGTTATTTACGGGAACTGGGTTCAGGAATGACGCAGTTCCTGCTATCATCTATCGCCTTTGTTACTAACAAGATGTTAGAAGAACTAACCCTATAAACACGCAGACTGAACTATATGGTCTTTCCAAAGACTTACTAGCAGGTGTTTTTTCTGTTACCATTCATCATCCCCATACTTATTGTCTAGTGACTGTCAGGCCTGAGGATACAAAGAGCCCTGCAAGGGATCTGAAATTCACTCAGTGCCTGTTTAGCAGACACCCAGAAAGCACAAGTCTCTGCTAGGGATAAAATGACACATCAGACTCTCAGCCCCTGACAGCCTAGTTGGGAGACACACTGCATAGGATTAGTGACAAAAGGTGCTATGTGTTACAAAAAGTTAGTCAAGCCGGGCGTGGTGGCGCACGCCTTTAATGCCAGCAGAGAGGCAGAGGTAGGAGGATCGCCGGGAGTTCGAGGCCACCCTGAGACTACATAGTTAATTCCAGGTCAGCCTGGGCCAGAGCGAGACCTTACTTCGGGGGAAAACAACAACAACAACAAAAAACTCCTTGGCAGCCCATTCATTGTTCCTGAGCTCCAGGTTCTGGGAAGTCTCCCCTCCTCTCCCAGCCCACCTGGGCCAAGCCAGGAGGGGAGAACCCCCTTGACCCATCTCTACCCCCTCCACATGTACTTTCTTTTCTAACTCTCTTTTCAAGTTTCTTCCGGGTCCACCACATGGCTGTCAGACCACATGGGTGTATCAATTTTTCTTTCCTTGTGCTGTACTTCCCTAAATAAATATAATAATTAAAAAAGTAAAAAAAAAAAAAGTTAGTCAAGATGGGTATGGCTGTGCACACCTTTAACCCTAGCACTTGGGAGGTGGAGGTAGGAGGATCACTGTGAGTTCGAGGCCACCTTGAGACTACATAGTGAATTCCAGGTCAGCCTGGGGTTAGAGCAAGACCCTACCTCAAAAAAAAAGGAAAAAAGAAAAAGAAAAATTTAGTTAACAAACCACGGATAGTCACTGAACACTTTGTAGACTAGAGTCGGCACTCAGCGCCCTTGATTCTGTGCGATATCCCAGGATGCTATGGGAGTGGAAAGGATGGATCTGAGCTGGGTGAGGTGGAGGCACTAGACCAAGATCTTGAAACTTTATTTCTAGAGTACTGCATTGACTCAACCGTGGTGATACAACCCATGACTCTGATAGCTTTTCTTAAAGACGCGCGGTGCAAAGATTAGGGGCGGGGGATGTAGCTTTGACTGAGAGCTTGCCTAGAATGCATGAAGCTCTGGGTTCACTCCCGCTACCTTGTAATCTGGGTGTGATGGAACACATCTGTAATCCCATCTGCAGTGAGGAGGCAAGATGAAGGGAGCTTAAGTTGGGCCTAGGCTACATGAGACCCTGTCTCCAAAAATAAGTAATTAAATAACTGAATAAAAACAAAACAGAGGCTGGAGAGATGGCTCAGCAGTTAAGGCACTTGCCTGCAGAGCCTAACAACCCAGGCTCAGTTCCCCAGTACCCACATAAAAGCCAGATGCACAAAGTGGCACATGTGTCTAGAGTACGTTTGCAGTGGGTGGAGGCCCTGGCATGTCTTTTCTCTCTGTCTGTCTCTCTCCTCTCTTTCTCTCTCTCTGATTGCAAATACAATTTTTTTGTTTTCAATTTTATTTCCTTTTTTGTATTTTGAAATATTTATTTTTTAAAATATTTTATGTTTATTTATTTATTTGACAGAGAAAGAGGGAGAGAGAGAGAGAGAGAGAGAGAATGGGTGCGGCAGGGCCTCCAGCCACTGCAAACAAACTCCAGACATATTCGCCCCTTGTGCATCTGGCTATCGTGGGTCCTGGAGGATCGAACCTGGGTCCTTTGGCTTTGCAGGCAAATGCCTTAACCACTAAGCCATCCCTCCAGCCCTCAAATAAAAATATTTTTAATAACTTACAAAAGGGAAATATTAGATAACATTGGAAAACATAACTGCCATCACCCTGGATAAGAGTCCAGCTTTCTGGGCTGGAGAAATGGCTCAGTGGATGAACCATTTGTTGTATAAGCAGAGGACTAGGGTTTGGTGGCTCAGTACCCAGCAGACCACCTGTAGTCCCAGCACGTCCCTGGATTCCATCATCTCAGGGGCAAGCTGGCTAGCTAGAGCAGTTGAACGGACAAGCTCTGAACTGACATGAAAGATCCTGTCTCAGTAAAATGAAGAGGAGTGTGATCAAGGAGGACACCTGATATGAACCTCTGGCCTCCACCAACACGCACATGTGTACACACACACACACACAAACATACATATGAATAGAAGAGTCTAGCTGTCTCTGCTGTGGCTTAAAGATGAACAACATCCCTTCCATGGCCAGCCCTGAGAGTCACCCCATGCATCTCGCTACTCTGATTCCACGTCTCCCTGAATGCTCCTTTGCCCACGCATGCTTGCAGCACACTTTGGGCTCCTGGTCCTAATTATTGATTGTGTAATTGATCGATAAAGCCAAAGATGAGTAAGAAGGAAAGCTTAATTAGACACGAAGTACTCGGTGTCCCAAAAAGAAAAATTCCAGGGCTCCAAAAATAGAACCAGGGATGCATCATTTCTTCTTGTCACGGAAGAAACCAACTCCATCCTTAATAGACCAGAAAATGAACTCAACAGATGGGAGAATGTTATCAATGGCAGAGAAGGGGCACCCGTGGAGAAACGGAATTATTCACCACCAAATGACTCTGTACATGGGAAAGAAGATGGTTATGTCCTGAAATAAATGTGCCAGAAAATCTGTAAGAGTTAACAGAGAGAATGTGGCAAGCTGGGTTCGATCTGGAAAAGGTGGAGCTATTTTTAATCCCTCACTTGATTGATTAACCAGTTCAGTTAAATAGTTCTCACTGTCTGACTTTTAAAAATGGAATGGATAGTGTGAATGAGGTGGCGGAAACAACAAGTTCTGAGTAGTAACTAGTCTTACTTTATGGGTCTTCCTTCTTTGACAGCGTCTCACTAGTCTTGGCTTTCCCATGTGACCCAGGCTACCCTCAAACCTGCAGCCATCCTCCTATGTCAGCCTCCTGAGTGCTGGGAGGATAAGCATGCCCCACCACGTCTGGCTTAAATTGTCTTTAGATGAAAAGAAAACCCGCTTTCTTTCACCATCATGGAGAAACCACTCTAATGAGTGTGTGTGTGTGTGTGTGTGTGTACACATATATATTCTGTCCTGGCAGAGATGCCCAACCTCTTGACATTGTGACATGATGTTGTCATCTACAAATGTGTTGGGTCACATTCATAGCTATCTTGGGATAAATACAGGCCCCAGGGGCCTCAAGTTGGACACATCATATTTATCAGAACAGGCCGTGTTTCCACATCATGGAAGAAAAATCAAAGGCACCATGTGTTGAAAAGTCTTTGAAGATTACAGGACCAACGACTTGGTGTTGTGTCACTGAGTTGTCGGATGATCCTTTCCAGCGCGCTTAACCTCTGTTTTCTGATTATCATATCGCACAATCAAAAGAGTAATATTCACACATGCAGGCATGTGAGAGAGAGAGAGTGAGTGTGTACACACTCACTCTCTCTCCACACACACACCACACTCTGCAGCAGAGACAACAGATGGGTCAGGACACTTTCATCTGCAGGAAACAGCTCTGGAGACCAGCGAGATGACAACTTCCGAGTGACGGCATAACAAGTCTCTATTTATAGCGTGTCTTGCATCCACTGCTGTGCACGAAGGGTCTTTTCCCTGCCAGGGAGAAATTTTAGGGAATGAGTTTCCTGGTGAGCTCACAGCTCAGCAGTTGCCTGTGTCACCCATGTTGAGTCAGCAACAGATAATGCAGCACAGGATCAACTAATTTTAGTCATCTGTGGCATCCGCTAAACACTCCTCCGTCAGGGTCAGCTTGTGGCCTGCGCTTCATTTCCATTTTCTGCTCCCGGGAATCTACAAGGGATAACTTAGAGTGACATGTTTTCCCAGGGTATGGCTAGGTGAGCTTCTATTTTAGAACAAGCATCTGGAAATTCTGATCACAAAGTTATAAGACCATCTAATTCAATGGGCCCAGAAAGTTCTATTCACCTGGTTCTTGTTTAACCAGAAGTTTCAGTGATCCCAGCCCACAGCTCGTAGAGAAAAGGCAAGGGGCCCATTGCTGAGTTCTCTAGTGAAAAGCTGTCCCTCAGGCTCTCAGGCTGTCCATTTGGAATATGAAATGATGCTCAGCTTTGGAATCATCCCCTCTTTCAGTGAAGCACCATGGGCTTAGAGTTATATGACCTGGACAGTCGGTCACATGCTGAAGATAACTGTAATTTTCTCTGTGATTGTGAGTAGTGGAGAAAGAATAGGATGGGATTATAAACTCTGCCTGTCGGAGCTCCAGGCTCCTGTAACAGCCTGTAGCAGTTGTCCAATAACTCTGATGTCATGTAGTGAGAATGGCAACACCTTGAAGTAGGGTTCTGTGGTTTTGAGAAAGAAGCTCAGTTTGGCTATATTTATTAAGAATTGTGAAGGCAGGTGTGGTGGCACATACCTGTAATTCCAGTTCTCAGGAGGCTAAGACAGGAATACTGCCTCAAATGCAAGTGCAGCCAGGTAACAAGATCCTATCTCAAAAGAAAGAAAGGAAAGAAAGGAAGGAAAGAAGGAAGGGAGGAAGGAAGGAAGGAAGGAAGGAAGGGAGGGAGGGAGGGAGGAAGGAAGGAAGGAAGGAAGGAAGGAAGGAGAGAGAAAGAAGGAAAGAGAAGAGAAGAGGAGAAGAGAGAGAAGAGAAGAGGGAAAGAAAACCAAACAAGAGATGTGGAAGCGACACCAAAGAGGTGAGTTGAGGGGAAACGCTAAGGAGAATTCTAGGCAAATTAACTCCCTGAGCTTGGCAGGGAAGAGTCCACCCTTCAGGAGTGCGAGCCATCCAGCTCCTCAGGAGAGAAGAGTCGTGAGGGTTTTCTCCTTTTTTTAAAAACCTTCAACCCTGGCATGTTTGAAATCCATTCTTCTTGATCTAAGAAGAGAATGAGCCTGCCCAGGGAAGTGTAAGTGAAGCAAGTGAGAAGAGAGGGAAGGAAGGCGGGGGAGAAGAGGGTGCATGGGAAATACTAAGAGGGAATGAGGGTCATGGTGTGTTCTGTAATTATTTTTATAAGAAAGGCAAACCAAAATGAGCTACACTGTAGACCTTCTATTTCTTTTTTTAAAATATTTATTTATTTATTTATTTATTTATTTATTTATTTATTTGCAAGCAGAGAGAGAGAGATAGAAGAGAGGCAGACAGAGAATGGGCACACCAGGGCCTCTAGACACTGCAAACGAACTCCAGATGCATGTGCCCCTTGTGCATCTGGCTTACATGGGTCCTGGAGAATTGAACTGGGATCCTTTGGCTTCACAGGCAAACACCTTAACCTCTAAGCCATTTCTCCAGCCTGATTTTCTATTTCTTGAATTCATTATAAGTGACTTTGAGACTCTTGGATGTAGGGGAACACAATTTTGCTAAAGAAACTGCATTTTAAATGTCTTTGCCCAAAGAAAGCACATGTCATACCAAGATATACATTCTATGCATAGCTTTGATGGGCTGCTGCAAAAGCGACAACTTCCTTCATAGCTTCTTCTTGACCATGAATCCTGGTGTTCGGGACTTTCCCTGTAAAAGGCAGTCAGATGGCCTCCTGGGTTGAGGACAGTGAGCCTTTCAAAGGAAGGGACAGGTGGCCACCCTTGGCTGTCTGCTAATGGAAAGCTTGTGTGGCGGTCTCTGTGAACCACGTGGGTAGTGTAGTTGCAGGAGCCCAACGTTTGAGGAACGTTGTGTGAAGGAATGTCTGGAATGTTTTTAGCCCTGCCAGTTTCCAGAAAAGCTGCATGGTCCATGGTGAGGAATGGACAGAGTAGTGTTGCTGTGTGAAGCGAGACTGGTTCACATCACAGAGAGAGATCTAGGAAGAAGTCATTAAGGTGAGGAATGGGAATGAATCTTCTCAAGCATTAAGTGCAGGGTCAGAATCTCTTCCTGACTCCAGCTGCACCACAAAGACAATCCACCACCATCCGAGGCTAATGAGAAAGGGTCAGAACAGCACAGGGCTTACACTTTAAAAAAGGAACCACTTTTGAGTTATTTTTTTCACACTGGCCTTTAGAATGTATGAATGAGTGAACACTGTTAAACTATCAGCACACTTGCGCTGTAATTTTATAATATTCACCAATGCTATACGTGGAATGGGGAAGTTCTATTTTTAATATTTTACAGGTTTTAATATTTAAAGGTTTCCAAAATTCTATTTATAGGTAAGTGCCCATATGCATGTATACAGTCATATATGGGAATATTTTTGGCTTGAATGTCTCTTGTTTATGAGAGTATAACCCATTGTTTTTTTTTTAATTTTATTTATTTGAGAAATAGAGGGAGAGATACAGAAATAGGCAGGTAGAGAAAGAGAGAGAATGGGCGCACCAGGGCCTCCAGCCACTGCAAGGGAACTTCAGATGCATGCACCCCCTTGTGTAACTGGCTTAAGTGGGTCCTTAGGCTTCACAAGCAAGCATTTAACCGCTAAGCCATCTCTCCAGTCCAAAGCCGTTGTTTTAATAAAGGCACAGAGTGTTTAGATTCATGTTTATTGTGTAATTGGTCATTTTCTTTATACTTTTATTTTGGATATTCTTCATTTTAGGATTCCTCAAATATTTTGTCTGCATTTCACAGTAAGTCAGTGCAATCATATGTATGCATATATCCTTTTTACATGCCTTTATAAAGGTATGTATAAGTGCATACATGTATATATACATATGTGTGTGTGCGAATTTACACATGAACATACGCCAACTGTGATACATTTTGCTATCTCCCAGTGTATTTTATTGCTTCCTTTACATGAAATATCAGTGACGGAGCTGGAGAGATGGTTCAGCAATTAAAGGCACTTGCCTACAAAGTCTAACAACCCAGTTTGATTCCCCAGAGCCACATAAAGCCAGATGCACAAAGTGGCACATACATCTGGAGTTCATTTACAGTAGCTAGAAGTCCTGGCATGCCCATTCATATGCCCCCCCCCGCTTACAAATAAAATAAAAAATATCAGCCATGCCTTAACTCATTTTATCAATTTGTCTGCTCCCCATTCTCAACCCAGAGACCATCAGACTCGCTTACACAGATAGAGTCCATGATTCCACGTCCTCAGTCAAGAAGAATCCGCGAGGGGAGCTGAGTTTTCTCAGCAGCCCAGCAAAGCAACATTGGAAGGCATATGTCTCAGTATGATATGTGTTTTCTTTGGAAAGAAAGACTGCTGTGACCTGGACTGAGAAACTCTGTTCAACCTGTCTATCTAACTAACTTCAAGACTGTATCAAGGAAAATACTTTATAGTGTGTAATATGTATTTAAAATGCTTAAGGAAATGAATGAATGAATGTTACAAAGGACTCTGTCTTTTTACAACTTATCTATAGCCGGGCATGGTGGTGCATTCCTTTAATCCCAGCACTTGGGAGATAGAGGTAGGAGGATAACTGTGAGTTCAAGGCCACCCTGAGACTACATAGGGAATTCCAGGTCAGCCTGGGCCAGAGTAAGACCCTACCTCGAAAAACCAAGAAAAAAAAAAACATATTTATTTTGTCAATTTACACACACACACACACACACATACATGTACCTATGTAATATATTTTGATCATATTCCCCCATTCTTACCTTCTCTTGTTTTCTTACCATTCCTACAGAATCCTTTTTTCCCCCAAACTAACGATGCTGTATCACCAAGTAAGTTATGATAATTTTCTTATGTTATCATATTCTGGAAAATATTAATTTTCTTTTAAATATTTTAATTTATTTATTTGAGAGAGAGAGAGAGAGAAAGCGTGAGAAAAAGCATGGGTACACCGGAGCCTCCTGCCATTGCAAATGAACTCCAGACACACGTTTCACTTTGTGCATCTGGCTTTACACGGGTACTTGGGGATCAAGCTGGGGCCATCAGGCTTTACAAACAAGGGCTTTTAACCACTGAGCAATCTTTCCAGTCTGAGGATATCAATTTTGTAAGAGGATAGTCATGCACCCTTTTTCTTTCTTTTAAATAACATTTGTCACAATCTTTCCAATTAAAAAATTAAGCTAGTTCCTTCCTTTAAGCTTCCCAAATCCTGACTTCAGTTTTTGCATCAAAAAGAACATGTTGGGCTGGAGAGATGGCTTAGCGGTTAAGGCGCCCACCTGCCAAGCCTAAGAACGCCCTTTCGATTCTCCAGGTGCCACGTTTAGCCAGATGCAAAAAGTGAAGCAAGGATGCAATGCTGCACTGGCCCACAAGGGGGCACATGCGTCTGGAGTTCGTTCACAGTGGCTGAGAGGCTGCTGGTACACCCATTCTCTCTCTCTCTCTCTGCCTCTTCCTCTCTGTCTCTCTCTGTGTGTGTCTCTCTCAAATAAAAAAAAAAAGAAACATGTTATGGAGGATGGTTCAGGTGAGTCAAAGTCAGGTTTACAAGAAAGTCACCTGTAGCTTGAGCACAAATAGGCAGTGATGTGTAAATTTACCTTTTGGAGAGATGAAAGTACTTATGGGAAAAGAATAATTATTTAAGTCTATTTGTGTAAATGAAAAACCATTCTGAAATCCAAACACTGATTCCCCAGTTCAGGAGTCTTTCTACATCAGCAGTGATGGACAGGTAAGAACCAAGCGAGCTGAGGACATTGTGGAGATTATTTGTGAAAAGATCATGGACTCCCCCTTCACATTTGGTTGATAAGTTTTGACTTTTGTATAAGGAATTGAATTGAAATGGGACACTGCCTGCCTTACCCACACATTGCATTTAGAGATACATAGTTTAAAACTCCACTTATTGGGGCTGGAGAGATGGCTCAGCAGTTAAAGGCACTTGCTTGCAAAGCCTGATAGCCCCGCTTCAATTCCTCAGTATATACATAAAGCCAGAGGCACAAAGTGATGCATGTGTCTGATTGCAGTGAAAACATTTATTGAAGGAATTAAAAAATAGCTTTTTTTTTTTTTAATATAGGCAGTCAGCCAGGGACAGTTGCCCAAAGAGAACATGGATGTCACCTAGCTTATCCTGGCAGGACTAGAACCCACGCCTGACCCAGTCTCATCCAAGATGGCTGCCAGCACCACACCCCAGAGCAGCCTCTTCCTCAGCTTAGTGCACCTGGGTGGGCCGGCCCCTCCTGAATCAGCCTTTTGAGCACACCAACTAATCATGTCTCTTCCTTACACATCTGAGTCTGGTGAGGAGCCATCCTCATCGGATGTTTAATCCATATCAGGGCACCTAAGCATGTGTGTCTATATCTTTTTGGTCCCCTTTGTCCTCTGGATTTGTCTGAACAGAATTGTGTAAGTCACTCTACACCCTTCCAAGCCTGGCTGCTCTGATGGGGTGGGGAAGATTCTGTTCGTCTGTGTGCTTTCCTGCCTGGTTTGTGGATGCTTTCCTATTTATTTATTTATTTATTTATTTATTTATTTAGTCCAGGCTGACCTAGAATTCACTCTGTAGTCTCAGGGTGGCCTTGAACTCACGGCCATCCTCCTACCTCTGCCTCCCGAGTGCTGGGATTAAAGGCGTGCGCCACCACATCTGGCCCCAATTTTTTTTTTTTTAGGATGAATTCACCCACCTTATCTTCTGCCTGTTATTACATATTGTTTTTGTTTTGTTTTGTTTTGTTTTGTTTTGTTTTGTTTTGTTTTGTTTTTATAGGTAGGGTCTCACTGTAGCCCAGGCTGACCTGGAATTCACTATGTAGTCTCAGGGTGGCCTCGAACTCATGGCGATCCTCCTACCTCTGCCTCCCGAGTGCTGGGATTGATGCTTTCCTGTTTTGTTACATGTATGATCTTCCTTTCATCGAGTCCTTCACTACCTCTTAATCCTCTATGATGTCTTATGTGAGGGGATGTTTGGGCTCCCATGCTCTCTATGTGTGTGTATATACATGTGCGCGCGCACACACACACACACACACACACACACACACACACACACACACACACACACGCCCAGACCTTTCCTTATGGGAGGGAGACTTTCTCCATCTCCCCTGCCCCTTCCCAAGCCTGGCTGGCAGGGGGAGAACCCTCTTTTGGGTTGGACTTCCTGTTTAGCCCTCCCTCTGGACCCTAATTCTCCCTAAAGTAAACCTCACGATTCATAATTTGCTCTTCTCAGAGTCTGTGTTTTCAACGCTTTGCTAATTCGGACAAGAACCCAAAAGTTGGGGTCCACAGGTCTGGGATTGCCTGTGTTTTTATGGAGTGTCTTCTCTCCCTGGACGCAAAATCCGGCATCATAATGACACTATGGGTCCCTGGACAGCAGGCCGGACTCTTCTGGTAAGATCCACGCTTCGAGTCTCCTTGCTGGACTGGGCCCTCCTCAGTGTCAGATGGGGTTGGAGCTGTGCACAGCCTGGAAGGGAGGAAAGGTGAGCCTGCCGCTGTCCGTGTGCCCTACTGGCCCATTCCCACTCACCTTTCTTCGCTCCTATTTGCTCACACGTGCCTGCCAGCTGACTCCCCCATGAGACTAAGTGACATGGGACACTCAGGTTGTCTAGCCTGGTGAATCCCCAACCTGGCACCGTGGACTGGACACATTTTCTGGGCTCCATCACAGTGGGTTGAGGGAAAGCATAGATTTAAGAGTCAGCTTTCTCTGACCCAGTGTAAGTGCCAGGCCCTCTTCTGGGTCTCTGTCACCCAAGCCATTGGGTGGCTCACTTCCAGACGGCCCCCAGCCAGGGTTCAAGTGCAGCTCCAGCTCCACGGAGGAGTCCTGGGGTCTCAGAGAGCCAGTGGGCAGAAACCACCGACTGGTCATTCGGAAAAACTCCAGAAGCAGCAAATCTGGTGGCATCCAAATTCTGAAAGAAAGATCCACACATCATTTTTCAATTAATATTCTTCCAAATTGTTTGTGATAAACATGTCTCTGTTAATGACAGCGGTGCATGCTAATTTTACAGGTAAATTGCTATGGACAACATTGAGGCAACACTGGACCCCACACACTAATGGCCATCCTTTGTCACGGAGGAATCCTTGCACCAGCTAAGCTCAAATGGCACTTACTGCCTTAACCATTAGTTTAAGTCATATGAAGCTGTCATTATAATAGGTTAAAATGGTCACGTGTGGGCAATTTCATAGAGTTCAACATATTACACGTACCAATGTGCCACTCACCACTCAGCACCAGTCAGGGCTGAGTCCTGCTGATGGTACAAAAGCCCGAATGCTACCTCAGGCCTTTTGCAGCCTTTTGGGAGAACTAACTATGGCAGTGCACCCGAAGGACACACCATTACTTTGGCCAGTTCGTCTCAAAGCATAGTCAAGGCAGTTCAGTTCCACAAGATGTTTTAAGAAGGAAAAAGCCAAGGACTGGCTTGGGAACCGTGACGACTAATATCCTTTTCCAATAGTTTCAAGATGCATATTCCAGGATCACATTACCATATCAAAGACTCTGGGGGCTTCTATATAAAAGGAAAGTCATTTGACCATGTCTAAGCCAGGACATTAATCTGGCTAATGAAACATCACTTCAAGGCTTGCCTGTTTTCACAACTGGCAGTTTATAGTTAAGAGGACCCACTTGTGCCCTGTGTCCCAAAGGCCTCCCTCAATCTAGCCTCCCTCAATCTCCTCGGCTCAGGCCTAGTCAGCTGTACACTGTACCTCAGCTGACGGAGACTCCTGACAGAGCCCCGCTTCTACTGTTTCTCCCTTTTTCTGTTATCTTTTTATTTATCTATTTATTTATTTAAAGAGACAGCAAGAATGGGCATGCCAGGGCCTCTAACCACTGCAAACAAACTCCAGTTGCATGCGCCACCATGTGCATCTGGCTTACGTTGGTTCTGGGGACTAGAACCTGGGTCCTTTGGCTTTGCATGTAAGTGACTTTATAACCGTTAAGCCATCTCTCCAGGCCCTCCCTCTTTTTAAAAAAAAAAAAAAATTTTGTATCAGGACAAGGGTGAAGGAGATAGACATAGAGAACACTCAGCTCCTACCAAATCAGAGATCCAGAGACACAGAGACTCCCAAGACCTCGTCACTGAAATAGACCTGAAATGAACCCAACATAGCTCAGGGAAATTTGCGGAAGGGGGTCGAAAGATTGTTAGAGCCATGAGTTGGGTCATTATGCACAGAGACATTGTCTCTCCCACATAAATGATGGCTACCCTCACTAGACAAGACCTACAATCCCCATGGGGGGAAGATAGGGAGAAGGATAACCATGGTACCATCGTCATGCACACTATATACATAACTAATAAAAAAGTTAAATAAAAAATAATAAAAAGCAAAAAAATTATTTGTTTGAGAGAGAGAGAATGGACACACCAGGGCCTATAGCCACTGCAAACGAACTCCAGATGCATGCACCACCTTACGCATTTACATGGGTACTGGGGAATGGAACCTGGGTCCTTTGGCTTTGCAGGCCAGTGCCTTAACCACTGAACCATCTCTCTAGCCCCTCTCCCTGTTTCTTAATACCAGGAATTTCAGGTTATTCCACATGGCATCACACAGCTTGAATTCTATAGATCTTATATTCAGTTTTACATGCCTCACTATGCCATCAACTCAGGGTTAATGTATTCTAATGAATAATATGAGTGGGGATTTGGGGAATAATAATGCCTATCATTTATCATATCATATACAAGAGCACACTCTGGGTACCCTGTGGGTTTCACGCTGCATTGTGCCCTATATTTTTCATATCTCTCACATATATTACATTTCTCACGGTGAGCCTGGGATGTAGGTGTTTTTGCCCCCGTGGTTTATAGACAATCTTCAAAAATGTCAAGTTTTAGTCCAAAATCCACAGCCAGGATTAAATACATCAATGCTTTTGATTTTTCATTTTGTTTTGTTTTTGTTTTCATTTGTAATTTGAGAGAGAATCTCGTACAGTATCTTGGACTGGCCTGGACCTGAACAGGTATGTAGCCCGGCTGCACTCAAACCCTTAGCAATCTTCTTGCCTCCGCTTTCCTGAGTGCTGGCATGACAGGACTGAACCTCCACAGCAAGCTGACATCCATCTCCTCCACCCAGTTAACAAACGCTGACACACTTATATCGTGCTTATAAGCCAGGCACCAAATTCTCACTGATTTAACTCACACTACACTGACATGCATACTGCTGCTGACAAATTCCTGCAAGCTGCCTCATGTCACACAGCTAGACAGAGGAGAGGCTGGGATTCAAACTGTGTAGTGAGTGATCCTATAATCAAGGAAGCCCTTGAACCATGTTTAATCCAGGACTGTCCAACTTTACGTAACTAGGGAAGCATTATTTTTATTTGTTTGTTTATTTATTTATTTATTTGAGACAGAAAAAGAGAATGGGCACTCCAGGGCCTCCAGCCACTACAAACAAACTTCAGACACGTGCCATCTTGTGCATCTGGCTGACATGGGTCCTGGGGAATCGAACCTGGGTCCCTAGGCTTCACAGACAAGCACCTTAGCCACTAAGCCATCTCTCCAGCCCCAGGAAACATTATTTTTGATCATGCCTACGATTACAGTTAACATCTTCAACAAACACAGGCAATCAGGAGACTAACTTCCTCCCCTGGGTTCTCTCAGCCTGGAGTCTGTATGCTACACTCTCCTGGGTCTTCAATACCCCGCAGTCTATTTTCTGCCTGTTTCTCACCTTAGAGGCTGGATGTCAAAAGATGCCCACTTCCATTCTTGATTATCTCTTAGAGCCTTATAAAGGAAACAAAACAATGTGGCATGCTTGTAAGGAGTAATGTAAATTAAATTATTTCATAACACAAAGGACTTTTCCCTCTCATATTTACATACAGAAGAGAAATCTTTGTGTTTTGAATGACTAAAAATATTTTTTAAAAAAAACCCAGAGGTCTATCTAGCCTTGTGGGTCCATAAATTACAGTATGAATAGCAAATGTCTGAAGCAGAATTGAGTTTGATGTAAGTCACCTTTCACTTCACTACTGTTGAGATGGGTGACATTGAACATTCAATAAGTGTTTCATACGGACCAAGCATTCTGCCTGGTGCTTTATACAGATTATCTTATTTCACAATGTGTCTGTGGGGGGAGGGATATTGTTGGTATTCCTTCCTACAGAATCTAAACCCTACACACAATGAGTTTAAGTAACTTGCCCAAGACCAACCAGCTCTACGGCGTGCAGTGGAACCACAATGTTAAAGAAAGACCCTGGCTTTCCACTGTCCCCAGTTCCTGTAGATGCCAACACTAGGATGCTCAAAGTCAACCAACCCCATGTTCTAACAAAGTGATAATTTGCTTTTTAAAAACCCTACATTAAAAGGAACATGACATCGACAAATGGTTGTCCTTGGGGGACCTTCAAAATCTGTCAACTGGAAATGAGATTCCAGAAGGGAAAACCTGAAAACCTTTAATTGTTCCAAGATGGTATGTTGGTTTGGCAGGTCTGGCTCGTCTTAAAGGAAGGGTTTTTGGAAGGTATAACTGGCATTAAAGAAACATGATTCGCATTCCCATCCTTCTAAAATCATAGGTTTGCTTTCTAGGTTTGCTGAAAACTCTGTTTTGCAATCTTTGACCAAGCTGGAGGCAAGCATACTGTGCACACTTAGGTACACTCTGCATTTTTCTTCTCCCCCACCAAAAAATAAATGAATAAATAAATAAACAATCCTCAGAGGGTTTGTAGTAATTTTAGCTTCTCAAAACACCAAAGATTAGCTTACTGTATGTGGATGTTAGAGGAAAAAGCCACTTGCTCTTGTAAAATAATTTATTTTATAGTTTTACAAATGTGCCATCATGATTTAGTTATATTTTAAGGCTTTAAGAGAGAATCAAGATAGCATTAAGAAAGTGTTGCAAGATCTAAAGTAACTGGACATTAAAGTAGCTTATTGATTTTATATATATATATATGGTGTGTGTGCGTGTGCACATGCGTGTGTGTACACTTATGTGTGGAGGCTAAAGGACAACCAGAGTTGTCATTCCTCAGGAAAGCCATACTTTTTCTTCTAAGACAGGGACTTTTACTAGTCTAAAGTGCCTCATTTAGGCTAGACTGGCTGAACAGTGCGCCCCAGGGATCCTCCTGTCTCTGCCTCCCCAGAGCTCATGTCACTAGGCCCAGCATTTTTATGTGGTTACCAGTGATAAAACCGAGGTCCTTATGCTTTTAAGTCAATCACCTTACAAACTGAGCCATCACCCCAGCCCCTTGTTTTCTTTAATTACAACTGTGAATTTGGCATAACAGTACAAGCCTATAATCCTCACACTTGGGAGGCTTCAGTGGGAGGGTCATGTGTTTGAGGCCAGTCTTATTATTTATTTGCAAGCTGGTGCAGGGTAGGGGGGCAGGTTGGGGAAACCAGGGCCTCTTGCCACTGCAAACAAACTCCAGATACATGTGCCACTTTGTGCATCTGGTTTCACATGGGTACTAGGGAATCAAACCCAGGTCATTAGGCCTTGCAAGCAACTGCCTTTATTAACCACTGAGCCATCTCTCCAGCCCACAAATGAATATAGTTTCACCTGTCTGTCACAGGTGAGAATACTCTTCCTTTGCCCCATGTAACATTTCAGGTCAGTGCAATCAATTTTTTTTTTTTTTTTTTTTTTTTTTTTTTGCTTTTTGATGTAAGATCTTGCTTTAGCCCAGGCTGACCTGGGATTCACTATGGAGTCTCAGGCTGGCCTTGACCCCACTGCGATCCTCCTACCTCTGCCTTCTGAGTGCTGGAATTAAAGGTGTGAGCCACCATGCCCAGCTCAAAAATTTTAACCTTTTTCCCTTTTAGACTTTAAACAAGTCTAAAATTCAAATAAAGACATAATGAATTTTATTTTGTATTTTTTATTTATTTACTTAGAGAAAGAAGCAGACAGGAGAGGGAGAGAGACAGAATGGGGTGCTGGGGCCTTCTGCCTCTGGAAATGAACTCCAGGCGCAGGCACCATTTTGTGCATCTGGCTTTACATGGTTACTGGGAAATCGAACCTAAGCCATCAGGCTTTGCAAGCAAGCACCTTTAACCGCTGAGCAATCCTTCCAGCTTGACATAATGAATTTATAAACAACTCTAAGTGATCTTTACATCACGACAGGAGAAAACAATGTTTAATGATGATGCTTTTTTTTTTTTTTTTCCTTCTTTGCGCTTTGTTTTTTTTTTTTTTTTTTTTGGCCTTGCACTCTGGTCCAGGCTGACCTTGAACTTGAGATCCTCCTGCCTCAATCTCAGGGTTAATATGACAAATGTGCAATCCTCCTACCTCTTGAGTTATATTGAAAACCCGGGATTATTTTTTTCCCGCCATAGTGTTGCCCTTACCTCAATGTTTTATGAACATTGCCTGACATCCAGCCCTAAGGTGAGAAACAGGCAGAAAATAGATCCTCCTGCCTCAATCTCCAGGAGAGTGTTAATATGAAAAATGTGGCTGAGAGAACCCAGGGAGGAAGTTAGTCTCCTGATTGCCTGAGTTTGTTGAAAACACTTAACTTAATTTCCATGATCAAAAATAATTGTTTGGGGCTACCTCAATGTTGTATGGCTAAAAAAAAAAAAACTACAAAAGATAAGTATAAAATAGCCGGGCATGGTGGCATACAGATTATCTTATTTCTGTATAAGCACTCGGGAGGCAGAGGTGGGAGGATCCCTGTGAGTTCAAGGCCACCCTGAGATTACATAGTTAATTCCAGGTCAGCCTGGGCTAGAGTGAGACCCTACCTCAAAAAATGAAAAACCAAAAACCAAACCGAAACCAAACAAAGGTAAGTATGAAATAACAGGGGACTGGGGAGATGCCCCAGTCAGTACAGTACTTGTCATGTGACCTTGAGGACCTGAGTTCAGATCCCTAGTACCTAACTGAAGCCCAGGTGTGACGGCTCACTCCCATATTCTCAGTGCTGGTGGGGCAGAGATGGGGAGCTCTCTAGCACTTGCTGACTAGCTAATCTAGCAGAACTGACGAGCCTGGGGTTCAGTAAGAAACACCTGTCTCAGAAAGAAAGGAAGAGGGGCTGGAGAGATGGCTTAGCAGTTAAGCACTTGCCTGTGAAGCCTAATGACCCTCATTTGAGGCTCGATTCCCCAGTACCCAGGTAAGGCACATGCACAAGGTGGCACATGCATCTGGAGTTTGTTTGCAGCAGCTGGAGGTTCTGGCGTGCCCATTCTCTCTCCTCTCTCTCTCTCTCTCTCTTTGTCTGTCACTCTCAAATAAATAAATAAAAATAAACAAAATCTTTTAAAAATAAAGGAAGAAAGGGAGAGGGAAGGGAAGGAAGGAAAGAAGAGAGGGAAGGGAGGAAGGGGAAAGGGAAGGGGAGAGAAGGAGGAAGGAAGGAAGGAAGGAAGGAAGGAAGGAAGGAAGGAAGGGAGGAAGGAAGGAAGATAAGAGGAAATAAGATGGAGAGCAACTGAAGAAGACAGTCCACATACACACATGCATGCAAACCAAACATATACACTTGCAAAAAAAAAAATAAATACATGAAACAAAATCAAAGGAAAGTGCTGGGCCAGGGGTGGAGCTGGAGAGCCAGTGAGATCAGCCATTTCCTTGCCACTCTGAGAGAGCAGCATCATTATTCCAGGTTCCTTCAGTCAGATGTGTACCTTCAGAAATCGCCCTCGGCTTCTTTCCAATTCTGAACCATGAGCAAATCACAAACACATTTGACAACAATATGTTCCTCTTGCGTAAATGCCTCTTCTAGGCCGCATACACAATTAAAATCCTGTTGACTCAGGAGTAGTGTCTCAGAACTGAATGTCCAAGTTCTGTAACGTGCTTCCTTTTCTAACCAGACAGCCCAGCTGCCAAGAACTTCTGGACCCTCTGCCTCTTTTCTCCACGTATAATTATTTTACATTACGTATGGACAGCATATATTTGATTTGCTCAAGCCTTCCAGGAACGGTTCCTATGACTAGTTATTTGAACTTTGTTGTGTGTACATGTGACTAAAACCACACTGTACCAAAGCAAATGAGAAAGAGGAGGCGGAGTGGGAGGGGAGGCCCTCAGTAACACTCTTTTTCCACGTACACTTGAACTCTTAAGGCAAAACGATAGGCATGTGTATTGCTTTGTAAAGTGAAATTCAGTAAATGTGAAAGGATACTTTAAAAATTAGTGACACCACTGTGTAACACAAAAATCTTTTTTCATTTCCAACATTTTAAATGAGGAAAATCAATCTTTAAAGGTCTTCAAAATACATATGAGGCATTAAATGAAGCATTTTGGGTTTCTTTCACCCTTGGGCAGCACCAGATTTAAACCAGACATGAAAATCTATCCTATTTTCCAGACCTCTAGAGAAAAAGTTGAACAATGTTCCTGGGGAAGCTGTTCCAGTGTTCCTCTCGGTCATAAAACTCTTACATTCGAACCTAAATCCCTCACGCGTTAGTTTCAGCCCATTTCCCTTTGCACTGCTTGACAAGGGTTGAAGCAAAGTCACTCACCAAAACAAAACTGTGAAAATCTCAAGGCTGTGCATTCTTGGTCTAGCGACGGAAATTAAACACACAGCCTGCAGTTGCCTGGGTCTTGTCTATTTAGATATGATAGTAACTCTTTTTCAATTTTCCAAAAGTCCCCCATTTACTTTTACAAATTCTTAGAGACCTGTCCATCTTTTAAAGCCTTCATTTAATTATTTTATTACATACCTACATATAAGTTAAAAATACTGCATATTTTAGTATACCAAGTTAATCAACATTTTTTTTTTTTTAGCTTTTGACATAGGGTCTCACTCTAGTCTAGGATGACCTTGAACGCAAAGCAGTTCTCCTTCCTCTGCCTCCCAAGTGCTGGGATTAAAGGCATGAGCTATCATACCTAGCTTCATTAATGCATTTTAAGCCAAGTGTGGTGGCACACGCCTTTAATCCCATCACTTGGGAGGCAAAAGTAGGAGAATCACTGTGAGTTCAAGGCCACTCTGAGACTACATACTGTATTTTAAGTATTTTGATTTATTTATTCATTCATTTGAGTCTCTCATGTGAGAAAGGGAAAGAATGGGCATGTCAGCGCCTCTATACACTGTAGACAAACTCCAGGCGCAAGTGCCACTTTGTGCATCTGACTTTAGGTGGGTACTAGAGAATCGAACTTGGGCCAGTAGACTTTGCAAGCAAGCACCTTTACTCATTGAGCCATCTCGCCAGCACAGTTGATGTATTTTTTAAACTAATTACTTGTTTATGCTCAGCTTTCTAACTTATTTCAGAATAGCAACCAAGTTAGAAATACTGCGCTAGAAAATTAGGAGTGTTTAAAAAGTTTTTTGTATGGAGGTGTAATATATATGGTGTAGTATATATGGTATAGGTATAGTGTGGCATTTGTAGTGTGAGTGTGTGTGTGTGTGTGTGTGTGTGTGTGTGTGTGTGCATATATGGATGGATGTGCAGATCCTGTGCGTGTGTGCAAAGTCCACAGGAGAACATTGATGACGCTTTTTTTTTTTACCTTCTTTGCGCTTTGTTTTTATGACAGGGCCTTGCTGTGTAGCTGAGGCTGACTTTGAACTTGAGATCCTCCTGCCTCAATCTCCTGAGTGTTAATATGACAAATGTGCACCACAATACCTACGTACATTGAGTTATATTGAAAACCCACCCTTATTTTTTTCCCTAAATAGTGTTGTTTGAATTACCTCAATGTTGTATGAAAAAAAAAAAAAAAAAACTAACAAAAAGATAAGTATAAAATAGCTGGGCACGGTGGCGCACGCTTTTAATCCCAGCACTCGGGAGGCAGAGGTGGGAGGATCCCCGTGAGTTCAAGGCCACCCTGAGATTACATAGTTAATCCCAGGTCAGCCTGGGCTAGAGTGAGACCCTACCTCAAAAAATGAAAAACCAAAAACCAAACCGAAACAAAACAAAGGTAAGTATAAAATAACAGGGGACTGGGGAGATGCCCCAGTCAGTACAGTACTTGTCATGTGACCTTGAGGACCTGAGTTCAGATCCCTAGTACCTAACTGAAGCCCAGGTGTGACGGCTCACTCCCATATTCTCAGTGCTGGCGGGGCAGAGATGGGGAGCTCTCTAGCACTTGCTGACTAGCTAATCTATTGCTCATCCGTTTGTTTCTTTGAGGTGGAGTCTTTCACTGACCCCAGAGTTGTTGGTTTTTTTCTTTCAGACTGGCTGACCAGTGAGTGACACTCCTGTCTCTACTTCCTACAGGACTGGGGTTATCGGCTTGCACGGCCAGGTCCAGCTGTTTACACGTTGTTGGTGGGTGTTGGGGAATCAAACACGGGGCAAATCGGGCCCTTCTAGTCCCTTGCACTTGCCTAGCAAGTGCTCTGACCTGCTGGGACACCCCCAGTGCAGAAGTCCTTAAGATTCCCAAGTCTTAGCCTGGTGTGGTGGCGCACGCCTTTAATCCCAGCACGTGGAAGGAAGAGATAGGAGGGAATCGCTGTGAGTTCAAGGCCACCCTGAGACTACATAGTGAATTCCAGGGTCAGCCTGGGCTAGAGTGAAAAAATAAAAATAAAAAAAAGATTCCCAAGTCTTGACCCAGATAAGTTAAGTTATATTTAGAATCTGGCCCTTTATTTAAAACATTTTATGTATTTATTTACTTATTTATTTATTTGAGAGAGAGACAGAGACAGATAAATAGATGGTAGGTAGATAGATAGATAGATAGATAGATAGATAGATAGATAGATAGATAGATAGACAGACAGAGAACATAGGCACACCAGGACCTCTAACCACTACAAACAAACTCCAGATGCATGTGCCACCTTATGTATCTGACTTATGTGGATACTGGGAGTTGAACCTGGGTTCTTAGGCTTTGCAGGCAAGTGCTTTAACTGCTAAGCCATCTTTCCAATCCTCTATTTTTTTAAATTTTTTTTTTTAGGTAGGGTCTCACTTTAGCCAAGGCTGACCTGGAATTCACTATCTAGTCTCAGGCTGGTCTTGAACTCACAGCACTCTTCCTACTTCTGCCTCCCAAGTGCTCTGATTAAAGACTTGTGCCACCACACCCAGTGCTGGCATCTTTAAGTTCTCATTTAAAAGAAGTCTTGTTTGTTTCTGATAATTGCATTTTTTAATATTTTACATATTTTCATTTATTTATTTATTTGAGAAAGAGGCAGAGAGAGAGAATGAGCATGCCACGGCCTCCAGCTGCTGCAAATGAACTCCACATGCACGTGCCACCTTGTGCATCTGGTTTACATGGGTCCTGGGGAATCAAACCTGGGTCCTTTGGCCTTGCAGGTAAGTGCCTTAACCACTAAGCCATCTCTCTAGCCCTTAATTGCATTTTTTAAAAAGATACTTTATTTATTTATTTATTTGTGAGTCAGAAAGAAGCAGAGAGAGAGAGAGAGAGAGAGAAAGAATGGGTGTACCAGGGCCTCTAGTTACTGCAAACGAATTCCAGACACATGCTCCACCTTGTGCACCTGGCTTTACGTGGGTATTGGGAATTGAACCTGGGGCCTTAGGTTCAAGTGCCTAACTGCTAAGCTATCTCTCCAGCCCTAATTGCATTTTTTTGTATGGATCATATATATGCCATTATAACAAATAAAAAGTGTGGCAAGATGTGAGTGTGTGTGTGTGTGCATATATGGATGGATGTGCACAAATAAAGGTGGTACATGTATCTGAGGTTGGTTTATAGAAGCTGGAGACCCTGGTGGGCCCATTCTCTCTCTATATGTGTGTGCGTGTGTGTGTGTGTGTGTGTGTGTGTGTTTGTCTCTTTCTCTTTCTCAAATAAATAAATAAAATATTTTAAGAAATAAAATAAAAGGGCTGGAGAGATGGCTTGGCAGTTAAAGAATTTGCTTGCAAAGCCAAATGATCCCTGTTTGATTCCCCAGGACTCACATAGGCCAGATGCACAAGGGGGCGCACACATCTGGAGTTTGTTTGCAGTGACTGGAGGCCCTGGTGCATCCATTCTTCCCTCCCCCAACCCCCTCTCAAATAAATAAAAAATAAAAACATATATTAAAAAAATAAAATAAAAACGTGCCGGGCATAGTGGCACACACCTTTAATCCCAGCACTCGGAAGGCAGAGGTAAGAGAATTGCTGTGAGTTTGGGGCCAGCCTGAGACTACAGAGTGAATTCCAGGTCAGCCTGGGTTAGAGTGAGACCTTACCTCAATCCCCCCCAAAAAAGTAATAATAATAAGTTAAATGAAAACAAAGGAGAATCAAACAAGACAAGAACTGTTAAGCAGGTAAGCGTGCTGTCTTACTTTTCCAGTGAGCATTGCCTGCACCCAGCAGACAATCCTAACCCTTCTTAGCAGGAGAATCAGTACCAAACCAGGTCCGTCCTCCAAGTTTCCCACAGTAGAACGAAGTGCACTGCCAGAGAGCTATTGATGTATAATGCATGATCCCATGAAAATGTGATCACGACCGAGGCGAGACTATCCCTGTCTGCAAGAGTGTAATGTGTTCAACACAACTTACACACTGATCGTCTCCACAGTTAAGCTAACTTCCATGGATATGAGCTCATGCCAATGGCACGGGCAAGACAGAACAAATGACGGGATAAAATAATACGAAAACAGAAACATCAACAGAGTGGGAAGTGAGGAGGGGTAGCTGGAAGGTTCCGTGCAGCATCTTTTCCAAGCAGTGTGAAGGTGAATTAGGGCAGGTCTCTACACTCAGACCCTCAACCATATGGTATTCTTATTATTATTAGTGTTGCATGGCCCTGAGAGGGGAACACCCACGAGACTGCCTCAATGATTTGCCCAGGCCGGCTTTGTTTCATTTCTTTCTTGGACATTCTTAACCATCCATACTGGATTACCCTAAGAAGTTGCCCTGGATAGTCCGGGCTCTGCATTTTCCCACAGGTCCATAAGCAAGGAGGGTGGGGGAAGCAGGGGGGGGGTGGGCACTCAAAGCCCTTGCCGAAAGCAGCCACAGACAGGCAGAGCAAGATGAAAGGACTCAGAAATTGGAGAAAAGGAAAAGAAGTGTAAGCAATGAAAAGATTGAAGGCAGATAGCAAGAGATGTCCCTGGACAGCTCAGATGTGAAACAGGTACGGATCTAGTCAGTGCAGCTCCTGCTGTCTGTGAGTGCGTGCCTGCAGAATCTGCTTAACTATTTTAAATATTTATTTTTATTTATTTTTTATTTTATTTATTAGAGAGAGGAGAGAGAGAATGGGCACACCAGGGCCTCCAGCCACTGAAAACAAACTCCAGATGCATGTGCCACCATGAGTATCTGGCTTACATGGGACCTGGAGAATCGAACCTGGATCCTTAAGTTTTGCAGGCAAGCACCTTAACTGCTAAGCCATCTCTCCAGCCCTTACTTTACTATTTTAGCACCCTGATGAGCTGTTCTTTTTTCCTTGGCTTCAGGATCATGAACTTTTCCTTTTTTTTTTTTTTAAAATATTTTATTTATTTATTTGAGAGAGGGAAAAAGAGGAGGGAGACAGAGAGAGAGAGGAGAATGGGTACACTAGGGCCTCCAGCCATCGCAAACAAGCTCCAAATGCATGAGTTCCAGATGCATTCACTACCTCGTGCATCTGGCTTTACATGGGTACTGGGGGATTGAACCTGGGTCCTTAGGCTTTGCAGGTAAGCACCTTAACTGCTGAGCCATCTCTCCAGCCCCTCATGATCTTTTTAGCTCCCCAAACTTTCAAATAGAGATTTTTTTGTTGTTTTTTTATAAATATTTTATTATTTATTTATTTATTTTGAGAGAGAGAGAGATACAGAAATAGGCAGGTAGAGAGAGAGAGAGAGAATGGGTGCGCCAGGACCTCCAGCCACTGCAAACGAACTCCAGATGCATGCACCCTCTTGTGCATCTGGCTTACGTGGGTCCTGGAGAATTGCACCTCGAACCGGGTCCTTAGGCTTCATAGGCAAGCGTTTAACCACTAAGCCATCTCTCCAGGCCCTCAAATAGAGATTTTTTTTTCCTTTCAGGCATGGTTTCACTTTCACCCAGGTTGACCTGGAAATCACTCGTAGCCCCAGTCTGGCCTTGAACATATAGCAATCCTACTGCCTCAAAATATACTTATTTATTTGTGAGAAGAGAGAGTACAGGCACGCCAGGGCCTCTTGCTGCTGCAAACAAAGTCCACGTGCATGTACCACTTTCTTTATCTGGCTTTACATGGATTCTAAGGAATGGAACCCAGGCAGCCAGGCTTTGCAAGCAAGCACCTTTAACTGCTAAGCCATCTCTCCAGCTAGTTCTCCAAATTTCAAATCAATACTCATCTTCTGGTTCCACATCCTGGCTATTGTGAGTACTGAAGCAATGAACATGGATGCGCAAGTATCTCTGTGGCACAATGTACAGTCCTTCAGGCGTATCAAGGAGTGGTATAGATAGGTCATATGGTGTTTCTAATTTTTTTGGTTTATTTTTTATTTATTTATTTGAGAGCGACAGACAGACAGAGGGAAAAAGAGGCAAATAGAAAGAGAGAGAATGGGTGCGCCAGGGCCTCCAGCCACTGCAAATGAACTCCAGATGCATGTACCAGTTTGTGTATTTGGCTTACGTGAGTCCTGGGGAATAGAGCCTCGAACCGGGGTCCTTAGGCTTCACAGACAAGTGCTTAACCACTAAGCCTTCTCTCCAAGCCCAGGTCATATGGTATTTCTATGTTTAAGTTGTTTTCTTTTTTATTTTATTCTTTTATTTTTTTATTGACAACTTCTGTACTTACAGACAATAAACTATGATATTTCCCTCCCCCCCCCCCGTTTTCTTTTGTAAATCTCCACACTACTTTCCATAGTGGCAGCACTGGTTTTACATTCCCACCAGCAGTGAATATAGATTCCTCTTCCCTCACACCCTTGCCAGCATTGCTGTTGCTCTTGATAATAACCGTGGTATCTCACAGTTTTAATTTGCATTTCCCTAATGGCTAAGGATGTTGAACACTTTAAGCCATGTTGGATATGTGTGTACCTCCTTTTGAGAACTGTCTATTCAATTCATTCACCCATTTGGTGATTTTGGAAGAGTTTATTTTATTTTATTATTTTGGGGTGTTTAGTTTTTAGTTTTTTATTTATTCTATATACCAACTCTATCAGATGGCAAAGATTTTTCTCCCAGTCCAAAGACTATCTCTTGCTTGGCTGTGCAAAACCTTTTTAATTTCATGTACTGCCACTTGCCAATTCTTAGGGTTCTTTTTGCTTTTCAAGGTAGGGTCTCACTCTAGCCCAGGCTGACCTGGAATTTACTATGTAGCCTCAGGGTGCCCTCGAACTCATGGTGATCCTCCTACCTCTGCCTCCTGAGGAATTAAAGGTGTGCGCCACCATGCCCAGCTAATTCTTAGGGTTATTTTCTATTACTAGATTCCTTATGAGAAAATTCTTGTCTGTGCCTGCATCTTGTTTCCTTATTTCCCCAGCAGTCTCAATGTTTCAAGTCTTTGATTAACTTTGAATTGATTTTTGTGCAGGATGAGAGAGATGGATCTAATTTCATTCTTCTGTATGTGGACATCCAGTCTTCCCAGGACCATTCATTGGAAAAGTTTTTTTTTGTTTGTTTGTTTTTTTGGGTTTTTCGAGGTAGGGTCTCACACTATCCAGGCTAACCTGGAATTCACTATGTAGTCTCAGGGTGGCCTCGAACTCTCGGCGATCCTCCTACCTCTGCCTCCTGAGTGTGGAAAAGCTTTTTATCCAATGGATATTTTTTGACACTTTTGTCAAAAATAGTAACATAAATATGCCTTGACCCTGACTCAAGTAGGAAAAATACTATAGCTTAAAAGGTTAAAAAAGGACTGGAGAGATGGCTTAGTGGTTAAGGCATTTGCCTGTGAAGCCTAAGGACCCAGGTTCGATTCTCCAGGACCCACATAAGCCAGATGCACAAGTTGGCACATGTGTCTAGAGTTCTTTTACAGTGGCTGGAGTGCCTGGCGTGCCCATTCTCTCTCTCTCTTTCTCTCCCTCTCTCTGTTTCTAATAAATAAATAAAACTAAAAAATAAAATAAAATAAAAGATTAAAAAAAATTTTTTTTCATTGAGCATGGTAGCACATGCCTTTAATCCCAGTACTTTAGGAGGCAAAGGTAAGAGGATCACCATGAGTTTGAGGCCAGCCTGAGACTACAAATTGAGTTCCACTCAGCCAGGGCTAGAGTGAGGACATACTTCAAAAATAACAACAATGGCAACGAAAACCAATTTCACAGGTGTTTGTATTATTATATTATATTATATATTATATTATATATATAATATATTGTATTATAGCCTAAGACAACACTGAATGCCGGCTTGTGGGGTTTTGTTCACTGGCTTGTTTAGGCCGATTTCTGTGATGACCAGCCACTTACAAACCCTTCATCTGGATAACAGCTTGCAACATTTGTTTTACACATTTTTTATAAACTGAATATTTGTTCCTTGTCAGATTCCATTTTTTGGTACCTAATTCCCAATATGACAGTTTCAGGAAGTGGGATCTTTGGACTGTGACTGTGTCATATGAGCATGACTGGGATCAGAGTTCTTATAAAAGACATCCCAGAGGGCTCCCTGGCCCCTCCGGCCATGTGAGGACACGGTGACAAGATGACATCTACAAACTAGGAAGCAGCTCTCAACGCTGCACCCCAACCGTGGACTTCTTTCTTGCAGCCTCTAGAAATAATGAAAAAAATAAATCAGTGTTTGTTATTAAAGCTACCCAGTTTGGGTTTGGCCTTACTATTTTGATATTTTTGTTAAAGCAGCCTGAACGGACTAAGACGTGCATTTGACCAGTTAACCCCCAAAAGAACTCCTTGGTTTCTAGATATTCATGCATAAAATTTGTGAATAACATGTGTAGGTTTTTTGTTCAAAAATTTTAGAATTCATTCACCCAAGGTAATGGATTACAGAGGCTGAATTTTTGTCCAGGTTTTTGCATTCCAAGGAAAGCCATATGAGCATTTGGGCAGTACGGGACTATTTGTGGAAGTGTTTGTCAGAATGCTGGTTGGTCATGACCTTTGCATAGGTTCCCAAGAGCTGCAGCATGCACTGCCATGGTTAAAAAGTGTAGCCATGGTTTAAAAGTGGACCCCAGTTCGAGTTTTCTCCTAGCCTGGCACATGTGTTTTGGAGGCCTAATCCCAGCACTGGGGAGGCCCAGCACTGTAGGTGGATAGGTGGATCACCATGAGTTCAAGGCCACCCTGAGACTACATAGTGAATTCCAGGTCAGCCTGGGCTAGAGTGAGACCCTACCTTGAAAAAACAACAAAGAAAGTGTAGTTTCTCTCCTTTTTTTTTAAAAAATATTTATTTAAGAGAGAGACATAGAGAGAGAGGGGGAGAGAATGGGCAACCAGGGCCTCTAACCACTGCAAATGAACTCCAGATGCATGCACCACCTTATGCATCTGGCTTACATGGGTACTGGGGGATCAAACCTGGGTCTTTAGGCTTTGCATCTTAATGGCTAAGCCATCCCTGCAGCCCCTAGTTTCTCTTCATAGATGGCAGAGAATACTGGGGAAGTCCAAAACCACTGACAATGACAAGAAGAAGGGAGTCATCTCTATCACACTGGCCAGGGTTCAGAGAACACTGCAGAAGAAGTGGCGGAATGAGTATGAGTGTGCTCTCACTGCTAGCCAGAGAAGACAGAGAGAAGACTCAAAACTCATCAAAGCAGATAATAAGAGGCTGTCAAGAGCTCAACACTAAAGGTTTCTATCATATGTTCCAATACTCAAGGAACATTGCAGAAGAGTGGAAAGAATGTAAGAGCCACAAGATGGGAAGGAATATTTTGGGGTGCTGTCTTCCTGACCTGAACCAACTGTTGCCTTCATGGCCCCATGGTGGTTACCGACACCCACACAAGCCCTGCACTGTTCTGAGCCCGTCAACTTTTTGGCATGGGGGAAGGAGAAGGACAAAAGGGAGGATGCAACAAAACAGAGGAAGGACTACTTTAAAAGTGGATGAGCCTGGGGACAGGGGACAAGAGAGAATGTTGGGACAGGAACACAATCAAATTACTATATGTTCATATATTAAAGTTCTCTTTTATTTTTTTAATTTTTAATTTATTTTATTTTATTTTATTGGTTTTTTGAGGTAGGGTCTCACTCTAGCTCAGACTGACTTGGAATTCACTATGTAGTCTCAGGATGGATTCAAACTCATGGCAATCCTCCTACCTCTGCCTCCTGAGTGCTGGGATTAAAAGTATGTGCCACCACACCCAGCTAAAATTCTCTTTTTTAAAAAAAGTAAGATTTAAAAAAAAATGTAGTTCTAGCCAGGTGTGGTGGCACACACTTTTAATCCCAGTGCCCGGGAGACTGAAGTAGGAGGATAAACATGAGATAGAGGCCAACCTTGAGTATAGAGTAAGTTCTAAGTCAGCCTGAGCTAGAGGGAAACTCTGCCACCAAAAACAAAGTGTGGGGCTGGAGAGGTGGCTTAGCACTTAAGACGCTTGCCTGCAAAACCCAATGACCTAAATTTGATTCCCTAGTACCCATGTAAAGCCAGATACACAAAGGGGTACATGCATCTGGAGTTCATTGGCAGTGATTAGAGGCCCTGGTATGCCCATTCTCTCTGTGTGTCTCTCTCTTCTTGCAATTAAAATAAATAAACAAACAAATACTTTTTTTTTTTTTTTTTTTTTTTTTTTTTTTTTTTTTTTTTTCGAGGTAGGGTTTCACTCTGGTCCAGGCTGACCTGGAATCTCAGGGTGGCCTCGAACTCTCAGCGATCCTCCTACCTCTGCCTCCTGAGTGCTGGGATTAAAGGTGTGCGCCACCACACCGGGCTCAAATACTTTTTTTAAAATGTGGTTCCTGTGGGTGTGGGGCCTCACATCTATAATTCTAGCACCCAGGAGGGAGGCTGTGGTGGAGGACTGCTGCCAGCTCCAGGCCAGCCTGGGTTACAGAGTGATACCCTATCTCAAAGAAACAAAATCAACAACCAAAAGCTCCACAATGGTTGGGGCAGTGAGAGCCCTCTCAAAGTTCAATGAATTCTATTATTTCCAACTGTCTCCCAAGGGAGTGTTGCAGTCAGGTTCACGTTGCTGGCAGAAAACACCTGACCAAGAGAATCCTGTGGGGGAAAGAAAAAAAAAAAGGTTTGTTTTGGCTTATAGACTCTAGGGAAGCTCCATGAAGGCAGGGGAAACAATGGCATGAGCAGAGGGTGGACAGCACCTCCTGGCCAACAGCGGGTGGACAACAGCAACAGGAGAGTGTGCCAAACACTGGCAAGAGGAAGCTGGCTGAAACAGGGTTCCTGTCACAAGAAAACGACCAGTTTGCTCCACCTCACATTTCAATTTGTCAAAATCTTTTGTACCCTAAATCCTAATAAGTAGTGATAAGATGTAAAGGTTCTGGGGCTAGATGAATGATGTTAGTCTCTTGAAGGAAACAGTCCTCCATCTATGACGTTATGTTAACTTTTAGTAGGAAGACATGATGTGACATTTATTCACCTCAAATAGAGCAGCAAGGGTGGACTGAAGAAATGCTTGTACCCAAGCCTGTCCTGGTGAGCCAATGAGTTCAGTTAGGGTTTCTTACAGGAGCAGAGGCAAACTTACAGGCAGCTACACTACCGGAGAAAATGCATGCCCCATCATTGTATCACCTGCTTCCAGATTCTTAGGAGGGTCCGAGCCTTGGGAGCACCTCCCCAATCCAATGGCCAAATCTTATTCATGTCTAAGAGAGTTCAAGAGGGCAACAGCCATTTCATGCCCAGAAGACATCATTCCATTATATGCCATCATGTTCTCAACTAATGTATTGATTCATGAAAAAACCACACACAAACAAAGTGACAGCGCCAATGCACACACTCACTTTGTCTAGCCCCAAAGCACGTTTTCAGATATTCACCCCCCAGGCATCTCCCACTCCCTTTCTACCTATTGTCATTTATTCAATGGTTGGGATTGTAGTCGGCTTCCTATTGTTGGGATGAACATCCAAACCAGACACAGATGATGCAATGAAGGGATTTATTTCAAACTCACAGATCCAGGGGGGAATTTCCATCAATGGGCTGAGAAGCTGCTTCCATACATCCAAGCAGAAAGAAACCATCACACAGCCAGCAAAAACCAAAAGCAACCAGCACAAACCTGATAGCAAGCCCGAGGGGCTCCACCAGAGCTCAGCCGTCTCTACTGATCTTTTGGCTGGAATTCAGATCTGCCCCCCAAAAAACCTTAGAGTTAGACCCCAGGATCTGCCCCCAGTGATGTCTCCTCCAGCCAGAATGAAGATCCAAGCTACAAGCTTTCCTAAAACACATGAGTCTATGGGGGGACATCCATTCAAACAACCACAGTTGGTAATGATGAAAAATAGAAAGAGGCATTTTCAAGCAATATCAAAAAAAAAAGTCTTTGTAGTAAATTTATGTTGGTTTGCTAACATTGACTAGTTTCACACACAAAAAAATTCTACCAGTTTTTCTTTCCTCTTCATAATAATGCTCAGAGGTGGGTATAGTTGTCTCAACTCTATGAATAAGAGTGCTGAGAGCCTGCAAGATAAAACAACTCACCTAAGACCTCCTAGCCAGAGAGCAGTGGACTGGGGAACAAAAGTGCAAAGTCCATCATCTTAATTATTCTACCATGCTGATTCTCAGCTCTATTTTACAATATCTACAGAGATACAAAGGTGTAGATGAAGTCCAGTATTAAACATCACATAGTCATCCTTAGACACCATGTTCCCAAGGAGCCAGGAGATGGAACAAAAGACAGAAATAAACCTGTGAGACAGAGGTAAGAGGATCCCTGTGAGTTCGAAGCCAGCCTGAGACTACACAGTAAATTCCAGGCCAGCCTGGGTTAGAGCGAGACCCTACCTCAACAAAACAAAACAAACAAACAAACAAAAAGATCCAAACCTTCACGTAGTGTCCTTTTCCTCTCTCTTTTCTAGAAGCATTCAAGTGCCGCATCACAACCACCCATGTATATGTTCAACACATTAACACAAAAAGCCCCAGGACGGTGCTGGTATGCCTACACTGCAGAACATTCTATAGCTTGAGTGAGGAACTAGGTTTGATATCCTGTATGAAAACAAGAACAAAACAAAGCCAGGCGTGGTGGCTCACGCCTTTAATCCCAGCACTCGGGAGGCTGACGCAGGAGGATCGCCGTGAGTTCGAGGCCACCCTCAGACTGCATAGTGAATTCAGGTCAGCGTGGGCTAGAGTGAGACCCTACCTCAAAAAAACAGAACAAAAACAAGTGGGTAGGGGATATGATGGAGAGTGAAGTTTCAAAGGGGAAAGTAGGGGGAGGGAGGGAGGAAAGTACCATGGGATATTGTCTACAATTAAAGAAGTTGTCAATTAAAAAATAATAAATAAAATAAACTAATAAAACAAAAACAAACAAACAACAAAAAAGGAAAAGAAGAAGGAAAAGAGGGAAAAGGGAGGAAAAAAAGAAAGAAAGGGGAAGGGGTTCGAATGTCCTATTGTTCTGAAGAAAACAACGGTTATGATGTATGCTGGGACGTTGTCACTTTCCTGGAGACCTACGTCTCCCAGACCTGTCGTCATGCGCACAGGAAGCAAGCAACTGCGTTGGAACCTGTTGACCATTCATTTCTGTCATGCTGGACCTCAGGCCCATGCCCCAAAGCTGATCATTCCAAGAAAACAACTCTCCAAGGCTGGAGAGATAGTTCAAAGGTTAAAGCTGCTTGCTTGTAAAGTCTGCTGGTCCATGTTTGATTCCCCAGAACCCACATAAAGCCAGTTGCACAAAGAGGTGCGTGCATGTGGAGTTTGGTTGTAGTGGCAAAAGGCCCTGGTGTGCCCATTCCTCCCTCCCCACCCCCCATGCGATCTTGATTTCTTGATTTCTACTAATCCGAGCAAGTGAAGGTATGCTAAAGAAGGGAGAAGCCCATGTCCTTCATCTGGTGGTGACGAAACTGGACATAGGCAGGCACAGCCGCTACACCTGGGAGTCAGGCACCATCTTCCAATGGGAATACTTGCTTCTATAAATATTCGGATAGGCTTTATCCACGCACGTTGATAAAAGTAGGTCAAGAAGTGGAAAAATAAATACTGATCAATACATTATTGATAAGACAGGGCTTATGAACTCAATGCAATTATGCTGACCATGGCAAACAGTGAGCAAAATCCGAAAGCAGAGGGCTGGAGAGATGGCTGAGCGGTTAAGGCATTTGCTTACAAAGCCAAAGGACCTAGGTTCGACTCCCCAAGATCCACATAAGCCAGATGCACAAGGGGGCGCACACATCTGGAGTTCGTTTGCCGTGGCTGGAGGCCCTGGCACTTTCATTCTCTCTCTCTCTCTCTCTCTCTCTCAAATAAATAAATAAATAAAAATTTTTAAAAATCCAGGCCAGGCATGGTGGCACATGCCTTTAATCCCAGCACTTGGGAGGCAGAGGTAAGAGGATCACCATGAGTTCAAGGCCACCCTGAGAAAGCATAGTGAATTCTAGGTCAGCCTGGGCTAAAGTGAAACCCTATCTCGAAAAACCAAACCCCCCCCCAAAAAAAAAATAAATAAAGGCCTGGAGAGATGGCTTAGCCATTAAGGTACTTGTCTACAAAGCCAAAGGACCTCAGTTCAATTCCCCAGAACCCACATAAGCCAGATGCACAAGGTGGCACATGCATCTGGAGTTTGTTTGCAGTAGCTGAAAGCCCAGAGACACCCATTCTCTCTTTCTCTGTCTCTGACTCTCTCAAATAAATAAATAAAAATTAAAAATAAAGTATTTTTTTTAAATCCAAAAGCAGAGAAATGCCCCTGCCCCCCACAATTGGACGGTGGCTGAGCTTCCTTGTATACAGTGGCGAAGGAGGACAATTCAACTGAAGGACACAAACAAAATGCTAAAAATAGGCAACTGAAGAGTATGTCTAAAATCAAGGTATGTTTGGGTTTTGTAGCATTTTGTAGTCCTCTGGTACTAGAAGTGTGTTCATGAGAAAGTGAGTCTATGACTTGCTGTCTCGCAGGTTTTGGGAATGTATTGTGTACTGATGTACATGGAGGACTGGGCAGACCAAGCCATTTTGTCTCCTTTTTGTTCATTTGAGCTCAGCAAGGGTAACAAAGACTGCAGAGTACGCAGAGAAAACTCTAAACGCTGTAGAGCTTAGAGCTGGGCCTGGCATCAAATTTCTGTATCGGGCAGAGTTGAGGTTAGCGCAGCTTCAAACCAGCACCCACCACCAGACAAGCAAGCGCAGTGCGGTGGTTTGAATGAGATACTGCCACCACGGGCTCATATGTTTTGAATGCTTGCTCCCCAGCTGGTGGCAGCTTGGGAAAGTGGTGCAGGCTTTGCAAGGTGGAGCCTTGCAGAGGAGGTGTGGACCTTGACTTTATTAGTCCCCCCTACTGTGTGCACTCGGCGCCAGCTCCCTCGGCTAACTTCCTTTCCACCAAAGGTATTACCCAGGCTTCCAGCTCAGACATGTCACGCCTTCCCTTGTCATGATGTGACACTTCCTCACAAAACCGGAAACTCCTCCCACGAGCTGCTTCCGGTCTGGTGCTTTGTCTTAGTAACAAAAAGGTAACTGGCATGCAGTGTTACTGGACACAGGTATAGCCTGCCTGCCGTCCCAGGTTCTCAGCCTCCTGTTAGATGTGAGGGGAATAAACAAGATACATAAACTGCCTGTAACTTCCTGTTTTATGAAATAGCTAAAGAAACAATTCCCAGAGCACATTGTCCTACCCCCTAATCCCAGGAATCTCTTGAGCTTGGATAACTGTCTGCTAGTGGATGCCCCATTTTTTTAAAAATTATTTATTTGTGTGTATGTGTGTGTGTGAGAGAGAGAGAGAGAGAAGAATGAGCGAGTATGGGTGCACCAGGGCCTCTTAGCACTGCAAATGAACTCCAGACATATGTGCCACTTTGTGCTCGTGGCTTTTACCGGAGACTTGAACATGGGTCTGCAGGCTTGACAAGCAAGCTCTTTTAATGGCTGAGTCATCTTCCCAGCCTCAAGCACCCAGGTCTCAACCCAACTTAGAATAACAGCTTTTCTCTTTACTCCATCTCTCAGAAGCCCTGTCAGGTGTTGGTTTTCTCCAGCCAGAGTTGCCTAGCTCAATCAGAACACCCCCAGTACCGTGCGAAGTCCAGAGGAAATTTCTAGACACCCATTTGTCCGGGATTGACTACAAGACCCAGCTCTCATCCTGCGAGCCTTGGGGTGGAACATAGGGAACATAGATCCTTTTACCTACCTGGGCACAGTAGCTGACTCTCAGGAAACCGCCTGTGGCCTCTGCGCATTGCCACACTATTTACACAGCTGAGGAACTTTGCCCTAGTTGAGGAATTTGGCTCTAGAGGGTACCCCTTAAAATTCCCAAAGGGCCTATTCACCCCGTCACACCCGCGCAGATGCCTGTGGAGATAGCAACAGTGGGCTTCATTTTCTAGCTTCCTCTGCAGGAGACTGGAATTCTACAGGTTTATTTAAAAGTGGGGTGGAGGGGGGCGGCGGCAGGGAAGAACTAGGGAGAGCTACAAAACCTAACATTATAGGAGATATTTTCAAGAAGTATTTTAAGTAAAGTCAACAAACCCCCTTCTCCTGCCACTCAAACATTCCTCAGCTTCATCCAACAGCCTAAACTCTGCCCTCCTTCCTTGTAGACACCAAGCAGGGACTCAATTCCCAGAAGGAAAAAAAAATGACCCTTTCCAAGGAAGAGAGAGAAGCTCTCTAGGCAAAGAGGAGCGAGAAACAGCGGCCTTAGAACATTCTTCTCCTTCAATAATATCTCGCCTTACTCTTAGCAGAAGAAAATGCCAGACCCATGGTTTTTATCATAATCATAAGACCCAGCAGAAGGGATAAGATGAAAGTGAAATTTCTTGAAATGATTTAAAGATAAAGATCAATTTTTGTTCATTCGGATGTTAAAATGTATTAGAAGTGGTATAAAGTATTAATTTTTCCCAACCCTTACTACTAAACGGGCCATCTGCATAGAATCTTAGCAGCAGCCAGCTCTGCTCTTGCTAGACATGAATGACCTCTTTCACTGAGAAAATTGGTCAAGAAACAACTCTGCATTTGAGGAGGCACATACAAGATGTAACTGTATATCCAGAATGTTCTCTTAATTTCCTTCCCCTGCCTCTAGTTTCCTCCTAGTCTAAATAATTAATGACCTTACATCACTTAAATAAATTCCATGTAAATAAATTCTGTGTAAAAAAGAAATTAGAAGAAGGGGAGAGGGAAGAAGAAGAAATGAGTCTTCCCCCATACCTCCTACTTCTGTGCTTTTTAAGAAATATTTTTGTTTATTTATTTGCAGAGAGAGAGGAGAGAATGGGCACATCAGGGCCTCCAGCCACTGGAAACGAACATATACCACTTTGTGCACCTCGCTTTCTGTGTGTACTAGAAAATCAAACCTGGGTCTTGGGCTTTACAGACACACGCCTTAAATGTTGAACCATCTCTCTAGCCCCCAATTCTGTGTTTTTGTGGGGACAAAAGTATCATCTCAGACTCAAAAGCCTTTCATTTGGGTGCCAAACTCTGAATGACTCTGATTCTGTTAAGTGAACAACACGTAAGTCTATACTTTCAGGGATCATTTCTATAGTTCGTTAAACGAACAGCACGTGACTTTGGGCAAACCTTTTATGTCAATATATTTATTTATTTATTTAGCCTTATTTATGTCAATTCCCTTACTTGTAAAGTGGGAACAAGAGTACTTCTAAACTCCTGGGGGTACTTGTGAAGGCCAATGTCCTACATCTTGAATAGAACCTAAAACAAAGTAAACACTTTAACGGTCATATAACCCGGCTGTGGTCTGTTCTCCCCAAAACTGTGTGTTGGAAACATCACCATTGTGGCAGCATTAAGGGTGAGACCTCGTGGAAGAAATTAGCCACAAGGGCTTACTTGCCAGCAGAGATTAATACCATCATTGTGGCAGATGTCATAGGAATGATGGGGGGGATTCCTTAAAAAAGACATGACTTTAGCATCCTTTTGGCTCTGGCTTGCCCTCCAGCCTTCTGACATCACTGGCACCCAAGAGGGCTTACCAGATGCCATCACCTTGATATTGAACTTCCCAGCCTCTAGAACTGTGAGCCAGGAGGTGTGTGTGCATTGCTGCTGTAGCAACAGAGGTGTTGTCATGTGCTCTTCCATCTCAGGACCGCGAGGATCAAGGGCAGATCGTGAACGGATAGGGACTAGACACAGAAGTCACAGGTAGAGTTCTTCCAACTTGTTGGTGGAGCAGAAACACGAACGTGCACAGCTCCTTAGGTTCAAAGTCTCAACACAATATGACACTGGTGATAATCTACAGGCGTGAGTTGTAGGAGGTCTTTACACTTGATAACAGGCAGGGCTTAATTTGAGAGATGAGGGAGAACTTGGAAAACAGGAATTAAAAATGATTAAAGTTTTCAAAACAGGAAAAAAAAGAGTAAGAAATTCCTTTAAAAAAGAGAGAGAGAGAGAGAGAGAGAGAGAGAGAAGGTCAATGCACAGAAGACAAACTCAGTTCATGTACAGCTGATCTCCACAAGAACGCTGGTGTTTGGGGACTGAAATAACCTCATATTATAGGCTTTCTGGGATTTGGGGAAGGAGCTGCACTGTAAATTACATGCACCCTGGGGATTGAGTTAGACCCACAGTGTAACTCTATCTCTACCCTCATGCATCTTAAAAGGCTCAGCTCAAACCGTTCCCCAGCCCTTCAGAAGAGAAACTTGGCCTTGTGGTTAAGAACGCGAAGACCAGAGTGGAGAGAACTCAGTGGGAGTTACTGGAACCACCCCCACTAGCTGTGTTCGCAGGTTAATAGCCTTGCTGAGCCTTGGTGTCCTCTTCTGAACAAAACAAGGCTATGAATAGTACCCATGTGGGAGAGCTGTGTGAGCGGGCCATGTGAGAATGCACAGTGGGGACGAGTCTTCCATCATAAGTGCCATCAGGCAGAACCTCCATCATTCAATGTGACAGAAGAGAAAACTAAAATTTAGACAAGTTGTGACTATCCAAAAACCACACAGTGAGCCTCTTTCAAAACCTGGAAACCTAGCTGGGTATGGTGGTGCCCGCCTTTAATCCCAGCACTCCAGAGGCAGAGGTAGGAGGATCGCTGCAAGTTCGAGGCCACCCTGAAAATGCAGAGTGAATTCTAGGTTAGCCTGGGCAAGAGTGAGACCCTACCAAAAAAAAAAAAAAAAAAAAAAAAAAAAACAACCTAGAAACCTATATCAGAGCCAGAATCTTGATTCCGTATTCAATATTTTGCACGAACTATGCTTCCAACTCCCTAGAACTTTGTAGATGTACTCCTATATTGATTTTGTCCTTTTTGGAACATCAATTACATTTTCAGCTAGTTCCATAAAGTATACCACTTATTTTCTCTGAAATGGTTAAATGTACTGTCTTTATAGTCAAGAGGGTTTATTTTATTTGTTTTATTTTATTTAAGAGAGAGTGAAAAAAAGAGGCACAGAAAGAGAGAGAGAGAGGGCTAGAGAGATGGTGCTTGCCTACAAAACCTAAGGACCCAGGTTCGATTCCCTATACCCATATAAGCCAGATGCATAAGGTGGTACATAAGTTTGGAGTTCCTTTGCAGAGAGAGAGAGGATGGGCATATCAGGGACTCCAGCTACTGTAAAGGAACTCCAGAAGCATGCGCCATCTTGTGCATCTGTCTTTACATGAGTACTAGGGAACCTGGGTCCTTAGGCTTTTCAGGCAAGTGTTTTTATCCCCAAGCCATCTCTCCAGCCCCCCAAGATGGCTTTTTTAAAAAAACATGTGCATGAGGGCTGGAGAGATGGCTTAGCGGTTAAGGCACCTGCCTCCTAAGCCTAAGGACGCTGGTTCCAATCTCCAGTGGTTCCAATCTCCAGGTCCCACGTTTAGCCAGATGCAAAGTGACGCAAGGGCGCAATGCCGCACTTGACCACAAGGGGGCACACGCATCTGGATTTCGTTCACAGCAGCTGAGACTGCTGGTGTGCCCATCTCTGTCTCCTCTCCCTCTCCCTCTCTGTCTCTCTCCAAAAATAAATAAAAATAATAAAAAAAAAATTTTTTAAAGAAAGAAATATTGCTTTTTAAAGCTTCATAGATTTCATTTTCATCCATTATGTATTTTTTCTGATTTATTTTTATTTATTTATTTATTTTGCAGGCAAACACCTTAACTGCTAAGCCATCTCTCCAGCCCCTTTATGTATTTTTTAAATCAATCAACAAAAACAGGAGCAGATATTATCAATAACTTTGAAGACTGTTTTATTTATCTCTCTTAACACCAGGATGTCGGCGCGATCACTACACTCATTTTGTAGACGTGATGGTTAAGTTCTGTTGTCAAGGATCTGAGTAGGAATCCACAGACGTTCCTCTGAGGTTAGTTCCAGGAAGGACTGACTGAAGGAAGGAATCCTTCCTCCAGAAGGAGCCTTCTCCCCAGAGTGGGCAGCCCAGGATGGGGGCTTTATGTAAGGAAGCCCTGAGAGGAAGGAGCCCCTTCCTCCCACCTGGCTGCCGGTGCTGCTTGCTGGCGGGTGCTTCATTTGCACGTGTATCTGGCCTGTCTGGCTATCCTTTTTCAGCATCGGAACCAGGTCTCCTCAGCCTTCCAGCGTGGATTGACCATCAGCAGCTCTCCAGGAAGCCTCCTGGCCTTCAGGGCTGGATTGGGACTGCTGAGGCCTCCAGCCACGTGGACTGAGCAGCTACCGGGTTCCTTGACTGTCAGGCCTCTGAAAACAGCTATTGTTGGACTGTCATAAGCTAATCTAACACATTCCCTTTTCAATATAATTCATTCTCCATTGTTTCTGTTCCTCTAGAGAACCCTGACTACAACAGTAGATAACAAATTGAGGTTTAAGCATTTTAAGTAACTTATTCTTTGGTTTGGCAGAGATAAATATTAGAGCTGGACTCTGACTCAAAACTTGCTCTATTTTTACCCAGTGTAGGGCCACTTTCTAATTGGTCAGTGTAAATTTTACCTATTTTCATGCATGGATGCTTATACAGGGGATGGTTCTTTATCCATGAAATTTTATGTTTAGAAAGGTTCTCAGGGCTGGGGATAAAGCTCAGTGGTTAAAGCACTTACCTGCAAAACCTACCTGGCCCAGGTTCAGTTCCCCAGCCGTACACATAAAGCCAGATGCAGAGTGGTGTCAGCATTTATTGTGCATTTGCAACAGCAAGACACACATGCACATGAGAGAAAGAGAGAGAAGTTATGCTTTCATTGCTGGGACAGACACCTGGCCAGAAGCAGATTATGGAAGGGAAGGGTTTATCTCAGACTTACAGTTTTGAGGGCAAGTCTCATCATGGGGGGAATACCATGCAAAGTTTATGTCCCTACATGACATCTCTAAACACCAGAGGCAGAGGGAGCAGCAAGAGCGAGCCAGCTGTCAACATCCCTGGGTTAGACTCAAGGTCCGTCCCCAGGGACACACCTCCTCCAGCAAGGCTCTGCCTCCCAAAGGCCCCTCCAGCTGGAGACCAAGTGGGAAGCTTCAACAACAAGTCAGGATAGCTACAACCCTGAAATCATTTTACGTTAGAATTTAGGTTGGTATTTTCAAAAATTGATTCTTTTGAATTCTGGCCCAAAAGATGTTCCAGAGAGAAAGTTTGCATAGGTTAAACAAGTCCGAGAAACATCATAACTAAAACGCCTTACACAACAAAGAATGCCCTCTTTTAGAGAATCATAATTAAACATTTATACATTAAAAGCTCTGAGAAATCCTGCAGAGCTCTGGGTAACAAAGCAAACAGGTCCTCCTCTCACCAGATTTCCCACCAAGGAAACCATTTTGATTTTGTGGAGCCCAAAGTCCCCGAAAAATATGTGGGCATTTAACCTCGTTTGTAAACAACGATTTTATAGGACTGGTTATAAAGACCATACTTGGGTTGTGATGCAATTGAATTTGTTAAGTCATTCCTGTACAAGGTGGTAGGTTATGAAAAGAGACCTTTAAAAAAAAATATATATATATATATATATATATATATATATAATTTATTTATTTATTTATTTATTTATTTGAGAGAAAGGAGAGAGAATGGGCATGCCAGGGCCTCCAACCACTGCAAAAGAACTCCAGGTGGATGTGCCCCCTTGTGCATCTGGCTTACATGGGTCCTAGAGAATCAAACCGGGATCCTTTGGCTTTGCAGGCAAACGTCTTAACTGCTAAGCCATCTCTCCAGCCCCAGGAGACCTCTTTTAAGATATGTTTAGTTATATACTTGAGAGAGTAGATATAGATAATATGATGCCAAAAGACTTCAAAAGTCTTATGATGTCATAAGACTTCAAAAATGATTGTGGGCCTGGAGAGATGGCTCAGCAGTTAAAGGCCCCAGCTTGCAAAGCCTAATGGCCTGGGTTTGATTTCCCAGTACCCACATAAAGCCAGATGCACAGTTGTGCATGTGTCTGAAGTTCATTTGCAGTGGCAGGAGGCCCTGGCATGCCCATACTATCTCTCTCTGCCTGCCTTTCTCTCACTCAAATAAAAAAAAAAGTAAATATTAGGGCTGGGGAAATGGCTTAGTGGCAAAGGCATTTGCCTATGAAGCCTAAGGACCTGGGGTTTGATTCCCCAGGACCCACGTAAGCCAGATACACAAGGAGGCACATGCATCTGGAGTTCGTTTGCAGTGGCTGGAGGCCCTGGTGTGCCCATTCGCTCTTTCTCTCTGCCTCTTCCTCTCTCTCATAAATAAATAAATAAATAGCTTTTAAAAATGCTAAAAAAAAAAAAAAAGAAAAAAAAAGGTAAATTAAAAAAAAAAGATGGTGGCCGGGCATGGTGGCACACACCTTTAATCCCAGCACTGGGGAGGCAGAGGTAGGAGGATCACCATGAATACAAGGCCACCCTGATACTACATAGTGAATTCCAGCCTGAGCTAGAGTGAAACCCTACCTCAAAAAAACAAAAAGGGGAAAAAAAGATAGTGACTGTAAATACAGCTGCAGACAAAAAAATCTTGACAAGCCTGATGCAATAGATCTATTCTCAGGAAATTGCAAGTCAAATTATTGTCAATTGGATTCTATTTACATATTCTAAGTTTAGATACACCCAAATGACACAGCTTGCTAAATCTTTCAAGTCTCTACTCCTTGTCCCTTCCAGACCTACTGACCTGTCAGGAAACATAGACGGACATTAGTCTTTACTGAGCATGGAGTCATCTGTATCAAATCTGTGACAAGGGACTGATCCAAAGAAAGGTGAAGGTCCAGAGAGGATCCTGCCACATGGATTGCTGGGACCATTAAGACACAACCATGAGCACTACAAAAGCCAAAAGCCACTTGTCCTTGATCCAACCACTCCGTCCCAAGTTGGGGAAGGGGGGGAGTTCTATTCTTAAATGGAATAGGGGATGCTTCCCTTTAAGATACAGTTTTAGCAGAGAATTCCTTGGTCTTTTGACTAAGGACCCAACATCTACAAGTTCAATTGTTAGAGTGTTTATTTAGCACAAATGAAGCATTGAGCTTGATTTCCAGCCGGCATAAACCAGGCGTGGTGGTACATGCCTGTGAGCCCAGCACTCAAGAGGTGGAGGCCAAATGATCAGAAGTTCAGAATAGGGGCTGGAGAGACGGCTCAGCAGTTAAGATGCTTGCCAACAAAGCCCGAGAACCTGAAATTGACTCCCCAGTAACCATGTGAAGCCAGCTGCACAAGGTGGCACATGCATCTAGAGTTTGAGGTGTCTGGAGGTCCTGAAATGCTCATTCTCTCTATCTACCTCATTTTCTCTCTCTCTCTCAAATAAATAAATAAATAAATTTTTTTTAAAAAAGAAGTTCAGGGCTGGAGGGATGGCTTAGCATCAAGGCATTTGCCTGCAAAGCCAAAGGACCCAGGTTTGATTCTCCAGGACCTACGTTAGCCAGATGCACAAGGGGGTACATGCTTCTGGAGTTCATTTGCAGTGGCTAGAGGCTCTGGATCACCCATTCTCTCTCTCTCTCTCTCTCTCTCTCTCTCTCTCTCAAATAAATAAATAAAAATTTTTTATAAATGAAATTCAGGATATCCTTGATTACATATTGAGTTCAAGCCCAGCCTGGGCTACATGAGATCCTGTCTCAAAAATATACGCAGGGCTGGAGAGATGGCTTAGTAGTTAAGGTGCTTGCCTGCAAAGCCTAAGGACCCACGTTCGACTCTCCAGATCCCACGTTAGCCAGATGCACAGCGGTGAGGCAAGTACAAGGTTGCACATGCCCACTAGGTGGCACAAGCATCTGGAGTTCGGTTGTAGTGACTGAGGCCCTGGGATGCCAGTTCTCTCTCTCTCTCTCCCTCTGCCTTTCTCACTCTCTCTCTCTAAAAAAGTTAAAAATTAATATATATATATAATTTTCACATATATGTCACCTTAGTGATGGGAAACAAACCTGAAATTGAGAGTCCCTGTAGGGGCTCATGGGTAAAATTAAATCAAAATGTTATAGTCAGATGAAGCAAGATGCCTTTTGCTCCTAGCCTTCTTAAAAAGTAATAAGCACTGGCCAACTCCAGGTAGAAACTGGAATCTACCTCCCACCAAAAGGTAGAGGTGATGTAGCTCACTTGGTAGAGTGCTTGCCTCGCATGCACAAAGCCCTAGGTTCAACCCCCAGCACCTTATGAACTGAGTAAACTGGGCCTGGTGGTGCATGCATGTAATTCTAGCACTCGAGGGGTGGAAACGGGAAGGTCAGAGTATTGTTTAGTGGCAGTCCATGGGAATAGGTACCCTAACTGAAGGCTTTGGAAGCTCCCAGCTACACACACACACACACACACACACACACACACACACACACACACACATCTGTTCTGGCCCACGCACAGTGACAGCAAAAGCCACAACGTGTTAGCACCGACTGGGTTATATAAGGCCACTCATGGCCAGGTTCTGGGTACACAGGAAAACATCCCCCCATCTCCTCAGGCTCTGAAACCCTATGCAAACAACCTTCTCCCGAGGAAGCTGCGCTCTGCCCACGGAGCATTCTTGAGGGCTTACTGTCTGTATAAGCTGAGATCCCCGCTATTATGCTCACAGTGTCAGCAAGGGTTTTTATTGAATGTGTGACCTTAGGTTTTAAAAGGAGACCACAGAAGTTGCGATGACCTAAAGTACCCATGAATGTCATTCTTTCAGTGAGAAGAAGGCTAGTGATGAACTCAGGAGACGCGACGTAGGGGGAGCTCTGCTCGCTGAAACCAGGAGAGGGATGGCCGGATTTAATAGTTGCTGGGGTGTGAGAGACTCGGCAATGGGGCCCCTCAGGATTCCTCTGGGAAATGGTTTGGTAGAAATAAACAAGGTTTGTGAATAGGGCTCTGCTACTCTGGGATCTGCTGGTTTTCATTGGCTAATTTCCCAGACGTCTTCCATAGCTTTCTGCCAACAGAAACCCAACTTCTGACAGACTTAAACTGTTCTATACAGAGCGGTACCAATCTTTGCGCCTTTACAGTGTCGGGATTTTTCTAGGTCAGAAATGGTGGTGGTTTGATTCAGGTAACCCCCCATAAACTTAGGTGTTCTGAATGCTGGGGTCCCAGCTGATGGAGATTTGGGACTTAATGCCCCCTGGAGGCAGTGTATTGTTGGGGGTAGGCTTATGAGTATTATAGTCCCCTTGCCAGCATTTGGCACACTCTCCTGTTGCTTTTGTCTATCTGATGTTGGCCAGGAGTGATGTCCACCCTCTGCTCATGCCATCGTTTTCCCCCTGCCATTGTGGAGCATCCCCTCGAGTCTGTAAGCCAAAATAAACCCTTTTCCCCACAAGCTGCTCTTGGTGGAGTGATTTCTGCCAGCCATACAAACCTTCTCTGTCTAATTTACTAATTTACCTACCATGTACCTACTCCTGTAAGAGACGCTAGTAATACTAAGAGGATAAGAGATGGTCTGCTGCCTCAAGGGGCTCCGTGTAATGCACGAAGTCAACATGAAATACACGTGAAAGACAGGACAGGTGTTATAGCAGAAGATGGGACATTGTGGGAGAGTATGCTTGCCGTGGCTTCCAGCTGGGCACGTACAGGTGACTAGGCAGCAGAGGGATGATCCTATGCGACAGGGGATGTTGAGGAGTCGTTCCGGGTGGTGATGCAAAGACAGCTTGAGGGCACGCTGAAGAAACACCTGACGGTTGACATCTTCTTATCTAGGGCAAGGGTTTGGAGTGAACTCGGAAAATTGAAGGTTCCAGGGCTTATGAGACATATATTCATTGTGACTGGGGGAGGGGCAGGGTGGTATAAAAATCCCAAGAGATGAGTAATCTGACCCAGTATCCAATCTGAATACTCTTGGGTCTTTGAGAAGGGGAGTCCAAACCCAATGATGAACGGTAAGAGTCTGAGCAATGAATACTGGAAAGGCTAGGGAGCGGGTCCCACTTGAATCTGCCTTTTGCCCCTGGTCTTCTTAAAATGTTATAAGCACTAGCCAACTCCAGGTAGAAACTGGAATCTACCTCCTACCAAAAGGTAGAGGTGAAAGCCGGGCGTGGTGTGCACGCCTTTAATTCCAGCATGCGGGAGGCAGATGTAGGAGGATCGCTATGAGTTCAAGGCCACCCTGAGACTATGTAGTAAATTCCAGGTCAGCCTGAGCTAGAATGAGACCCTACCTCAAAAAATAAAAATTAAAAATTAAAATAAAGGAAGAGGTGATATACCTCACTTGGTAGAGTGCTTGCCTGGCATGCACAAAGCCCTGGGAATATTTTGGGAGCCATCATTTAGCCTGGGAATGTGCCTTAAAATAGATTTTTTTTTTTACAAGAGTAAGATTTTTGTGTATGTGTGTTGACATTCAAATGACTGGAAATTTTCTTCAGCCCAAATATCTTATTCTCATTGAACTGATGGCAGATTCCCTCGTATTCAGGATCATAACTGCCCATTTCTCTCAATAAACTTTAGGATTCTTCTGTCTCTGGGAGAAGTCTCTAATTTCTCTCTGCTTTTAGAATAGTCAGAGATTTGTTAACTACAGTGTCACTAAAATGTTAAACAAAAGGGCTCTTCACTCAGGGATTCAGGCAAAGGCAGTGTTGAGTCAAAACGATTAGAGGGAATTAGCTTCTGAACCAAACAGAATCAATTGTTTTCCGGTCAATTTTGGTTTGAGGAGCCTAATGGAGACTGATTTCTCAGCAGGGGCTGGGATGCAGGCACTGCCAGCCATCTCTAATCACTGATGTGCCTCCTAGTGCCTACTGGAATTCCAAACACTCCTGCTGTCACAATATTCTGCACTAACTGAATAGTAAACATGCTAATTATTCTATTAACAGACTAATGCATGTTAATGAACATGTGCATTGTTATTTAAATATTTAAGAAGGACTTTAAATCACTTTAAGTTATTTATATTTTATTTTATTTTATTTTACTTTTATTTTATTTTATTTGAGATAGAATGAGGCAGAGAGAGAGAGAGAGGAAGAGAATGGGAGCACCAGGGCTTTCAGCCACTGCCAACGAACTCCAAACACATGTGCCACCTAGTGCATCTGGCTTACGTGGGTCCTAGGGAATTGAACCTGGGTCCTTTGGCTTAGCAAGCAAGTGCCTTAACCACTAAGCCATCTCTCCAGCCCTTAAATCAGTTTTAAATGACACATTATACAATCATTATACAATCACTGGAAGCTAAATTAGAGAAACCAAGCGGGGTATTTTTTGTGGTGTATTCTTACACTCAGACTCTAAGTTTCTTGAGGGCAAGATCTGGGTGTGAGTCATCCTGGAATGTTCCTTGGAGCCTGGCGCACTCAGTGACACCATTCTTAGCTGTGGGATGAATGAAGAGGTCTCCTTGAATAGGAAGGAGTGGATTCAGCTTGAAGGTACAGGCTGAGCCGTTTGAGTTAAGAAACAGCCCTGTGTCATGGGCAAACATCTCCATATTGGTATCCATTGTGTCTTGGGATCATATCAAGAAGCCTATTTGAGTATTGAGGAAATTTACTTGGAGCGAAACTACAGGGTTCATCCCAGCTTTTCTGATTCTATAATTTCTGGGTTAAGAAAATAAGCCCCGCCCCCAAACACACTACTACATTTCTAATGAGTCTTTGTCTACCCACCTCGTAATGATTGTCAAAGTTATGCTTGGCAGGGGGACGGGTGTGAGTTGGGCAGCATATCTAAAATATCTGCTCCATTCACCATATCCCCATCCACCATATCCCCATCCACCATATCCCCATCTATCCACATATCCCCATCCATCCACCATATCCCCATCCATCCACATATCCCCATCCATCCACCATATCCCCATCTATCCACCATATCCCCATCCATCCACCATATCCCCATCCACCATATCCCCATCCACATATCCCCATCCATCCACCATATCCCCATCCATCCACCATATCCCCATCCATAAAGGACTCAGAGCAGCTGATGAAGCCCACACAGCTGAGCCCACTGGCCCACTCTCTTGTGCTTGCACAAAAATTCCATGTTTGGCATTGCAAGCATATTTAATCATGTGCTACAACTCAAGAGACAATGAGGGAGGGATGGAGAGATGGCCCAGCATTAAGGCACTTACTTGCCTGCAAAGCCTAAGGACCCAAGTTTGATTCCCCAGTACCTATGTAAAAGCCAGATGCACAAAGTGACACACACATTTGGAGTCCCTTTGCAGTGGTTGGAGGCCCTGGTGTGCCCATTCTCTGTCCATCTCTCTTCTATTTCTCTCTGCTTGAAAATAAATAAAGTATAAAAAAATAAAAAGAGACAATGAAAAATGAACTTGAATTTGTACAACATAAAAGTCTGGTCTATAAGGAAGTTGAGATGAAAGATTCTTATCAGAAATGCTTAGACCTTCTTTTTTTTTTTTTTTTTTTTTTTTTTTTTTTTTTTTTTGTTTGTTTTGTGTTTCAAGGTAGGGTTTTACTCTAGTCCAGGCTGACCTGGAATTCACTATGTAGTCTCAGGGTGGCCTCGAACTCATGGCGATCCTGCTACCTCTGCCTTCCGAATGCTGGGATTTAAGGTGTGTGCCACCATGGCCAGCTCTAGATCTTCCTTTTGATACTAGCAATATGGCACTAAGGTAAATTTCTCCATGGTTTTCCTTATATTGTCATTTTTGAAATTTATTTGACAGAGAGAGGCAGACAAGGACAGAATGAGTGTGCCAAGTCCTCCAGCCACTGCAAATGAACTCCAAATGCACGCAACACCTTGTGCATCTATCTTATGTGGGTCCTGGGGAATCGAACCTAGGTCCTTTGGCTTTGCAAGCAAGCGCCTTAACCACTAAGCCATTTCTCCAGCTCTGTTGGCATGTATGTATGTGTATGTGTATATATGTGTGTGTGTGTGTGTGTGTGTGTGTGTGTATCATTTTATTTATTTGAGGGAAAGAGGCAGAGAGAGAGAGAATGGGTATGCCAGCGCATCCAGCCACTGCAGATGTGTGCACCCCTTGTGCATCTGGCTTACGTGGGTCCTGAAGAATCAAACTGGGGTCCTTTGGCTTTGCAGGCAAATGCCTTAACCACTAAACCATCTCTCCAGCCCTGTTGGAAGTTTTAAAGCATCCTATAGACAAACTTTTCATCAAAATTATTTAAAGACAGCACCTAGGACAGAAAAATGTGCTTGATCCTCCTCCCGTCTCTGCAGAAGGACTGTGGGTGACAGGTAGACGGGAAACAAAGCAGGCAGGTTGCTGCTGTCCTCGCCTTCCCTCCTACTGGGAAACGTTCCTGGGCATCACTGTCTCTTTGATCTCCCACTCTCTATTTTTAGACTCTTCTGTCCAGCATCCTCTGCCCCACTGCCGTGACCTTTCATGACACACTTCTCCCAGAGGCTATTTCGGGATCATATTCCTTTCCCAAAGTATTACTACAGCTAGAATTAATGTGTGAGGTAGAGGAGTGCAAGCTCTTGCTTGAAAAAACACATGTTCCCACAGGTGGGTGAGTGACCTCGGGTACAAAGGACAGATATGTCATCCATATTTTTAGTTATCAAAGCATTCTGAAAGAATTGTTTAATTAATTAGATGCCACAAGCTCCCAGCAGAGCATTATCTAGCTGTGGAATTTGGGCATGTGGTATGAAATGATGTGTCCATCACAGCCAAAGGAATATAGCATGTATGAATGTATGTGCTGTCTAAAAGATAAGGAAGAGACATAAGCACAAAAGAGATAGATGTAGGGCTTATTACTTCAGGTTCTTTTTATTTATTTAAGAGAGAGAGAGAGAGAGAGGGCTGGAGAGATGGCTTAGTGGTTAAGTGCTTGCCTATGAAGCCTAAGGACCCCGGTTTGAGGCTCAGTTCCCCAGTACCCATGTAAGCCAGATGTACAAGGTGGTGCATGCATCTGGAGTTTGTTTACAGTGGCTGGAGGCCCTGGTGCACCTGTTCTCTCTCTCTCTCTCCCTCTCCCCCCCCCCGTTGCCAATAAATAAATAAAAACAAAAACAAAAATAAAAAATTTAAGAGAGAGAGAATGGGTGCACCAGGGCCTCTAGCCACTGTAAACAAACTCTAGAGGCACGCCTCACCTTGTGCATCTGGTTGACATGGGTACTGAGGAATCAAACCTGGGTCCTTTTTGATTTAAGAATCAGTACCTGCAATGAGGAATGCTCAAAGAGACTGGGCGTGTTTTTGCTGTTCAGTAGTCCTTAGAAAAGTATTTTGTGGGGCTAAACAGATTGTTCAGTGGGTAAAGTGCTCACCTGCAAAGCCTAAGGACCTGGGTTTGATTCCCCAGCACCCATGTATGGCCAGATACACAAGGTGGTGGATGCATCTGTCGTTTGTTTGCAGTGTCTAGAGGCCCTGGTGTACCCATTCTCTGTCTCTCCCTCTCTTTCTCTCAAATAAATAATTAATAAAATATTTTTTTAAAGAAAAGTATTTTTGCATAGAAAATTTATAAGTAGAATAAAAGCATTCACTCTATAAAGAGCAACATCTAGATCAGGGGGGAAAATCTCTCTTTTATGAAGGGACAGGAGCTATCTTTTGCTTTTGTCACTATACATAAGTGTCAAATACAGTCTTAACTAAGTAGCTGTGTTAATTAGAACATTCAACATAGTCTTTATTTAGCATCTGGTGTATAGCTATGTAACAAGTACTGTCCCATGAGGTCCATATAAATTATATCTTTGAATTCTGATGATCACGCTGTGTATTGTGCTTGTATTATCCCTCTTTAATAAGAATACTGAGGTAGAGAGAGGATACACAACTTGCCCAAGGTCAAACAGATGCCTAATAGTTTATAACAAAGGTCTTTGAAGTTATATTTAAAGTAGCATATAATTATACTGAAGAAAATGTCATATGAAAAGATCTTGATTTACATAGATTTGTTTTTTCTTCTTTGCCTTGCTTTTAGTCAATGACATTACCAGAGAACCAGAATACAACACCAGGCACTTGTGACTCTAGAACTTATACCCAGAGAGTAAAGGTGTGTTTTCTGGGCCTGCTACATTCATTAAAAAAAGAAAGAAAAAAGAAAAACTTGAACTGAGATTAGTGCTATGACCAAAATTGTGTCATACCCCAAATTCATACAGTGAAGTCTTAACCCCAGCACCTTAGAATGTGACTGCTTTTGGAAATAATAGCTTTAAAGGGCTATATAAGTTAAAATGAAGTCATTAAGTTGGACTCAAATCAAATGACTAATGTTCTCATGAAAGAAAAAACTGGGACATAGATCTGCATACGAGGAACACTGAAACCACAAGACTGACCAGCTGTCTGCAAGCCAAGGACAGAGGCCTCAGAAGAAATTGACTCAAATGACCCTTGATCTTGAGCTTTCGGTGTCCAGAATTGTGAGAAAAATTTGTGTTGTTTAAACCACCCAACCTGTGTTACTGCTGTAGCAGCACTGGCAAACTAATACACTCAGTATAAAAATGTAACACAGGAGGGCTGGAGGGATGGCTTAGTGGTTAGGGCACTCATGTGCGAAGCCTAAGAACTCATGATCAAATCTCCTGGTCCCATGTAAGCCAGACGCACAGTGATGCAGGCATGCAATGTCACACATGCACCACAAGGGGGCACACACAACTGGAGTTTGGTTGCAGCAGCTGAAGGTCCTGGTGCACCCATTCTTTCTCTCTCTCTCTCTCTCTCTCTCTCTCTCTCTCTCTCAAATAAATGAATAAATACAGTTTTTAAAAATGTAACATAGGAGCCAAGAAAAATGTGCTTTGCCCAAAGTAGTCAAAGCAGTGGAGCCAATGCATGACCACAGCTGCTTCTGTCCTCGGATATGAGCTGAGCAGTTTCACAACATTTACAAGTTCTCAGTTAGAGGGCACGTGCTGTTAGGATTTTTTTTCCAAGATGCTCCATAACTCCATTCTCAGAACAGCCCATGAGTAGAGAGACAAAAGAGAATGTGACTCCAGCTATAGTCTGTAGCAGCTATACGAATTCTGTGTTTGTAGATTTTCTTGCCCTAGTTCTTTTCACATTCTGGGGAAAGTTCTTTTCAATACATTAACTTATCAGAGGCTTAATAGGTTACAACAAAGGATTTTGAAATTATGCTAAAAGTAACATAAAAGTCATACTGAAAGAAATTGTCATGCGTCGTATTAAAATGAGATCTTAAGTTACATAAAAATTGGAGCCAGAGAGATGGCTTAGCAGTTAAGGCACATGCCTGTGAAGCCCAAGGACCCAGGTTCGATGCTCCGGTTCCCACGTAAGCCAGATGCACAGGGTGGTACATGCGCCTGGAGTTCATTTGCAATGGCTAGAGGCCCTGGTGTGCCCATTCTTTCTCTCTCTCTCTCTCCCTCCCTCTCTCTAATAAATAAATAAATAAAAAATAAATAAAATCTCTAAAAAAATTTTTTTGCCCTGCTTTGATTCAACTAACTTTGGTTGGAGAGCCTTTCCCTAAGACATTAGTATTTAAAAACTTTTTTTTTTTTTTTTTTTTTTTTTTTTTTTTTTGGTTTTTCGAGGTAGGGTCTCACTCTGGCCCAGGCTGACCTGGAATTAACTATGTAGTCTCAGGGTGGCCTTGAACTCACGGCGATCCTCCTACCTCTGCCTCTTGAGTCCTTGGATTAAAGGCATGCGCCACCATGCCCGGCTTTTAAAAAACTTTTTAATCTTAATAGCTATATAACTTCTTCTTATAGTAAAATTTATTAAACTCAGTGCTTGGAAGAATATGGCAATGCAGACACTCTTTGAGATTGTTTGTAAAAGTATAAGAGGCTGTGGTCTTCTGAAAAGCAGTTTGTAGCAACATTAATAAAATAATTTACACCCATAGCTTAGTAATGGGATGTATTAGAAAAGTATTTATGTGTAAACTCTTACCTCAGTGGCATCATTGCTAGCCAGGTTACTTCAGACTGTATACCTGACATTTGGTTCTGATTAGAATCAGCCTCAGTGACATCCTAAGTTATTAAATAGAGAGAGCCACAGAGCCATGTCTTAGAGGTAGTGGTAAACTATCTCTTGAATGAAGCTATCTTTGTTCTATGCAAGAAAAGCTTAAAGATATGTCTTGAGTTAGTCCTGCTAATCTGACTGTTAGTTAACACTTGGAAAACTAAAGCTCAGACCTACTTTAAAAAAAAAATGGGCCTGGAGAGATGGCTTAGCGGTTTAGTGCTTGCCTGTGAAGCCTAAGGATCCTGGTTCAAGACTCGATTTCCCAGGATCCACATAAGCCACATGTACAATGTGGCGCATGTATCTGGAGTTCATTTGCAGTGGCTGGAGGCCCTGGTGCGCCCATACTCTCACTATCTATCTGCCTCTTTCTCTCTCTCTCTCGCTCTCTGTCTGTTGCTCTCAAATAAATAAATTAATTAATTAAATTAAATAAACAACAACAAAAAAAATCAAGCTGGGCATGATGGCACCTGCCTTTAATCCCAGAACTCAGGAAACAGAGGTAGGAAGAGCACTGTGCGTTCAAGGCTAGCCTGAGACTACACAGTGAATTCCATGTCAGCCTGGGCTAGAGTGAGACCCTACCTCAAAAAAAAAAAAGACCAAAAAAATAAATATATCAATGAAATTATATTTGTAATACTCGGTTTCAAGTATAAAATTACTATCTTTGCCAAGAAGTGAGACAGTGTGATCCAAAATAAGGGGGAAAGTAAGTCAATAGAAAAAGATCCAGAAATAACAAAAATGAAGCTAGACAATGACATTAAAACAGTTATTATAAGCTGGGCATAGTGGCACATGCCTTTAATCCCAGCACTTGGGAGAGGAAGTAAGAGGATTGCCATGAATTCAAGGCCACCCTGAGACCTCCGAGTGAATTCCAGGTCAGCCTGAGCTAGAGCGAGACCCTACCTCAAAAAATCAAGAAAGAAAGGAAGGAAGGAAGGAAGGAAGGAAGGAAGGAAGGAAGGAAGGAAGGAAGGAGGAAGAAAGAAAGAAAGAAAGAAAGAAAGAACAATTATTATAGGTACTTATGACCATACAAAGTAAAATATGAATATAACGAGGATTGGATCTGAAGTGAAAATTTCATTGGATGAGTTTTGAAGCAGATATTCTCACTCTTTTTTTTTTTTTTTTTTTTTTGGTCTGTTCTTCAGATAATGGACAGAGGAACACCTCAATTTTCCATATAAAATTGTGAACTTAGCCAGGCGTGGTGGCACACGCCTTTCATCCCAGCACTTGGGAGGCAAAGGTAGGAGGATCACTGTGAGTTCAAGGCCACCCTGAGACAACTACACAGTTACTTCCAGGTCAGCCTGAGCCAGAGTGATACCCTACCTAGAAAAAAAAAAAAAAAAAAAAAAAAAAGTGAACTTAAATCCTTCTGGAGCTGAACAGAAAACCTCTTCCATGTGACCAGCTGACAGAAAGCTGGAAAAAGCTGCATGCAGTTCGAGGGAGAGAGAGAAATCACCAGTGGAAATACTCAACAGTGGACACTGCAAGCCTTAAATTTGGCCAGCCATGCCAAATGAGCCAACAGGTACAACAGTGGCATGTCTGTTATGGGGGAAACCAACTACTTTATAATTGAACTGGGGGCCCGCTCCACAGGAGAGAATGCATCCCTGATACTGAAAACCTATGACAGGGGTAGTCATGAGCCCTAGGGGTGAAACGTCTGACTGTGTCACACTAAATATATATACTATGCCCACCAAACTGCCCAGTAAGCACTTCTCTTAATGTTCATACCCATATATTAATGCTACTCTCACTTTTGGTTAGAAAACCTTCTTTTTTCAGATGGCAGTGACCTTGGGATGACTCAGAAGGCACCATGGTGCTGAGAAGAAGTGACAGAGGAGTACTCAGCACTGAAATATCTCTATCACATCTTCCAAGGCTCAGGGTCCATTGTGGAAGAGGTGGCGGAAAGAATGTAAGAGCCAAAGGAAGGGTAGGACTCCTTACAACGTGCTCCTCCAGACACAAAATGGCCTGGATATCCATGACCTCACAGTGCCTGGCACTACCTACACAAGACCATCATAATAGGAGGAAGGGATATGATGGAGAGTGGAGTTTCAAAGGGGAAAGTGGGGGAAGAGAGAGAATTAACCATGGGTTATTGTCTACCATTATGGAAGTTGTCAATAAAAACAAATAAATGAAAAAAAATAGTATTGTGGATTTGTCTATTTTTCCTTTTATATCGGCTTTCCTTGATTTATGTTTTTGGTGCTTCATACATTGTAGGCAAACACTCTTCCACTGAGATATATCTCCGGCCCCTGCTTAATATATTTTGAATTTCTGTTATGACATGAATAAACATTTAGAGCCACTATCTCCTTTGGCTAAAGTGGCCTGTCTATAATTATGAAGTGAGTCTCTGATGGCTAGTTTTGATGAGTCAACCTGACTACCCCGCCAATCTCAACCTGACGTGTCTATGAGGTGCTTAGGGGTGAGTGTCATGTGTGAGTCAGCACACTAAGTAAAACACGTTTTTACTTTGAACTAAGCATATGTAAATTTTAAGCATTTTTCTTACATTTTACTTCTCTATAGGTAAAATCATGTCCCATGAGACCTTATTAACATCCTAGCCTTAAACAGTCAATTTCTTTGCCATGTGTGCGCATGTTCCTGCGTGTGAGCCACGGAGGTCAGAGAATGACTTTCAGGGGCTGGTCCTAGCCTTCTGCATCCTCTGGGTGGGAAAATAAATTAAGAGGAAATTAAAAAGTTCTTTGAACTGAATAAAAAGGAAAGTACAACATATCAAAACTTGTAGGGTACAATCTAAGTAGGGGTAGAAGAACATTTGTGGTATTAAATGGTAGAAATAGAAGGAACTTAAATCAGTGAACCCCAACTTCCAGTTAAGAAACTAGGAGAAGGAAGGAGGGAGGAGGGAGGGAGGGAGGGGGGAAGGAGGGGGCGGGAGGGAGGGAGGAGGGAGGGAAGGAAGGAAGGAAGGAAGGAAGGAAGGAAGGAAGGAAGGAAGGAAGGAAGAAAGGAGGGAAGGAAGGAAGGGAGGGAGGGAGGGAGGGAGGGAGGGAGGGAGGGAGGGAAGGAAGAAGGAGAGAAGAGCGGGAAGGAGGGAAAGAAAGTCAGACCCACAGTAAACAGAAGAAAGAAAATGGAGCTAGCTGGCAGACCAAGAACAATGGTGGAATGATGTCAAATGTCATCAAATGAAGTGGAATCATGGGTAGTTCTTCTGCCCACCAGGCTCTCCCTTCTCATCTACTTCCATCTTGTCAAGACTTCTAACACCCAGGCTCACCTCTGTACAGCTTTTGAGTTTGAGCATGCAGCACTTCACATACAGTCAGGAATACAATTCCCACTAACTGACATTAGGACACCAAGTTTTCCCAAGATTGTAAACATTAAGAAGCCTGGATTATTTACCAACGAAAGTGGGAATGCCATTGGATGTAAATATTTCATCCTTTAAGAATGAAAAGAGGTTAGAGGATGCTTAAATCTCACACAGATACTATGTCCTAAGCAGTCAACTCAATCCAATCAGAGAAAACCAAAGTTGCCATTCCAAGCTTTATAGAGCAAGCATGGAAAGTCAAGAGAGGCAGCCTGCAGGGTGTGGGGGTTTGAATGAGATGCCCTCTGTAGTCTCCTATGTTTTGAATATGTGGTCCCCAGCTGGTGGCAATTTGGGAGGTGTGGTAGTTTGAATAGATGGCCCCCAATATATTCAGTATTTTGTTAGTTTATAGTTTGCATCTGCAGCCACTTGGCCAGAGACAGTGTCACTGGGCGGATCTTAAGGTGTGGTGGTGGGTTTAGGATTTCAATCTAAAGATATGCAAAGTGTGCCTAGCTGGAGTTCCTGAGGTGTGCTGTGCTGTGTGGCTTTTGGCTTTGCTCTCTGTGTTTGGCCCTGTGAAGGCAGGCCAGCTTCTTCTGCCATTATGAAACTTCCCCTGGATCTGTAAGCTTCAATAAATAATATCCCTTCCTCCATTGCTGTGCCTGGTCTGGAAGTTCATCTCAGCGAACCTGAAGCTGTCTGCTGCAGAACCTGAAGCCCCCTGGAGGAGGTGTGTTGCTGGGGGTGGGCTCAAGGGTGACACCGCCCAGCTCCCCCTTGCCAGAGCTCACCTCGTTCTTGGTGCTTTCTGCCAGCTTCTGCTCGACCAATCTTTCCCTTTCCATGTTGAAACTTCCCCCCTGAAAATAAAAATCAAAATAAACCCTTGCCTCCTATCTATCAGCTGCTTTTAGTCGGGTGTTTTGTCCCTGAAACGGGAAGGTAAGTACAGCGCGGAGTGATGCGAGGATTTCATTGCTGGTATTGTTCCGGATGTGCCTGTCCTCCCACCCAGTCCCAACACGGACTTGTGCCCTGAAGAAGAAGAAGTCACACCAGGACACACATTGAGCAAGCAAGTCATCGGAGTTTATTTCACCAGAGCAGCAAGCAAAAGTGGAAAGTATATGCACCCCGCTAAGTGGAGGGCAGGCTGGGCTGAGGGGCGATGGTGAAGAGCTGCTTCAAGTATCTGGATTTATAATCTTATAATCTACAATTCCGCCTCCTGTGCTCACCCCTAGGACCATCCAGGGTGGTCCTTTCTTTGGAAAAGGCGACAGCTTTCTCAGAAGTATTTTCTTTTTTTTTTTTTTTAAATCCGGCATTCAGTCCGTTACAACAGGAGGCACTACATGCAGGAATAGGCACAGAGGTGTGAAGACCCATGCTGGTGAGATGTTTCCCAGGGAAAAGGACACTGGTGACTTGCATGTTCCTCAGGGAAGGGGTTCAGATGGGCCTGCGGGAACCTAACAAGTCCAGCTCTGTTCTTTGTTTGTTTGTTTGTTACCCTAGAATCCTGCCTTTCCTCTTATCTGGTCTGCTTGGCTGTCTCACACCTAGCTAGCTACAAGCCTTTTTGTTTCTCGTTCCTAGAGTTCCTGACCTTTACATTTGAACCCTAACAATATGGAGCTGCTCGGGCAGGGCTTCTGCAGCCGCTCTTGTCGTCTGCACCTACGTGACGTTTCCTACTATATTTATAGACACCCAGGATTCATAACACCATTCACCCCTCTAGACTGTGCCTTCCTCAAAGTCAGAGATCAAACCTTAGTCATCTTTGTATCATTAGACTCTGGCCTAGCAGTCATTTTATAAATGAGCTTTAAAAAGCAAGCATGGAGCCTCTGAAAATACAAAGAGTGACGATGACAGCCACGAGGGAAGAGCCTGGGATTTACCAGGAAAAGAATGCCTGATTTCAGATCCAAGTTGAAACCAAAGAACAGAGGCTTATCTCCTTTCTGCGATTAGATTTTTAAAGTGTGTGTGTGTGTGTGTGTGTACATATATATATATAATTTCTTTCCAGCCCTCAGTGAGAGTTTGGGTGGGTCTGGGTTTTATCTGAACTCATCTGCCCATCCTTTTTCCCACAGTGTTCTGGAAGAAGGCAGATGGTTCATGACTCACAAGTCGGCACACTCCTTAGTTCCCATGAACTGATACCAGTGGAACTCTGTTCCAACGGGGAGGCACTTATTCAGGACCAAAACGTGGATGTCCTGCTCTGAAGAAGTTGGTCATGTTAGAAGGTTTTCAGTACAATATGAAATGAACCGCATTTGATGCTAGACAGTTAATGACTAATACGTGGAGACATGATTATAGGGGGAAATTGTCTCAATTTGACTTTATGTCACTTCAGAAGTCTTCCTTGAAAAATCTTCCACCCCCATCTTCCTCTCCTCTCTCTTGTTTGAGTGTGCAGGATGTAGGTAGAATTAAAATGGCATTTGCAGGATGGCCCTAACATGAAAATGGACCCTTCCTAGAGAGTTTTCTTGTATGGGGACTCCAAAATTTTCCTCTTCAGAACATCAGAGCTGCTATCTGCAGAATGTCTAGGGAAACTAGATGGACTCTGAATTGGTTGTGGGAACAAGAAAGGACAGTGAGTCCACAGGGGCATCATCACTGGCCGCCACGCTCAGCTTCTCTTGCTCTCCACAACCTCGCTCTTGCCTCGTCTCCGCACCCCCATCCTCATGCTGAATTCTGACTTTTCCCACTTCTGACCTTGCCACTCCCCCCGCAGAGCCTCCAGGGGGGCTTCAGATTGGAATGTGGAACCTAAGTTAACACTAATCACACTGACAGAACATTTCTAAAGAGCAACGCTTAACATGAGCTCGTTCGTGAGGCATCATCCCCTGAAAAGATTGAGGCCCTATAAGATTTGGGGTTAGCCTGTGCACACACCACAGCCAGAGGAACCTGCTGACTCTCATGCTTTGTTTTGTTTTCAAAGATTTAATTTAATTAATTTATTTATTTTAGAGACAGAGAGAGGGAGAGAGAGAGGGAAAGAGAGGGAGAATGGGTGCTGCAGGGCCTCCAGCCACTGCAAACAAACTCTGGATGCATGTGCCACCTTGTGCACCTGGCTTACGTGGGACATGAAGAATCAAACCGGGGTCCTTAGGCTTCTCAGGCATGCGCCTTAACCACTAAACAATCTCTCCAGCCCTCATGTTTTGTCTTCTTATTAGGTGGCTTCCACGCCTCTAAAAAGGGGCTTGGTCTCTCTTCTCCCAAGTACCTGACACTCATATTTTTATTCCTGAACCTTCACTCTCTTGCTTAACCCATACCTTTTATTCTTACCTCCTACCCCAACGTCACACTGCCACGCTTGTCCAATGCCTCTTTACATAGCTACCTAAACTCCTACTAGAAGCAGTCTTCCAGGTTCTAGCATCATGGTCTAGGACAACTTTGACTTTGTACCTTTGATTTGTCTCTCACAGAAAAGTTCCACGACATGCTTTTTTTTTTTTCTGTGATGGTTCATAATGATTGTCAACTTGACAGGACCCAGAATCACCTTGAGGGGTTATGTAGATTAGGCTAGCCCCTGTGCACATGTGTGAGGGATTATGTATATTAGACTAGCCCCTGTGCGCAGCTGTGAGGGGTTACATAGATTAGGCTAGCCCCTGTGCACAGCTGTGAGGGATTTCATAGATTAGGCTAGCCCCTGTGCATGGCTGTGAGGGATTATGTAGATTAGGCTAGCCCCTGTGCACCTGATACACCTGCCTTAATTCTAATGATCAACACATCCTCTGCTGCCTGAAATATGTCCCTGAAAAACAGAGCTCACACAAATCCAAATCCTCCTCCCTGTTGCCTGGCAAAGAATCAAGTGTATGTACAGGCTCAGCACCACCATGCCAGTCTCTGATGATAATGATGGCACCGATGATTTCCATACTATGTCAATGATCTCATTCACCTTAATTAGCACCTTTTAGGCTCTCAAAGACCAACATCAGTGGCTCTGAAAGTGCTAATGAAAGTTTAAAGGGCTGGCTCAGTAAAGAGATGGTGCTGGGGCTGGCGAGATGGCTTAGTGGTTAAGGTGCATGCCTGTGAAGCCTAAGGACCCAAGTTTGATTCTCCAGGTCCCACATAAGCCAGATGCACAAGGTGGTGCATGCATCTGGAGTTCGTTTGCAGTAGCTAGAGGCCCTGGTGCACCCATTCTCTCTCTCTCTCTTTCTCCCTCTCTGATAGAAATATAAAGATACGATGCTGGTAACAATTTAGAAAACAGGAAAAAGAGAATGACATCACAAAGAAACTCAAGGAGTCCAGATGGTGTCATGAGAACATAGAAAAGGCACAGGCCTTGGTGTAGGATCGGCCTGGGTTACATTCCGTGAGGGTCACATTCCAATTGTCTGATTTTAGGTAAATTGCTTAACTTCTCTGAACTCCATTTCCTAAACATAAAGATAATCTCTCCAGATGTCTAGTAAATGTCACTTCTCTTTCTGGAAAGAAGGGTCCATATGAATATTCCTGGCAGGAATGAGGATATTCTAAGAGATTCTGTGTCCTTCTCTTTGGCTATCACACTATTGAAACAAAAGAAATTGGAATTCCCCCAGAAATTTTATGCTGGGAAAAGGAGAAAGATGAAACCTAATGCCAGCAAGAGGAGGAACATGTCTCCTGGAAAGATTTCTTGCCGTTTTGGCAACTTGTCAGACCACCTTACGGGAGACTCTGGAATCCAGACAATGATGGTTCAGTGATGCACGGGATGACAATTTCTTGACCAGAAGAGCTTAGCTACATTCTTTACTTAAACCTAAACTTCAAGTCAGGGCCCCCAAAATGGACTTGAGAGACTCATTAGATCTCCTTTTCCCCTCTTTCCAAGAAAGTGCCTTTAACCACTGAACCACCTCTCCAGCCCCTGACTCTTTCCAGTGTGGACACATGAAATAAATCCTTGTCTGATTTCACTACTGTTTGTTTAATTGGATTATTGAGGATAGGTGGCTGAACCTGGCTTGTGAGGGGAGGTTTGGGCTCAAGCTCTCAGCCCAAGAACTCCAGGAAAGCACAGTGGTCAACATTTCTAGCTGTAGGGCCAGGCATGGTGACTCACGCCTTTAATCCCAGCACTCAGGAGGCAGAGGTAGGATTGCCGAGAGTTCGAGGCTGAGGCCCCCCTGACACTACATAGTGAATTACAGGTCAGCCTGAGCTACAGTGAGACCCTACCTCAAACAAACAAACAAACAAACAAACAAACAAACAAACAAACAAACAAACAAGCTGGGTGTGGTAGTGCACACCTTCAATCCCAGTACTCAGGAGGCAGAGGTAGGAGGATCACCATGAGTTCGAGGCCACCCTGAGACTACATAGTGAATTCCAGATCAGCCTGGGCCAGAGTGAAACCCTACCTCGAGAAACCAAAAAAAAAAAAAAAAAAATCCAGCTGGAAAGATGGTACAGTGGTTAAGCCACTTGACTGCAAAACCTAATGGCCTGAGTTCAATTCCTCAGTACCCACATAAAGCCAGATGCACAAAGGGGCTCATGTATCTGTAGTTCATTGGCACTAGAGGCCCTGGCATGTCCATACTCTCTTCTCTCTCTCTCTCTCTCTCTCTCTCTCTCTCTCTCTCTCTCTCATTCTCTCTGTGCTTTCAAATAAATAAATGAGAGTATTTTAGCTGGGTATGGTGGCACACCTTTAATCCCAGCACTTGGGCGTCAGAGGTAGGGGAATTGTTATGAGTTTGAGGCCACCCTGAAACTACATAGTGTAGTGAGTTTCGGGTCAGCCTGGCCGAGAGTGAGATCCTGCCTCAAAAAGCCAAAAACATAAATTCCAATAGTGCCCAAAGAGGTGGTCTTGTCTGTACTAATTAGCTCCCCTTCTGGGTGTTTGCTAACCTCTCATGAAAATGCCCATGTTCTCTGAGTCATTAGCTTCAAAGGGAATATGTATATTAGGGAATAACTGTGCCCAGATGTTGTCATTTATTTGAATGTACAAACCAAACAAGAGCTCACATTTTTTTGAGGCAAGCACAACAGACTGCTTTTTTTTTTTTTTTTTAATGCAAGAGTGAGAGAGAGAGAATTGGCATGCCAGAGCCTTCAGCCACTGAAATCAAACTCCTGACCCATGCACCCCTGGTGCACACGTGTGACCTGGTGTGCTTGTGTCACTGTGTGTCTGGGTTACATGGGACCTGGAGAGTTGAACATGAGTCCTTGGGCTTCACAGGCACGTGCCTTAACTGCTAAGCCATCTCTCCAGCTCTCACATTTTTAAAAGATGAACTTCAGAGGTCAACACCTCTTATCTGCACAGCTCAAACAATTTGACCACACTGCTCCTGAAGCATGGGCCCACGTTGTGGTGTTGAAACCGCCCCTGAGCTTTGATAACAAAGTCCACGTATTATCCCTCTTTGCTGTTCCACACAAAGTCTGCTGCATGTGCCATGTTTGTGGGGTTGAAATGAACCATCCATCCTTGGTCTGCAGTGTCATATCACATAATTCTATACTTCATAATTCCTCCAGAACCTCGGAGCTTCAAGTATTAAATATATATATATTTTCTCTGTCCTTTAGGAATTAACAATGTTGAAACAGATTTGTTTTTCAATTAAGAGCTAAAATCTAACCAAAAGAAGAGGTGGTACCAGCCTCAAGTTGCTCTATGCTCTTTCTTTATTGCCATAACCTAGGGCTCCACCACCCACCCAAGGCTCAGAGACACCAGGCAAAAGCACACACAACACAAGGCATGATTGGCGGGTGCCTGGAGGGCTCTGTGCTTAGTAACTGTTGTGAGGGTGACCGCAGGTCGTGGGAGGTGGCAGCTATGACTGCCTCAGGTAACAAAATGGATGGTGATGACTAAGTTACACTAGAGGGATCTCTCAATCTCTAATGTTCCTCCTCTGTTCTGACACATCTCTCTTTCTCTCTCTCTTTCTTTTTGGAGGAAATAAGAACAAGCCCAGGCTTGGGCTCCAGGGAGTGAACCTTCTTCTTCTTCTTTTTTTTTTTTTTTGGAATTATTTAACTCATTCATTACCAAACTCTCGAAGAAACTGGTATTCACAATTACAGGAAACACAAATCAGCTGGAGATAAACCTAGAAAAAAATACTGGAGTGACAGATTCTCGAAAGGGATTCCAGAAACTGCAAACAAGAGAGCAAATACCATGCTGTCCTTGAAATCAATGGCTTTCAGCAAGCTGCAGAGCAAGCGCCAGGTCCTGAGTTTGGATCCCTGGCACTGGAAAGGTGTAGGCAGGAGGATCCTTGGGGCTTTCTGGCTAGATAAACTAGCCAACTCAATGCGAGACCCCCATCTCAAAAGTGGAGAATGACTGAGAAAGATACCTGACATCAGTCTCTGGCCTCCATATATATACAACATGTATGCACACCACCACACATGTGCCCTCAGACATGTACAAACATGCATATACATCAAATCCTATATACATGCCAAAACACAAAACAAACAGTTCTACCTTAAGAGCCCCATGCCCTGGCACCCTTATAGACTTCTAGGGAATCCTCCTTTGGCTGACCTTTTATGACAAAATAAGTGGAGGGCTGGAGAGATGGCTTAGTGGTTAGGACGTTTGCCTATGAAGCCTAAGGATGCACATAAACCAGATGCACAAGGGGGCACATGCAGCTGAAGTTCATTTGCAGTGGCTGAAGGCCCTAGCATGCTTATTCTGATTCTGTCTCTCTCTCTCTCTCTCTTTGTCAACATAAATAAATAAAATACTTTTTAAAAAGAAAGAAAATAAGTGGAAAGAAAATACCCTGCAGGGTTGTTTATGAAGTTCACCTGAGTGCATATACACTAAATACCTAGTCCGTGATAGACAAAGTGCAAGCCCTAGAGCTGGTCCCAACACGTCCTCCGGGTCCCCAGTGCTAAGGCCAATAGCTGCCAGCATTGATGCTCTGACATAGCATTCGCTTTCCCCTTTGGATGCTTTGGGGCAGCTGTGTGCATGGCCTCTGAGCTGGTGCAACCTCATTATTTTAGGAATGAAGAAACCAAGGTAAAACCTCACACATCTCACCATCAGCTACAGGCAAACTGATAATGCAAGGCAGCAGGGCAGCCGAGTGTGTTCTTGGATGGCCCCTGCTGCCCAGGGCCAGTCACAATACTGTATTAGATGATGGAGCAGACAGCTTCAGGTTCACTGAGTTGAACGTCCAGACCAGGCACAGTTATGGAGGAAGGGATATTTATTGAAGCTTACAGATCCAGGGGAAGTTCCATAATGGCAGAAGAAGCTGGCCTGCCTTCACAGGACCAAACACAGAGAAAAAATCCCCAAGCCAAAGGCCAAAAGCCAAAAGCCACACAGCACAGCACACTTCAGGAACTCCAACTAGGCACACTTTGCATATCTTTAGATTGAAATCTCAAACCCACCACCACACCTTAGGGCTGAACCCTAAGATCCACCCAGTGACATTGCCTCCAGCCAGGTGGCTGCATTTGCAAACAACAAACTAAGAAAACACTGAATATATTGGGGACCATCTATTCAAACTACCACAGATGACTCTTTTAATTATTTTATTTTTTTAATTTATTTGAGAGAGAGAGAGAAAGAGACAGAGAATAGGCATGCCAGGGCCCCCGGCTTCCACAAACTCCAGATGCATGCACCACCTTGCGCATCTGGCTTACATGGGTCCTGGGGATAGAACCTGGGTCCTTTGGCTTTGCAATTCTCTAGAGCATAAGGCTAGCGCATCCTATGCTAATTGTAGTAAAAGTGAAGATAACGGAAGTGCTTAGTAACAGTAGTAATTACAACGTATTAAACACTTCCTGTGTGCCAAGCGCCATGCTGAGCATTAAGACACATCCTATGTCTAATTTCACATCATCAGCTAACTGCTGGAATCCTCCCTCATACTTAATCTCTGTGACCTGCCAAAAGCTGGCACAAAGGAGAGACTTTAGCCTGTGTGTAGAATCTATCTGTGTGCCCATCTACTATGCCCAAACCAAATCCTTTCTCTATTTTCAACGTGATGTGTCTGGTTTTTAAGTGGGCAATGAAGTGAAAGGTATTTCCAGAAATAAAACCCAAGAGGTGGAGGTTGAATTATTGGTTGTCTGAATCTAGAGCCAGCCCATTTGATAGTGACTTACAATTGCTTTATTTCATATTCCTCAATCATCTTTAGAAGATGGATTGCAGGGTGCGGTAGGAGAGGTGCCGCCCAAGTTCTTTCCAATGAAGTGTTTCTGTGTTCATACAAGACAAGAAGTTCTGTAAGGTAAGGGATTTAGATAGAAATGCCTGGCTTCCTGTGGACGGCTGCCAGGGGGAGGCAGTAAACAGATATGGTTCCCACTGGATACGGATGCCGTGAGAAAAAAAGTGTTTCCTATCCTCATGCCAAGGCAATGCCAGCTGCTCACAGCATTGATTCAGGGGAGAGGTGAGAGGAGACTCAGTGGTGTTTGGAGAGTGGATCAAAACATAAGAAAAAGCCAATTTTTCCCCCAATTTGTTGATAGGGCTTAAACTCCCACAACCAAGAGCTGAGTGGCAGGTCTGATTCTTAATCAAGTCTAGGGGCCTTGAAAGGTTGGCCTAGCTGTTAAGGCATTTGCCTGTGAAGCCTAAGCACCCCAGGTTCGATTCCCCAGTAACCACATAAGCCAGATGCACAAGGTGGCACATGCATCTGAAGTTTGTTTGCAATGGCTGGAGGCCCTGGTGTGCCTGTTTTGTTTTTTTTTTTCTTGCTCTCTGTCTGTCTATCTCCCTCTCTCTCTCTCTCTAATAAATAAATTAAAATTTAAATCAAGTCTAGTTCACCTGACATTGACACAAGGACCACAGTGCTCCTCTCAGAAATTTCCTAGTAGCTGGGAGTTACAGAACATCGGAGGGACAAGGTCTTTGGAATATCACAACCTGCACCTGCACATATTATCTTTGTCCAACATGGTATTTTGACATTTTAACTAAGACCAATATTTTAACATTCTGAAGGCTTCACATATAAATCCAAATCTTTGGTCTCCTTTTTCAAAAAAAAAGACTTGTATTTGATTTGATTTGAGAAAGAGGTAGACAGAGAGAGCACAGAAGAAAATAGGCATGGCAGGGCCTCCAGCCACTGCAAATGAACTCCAGATGCATGCACCACCCAGTGCATCTGACTTACATGGGTTCTGGGGACTCAAATCTGGGTCCTTAGGTTTCACAGGCAAAAGCCTTAACTGCTAAGCCATCTCTCTAGCCCTGGTCTCTGTCTGTGACCTGAGAAAACAGGCCTACATTTTCACCTAGCAAGGACTCCCATTTCTCCCCTTCCCCACACAGTCGTCAGTATCCATGCTAAGCATCAGCCCGCACATACCTGCCCGCCAGGCATTCTGGGACCTACGTATCCTGCACGCCTTGAATGTGCGCCTCCTGAACTGAGACAACCCCATTACTCTATAGATGAAGGCCAAGGCGAAAATCTCATGACTCACCACTGCATGCAGGTACAGCCCCAACCCCATGCCAGGCAAGGCAGCATTGGCAGGTCCCCGCTGACCTCTCTGACCAGCACACCAAAGGTTCTGCTGCTTCTATCCTAAATGTCCTTTCCTGCTTAATCATCTTTTCAGATCTCCACTAGTGGTTTGGGCCTAACTCCATATGCTTGCTTCTTCAATGGAATTGAGAACCTTCCAGGGAAGTACAGTCTTAAAGTCCTCTTTCCTAGGTCACCAGTGGTTAGCACTGTGCCAAGACATATTGTGAACTCTGGATAAATCTGGGATTCAGAAGATAAGGAATGTGTGGTTCAATACATAGGTTTTTGTGCCCATATAATGGGAAGGGCAAGGGGCTATTCAGTCAGTGATGCTGAAATTGTAACTCAGGGTCAAATGCAATTCTCTCCCATCAGGCCAAGCCTTACTGACCAAATGGGGACTGGCTGATGATCAGAATGCCCCCCCGCCATGTTCCCGTGTCAGAAGAATCCAAAGAGTCTGAACTATTTTCCTACCAGCCTGTCCCAGGGCCTAAAGTCCATTCTGTACATTTATTGATATCAAAGCCTTTTCTGTTCAAATGTAACGCCTCCTCTGTAAGTCAACAGGCAACTCTTCAGGAGTTCAGAGGCTTCAGTTAACTGATCAACTACTTTTTCTATCCCAAGATGCATTTCTTCTAGTCTGTCTTGACTACGAACTGATAGAGCGAAGCAAAGCTTTCTGGGAGAGAGCAGGCCTGAATCAGACATTCAGGTGGTAAATCAGGAACAGACAAAAGAATCCCGGCCTGTGGCTAAGTGCAAGCCCTGTTTGAAACAGAGGATGCCTGGGTGCGGACCTAAGTCTGCTAACCTGCTAGGTGAATAGCCTGATGTAGCTTCTGGGGCTCCGTTTGGTCACACGTTTGGAAATGAAGTTAGCAAGATGTGCCTCCATGGTTTAGTAACAATTAAATGGGTCAACATACTGCATGCCTTCAAAATGGTGCACTGCATAGAGGAAGCCCTGTCGACACACGGGTTTGTCTCTGTCATTAGGCCTGGGTTTTACTACCCGTCGCCTCCTTTAAGGTGTGGATGAAACACGCAAGCGCAGAGGGGATCCCCAGCTTACCCAAGGGTACAGCCAACTTCCTGAGAAGTCAGAAAGGAAGGGATTGGGGGAGGGGTGGGGATAGGAGAGAAAGAGCGAGCTCTAGCGTGCGTCCCTGGGGAAGATTAAGGAACCCAGGCCCCTCTAGGTTTCTCTCCGGACCCCCAGATAATCCCATGTCCCCTCTCCGTGTTGTCTCATGTCTCCCCACCTTCCTTCCTACACAGAGCCCCACAGCCGGGCGCCTGGGCGTACCCTTTAAGTCTGGCTCCCCTCTGGGAGGACGAGTCAACCCCGGGGTGGACGGCAAAAGTGACACAATCCACAGGGCGCCCTCCACGCCAGCCTCCCACGTAGCGCAGGGTTGCCAGGTGCTCCCCAGGCTGCGGGGCCGGGATGGAGAGACTGTGGGGTCCGGGATGGGGAGGTGCAGGGCCGGGATGGGGAGGATGCAGGGCCGGGATGGGGAGGCTGGTTGCGGGGTCCGGGATGGGCAGGCCGAGGTCTCCCGGATCCCACACGCCCTCCAGGCTTGGGGGGTCCCCCGTGACCCGGAAACGGCGCGTGGGCGGCCGAGGCGCACTTTTCAGGAACGCAGCGGCGGCGGCGGCGGCTCGGTGGCCGGGCGCGCTCCCAGGCCCGCGCCGCCCCTCGCTCGCTCGGGATGACGGAGTCTGCAAAGACTTTCACCAAATATGGGCCGGGGCTGGAAACGTCCTGTGCGGCCGGAAACCTCGATCCTAGCAACGGCGGGAAGCGCGGGCCTGGCTGCCGGCAGGGGGCGGCGGCGGCGGCGGGGTGTCCCGCGCCCATCCGGGTGTCCTGGGCCCGCTGCCCTCGTGCCCTCCCCCTGCCACTCAGTTCCCGCCGCCACCAGAGCCCTGGCACCTCTCCAGGCCGAGCAGAGTGGAGAGAAGTGGGGCGGCGCGAGGGCGCCTCCTCCGAGCTGGTTTCTTGCGGACATGGTCAATTGTTTTGTCCATTGAGGTGGCTATCAAAAGTGACTGGCCTTCATCAGGACAGTCTGATTGCACACACACACACACACACACACACACACACACACACACACACACACACACACGGTCGCCCAGGCAGGGGATGTCAGGCTGTGTTTGATCCCGGCACCAGAAGCATCGCCCTCTCTTAGGGACTTGTTAACAGGGCAACGCTGGAGGGACTGTGGGGTGGGGCCTAGCCCTCCGGATAGTTCTGGTACACCCGAAATTTTTGAGAACTAGGAAGCCGGAGCAGCCAAGTATAAGGTGATGGACTTTCTCCGTGGCTGCCAGATAAACAAAAAACCTTTGGGTAACCAAACTTCCCTAGCAGACCCTCCCTACGTGACCTCCCCATCATCTATCTCTCAGCCCCTCCTCTGTGGTTTGCAAACCCAAGGAAACAAGGTGGCTAGTTATTCCCTCTCGGGCCACCCTATGTGGGTGGAGGGACCACAAGGAAAAGTGCCCTGCTGAGTAAGGACCCAAAACAACACTTACCCCTACTATTTGCATATCTGCCTTCCTGTCTGTCAACGTGAACCGATCCGTAGATCTCTACCAAGCAGATGAGAAGACGGGGCAACTGGGTGCCAGGCCAGGCCGTGAGGAGCCGTTGTTCTTTTTTGTCTGGTGTCCTTAACTAGCCGATGGAGCAGGTATGGTATAGGAAAGGCTGAGCACATAGGCTACACCAGCCGTTTGCTCCCCCACCTCCTGGCCCTGTGGTTCCAGCTTCTCCCATCTCCTCCCACCTCACACCCTTTGCTTGACTTGGGCAGCTGACAGTCAGGTTCTCTAAGCTTCTCCTCTGGAGGCAAGCTCATTCTCCAATATTCCCCATGTGAAGCCCTGAAACAAAACCCCCGCATGTCCACGTAAGAAAACTTTAATCTGATTTTTTAAAGCAGTCTGTGGAATGGAGTGTCTTTTTAATGTGCAGCATATTGAACTCGGGGCCGCTTCCCCAATAAAGGAACACTGTAGATTGAGCCAGTTGGATCATCCATTCTAATTTTATTTCAAATCATGATAGACAGATTGCGTGAAAAACAAGGAATTCCAAAGAATTTCCTGCTCTGGGAACAGAAGTTGAGTCTATATTTAACAACATTTGAAACTGTCAAGAATGCTCTGTGGTTGGATAACAGAGGCAGAAAAATGTTAAAAACGCAGGCTACTGCTATACCCAAATATGGAAATATTGTTACGTCTGGTGTCTGATTCACCATCTGGAAATACTTACAACCATGAAGTCAAATAGAAAAGACGCCACAACAGAAGCCAGGCACCCTCCGCTCCATTCTCTTTCTCCATCTCCTCACACCCAGGGCTGAGCCTACCCCCAACACACACACACACACACACACACACACACACACACACACACACACACCCCAGAGTCCAGTAAGAAGGAGACAATGAACCCCTAAGGCAGGAAAACTCTCTTCTAAGAGATGAATTGGCTTGCAGAGGGGAAAGGGCCCAGACTTTGTTCCTTTATTTGCATAACACCTGACAATCCATTGTCTTGAGAAGTCCCCACCCCCAGAAAGTCTTGGCGTTCCTACAGCCTGTAGCAAATACCTCTAGGACTTACGAAAGGGCGCTTTCGAATGAATGAACTTAACTCTTTCCTGCAGCAGCTCTCTTCACTGAAGTCTTTTCATCCCAGACCTTTCTCTTCTTGCTCGCTGGAGCCCTTCGCAGAAAAGTCAGGTAGAAAGGTCTTCTTAAGCAAGACCGCTAAGCTGTGAAGACCGAAAAGGCCTAAAATATTAAAAAGGAAGAGTAGCTATCCCAGAACATTCAAAAAAAGGGAGCCTGACATCATTTTTATTAAAATACACAAGAAGATAGCTCTTTGGAAAGTTCTGGGAAAGCTTGAGTAAGTTTATCAATTGCACTAGCAATGCTGGTGATGTGAGGGGGTCTTCTGTTGTGTACCTTGCGGGTCGAACATGATCTTAAAATCTGTTTTTTGATTATAGAATGTTACGCTCTTTCACTTCACAGAGAGAGAGAGAGAGAGAGAGAGTTTGCAATTCACTTGAAATGAAAGTGGTCCCCAGGCAATGGGAGGGTATGACCCTGAACAACGTGCAGCGTTTTTCTAGAGACCCATAGGGCACAATGGTGCCTCTGGCGTCTGTCCGTTTTGTTCGCAGATGGCGATTTCAAGGCAGATCTCTCCACGGTGGTCCCCTCCGCTTCTGGTCTGGCTGCTCAGCTGACACAGCCGCAAGTCCCCCGAGATTGGCTGGGGAGGGCTTACCCGGTCTCCCGCATCCGCGAGGAAGTGGAAATCTGCGTCCCGTCGCAACTCCCTGCATTCGTTTCCTCTTGGACTTCCAACCCCGGGCAGTGAGCTAGCTGGAACTGAAGCGGGAACCTCCAAAAACACAAACAAGTACAACATACCAAAAAGAGAAGGGCGGGCGGGGGGTGGGGGGAGGCAGGATGATGGGGAAGACCTCTGCCTGGGAATTTGCCAAGCGGTGAGGGAAGTCGCCCCCTCCCCTCCCCCCTCTCATTCATAAATGCCACCGCGCCTAATAATTTGCAACTGGCTTCACTTCGCTCCTAAACATCGTGCCAGAAGAGCCTTTGGGACTTGATCTGAGCATGCCTCTCTGAAGTCCACAAATAGATTCCTGGCTCGGAGATCAACTCCCCCCCCCTCCCCGTTGCACTTTCAGTAGATCACTTGACCCTCACCTTCTTTGTAAACAAGCAAGACAGCTCGCTGCTTCCTCCCCCCCCCCACCCCGGGGTGGGTGGGGGGGTGGGTGGGGGGCGCTGAGGGCTTCTGGTGGCTGCCCCAGTCAACCGAGCATCACCAAACAAAACCACTTTTGTTCCTCCCTCACGGGTCCTCCCACCCTCCCCAAGTCCAGGCTAAGTTCTGAAGTCTCCCCAACTACCACCACGCCCCTCTGTGACTTTTCAATCACCATCCACATGCATCCCTCCCCAACGGAAAGGTGGAAAAAAGAAAAAAGCAAAAAACCGACGACGACAACAACAACAACAAAAACCCAAGGAACTGTTTTCTTGATGGGTCCGGGACTAAAGGGGGGGTGATGAAGGGGGGGAAAAAAGGTGCAATGGAGCCAGGGGAGGCGCTTGGCAGCAGCCCGCGCCAACCAACATTCCTGAGATGTTTGAGAATTCTGGAACGCGCAGACAGCGCCGACGTCACTGCAACACGCGGCGCCGCCGCTGGCGGGTATAAAAGGCTCGGGCTCCCGGCGCCTGGGCAGACCGCGAGCGGCCGCGTCCCCGAGCAGCGCCCGCAGCCTCCGCGCCTTCCCGGCCAGCGCTTCCCCACCAGGACGCCCGCCGCTACTCTCCGCCCCGGGCCTCTACTCTCTCCGGTCCATCCGTCGTCCTTCCGTTCCGTCCGTGAGTTCAAGATCCGCCGCTCGGACCCATCCGCAGCCACCAATCGCATCCACTCGTCCGTCCATCCTTCCATCCATCCATCCATCCTTCGGCTGCGCCGCAGGAACTTGGCGTCTCCGTCCGGACTCCTCCTCTTGCGCGCCACAATGAGCTCCAGCACCGCCAGAGCCATCGCGGTCGCCGTCACCCTTCTCCACTTGACCAGGCTGGTAAGTTTTTTAATTTTTTATTTAAAGTTTTTATTTTCTGGCCCCTCCCCCATCTACATGCCCCAACCCTTTTCCCTGAACCCAGACGGCTCAGGCTAGGAAAAGTTGAGATTTGCACGCTAGGAAAAGTTAGATGGAAAAGTTTGGGGACGTTCGGAGGTGGTTGTTTCTTGAAATCCTCTTGGAAGACGTGCCCCGGTGAGGTGGTGTTTGGGGGGTACTGCGCGGTGGGTAAGAGTCCCAGATTTCCAACTTACCCCCTCCCCACCCTGCGCGCTCCCCATGGGTTCCTGGGTTTGCTTTGGCGCCTCCCCTGCGCACAGCCCCGAGCCTCACGCGGTCTCTTCCTCCTGCTTCCAGGCGCTCTCCACCTGCCCGGCGTCCTGCCATTGCCCTCTGGAGGCGCCCAAGTGCGCCCCGGGAGTCGGTTTGGTCCGAGACGGCTGCGGCTGCTGTAAGGTCTGCGCCAAGCAACTCAACGAAGACTGCAGTAAGACGCAGCCTTGCGACCACACCAAGGGGTTGGAATGCAATTTCGGCGCCAGCTCCACCGCTCTGAAGGGGATCTGCAGAGGTAAAGATGCTTGTGGTTTGGGGGGCCCCTTTAAAAAAAAATAAATAACAATAATAATCCCTATAGCCCAGAAGTTTAGTAATTTCGAGACCATGTATGGTGACGCTTTGTTGTAGCTTGGCAGAAAGGCATATGATTTCAGCAGCCTGGAATGCAATTCAGTGTGTCTGGGCCCAACGAAAAGCGCATACGGAAAAGTGATTCCTGACTAACTTATTGTTCTGCTCCGGGAGTCTCTGGGGAATTGTAGGGAACTTTACCATGCACTGAACTGAAAGAGTAGAAAATATTTATGCGTTTCAGGCCGTGGCTGGGAATCTTAACTTGAACTTAACCCTTTCTCTTTGCGGTGATCTTTGCAGCTCAGTCGGAGGGCAGACCCTGTGAATATAACTCCAGAATCTACCAGAACGGAGAAAGCTTCCAGCCCAACTGTAAGCATCAGTGCACTTGCATCGACGGAGCCGTGGGCTGCATTCCTCTGTGCCCCCAAGAACTGTCTCTCCCCAACCTGGGCTGTCCCAACCCCCGGCTGGTGAAAGTCACTGGACAGTGCTGTGAGGAATGGGTCTGTGAGGAGGACAGTATCAAGGACTCCATGGACTTGGACGACCAGGACGACCTCCTTGGCAAAGAGCTGGGATTTGATGCTTCGGAGGTGGAGTTAACCAGAAACAATGAATTAATTGCAGTTGGAAAAGGTGGCTCTCTGAAGCGGCTCCCTGGTAAGTGGAGACTCCTGAATCCCTTAAGACTGTGCTGAAAAGTTCACCCATGGCCTGTAACTTGGTAGAAATAATCTCTGTGTGTGTGTGTGCATGCCTCTGAGAAGTCTTCCATTCCTGTTCTCTCTCCAGTCTTCGGCATGGAACCTCGAATTCTTTACAACCCCCTGCATGGCCAGAAATGTATCATTCAAACAACTTCATGGTCCCAGTGCTCCAAGACCTGTGGAACTGGTATCTCCACACGAGTTACTAATGACAACTCCGAATGCCGCCTGGTGAAAGAAACCCGGATTTGTGAAGTGCGGCCTTGTGGACAGCCAGTGTTCAGCAGCCTCAAAGTAAGTTCCTTCAGGACTTGAGGGTGGCCCTTGCAGGTGGGTGGGATGTGTGTCCCTGTTCAAGAGAGACCAAGTTCATGACATAGTTGAAAAAAAGATGTCCTTATGAAAGCCAACACCATATTTAATGCAAAAGAAAAAAGAAATGTCATTCCTGACTTTCCTCCCCCCCCCCCTTCTTTCTTACAGAAAGGCAAGAAATGCACCAGGACCAAAAAATCCCCTGAGCCAGTCAGGTTTACTTATGCGGGATGCCCGAGTGTGAAGAAATACCGACCCAAGTACTGCGGCTCCTGCGTGGATGGCCGGTGCTGCACACCCCAGCAAACCAGGACAGTGAAGATGAGGTTCCGCTGTGAAGACGGGGAGATGTTCTCCAAGAATGTCATGATGATCCAGTCCTGCAAATGCACTTACAACTGCCCCCATGCCAGCGAGGCATCCTTCCCCTTCTACAGGCTGTTCAATGACATTCACAAGTTCAGAGACTAAATGCCCACCAGGCTGACCACCTGGGACGGACAGAGAAGGAGAGGAGCGTGGGGAGCATCACCTAGATGTGGGTGGGGGCGGTGAGGTTGAAGAGACTCACTGGAGAGGGGATGCCTTGCTCGTTCCTGAGTAGCGGGGAGGTGTTTCGAAACTGCCAAGGGGGCCTGGGGCAAATGGGTAGCCATGCAGCCGCAGTGGGAGAATTCTTCGCTTCATAGTATTGGAGCGCGTGTTCCTGCTTCATTTTGGAGCGTGTGGTGTGGATGATCTGCTTTCTGTTTGTAAATTATTTGCTAAGCATAATTTTTTTTTTTTTGGTCCTCTAGGCTGTTCTCCCATTGGTTCTACAATTGTAATAGAGATAATAAGATTAGCTGGGCAGTGAAAGCCTTGTTTGTCCTTTGACAGAAGGAAATGGAAGGGCCTCCCATCTCTTCCCTCCGAGGGGGCGGGGGACACTCTGTGAGTGTCTGAGGGGCAGCTAACCTGCACTCTAAACTGCAAACAGAAACCAGGTGTTTTAAGACTGAATGTTTTGGTTTTTTTTTTATTTATCAAAAAATGTAGCTTTTGGGGAGGGAGGGGAAATGTAATACTGGAATAATTTGTAAATGATTTTAATTTTATATCAGTGAAAAGAATTTATTTATGGAATTAATCATTTAATAAAGAAATATTTACCTAATATTGGAGTGTATGCTATACAGTGTTTGTAGAAACCATCCAAGTCATTGGGAACAATGGAGCCCATGTCAATCATTCTTGCAACAGGATTTATTACGTGTCTACTACATCAGGAACTATTCGATAACTAACCCTAGGAAGGAAAGCAGGACAAAACCTACCTTTAAAAATCTTTAAGAGAAAAATCTTTGCATGTAAAAGTCATTTGTTTGAAAAACTAAGTATTGAAGGCAGGTCTTATTACATGAAATGTACAAGAAGGAAGCTGAAACTGATCTTGCCCACTTAAGAACATGCTAACTTACTTTCATAAGACTTCAAAGCCTGAAAGACTCCCTCCCTGAGACATGTGTGGTAGCTTTTGGGGCGCTTGTGCATGTTACTTCAATAGAGGTGGGGGAAACGCTCTGAAGAGCACAGTCCCTACGGAGGCCGCTCAGGTCTAAATCCATGGTTAAAGACTGGCTTGTGTATTATACAAGGTCACTTGTTTGTAACTTCCTATTTTTTTTTTCAATATTGGTTCTGAAAATTAGGATAGCTACTTAAAAAATTTAGCCTTGGCTAATATCAAAGAATAAGATCTTGGAGTCTGTAGGATCCCAGTTAGTTTTGAATAGATGGGCTTGAAGTAATGACTTGTGTTAATCCTAATAAGCGGGTGATTAGGTAAACACGCGGCTAAATGCAAAGGAATGTGAGGAATTTCAAGTACTTTTCCAATAGCTGGTGGACAAAGTTCCCCTTCCCCCCTTCCTTTTTATAATATACATTATATTGATGGGGGAGGGAGCACTTCGATAGAGTGGGCTATCCCGAAGGTCAAAGGTTAGACAGGGAGCATTCCTAAAAGAAAAGGGTCTGCATACGGGTCTGGGAGAGGTGGACATAGCTGAGTGGGTTGTGAAGAAAGCTGGTAGGTAGCCTGAGTTAGCAAATTCTACTTCTTTAGAAAGCGCTGACAATTAAACCTGTTATAGAGAGAAATTTTCCTTTCACCAGCAGTCCTGGCTTCTGTTCAAATCCATAGTGAGATATTTCAGTCTGCACTTGGTTAAGAGCGTACTTGAATTTTCTAGACATTAAGAGAAAGTGCTTTCAGAAGGGGTGGGGGAGGAGGGAGACCGCTCCTGGGATTCTAGAAGTGATTTCTTTTTTAAAATAGATCAATTAATATTGATGCTTCAATGAACACCTGAAGAAAAACGTTGCTTTAAGCATCTGGTTTCAGCCTGATGAGATGCGTGCTAGGAAGGGTTGTGGTGAAAAATCCCCCCTCCTCTGATTTTGACAGCATCTTGCCTGAAAGATCTCAACTCGTACAACTTGTATCTTCTGAATACAAGTTTTTCTTGCCCGAGGCATTCCAATTTTAAGGTATTTGGGATTTAACACCACCTGGCCACCTGGTTGTGGAAGCAGTTAAACTTGTCAGTGTAATACAACATGTGAAACATAATAAAGGTGTGAGCTGCTTGGGGTACAGACATGGGAACCCATAGGCAAGATTTATACCTTTCCCAGCAGCTACCTTCCAACAATAGAGCTCACCATTTCCTTCTTATGCAGAGACCATAAAGCGCTATTTATAGGCCCTTTGAATGTGTAATGAGGGAGATAACATTTGTTCAAATTAGCTCAAATGTGCAATGAAATCTAGTATGGGAAAACACTGGATCTTTAGGTCATTATTCTCATCCTGGTAAACACAATGAGGGTGACAAGATGGGGCAAGGGTTAATGCTATTTACAATAAAAGTGCTCAATCCATACAAGACGAATGAACAGATGCAAATTGTGTCCATTTATTTGGCTATAGGAAGTACTGGAGAAATTAAAAGTAGTTGAGAATGACATTACAATCTTTAGAACATAACGAGATTTTCCTATGCCCGGAGTGGACTTCCACCCACTTCCAGCTTTGAGAAAACAAAAATCCGGCATTGACATATATCAAATAGAAGTCGCATGTAGAAACAGGCATTGGAAAATATATGTAATGCCAGCACTTCCACCACACACAGCAAAGACCTTTTATAGTTTTCCTTGTCCAGCCCCAAAGCTCCTGGTGATTCTGGGCTGGCTGTTGGTAGAGATTTAAGAACTGAGAGTTACAGGGTGGCCACAGAATCTCAGGCATGCTGTGAATGTTTTGAAATATTCTGAGACATTTAGCAGCCTGGTCAGCGGTCTTGCTGTGGTGATGTTTCACATGAATGTCATGTACTGTCCGCTCCACAAAGAGACGCAACTGAGTCAAAAACTAGCAAAGCATATTTTAGGGTTATTTTTCAGTAGTCGGAACATATTTGATTTGTTCACGATGTCTTGTCCCAGCCTTCTGGCACTATTTAAAAGTGGATTGAGCAACAGCAAGGGTCCAACATAACCGCAAAACAGAGCAACACTGTGTTCTGGGCGGAATGGCAGGTGCTGTAGTAGAAAGACTCTCACACTAGACTCGAGAGACCTGTCTTATGGCACCAGCTCCGTCCGTAATTCAGGGAGTGACTCTGGGCAAGTGTCTGCATCATTCTCTCATGTGTTAAAGGGAGAAAATAGGGGCTGGAGAGATGGCTTAGCAGGTAAGTGCTTGTCTGTGAAGCCTAAGGACCCCAGTTCGAGGCTTGATTCCCCAGGACCCATGTAAGCCAGATGCACAAGGTGGCACATGCATCTGGAGTTCGTTTGCAGTGGCTGGAGGCCCTGATGTGCCCATTCTCTCTCTCTCTCTCTCTCTCTCTATCTTCCTCTTTCTATCTCTATCTCTCTCAAATCAATAAAATAAAATGAAATTTTTTTAAGTGAGAAAATAGTTTCCATTATGTTTGTCAAGAGAGGCAGACAGACAGAAAGAAAAGAAAATTCAGCCCTCCTCCCCTCCCCTTTACAATCTCTTCATTAATTCACTTTCATATCTTTCCAAGTATCTCTGAAAGATCTTTCTATGGTCGAGCACACTTACTTCCGTGAAGCCTTTGACAATGCTAATCTCCGCATCCTTGGTTACTAGACAGGAGGACAAGGCAATTCCCGGACCACACAGACAGGTCCATACTTTCACCTCATTGAAAACCCTCTACTCTCTATGCCTCACTAACTCCTTGCCCTAAAAATGGGTGTTTTAAAACCTTTTTGAAGTAGGACAACGATGTAGGAATAGATCACATGTATTTGTGGCAAATCATTGGAGGTGGTGAACACTCTTCTGGGGATTGTTACTGAGAACAATTCAATTCACAATTCAATTAGCAAGTCCTTTCTTTTGAGCCTGATAGTTCCCATATATTCTGCTCATCTGGTTTTCTGAATTCACCATTTTCTCCAATGCAAGTATCCCAATCTAAGCCACCATTGTCTCACACCTGAATTACTGAATGGCCTCTTCCCTTGTGACAGAGTATGTTTTCCCATTGCAACAGTGTCTCCCGCCCTGCCTTCCCTCTGGCATGTGACCTGTTGCTCCTCCATCAGTAGGTGGGGTCTGTTCCACCACCATCTTGAATTGAAGTGAGTGCCTTGGTGCCAGTCCAAATGGCACTCTGAGTAGGAGGGCTTCTGATTTAGAAAGGAGCTTCCAGGCTGGGCGTGGTGGTGCACTCCTTTAATCTCACTCAGCCCTGGGGGGGCAGAGATAGGTGGATCATTGGGAGTTCAAGGTCACCCTGACATTACATAGTGAATTCCTGAATTCCAGGTCAGCCTGGGCTAGAGTGAGCCCTTACCTCAAAAAAAAAAAAAAAGAAAGAAAGAAAGAAAGAAAGAAAGAAAGAAGGAAGGAAGGAAGGAAAGAAAGGAAGGAAGGAAGGAAGGAAGGAAGGAAGGGAAAAAGGAAAGAAAGAAAAGGAAAAAAGAAAGGAAAAAAGAAAGAAAGAAAGAAAGAAAGAAAGAAAGAAAGAAAGAAAGAAAGAAAGAAAGAAGAAAGAAAGAAAGGAAAAAGGAAAGAAAGAAGCTTTCATGTAAGGAGCACAACTCCACTGAGACCAGAAGCTCAAGCCCCAAGGACTGGCCCCAAAGATTGAACTGCTATTGGAGAAATGAAACCGTCCGGTCTGGTAAAACTGTCCTCCAGCCTCAGGTATACCAGCTGATGTTGTGGTCAGAGACACACTGCTCACTTGAGTCTTTCTCCCACAAGTAACAAGCACACTAATATGTCAACGTTAGGGTAAAATGGGTTGGATCCAGTTACACTATAACAGGAAACACCATTGGTTTCTATTCTTGTCCTCCGTGATCCATTCTCCTAACAGGAGCCCTAGAGATTCCTGAAACAGGTTGATCAGCATACGTCCATCCTCATCGCAGGCTCTGGGGGCTTCCCGTTGTTCTTGAAATAAGATTTGAGTTTCTTACTTGGTACACGGGTCTAGTCCTACCTACTTGTGATCAGTCACTTTACTATCACTGGCCTCTTCTTTGAAAAAAAAAATCCAAAGGCTGGAGAAGATGGCTTAGCAGTTAAGGCACTTGCCTGCAAAGCCAAAGGACCCTGGTTTGATTCCCCAGGACCCACGTAAGCCAGATGCACAAAGAGGCACATGCATCTGGAGTTCGTTTGCAGTGGCTGGAGGATCTGGCGCACCCATTATCTCTTTCTCACTCTATCTTTACCTCTTTCTCTCTCTCTCTCTCTCAAATAAATTTTATATAAAACCCAAGTCCCTGGAGTCTTTGTACTCACTTCCTGTGCCTCAAATGCCCCCTCTCCCTGACCTAGGCTCCCTCTTGTCTAGCAGATCTCTGCAGAAATGGTTCCTTCTTTAAAACTCCTTCCCTGCCCAGTCATTACCCCAAAAAACTTTTATTTTCTTCAAGCACTTAATGCTAACTGATGTGTTCTTATTGATTGAGTTTCCTTCTACTAGAAGAACCTCAATGAGAACACAAATTCTTGTCCTTTGTGCCCCTGACCGGCACAAAACTTGTCTTCTCTTTTGTCTAGAACTTTCCCCATTCTTAACCATTCATTCTTTCTTCCTTCCTTTCATGTATATATATCCAGTCAACAGACACTTGTCTGCCACCCCTGTATTTCAGGCATGGTGCTGTATAGAGTTGAAAATAAAGCAGAGTCCTTTACTTTGTGGTGAAAGAGGCATACGTGTACACAAGGAGCTCCTGTTATATTCAGCTGCACGTGAAAATGCAAGCAACACAGGCTTCTGCACCACAGAAGGGTATTAGTCCCTGGGCTGAAAATCCAAGGATGACTTGGTACCTGCAGGTTTCAGAACCTAATGCTCTTTCTAGCAGGTGTCCTTACCGCACAGCACACAGTCTCACTTCACCTCATCTTTTGCAGGGAGACTTGGAGATGCAGTTTCATTCCAGGTGGCCACGTCCCAGCTAAAAGCCAGAGATTCTGCTGCTATAGAAGGGAAGACAGACCTCCGTCACTTCGAGTTGCTGCACAAAGGATCCAACCAGGAGCAGCTTGTCGGGAAGAAAGGGTTTATGTTGGCTTACAGACTCGAGGGGAAGCTCCATGATGGCAGGGAAAACGGTGGCATGAGCAGAGAGTGGACATCACTTCCTCGCCAACATGAGGTGGACAACAGCAGCAGGAGAATGTGTCAAACACTGGCAAGGAGAAGCTGGCTATAACACCCACAAGTCCACCCTCAAAAATGAACTGCCTCTAAGAGGCTCCAATTCTCAAATTGGCACCATCTAGGGACTTAGTATTCAGAACACATCAGTTTATGGCAGAGACCCGAATCAAACCACCACAGGTGACAACTCCTAGTGGGTATCACATAGCCAAAAACAGGATGTAGCAAGTGTGGGAAGGCATAGAGAGAGGTGGAAGAGAGACATCAAGCCTTGAGCTGGGATCAAGGAAAGCTTCCTAGAAGAGTTGTCACCTCTGCTGTGCTTTAAAAACAAAGGTAGGGGCTGGAGAGATGGCTTAGCGGTTAAGGCTCCTGCTTCCTAAGCCTAAGAACGCCGGTTCCAATCTCCAGGTCCCACGTTTAGCCAGATGCAGTGACGCAAGGGCGCAATGCCACACTTGCCCACAAGGGGGGGCATGCATCTGGATTTCGTTCTCAGCAGCTGAGAGGCTGCTGGCGCACCAATCTCTATCTGTCTTCCTCTCCCTCTCTCTCTGTCTCTCTCTGTCTCTCTCTGTGTGTCTCTCCAAAACAAAAATAAAAAATAAAAATAAAAACAAAGGTAGGTTAGAAACCATCCAAAAACCTTGATTGGCAAATTAAAAATTTTTTTGAAATGAATAGTGGTACCTTCTCTATTTCAGTCAGGGAGATCCTGGTGAGAGTTTTATGAAAAGGGCCTTCTCCAGTTGTACATGCACATGGCAAGACAGTCTCTTACACACTGCTTACACACTCCTCCAGACAGGAAGCACACACCTTCCTCTGGTCTTCCATGCAAGTCCCCATCGCAGCCAGGATGCCATCACATTGTTATTGGCTATTTAACTGTTCTCCACTAGATTTTAATGTCCCCATGGAGTGTTGTCAACAGTAGCAACTAAGAATAGATTGAAAGTAATCCGAGGCCAGCTGTGGTGGCACAAGCCTTTAATCCCAGTACTGGGAAGTGGAGATAGGAGGATTGTTGTGAGTTCAAGGCCAGCCTGAGACTACATAGTGAATTCAAGGTCAGTCTGGGCTAGAGAGAGACCTTATCTTGAAAAACAAAACAAATAAAAAGAAGAAAAAGAAAAAAAGAAAGGAATCTGGACTGGAAAGATGGCTTAGCGGTTAAGGTCCTTGCCTGCAAAGCCAAAGGACCTAGGTTCAATTGCCCATGTAAGCCAGATGCACAAGGTAGCACATGCATCTGGAGTTTGCTTGCAGTGGCTAGAGATCCTGGCATATCCATTCTCTCTCTGTCTCTCTTTCTCTATTTGCCTCTCTCACTCTCAATTAAATAAATTAAATTAAAAAAAAAAGGTATCTGAGAACACTCTTATAGCATGGCCAGTTTCTCTGGAGAAGAGAAAGCAATTTTGTCCTCCATGTCCCAAGGTGGTAGAAGCTCAGGTGCAGTCCAGCCAGCAGACATGATTTGTTCAGCCTGAACAGAGTTTATAAGCACTAGTGTCAATATTTGAGAACTGGGAGGGGAAAAAAAGCTAAATTTCTGGCTTCTTTTGAAAAGTTCTTGCACATGGGCAACAGCAGACCATAGTTTCAATGTGGTGGCTTCTAAATGGTGGGGGGTGACCTGCAGCTTCTCCTTTCAGAGTTGGTGCTCTGCAGTTTACCAGCATGGAGATTCATGGAGAGAAGTGTGAGTAGTGCATGTGTGTGTGTGTGTGTGTGTGTGTGTGTGTGAGAGAGAGAGAGAGAGCGCGCAAGGGAGATGGGAGGGAGGAAGTTACTTAGGGAGTTGATAATTCAGGTTCTATCTTTAAAAGGGCTTAATCAGGCTAGAGAGATGGCTCTGTGGTTAAGGGGCTTGCCTACAAAGTCAAACAACTCAGGTTCAATTCCCCAGGACCCACATAGAGCCAGATGCACAAGGTGGTGCATGCATCCGGAGTTCATTTGCAGTGGCTGGAGGCCCTGGCATGACCATTCTTTCTGTCTCTCTTCTCTCTCTGCTCGCTAATAAATAAATAAAATTATTTAAAAAAAAAAAACAAAATAAACGGGCATCATTTAACTATCCCTTTACAACATAGTACTTAGAAAAAGAACTTCAGTCATAATAGTGTCCTAAACCCATGAAAATAATCAAATCACAGTGCTACTGAAAGCATGCCCCACCCCACCCCCAGCTTCCTTCTACAATTCCGGTGTGCATATGTTTCTGGAGAAGTGCACCTTTTCCATTTATAAAACCATGTCACATTTTCCAACTGACACCGGATAAGTTAATCAAAGATATATGCGGCATCCTGAATCCATGCTGAATTTAACCATCTATTTTTACAGTAGCCAAAGAGACTTTCCGAGGTGGAGTGAGGTGGGGGCTGTTACAGATAACCAGGAGGTTTGCTCTAGAATTCAAAAAATAAAAATAAAAAAAAAAAAAACAAAGAAAGAAAGAAATGATGGAAGAAAGTAAGGAAGAAAAAAGATTCAGAGTACTTCCTTCAACTAAATAGAGAACTTGCCTAAGTAGTTACTGCTAGTCAGCTCAGCTCAGCTCATAGCAGAGGGAAAAGCACATTTCCGAGGATTTATTGTGTGAACTTATCCTGACAGAGGTAATTGGGGCATAGGAAGGCACTTGAGTTACAGAGAGGTTGGCCATGAGACAGGTTCTTGGTATCAACATGGTTCCTGGGAAGCTTTCCACCAATGGATTTCCCAGAGGGAGTCAGCACCCTCAGGGGCCCATTCCCCTTTCTTTAGCAAATGGAAATAACTTGACGTGGTAAGCTTTTGTGTCTTCTGTAGCAGCGCTTTGCTGGTTAAAATAAAGGGGCTCGTCCATATAGGAGTTTAAATTCTAGGCTCTTAGGCAAGGTTTTCTGAGAGGTCCCTCCTATTCCAAATTTAGTTTGTTCTTGGAAAGTAGCCCATGTCTTTAGTTGACCTCTTGCATTTAAGATGATACTTGGCCATTTAAAATGTTTTGTAATGTTTGGGTTTTCTTGTTGCTGTTTTGCCTTCACCAAAGGAGCATAAATATACAAGTTCACTATTATAAGAAAGAGAACAGAATGTCATAAAATCTGTAAGAAACTCTGTCTCTCTCTGTCTTTCTATCTATTCAGCTCTCTCGTACAGGCAAGCACAGAGAGCAGCAATAAGCAATTAGTGTATATTCTTAATATATTTGGGGGTATGACTAAGTACTTGGCATCTATTAATAAAAAAATAAATCAGTAAATTCAAAAGAGTTTTATATTTAGTGTATCTTGGCAGTAATTAAATGTTGAAGCATGTAGTTCTCCCTCAGTCTTTGTAATAGTTTCACAGACTTCCATTTTCTTATCGACGTGATGAAATCTATTTAAATACACGGGGTGGTGGGCACTGTTAATTACCCACCCAACAACCATATCCTGTTTCCCCGAGTCCCTGCTTAGCTAGCAGAACCTCAGTGTTGTTTGGGTCTCCTGCCTCCCACGTGTTCTAGGAAGGAAATCCCCTGTCTCCACCCTCACCCTTAAGGATTGCATCAGGCCTGGCTTAGATCATCATGACTTAATCTCATTAGTGATACAGAAGGAGAATCTTCTAAGCGAGGGGAAACTCTGGATATCCTGATAATAAAGAGAGACCAGGACAGGAAATACCTTTCTTCCTTGCTGGACAGCAAGCTCCTTGAGTCAGACAAGGTTTCACCAACACACAGAGGTTGGCGGAGTATACCTAAAGAGACCTGAGCTGTGGGGTCACCCATTCTTGGCCCTAGTGGACATCTGGCCCTCTTATTGGGTGTGACAATAAAACCTCTATTGTTTCAGCTGTTTCGTTAGACATCTGTTACTTGCAGCTAAAAACCACCATCACAAATATGCTTGGTTCTCTTTGGATGCCTATGGATTTTATTAACAGCACAGCAAGGGCTAACCGCCCCCACCCCCACCCCAAGAGAAGAAAGTACTGAGATGTGAATGAATGAACCAACAATGAAATGTTCGCTAGCAATAGGATTCTTTGATTTCTTTACTTGACATTTGCAACATGGGTCACAGGCCAACTAGCCATGGCTGACAAATTCATGGGCCTCAAGAAAGTCACATGTGACAGAGGTTGCCATGTACACAAATAACTCTGATGCATGGTCATGTTGCCAGAGTACCCGGATGAGAGTGTCAGTACTCAGAGAAAGCTTCGCAGAGGAGATGTGATGGTTTCAATGTGAATGTATCTCCCCCATAGTCTCAGGGATTATTTATTTATTTATTTTTTATTTTAGAGAAAGAGAGAGAGAGAGAGAGAGGGAGACACACACAGAGAGAATTGGCACACCAGGGCCTCAACCACTGCAATCAAACTCCAGAGGCCTGCACCACCTAGTGGGCATGTGCAACCCTGTGTGTGCCTCACCTTTGTGCATCTGACTTACATGGAATCTGGGGAATTGAACATGGGTCCTTGTTTGTTTGCTTGTTTGTGTTTTTTTTTTTTTTGAGGTAGCCCAGGTTGGCCTGGAATTTATTATGTAGTCTTAGGCTGGCCTCAAACTCACAGCGGTCCTCCTACCTCTGCCTCCCAAGTGCTGGGATTAAAGGCATGTGCCACCATGGCTACCCCTGGCTGGGATTTTTGATTAAGGGTAAACTTCCTACTTAAATCTCCAGCAGACTGCTGGAGAAGGTGTCACTGAGGGCAGATCTTGTAGTCCAGCCTTAAGGTATGTTCAGAGCAGCCTGAGCCCTGGCTGTTGGTATTTGTTGGATGTCTGGTGGTGTTTCTCTGGTATGCATATATCAGATGCGCCAGCTTCTTATGCCACGGTGGAACTTCCCCTGGATTCTGTAAGCCTGAAAGAAACCCTTTCCTCCCACAAACTTATCACAGCAACAAAAAGTAATTGCAACAAGATACAAATGAAAATTTTTTGTCTTAAAGAAGGAATAGAATGGGGCTGGAAAATAGCTCAGCAGTTTAGGTTCTTGCCTGCAAAGCCTAATGACCTGGGTTCAATTCCCCAGTGCCTGCACAAAGCCAGATGTACAAAGTGGTATATGTATCTGGAGTTCATTTGCAGGGGCTAGTGGCCCTGGCATACCAATTCTCTCTTTCTTTTTATTGTTTTCTTTTTTCTTTTTTTGAGGTAGGGTCTTGTTCTAGCCCAGGCTGATCTGGAATTCACTATGTAGTCTCAGGATGGCCTGGAACTCATAGCAATCCTCCTACCGCTGCCTCGCCACATCCACCCAACCATCTCTGTCTCTCTCTGTCTCTCTCTGTTTGCAAACAAACAAATAAATATTTAAAAATGAATAGGAAAGCCAGGTGTGGTGGTATACACCTTTAATCCCAGCACTGGGGAGGAAGAGGTAGGAGAATCACCATGAGTTTGAGGGTTTGAGGCCACCCTGAGACTACATATTGAATTTCAGGTCAGCCTGGATTGTTAGAGCGAGACTCTACCTCGAAAACCAAAAAAAAAAAAAAAAAAAAAAAAAAAGGCTGGAGAGATGGCTTAGTCGTTAAGCACTTGCCTACAAAGCCAAAGGATTCTAGTTCAATTCTCCAGGACCTACATAAGCCAGATGCACAAGGGGGCACATGCAACTGGAGTTCGTTTACAGTGGCTGGAGGTCCTGGCATGCTTATTCTCTCCCTCTTTTTCTCTTTCAAATGAATAAATAAAATAAACTTTAAAGAAATGAATAGGAGTGTGCAAGTCTGGAGTTATCTCCAAAATCATAATACATCAGTCTTTCAAGTCTAGAGATACTTTCCAAAGTCTACAAATTTAGTCTCAGACAACACAGGAGACGTGGCGGTCATTTTTACATTTTGGTTTTGTAGCTAATAAGAGTAAAAGCAGCCCTCAGCAGAGACCTAGGCCAGATAAACCCTGGTGATGGGGATAGGCCTGGAACATCCATAGGTGTCACCTTCAAAATTCACCATCACTACAGGAATGAGAACTACCAGCCCGGTGCTGAGTTAGCCACGAATTAACCACCATGAGTTAGCACTAAGTAGTGTTTGGAGCAGCTGGTCAAGTGGGCCAGTTCATTACATTTGAAAGCAACAGGAGAGTGTGCCACAGCCACCCCCACAGCAGTGTCAGGATGACACTGAGTCTGAGGGTGACAGACCTTTCCCACTGGTGGGACACACGAGATAGCCTCGATGACTACTTGGACCCCGCAGCAAAGGCAGAGAGCCCAGACAAAGGAGGCCTGGAGGATCGCTACTGCAACCTGACGCTCTTGTGCTTGTGCCACAGGTCAGAGAGTCCGGCAGGAAGCCAGCCTCTTAACGGCTTCCGGTTCTTCCTCGGGTAACGTGTCTCACCACTAGCTGCACATAACTTTCATGTCCTGGACTCGAAAACCTGCCCTCATGTGACATGTCAACAGAAAGCCTCAGGGGTAGCTCTGCACAGGAGCCTTAAAATTTAGCTATTCCTACAAAACAAACAAAAAACAAACAAACAAACAAACCTGGGCATGGTGGCGCACGCCTTTAATCTCAGCACTTGGGAAGCAGAGGTAGGAGGATCATGGTGAGTTCGAGGTCACCCTGAGCCTGCATAGTGAATTCCAGGTCAGCCTGGGCTAGTGTGAGATCCTACCTCGAAAAACAAAAACAAAACAAAACAGCAACCACAAACAAAAACAAAACAAAACAAAAAAAACGGCCATGATACCATGATCATGCTGTGATCCAAGCCGATGTCAGGTAAAGGCACAATGACACAGTGTCTGTATATGAACAGTCAAGCAACACAAGTGGTATTCTACATTAATAACTGAAGGCCGAAGGTGGTGCATGCCTACAATCCTAGCCTTGGGGAGGCGGAGGCAGAGGCAGAACTACTGCCAGTTCAAATCCAGCCTGGTCTACATGGCAAGTTCTAGGTCAGCCAGGGCTATGTAGCAAGCCTGTGCCTAAAACACCCCAATAATAATGATCATCATCATCATCTGAGGTCAAGGATTGGGGTTTTACTATTGTGTCAACACACTTGTCTAAACCACGGTAAGTGTCTTACATATTCCTAAGTATGCATTTGACCCCCACTGTCACCCTCCTGCCAAGCAGCTGGGCTCCCGTAAGTCAGAGGCCGGATCCACTGGCACACTACATAAACACAGCCATTTAAATCAGTAGGACATGGCAGCGGTTCAGCACCAGCGGCAGGAGCCACTGCTGTTTCGGGTTAGGGATAATGAAGCCAGCAAAAGAAAGGGAAGAAACGTTAGAGAATAAGAAATGCTTCTGCATTTTGGGCAAGAAGCTAAGATTAGCAGTCACAATGTATTCTTTTTATAATACACTTCTGACCATAATCATAGAAATGAATGCATTTACATTCATCTATATATATATCAGTATCTATCTGTATACACACTCCCGCACACACACGCACGAGTTGTTTCTATTCCTGGCTCTGGTACTCTCAGGGTGCCTGAGAGGTACAGATGACCAAGGACTGTTGCCATCGAGGCGTCAGAGAACCAACATCGATGTCATTACGTCCCAGTCCTGAAGGGCTGCCGTCTGGACCCGTCCCTGCTGCTTTGTCCCTCTGATTTTATAGCCCTCATGGAAGGGCGTCGGGCCTAGGCCACAGCCAACTTCCCACTCCCAGAATGGAGAAAGTGTGAGGCCACTCCATCCCAAGATAGCTATGGAAAGGGGACCTTATTTTAAGCTATGACGCATACATAGGCTCTGCAAAGGGAAATGTGAGGTGCATGTACACAGTGTCAAGTTTATCTTCCGATATCAGCTCCCACATGGAGTACTGTATCATTCAACCACTGCTTTGCGTTTTCACATGCCCTATTCATCCTTGTGAAACTTTCACAATGGCAAGCTATGCCCTTGTTTTACATTCCACGAAGAACAACCCAGCCAATTAAACCATGGCATGCTATCCGCAGTAAGATGTCTTTTGATTTTAGAGCTGTAAGAGTTAGAAAGGTCCCAAAACTCTCTAGAATCAATAAAGTAGAGGAGTTTGTCTCCCCTACAAGCCTACTCATTCCCAGAAGGCCAAGAACACACATTATAGTCTTCTGTACTTTGGTATGCCAATAACAGCACAGATAGAACATTGTGTACAAATAAATGAATGAGTGAAAAGATGACATAAATCTTGTGTCTGGGCTGGAGAGACAGCTTAGCGGTTAAGTCACTTGCCTGTGAAGCCTAAAAACCCAGGTTCAATTCCCCAGATCCCAAGTAAGCCAGATGCACATGGTGGTGCATACATCTGGAATTTGTTTGCAGTGGCTAGAGGCCCTGGCTTTCCTACCCTCTCTCTCTTTTATAAAAATAAATAAATAAATAAATAAAAAATAAAATGTTAAAAAAAATAAATCTTCTGGGTCTGGAGGGATGGCTTAGCAGTTAAGGTGTTTGCCTGCAAAACTAAAGGACTATTCCTTCAGATACAAAACAAACAAACAAACAAACAAACCTGGGCATGGTGGCGCGCGCTTTAATCTCAGCACTTGGGAAGCAGAGGTAGGAGGATCATGGTGAGTTCGAGGTCACCTGAGCCTGCATAGTGAGTCAGGTCAGCCTGGGCTAGTGTGAGATCCTGCCTCGAAAAACAAAACAAAACAAACAGCAACCACAAACAAAACAAAACAAAACAAAAAGCATTGTGATACTGTGATCATGCTGTGATCAAGCCGATGTCAGGTAAAGCACAATGACACAGTGTCTGTATATGTGAACAGTCAAGCAACACAAGTGGTATTCTACATTAATAACTGAAGGCCGAAGGTGGTGCATGCCTACAATCCCCTAGCCTTGGGAGGCGGAGGCAGAGGCAGAACTACTGCCAGTTCAAATCCAGCCTGGTCTACACTTGTAGCCCAAGTTCTGGAATTAATGAAGGGGCTATGTAGCAAGCCTGACACCTAAACACCCCAATAATGATCATCATCATCATCTGGGAGTCCAAGGATTGGGGTTTTACTATTGTCAACACTTGTCTAAACCACATTAGAGTGTCTTACATATTCTAAATGTCATTGACCCCCTGTCACCCTCCTGCCAAGCAGCTGGGCTCCGTGATCGAGGCGGATCCACTGGCACACTACATAAACAGCCATTTTAAATCAGTAGGACATGCGCGGTTCAGCACCAGCGGCAGGAGCCACTGCTGTTTAGTTAGGGATAATAGAGCCAGCAAAGAAGGAAGAAAGCGTTAGAGAATAAAGAAATGCTTCTGCATTTTGGGCAGAAAGCTAAGATTAGCAGTCACAATGTATTCTTTTTATAATACACTTCTGACCATAGAAATGAATGCATTACATTCATCTATATATATATCAGTATCTATCTGTATACACACTCCCGCACACACACGCCCCGCGAAGGTTGTTTCTATTCCTGGCTCTGGTACTCTCAGGGTGCCTGAGGGTACAGATGACCAAGGACTGTTGCCATCGGGGCGTCAGAGAACCAACATCGATGTCATTCGTCCCAGTCCTGAGGGCTGCCGTCTGGACAAATCCCTGCTGCTTGTCCCTCTGATTTATAAGCCCTCATGGAAGGCGTCGGGCCTAGGCCACAGCCTACTTCCCACTCCCAGAATGGAGGAGAAAGTGTGAGGCCACTCCATCCCAAGATAGCTATGGAAAGGGACCTTATTTTAACTATAGCGCGCCATAGGCTCTGCAAGGAAATGTGAGGTGCATGTACACAGTGTCAAGTTTATCTTCCGATATCAGCTCCCTTGGAGTACTGTATCATTCAACCACTGCTTTGCGTTTTCACATGCCCTATTCATCCTTGTGAAACTTTCAATGGCAAGCTATGCCCTTGTTTTACATTCCACGAAGAACAACCCAGCCAATTAAACCATGGCATGCTATCCGCAGTAAGATGTCTTTTGATTTTAGAGCTGTAAGAGTTAGAAAGGTCCCAAAACTCTCTAGAATCAATAAAGTAGAGGAGTTTGTCTCTACAAGCCTACTCATTCCCAGAAGGCCAAGAACACACATTATAGTCTTCTGTACTTTGGTATGCCAGTAACAGCACAGATAGAACATTGTGTACAAAATAAATGGAATGAGTGAAAAGATGACATAAAATCTTGTGTCTGGGCTGGAGAGACAGCTTAGCGGTTAAGTCACTTGCCTGTGAAGCCTAAAACCCAGGTTCAATTCCCCAGATCCCAAATGTCCAGATGCACATGGTGGTGCATACATCTGGAATTTGTTTGCAGTGGCTAGAGGCCCTGGCTTTACCCTCTCTCTCTTTATAAAAAATAAATAAATAAATAAATAAATAAATAAATAAAATGTTAAAAAAAATAAATCTTCTGGGTCTGGAGGGATGGCTTAGCAGTTAAGGTGTTTGCCTGCAAAACTAAAGGACCCTGGTTCGATTCCCCAGGACCTATGTAAGCCAGATGCACAAGGGGGCGCATGCATGTGGAGTTCGTTTGTAGTGAATGGAGGCCCTGGTGTGCCCATTCTCTCTCTCTCCCTCTCCCTCTTTTTCTGTCAAATAAATAAATAAATCTTTTGTTTTCCTCACAGGAAAGTGGACGGAACAACCACTAGGTTATTCAACAATATGCAGGACGTTTCCAACTGGGCCTTGTTTTCCTATCATACCCAGTCTAGCATCAGAAACATCCAGTCTCTAGAGTATGGACTGGGCTGGAAGTTCATGACCATGGCTCTTCACAGTCTTAGAGTAGCTCAAGGCTCACATACCTTAAAGCTTGGGCAGTGAACTGTAGCCAGACCAGACCTGCTGCCACACCAGGTTCCCTGGGGTGCTATTTAGGTTTCTCCGGAAAAAAAAATGGTGTGTAATATCAAACTGCTGAAAATAAAATCACAGTTTCAGTGGACTGTGGGACCCGGCTATTTAAAGGACATTGCTGGCCAGTTCTCCTGTCCAGTGAATAACCACCCTTAGGTCTGTCTATCTCCCTCATAACTTGGTGCATATCTGATTCCCTTAGCACAAGGCACGCCCTGATATTGGGTTTCCCCACAGTACAGCTTTGTGCTGGCTTTGAAGTTTTTTTTTTTCTTTTTTTGTGTGTGCTATGACAAGCCTCCCTCCCTTAAAGGCCCCTGATGTGCTCAGGCCTCAGTTATAACCAAACCCCTTTCTCCAGGGGCTTGGGTTTATCTGTTATGAAGGGAGCAAACGGGAACCACCTTTGGCTTGTTTCACTCCCTTGCAAATGAAGTTCTATCTCTGCCTAGAGCTGCATTCCACTTTTCAGGAGGCGGACCACAGCGATAGCGCAGGCGCGAACACTACCCAGAGTGGAGAAGAAGTGAATGTGCCACACACGAGCAGGTAGAGGGACCTCACTTTTACAGTCAACCTGTTATCTGGTTAGGGCCTTATTTGTGACACCTCTGCCACTGTTGAGTCATGGCAGAACTCAGTAGATGAGTTGAGAAGACTTTATGTTTGGGAGCGATTCCGGGTCCTTTGGCTTTGTAGACAAGCATCTCTACAGCCCTCAAATAATTAAAAGAAAAAAATGGTAGGTTAGTAGAATCCTTCTGATTTTCCTTGAGTGTGACTACAGTATGTCCCTAAGCTCCCTCAAGGACACTGAAATGTCCCTGCATGTACACATCTACCCTTCCCACTACAGCAGAAGCATTCACTCCCTTGGCTTCTACAACCCCAATACAAGGGTAGACTTACTGCAGAATTCCAGAGACCATATAGTATCGCAGAAGCGGGTCTTAACTGCCTTGATATCTTCAGCACCTACCTCCAAACCTGATGACCAGCAGGTGATCAATTACAGGTCGATCAACCAGTAGATTTGTTTAATAGAGGCAGGGTGATCTTGTCTTTAGTTTCTTAGCACCAGATTAGGCTCATGACTAACTACTCTCAGGGTTTGCAAAACAACCTTCTAGAAAGAAAATTTGTTGGGCTGGAGAAGATGGCTTAAGCGGTTAAGGCGTTTGCCTGCAAAGCCAAAGGACCCCGGTTAGATTCCCCAGGACCCACATAAGCCATATGCACAAGGGGGTGCATGTGTCTGGAGTTTGTTTGCAGTGGCTGGAGGCCCTGGCATGCCCATTCTCTCTCTCTCTTTCTCTCAAATAAATAAATAAATAAATAAATAAATAAAATATAAAAAAAGAAAAGAAAATTTGTTGCTTTCCTTGTTGTAAATTTGGGACTTGGCTTGCTTAACAAATCCTAAAATTTGGAGGCTTAGAATAACAATGGTGGTCTTGTTACCTTCCAGTTGCTGGGAGGAAACACCCAACCCAAAACAGCCGATGGGAGGAAAGGGTTCGATTTGGCTTACAGGGTCAAGGGGAAGCTTCACGATGGCAGGGGAAGCATGGCATGAGCAGAGGCTGGAGGTCACTGCTGCCACAGCAGGTGGACAACAACAGCAAGAGAGTGAGCTGAGCTCTGACTGCAACACCCCTTGGCCTGCCCCTAACAACACACCTTCTCCCCCCTCCCAAATTGCCACCACCTGGGGACTAAGCATTCAAAACAGAAGTTTATGGGGGAACATCTGACCCAAAGCACCACAAATAATTCGTGACTTGGCCGTATTGTGTTGTCTGATGAGGTTCAGTAAGGTGATGACTCACGAGGTTACTCGCTCAGCTCTGGCCTGGCCAGGGCTGGAGTAGCCCTGCTGACTTCTCAGCCTTCCTCTGGGGTCTCTGTTCTTGTAGCTTCTCATCATTCCATATTCTACCTATCCCAAGATGTTCACAACCAAGGAGCTGCCATTCAACAGGACAAGCTCATTGTACCAGCCCTCCTTAACCTGCTGATTGCTTCATACTTACTAATGCCTCATTGGCCAAAACAAGTCACATGGTCAAACCAGAGTAGATGGGAGCAGGGAACATCACAAGGTCACGAATGCCAGAAGAAGTAGTTCATGAGAGGCTAAGTAGATAGAGTCTGTGATCATTCATTCATTCACTCACTTATTTATTCATTCAATTACTGGCACTGGGGACTGACCCAGGTCCTTATGCTTATGAATCAAGGACTCAACCACTGAGCTATGTTCCCAATCCTTCTTCTTCTTTTTTTAATTTGAGAGAGACAGAAAGAGGAAGAGGCAGAGAGAGAATGGGTATGCCAAGGCCTTTTCAGCCACTGTGAACGAACTCCAGACAAGTGCGCCCCCTTGTGCACATGTGCGACATTGTGTGCTTGTGTCACTTGGGACTTGAAGATTCAAACAAGCATTCTTTTTTTTTTTTTTTAGAAAATGGTTTTAATTTCCTTTTTTGTTCCTTTATTTTTATTTATTTATTTGAGAGTGACACACAGACAGAGAAAGAGGCAGAGAGAGAGAGAGAGAGAGAATGGGCATACCAGGGCCAACTGCTGCAAACGAACTCCAGATGCATGTGCCACCTTGTGCATCTGGCTTACATGTGTACTGGGGAATTGAGCCTCGAACCTGGGTCCTTAGGCTTCACAGGCAAGCACTTAACCACTAAGCCATCTTTCCAGCCCCTCAAACAAGCATTCTTAAGCTTTGCAGGCAGGCGCCTTAACCACTAAGCCATCTCTCCAGCCCAATCCTTCTTTTTTTATATTAAATATTTTTATTTATTTATTTGCAAACAAAAAGAGATAGTGAGAAGAGAGACAGGCAGACAGAATGAGCATGCTAGGACCTCCAGTTGCTGCAAACAAACTCCAAATGCATGCATCACTTTGTGCATCTGGCTTTCATGGGTGTTGGGGAATTTTTAAATTTATTTATTTATTTATTTTTATTGACAACTTTTATACTTACATACAAAAAAACCCACCTGATATTTCCCTCCCCTCCCCCTATTCCACTTTAGAACTCCAGTCGGTGTTGGGGAATTTAAACTGGGTTGTTAGGCTTTGCAGGTGAGTGCCTTAACCACTGAGCCATCTTTCCAGCCCTTTTTCTTTTTATTTTGAGACAATGCCTCACCAAGTTGCCCAGACTGTTCTCAAATTTGTTCCCTAGCCCTTGAGATGGCAATTCTCCTGCCTCAACCTAGCAAGTAGCTGGGATTATAGGTCTCCATTACTAATTTGTTATTAGATTTCATCCTTACACTTTTCAGGCGGAATTTTTTTTTCCATTTTATTTCTTTACAAAATTCTAAGTTTTTAAAATCAGGGCATTCCTGATGATGATGAAGATGCATCATTTATCGTCTACTGTGTGGTAGGCTGTTCTTTATAAATTATAATTCACATCAAAATCACAAGGACAGGATTAGTACTTCCACTTTAGAGATAAGGAAAGTGTGGTTTGGAAAACCTCACTAAGTTTGTCAAAGTCTCATAATTCATTAAAAAGCAGATTTCCATATAAATCTCTATATCCAAGTATTTTTCCATGACTGTTGTCTTTCAGAACCTATAGTTTTGTGCTAGAGAGATGGCTCAGTGATTAAGGGTGCTTGCTTGCAAAGTCTAACCGTCTACGTTCGATTGCCTAGTATCCACATAAAGCCAGATACACATGGAAATGTTCTGGAGTTCGTTTGCAGTGCCAGGAGGCTCTGGCATGCCCATACTCTCCCTCTCCCCATCAGATAGATAAACGAAAATATTAAAAAAAAAAAAAAGAGGGCTGAATGGTTATGGCATTTGCCTGCAAAGCCTAAGGACCGAAGTTCAATTCCTTAGTTCTCACATAAGCCAAATGCACAAGGTGGAACATGCTTCATTTTCAGTGGCTAGAGGCCCTGGTGCATCCATTCTCTCTCTCTGCCTTTTTCTCTGTCAAATAAATAAATAGAAATTTAACCAAAAATAAAAATATATTTTTAACCCAAGGAAATATATAATTGTCTGCACAAACACAATTTTTTTGTTGTTGTTGTTTTGTTTTTCGAGGTAGGGTTTCATTCTGGCTCAGGCTGACCTGGAATTCACTATGTAGTCTCAGGGTGGCCCAAACTCTTGCCATCCTCCTACCTCTGCCTCCCAAGTGCTGGGATTAAAGGCGTGCGCCACCACGCCTGCTCTAAAAACACAATTTTTAAAAAACAATTCAAATAGGAACCAAAGAAGTCAGAAAATAACTTTCATTCTCTGGAATTCTTTAAATGTTTGAAGCTCATGTTCCTGGCTATTTCAGGTTCTTTCTCTTTCTATAGCTGAGTAGTAAAGGGGCCCTAAGTGTTGATTTTACAGTATGGCTGGGATGTTCAGACATCTGTAAGGACGCTCAGCTAGCACTTTATACACAGCTATAGGGCAGGTTGTATATACAAAAAGGGAGTGTGAACTTGAAAGCAATCTCAATTCCATCCACACTGTCTAGATTGCTGCCTAATTGTCCTCCAAGTAAAGAACTATGCTTTTTTTCTTTATCTACTCTGGTCAATTATTAAAGGGCTCTTCTGCCAGGCGGAGATCATTAACTACTGGGAGGTCAAAGCATGTGGCAGGTGTGGCAAAGGGAATTAGGGCAGCTCTAGTTTTGATGGAGGCCTGAGCTTCCCGGGAAGCTTCTACCTGTTGGCCTGCATGAGGAAAGGGCAGGGGTGGGTTGGGGATGGGGACCAATGGATATATAATTGTCTGCACAAACACAATTTTTTTTGTTGTTGTTGTTTTGTTTTTCGAGGTAGGGTTTCATTCTGGCTCAGGCTGACCTGGAATTCACTATGTAGTCTCAGGGTGGCCTCGAACTCTTGGCGATCCTCCTACCTCTGCCTCCCAAGTGCTGGGATTAAAGGCGTGCGCCACCACGCCCGGCTCACAAACACAATTTTTAAAAAAAACAATTCAAATAGGAACCAAAGAAGTCAGAAAATAACTTTTCATTCTCTGGAATTCTTTAAATGTTTGAAGCTCATGTTCCTGGCTATTTCAGGTTCTTTCTCTTTCTATAGCTGAGTAGTAAAGGGGCCCTAAGTGTTGATTTTACAGTACGGCTGGGATGTTCAGACATCTGTAAGGACGCTCAGCTAGCACTTTATACACACAGCTATAGGGCAGGTTGCATATACAAAAAGGGGAGTGTGAACTTGAAAGCAATCTCAATTCCATCCACACTGTCTAGATTGCTGCCTAATTGTCCTCCAAGTAAAGAACTATGCTTTTTTCTTTATCTACTCTGGTCAATTATTAAAGGGCTCTTCTGCCAGGCGGAGATCATTAACTACTGGGAGGTCGCCGAAAGCATGTGGCAGGTGTGGCAAAGGGGAATTAGGGCAGCTCTAGTTTTGATGGAGGCCTGAGCTTCCCCGGGAAGCTTCTACCTGTTGGCCTGCATGAGGAAAGGGCAGGGGTGGGTTGGGGATGGGGACCAATGGACCAGAATAGAGTCCAAGACAGGGTGGGGGAATGTGGCTCCCCGATGCAGACTGCACACAGACTTTAAGTCCAGTAAGTATGCTAATTCCACTTCCCTGATGTGTTGTGTACTGGGTGCAAATGCACAAACCCATATTCCCTTCCTTCTCCCTGGGTGAAACTCAAGGGTGGTGCTGTGTTTCTTGAGGAAGTGGAGGCCAGGGCCGGTCCCGAATGTTGGTCACTGGGAAATGTTTATGCAGGTGACACAGGAGAGCAGAAGTGAGCAGGATTCATAGATTACCACCAGCCCAACCTCTTTATGACCAGGTGACGTGACATGAGGGTAAAGTGACCGAGCTACTGTCACCAATTTCCTTACTGCCAGAGATAGGACAAGAGTCCACGTGCCTTTCCTGAAGGCCAAAGCTTTGTCCTCAGGAAGGGTATCGTGGCCAGTCTCAATAGTTCTAAGTGTGCTGGGAGCACAGGCCTTTTCACCAGGGGTCAGGAGACTAGAGAGTCTAAATCTTGGCCTTAAGGTCAAAGATTCGTATTCTAGTTCATTTCCCTGTGTTCACCCTTCACTTTCTGTTCCTTTTGGAAAGTGCAGAGGCTGTGGGAGTATTCGCGTGCCTGCGAACCTGCTCTCTCCACTTCTCCATCAGTACAATGGACCCAAAGTACACTTCCCTGCTAGGGAATTTTGGAAGACCCCTGAGGCAGTATGAAAATTTTCTTTAGTGAAAGCCGGCCCCCTGCCTCTGCAAGCGAACTCCAGATGCCTGCGCCGTTTTGTACATCTGGATTCAGGTGGGTTCTGGGGAACCAAACCCAGGCCATCAGGCTTTGTGAGCAAGTTCTTTCAACTATCTCTCCAGCCTTCAAGTCATTCTCTCAACTCACCTTTGGGGCGAACTCAGCCTCGACCTGGCCACGTAGCCTCTAGTTTGTTCTGCCCCCACCTCTCTCTCTCTCTCTCTCTCTCTCTCTCTCTCTCTCTCGCAACCTCTCTTTCTTTCTCTTTGGCTCTCAGTGTTGTTGACTTAGCACATACTTTCCTTTTCCCTTTGTGGATCATTATACTTCCTGCCAACCATGCTGTCAAATTTGGCAAAAATTGCAAGAGTTAATAGATATTTACGGATATTTTACTGAGAATATGAGCTGGGGTCAAGGGCTCCTAGACTTCAGGAGGTCACCATCTGGGGGACTGGATAAATCATTTTAATTCAAGAGGACTGGGAGGTGTCGGCGGTATCACAGCGTGCCTGACATCAGAAATGGGACGAGCACCCACGTCACCCAGTACAAAAGGCCTGGGCTGCTCTTCCATCTTGGAGCTGCTGCCTGGCTCAGAGGGTTAAGAGTGTGGGGGCAGTCTGAATACCCTTACCCTCCCCATCACTGCTCAAGAGTATGCTGATGAGACACATACGCATGCTCAGAGCCCTACAGAGCCTGGACCCCAGAGCTCCGGTTTTCCCTGGGGTCAGCCAGAGGGACCTAAAAGAATTAGCTGAGTGCAGCCCTGGGAAAGGCATTCCAAGGAAGGGAGAGAGAAGGCACTGTGGACGGGCCCAGCTTCCCCGGGCCAATAACATCCTTCCACCCCTTGGTGCGCACAGCCCAGGAACCAGGTGCAGACAAGAAGGCCAGGCTAAGGTCTGTCCTCAAGCTCTTCCTTGTGGGGGGGGCCTCCCAAGGACGTTCTGCCTCAGGTTCTTATTGTCTGAGGTCATGGAGCCTCCTGTAAGCATTTCAGGAATGTGGAGGCCTGACTCACTCACTCTTCCCCGAGTTCACAGTCTGAAGTCCATAAAACCGCTTTCCCCTTTAGTCATCCTTATTCAAACATGGGCTGCATGTTTCACAGATGGAGCGGAGCCTGCAGGAGGAATCTGGGGACACATTGTTGCTGGGGGTGTGAGAGCAGATGAGGAAATAAGGAGATCAAGGAACTATCATTCACCATGAGTGGGTACACACACACACACACACACACACACACACACACAGTGTTTGTGGACCTCGAACAGAAAAGCAAAGTTGAAGAAGCCAGCCTCTTTGTGCCTCAGTTTCTCATCTATGCACAGAACAATCACCATACCCTATAACAGAGGACTGTTGCTAGAGAATAGGAGCAAGGCAGTACATTCTTTAAGCAGTCAGCCAGGGACAGAGGCCCAAGGAGGACAGGGATGCCATCCTGTCTGCCCTGGCAGGACTAGAACCTTCTTCGACTGACCCAGTCTCATCCAAGAGGGCTGCAAGCAATTCCTCAGCAACAGCTCCTTCCTTCCCCTCCTCTTCTTCCTTCCTGTTCAAATTTTCCCCAGGCTTAGAGCGGGTCTCCCCTTACACACCTGAGTCTCATGACGAGGCCTGTCCTAATTATATAATTGACCCATATACCTGAGCCTAACCGTGTGTGTCCACGTCTCCTGGCCCAAGTCTTTTTCTTGTCTCTTGGCCCTAGCTTCTTGGCTCCTTTGTTAAGTTCCTGGCTCTTTCCCTGCCTGTGAGGGGGATCTTTTCTGTCTCCCCTGTGAGGCTGGGAAAGGGAAGAATTTCTTTTTGCTTGGGCAGTTTTTCTGCCTGCCTTCCACATGTGCTTTGTCTTAGGTGATTTCTTGTTTTGCTACCTGTATGATCTCTCTTTAAGCTCTGAGCCCCTGACTCTCTTCATCCCCTCTGACCCCCTGTGTATGTGTGTGTGTGTGTGGGGGGTCTTTTGGATTGGGGTCCTGCTTTGTTTTCCATGCCTGGGTAAACCCTTCCTCAGAGGCTGCTTAAGAACCCCAGAGATCTGAGAGGAGATTTTTTTTTTCTCTCCATCTCCCTTCTTTTGGCTTGGGCTTCCCTCTAGCTTTCCCTTTGGATCCCAACTCCCCCTAAAACAAGTCTCATAATTCATAATTTATCCTTCTCTGAGTTTGCATTTTCAATTCTTTGATAACTTGGACAAGGACCCACAATCGGAGTCCACAGGTCTGGGGATCCCCTGCATTTTTATAGACTCAAATTCCTCCCTGAACTTCAAAAATCTCCCATGATTGTGACAAGCAACAGAGAGAGGGGCTGAGGACATGGCTCAATGGATAAAGTATCTCCATGCAACTCTGAGTACCTGAGTTTGGATCCTAATAACTTCGTGTAACAAGCTGGAATCTATGGTGAGCTTCTGTGATCCCAGTGTGCCCACAGGGAGAAAGGGCAGTGGAGATGGGAGACTCGACCAGAAGCTCCAAAATGGAACTGTAAATAATAGTGAGAGATGCTGGAGGTGTTGCCTTTAAAAAGGTAGAAGGTGCTGGAAAGATGGCTTAATAATTAAGGCACTTGCCTTCAAAGCCAAAGGACCCAGGTTCAACTCCCCAGGACCCATGTAAGACCCTGGCACACCCATTCTTTCTGTATCTCCCTCTTTCTCTCTCTCTCTTTCTCTCTCAGATAAATAATATAATTTTTTTTTAAAGGTAGAAGGCCATAGCCAGGTGTTGTGGTGCACACCTTTAATCCCAGGACTTGGGAGGCAAAGGTAGGAGGATTGCCATGAGTTTGAGACCACCCTGAGACTACAGAGTAAATTCCAGGTCAGCCTGGACTAGAGCCAGACCCTACCTTGAAAAACCAAAATAAATAAATAAATAAAAAAATAAAAATAATAAAAAGGTAGAAGGCCAGAAGGGACCTGAAAGTTGTGCTCTGAGCACCACACGTATGCAGTGACAATATGGAAATTTTGGGTGTCTTTGAAAGTGTCAGAACCTTATCTTGGCTCTCAAGTGGGCAAGAATTCAGTGAAAGGGTTGTGTGACTGTTCAGCTTCTGGCACCCTAGCTCCTGAATTTATGCTCTCAAAGACACCCCAAATCCTCATCTCATATTGGACACCCTCCACACAGGAACAAGCGCGTGCGCGCGCGCGCGCACACACACACACACACACACTCACTCACAAATTAATTTTTCAAAAAGGTTGAGTACTATCTGAACATAACAGATGCTTAATAAATACCTATGAACGCATCACTCAGAGTTGACAAAGAGTTTTCTTTATTTTCTTTCTTTCTTTATTTGAGATTGAGAGAGAAGGAGGCAGATAGAGAATGGGCACACCAGGACCTACAGCCACTGAAAATGAACTCCAGATGCATGCGCCACCTTCTCCATCTGGCTTACGTGGGTACTGGGGAATTGAACCTGGGTCCTTTGGCTTTGCAGGCAGGTGCCTTAACAACTAAGCCATTTCTCCAGCCCAAAGAGTGAGTTTTTCAAATATTGATGATGGGGAAGAAAAGAATTCTTCCTGGAACAGATCTCTGTGGGGCAAACCTAACCGGAAACTACTCCCTACATTGTGTGCAGTTGTATGGGTGAGGAAGGCTCAGGACATGACACACTGAGAAGGCAGAGGAGGAATAAAAGGAGGAGGAGGGCAGTGCCAGGGCTGGGAAGAGGACTAACCAGAGGCCCATGTGTGCTTGGATGCCCGAAACAAAGTTTCAATTGATGACATAGTTCTTCCTGTTATGTCCAGGAATGCAGCCGATTCAGGAGAGGCACTTGAAGGGCGGGCTGGGCATACGAGCCGCTGGGTACAACATGGTTCCCTTATCACTCTTGCTGATGCGTGGGCCATGAAAGTATCATATCAGATGCTCTTTTCGTCCTTTTTGACTCCAGAGCAATTTGAGATTTGCAGGCCCTGCCTGCCCCCTCCACACAGGTATGCATACAAACACACTCTCCCATGCTGCCCGGTTCTCTGAGCTAGTTTGAGATCTGTCCTAGAAACCATCCTCAGGGGCTCCGATGGAGCTCCATCGGAGCCCACTTGGTAAGCACTGGTCTAGCTTGCATGAGGCCGGGAGCAAAGGGGTAAGAAATTCAAAGCCACCCTCAGTTACATAGTGAGTCTGAAGCCGGCCTGGGTTACATGAGACCCTGCCTCATAAAAGTCAACAAGGGCTGCGTGGTGGCTCATGCCTTTAATCCCAGCATTCCGGAGGCAAAGGTAGGGGGATCACCGTGAGTTCGAGGCCACCCTGGGACTACATAGTTAATTCCAGGTCAGCCTGGACCAGAGTGAGACCCTACCTCAAAAAAACAAAAAGCAAAGCAAAACAAAAAGAATCAACAAGAAGATGGCTCACTTGGTAAAATTCTTATCTCACGAGCCTAAGGTCCTGAGCTTGGTTCCCAGCTGTGCATGGTGGGATATATCCGTAGTCCAGTGATGGGGCCAATCTAGCCTAATTAGTGCGGTCCAGGCCAATGGCAGACCTTGTTTCCAAGGAGGTAGATGGTGTTTCTGAGGGTGACAGCTGAGTTTGTTCTCTGGCCTTCACATGCACCTGCATGTGCTTGCACACACACACACACACACACACACACATGCATGCATGCACACAAAACAAAACAAGACAAAAACATCATCAGTTTTGACAGAAAGCTCAGAGTCTAAGCAGTCTTATCTGCTTGGATCCATTTGTACAGAAGTAGCTGTCTTCTGGAACATTCTACAAGAAGCCAGGTGTGGTGGTTTCTGCCTTTAATCCCAGCACTCGGGAAGCAGAGATAGGGGGATCACCATGAGTTCAAGGCTGCCCTGAGACTCCATGGTGAATTCCAGGTCAGCCTGGGCTAGAGCGAGACCCTACCTCGAAAAACCAAAACAAAACAAAACAAAACAAAATCCCCACTATTCTAGAAGGAAACTTTTATTTCTCCCCGATATAGACAATGCCCTGGGAAGCCCAGAAGAGATGTTGCGTGGAAAGTACACAACCCTTGCACGGCCTGGGGTGTACCTCGTGGACAGAGCTTTGTTTCTTCCTCAGCTCTCAGCAGGCCTTTGTCCCCTCCATAACCCATCTTTCCTTAGTGGGAAAGGCAGAGTACCTGCCTGTATGTGTGTCTGTCAGTGCGGTGACCAAAAAGTAAGACTCTCACATGAATTTGAGAGGTCTTCTTTCAAAAAGTAATGATACTCTTAGTGGAAAAAAGAGTTGGTGGGGCTGGAGAGATGGCTTAGTGGTTAAGGCGCATGCCTGTGAAGCCTAGAGACCCCAGTTCAATTCTCCAGGTCCCACGTAAGCCAGGTGCACATGGTGGCGCATGTATCTGGAGTTCGTTTTCAGTGGCTAAAGGCCCTTCACCATTCTCACTCCCTCTCTCTCTAAAAAATAAATAAAATCTTTAAAAAAAAAGTGTTGGTGGTTTCACTAAGGGAACTGGAAAAAATCATTACTGGTTTAAAGAAAAAGATGGCTGAGTGACAAGAAAAGGCCGCTCTACTTTGGGATCAATGGGCAGATAGCATTTACATTTCTGTCTCCTTCATGAGAAGTCCTGGAGAGTTGAGACAAGGTGATTCTTGAAGAAGGAATGGTTATTAGATTACTTACTATTAATCATTAAAATTCCTCTTTTTTATTAACTAGCCTTTTCCTAACAATAAATACATGCTTATGGTAATTAATTCCAATAGTAAAGGAGAGAATGAGGTGAAAAGTAAAATTCCTTTTCTTCACTCCACACCCTCTACCCACACTCCTGGACAACAATACTCCTACCCCATAGAAACCACAGCGAAAGCGATTTCTTTTCCATCTTTCTGGAGTTATCCAGCTTGTCACTCTACACCCCAGAACCTCCAGGGGCCTTCCCCGCTGTTTCCTATGACTGGGAAGCTCTGTCTTTGTTCTGCCATATCCTACTCAGAACTGTCACCTACGCAGAGAAGCCTTCTGTGACTCTCTCTATTTAAATAGACCCAGTGCCACCATTCTCTACCCAGATACCCCATGCTCACTGCCATCTGCCCAGGCCTTCGCACAATGTCTACAACACAGAAGGGATTTGCTATTATCCATGACAGGTGGGTGAGTGAGAACGTTAGGTGAACTTGGATACACACACTCGTGGGTACATGGTTTTCACAAAACCCTACAGTTTAGTCTCTATTTTGTAAAAATTAACGGTAATTAGTATTTCTCAAACTCTTTGGTTCCAAGGACCATCCTATGCATTTCACATGTGTTCATTCATTTCTTAAAACAACTCCACACTATCAGACTTACCCAGACAAGAAAACAAGGAAATGGAGAAACAAGATCGTTAAGACTCTTCCTCAGGTCACATTTGCAAGTGGCAGAGCTTATATATATATATATATATATATATGATATTTAATTTAATTTATTTATTTGAGAGACAGAGAATGGGCATGGAGGGTCTTCAAACTCCAGATGTATGCATCACTTTGTGCATTTAGCTTACATGGGTTCTGGAGAATCGAACCTGGGTCCTTTGGCTTTGCAGGCAAACGCCTTAACCGCTAAGTCATCCCTCCAGCCATATATTTATATTTATATTTATATTTATATTTATATTTATATTTATATTTATATTTATCATTTACATATATATGATATATATAAGTTTATAATATGTATAACATAGTATCAAATATATGTAAATTTATAATAATCTTAAAATGGCTGTTAGCTTTAACATATAATTTTATTAATTGTGGAGAAATGATCTCCAAGTTAAAATTTAACTTTTAAACCACTTTTACATGTATGGTCCATGGCATTAAGTATATTCATGCCGTTGAGGAAGCATCACTACCATCTGTCTCTGGAAGTTTTCCATCTTCCCAAACTGAAACACCATTCCCACTAAACAATCCTTGTCCATTTCCCCTTCCCCAGCCCCTGGAAGCCCCCATTCTACTTTCCATCTCTGTAGCTCTGATCACTGTATGTCTGAAGACAGTATGCGTCTGTGACTGGCTTATTGCACTTAGTCTAATACATTTAAAGATAAATGTATTTATTTGTTTGTTTATTTATGAGAGAGACAGGCAGATAGAGAATGGCCACATCAGGACCTTCAGCTACTGCAAATAAACTTCAGACGCATGCTTCACCTTGTGGATCTGGCTTACATGGATCCTGGGGAATCCAACCTGGGTCCTTCAGCTTTGCAGCAAGTGCCTTAACTGCTCAGCCATCTCTCTGACCCACATACATTATTATTATTATTATTATTTTTTTAGAAAAACATTATTTATTTATTTGCAAGCAGAGGGAGATAGAACTGAGACAGAGAGAATGTGAGCGCCAGGGCCTCCAGCTGCTGCAAATGAATTCTAGATGCATGTGCCACTTTGTGCATCTGGCTTTATGTGGGTCCTAGGGAATCATCGTTAGCCTTTGCAGGCAAGCACCTTAACCACTAAGCCATCTCTCCAGCCTAGTCTAATACATTCTTAATTAACTTTTTTTTTTTTTAGTCAAGGCCTTATTATGTGACCCAGGCTGGCCTTGAACTCTTGATCCTCCTGGCCTCTTGAGTGCCAGAACTATACTCATGAGCTTTCATACCCAGCTCAACTAATTAACATTTAGCAAACAGTTCTATCAGCTAACATAGCTGAGCGCACACAAAACAAATTCAAAAGGTGCAGAGTGACATAATGAAAAGGCCTTCTCCCTCCTCTGCATCCGGGCAGCCCAGGGCAGTCACTTCGCCAGCATCCTTCCAGAAATGTTCTATGCATATGCAGTTAGGTGCCTACCTGTTTCTCACACAAGCAGTGGCATATTATGCATACTTTTCTTCACATTCAACAATGTACCTTGGTGGGTGTTCCTATCATTAAACACAGAAGTGTCCCTTAGGGTGACACTATGTTTGGATGAGTGAAAGCCCTTCACTGTGGATGAGTCCCTCAGTTACTTTTTATTGAAATATGGTCTCCTTTGAAATGAAATATAATATGTATAACATGCACATTGAAATATATGATACCTTATATTTATAAGGTACAGGATAATATCCTAGATAAGTACAATGCTGGACAAATCTTTACAAACTGAATGCACCAGTATAACAAGAAAAGAGAATTGCCACTCTCCTACCCCCAGGTCCCTCTTGTGTGCCTTTCTGTCACCACTAGCTCCTTTACCAGCAGTAACTACTCTCTTGACTTTTTTTTTTTTTTAAGTACAGTTTCACTTTAGCCCAGGCTGATCTGGAATTCACCCTGTAGTCTCAAGGTGGCATTGAACTCATGGCGACCCTCCTATCTCTGTCTCCCGAGTGCTGGGATTAAAGGCGTGTGTACTACCACGCCCGGCTTCTCCTGACTTCTTAACAAAGTAGATTAATTTTGCCCACTTAAGTAGGTTTTTTTTTTTTTTTTTAAGTAGGGTCTCACTATAGCCCAGACTGACCTGGAATTCACTCTGTAGTCTCAGGGTGGCCTCAAACTCACAGAGATCCTCCTACCTCTGCCTTCCAAGTGCTGGGATTAAAGGCATGCGCCACCACACCCAGCTCACTTATGTGGTTTTTAACAAAAGAATCGTGCACACATTCTTGAGAATCTACATTTTGCTGGCCATATTCTTGTGAATGAAGATCTTGTTGGATGAGTGGGGGCCTTGCTGCCGTGCACAAACCCATCCCTGCTGTCTGAGGTCTTGCATATCCTGCACACATTCTCTCAACCTCACCCTCCTAGCCTTTGAATTTCTTTAAGAGGCTGGGTAAACATCTTACAGAGTCCACGCACAGCCCAAGTTCACCTCCAGATGTCTCCAGTGATGGAAACCAGCAGGCCTGGGTTGAGATTTGTGTGGAAAGTAATGCCAGAGTGAAGAGGGGGAAGGCAGCGGGAGCCCTCCCTTCTATCAACATCTTTACAGCCATAGCTCACCAAGGTAGGTTTTTTAAGACCTCATCCGATCAGCCAAGTGCTCAGGTCTCAAATTCCCTAAACACAAGGAATCATGACGAAGCATTCCCTTTTAAGACAGAATCAAAGCTACTTCCAAGTCGAAAGCAGAGCCGCTTTAACTAGTATCAGCAAAGAGCCTTAGAAAAGAGTTGTGCCTAATGCGTTCCATCTGTTGGTTTGCTTTCCTGGGCCCTTGAGACTCGGGCGAAACAGCACTTTGGAAAAGTGACTGAAACACACAGAGCAGGAACAAGGTACCATTAGGGCCAAGTTGGACATAGAGTCCAACTCGGGTTGCCTACTTAGGAATTTGAAACCCCAGACTTTCAAATGGGTCCCCAACCTCACCCCATCCCCCCTCGGAGGTGAGCTTCTCTTCCCAGCTAGGAGCCTTCCTGCAGAAGACCTGATCTGTGTATTCCTGGAGTTCCTGATCATCAGGGAACTCTGACTGGCTCAGCAGGCAGCAGGCAGGGCTGCGTTCTTGTGGTTTATCCTTCGAGAAAGGCCTTTTCCAAGCATCACATGTTGCCTGCGATGGGTCCAGCAGAGGAGGAGGAGGAGGAGGAGGAGGAGGAGGAGGCGGCTGCGGCAGAAGATATGCCCCATAGTGCTGCAAACTCTGTTTTGCCCAACCAATACAGTTCTCACTTTAGCCCATTGCATTTCGACTCTCTACATGGGCTTCGAAAGACTTCAGTTTACCTGCTAACCTGTAACAAACCATTATAGTGGCTGCCAGACATCCCTCCACATTGGAGGGCCACATTTAGTAGTTCTAGTAGCCAATAGTTACAGAAAACCTAAGGGAATCAACCCCCGACTTTGGTTTACATACAGAAAGAGAGAAAAAGAAAAATTAAAAACAGGAGAAGCCGGCTGGAGAGATGGCTCAGCAGTTAAGGCACTTGCCTGCAAAGCCTAATGACCCAGGTTCTATTCCCCAGGACCCAAGTAAGCTAGATGCACAAAGTGGCACAGGCATCTGGAGTTCATTTGGTGAGCCCATTCTTTCTTAATTTCTCTTCTTTCTATCTCTCTGCTTGCAAATAAATTTAAAAAAATTTAAAAAGGAAAAGTGTCAGTGTGACCTTATCAGAAAAGCTGGGCATGGTGACACATGCTGTAATGCTAGCACTAAGGAGGCAGTGGACAGGAGGACCATAAGTTTGAGGACAGCTTACGTGGCATAGCAAGACCCTGTCTCAAAAATTAAAAAAAAAAAAAAAAACATAAGCTTAGTATGGTGCTCATACCTTTAAACCCAGCATTTGGGGGACTCAAGTAGGAGGATCACTGTGAGTTCATGGCCAGCCTGGGGCTAGAGTAAGGCCTTGTCTCAAAAAAAAAAGTTTTAATTAGCCGGGTGTGGTGGCAAATGCCTTTAATTCCAGCACTCAGGAGTCTGAGGTAGGAGAATCACTGTGGGTTTGAGGCCACTCTGAGACTACATAGTGCATTCCAGGTCAGCCTGGGCTAGAGTGAGACCCTACCTAGAAAAAAAAAAAAAAAAAAAAAAAAAAAAAAAAAAAAAAAGAAAAGAAAGAAGGAAGGAAGGAAAAATAAAAGTTTTAACATCTGGAGAGATGGCTCAATGGTTAAGACATTTGCCTGCAAATCCTAATGACCTGGGATGGGTTCCCCAGTACCCACATAAATCCAGATGCACAAAGTGGCACATGCATTTGGAGTTCATTTGCAACTGCTAGAGGCTCAGATATGCCCATTCTCTCCTCTCTTTCTCTCTCCTTGCAAATAAATAAATAAAAAAAATTAAAAGAGAAAAGAAAAAAAAACTGTTTTAAAAAGAATATAATAAAAATAGGGCTGGAGAGATTGCCCAGTGGTTAAAGGTGCTTGCTTGCAAAGACTGATGGCCTGAGTTAAATTCTCCAGTACCCATGTAAAGCCAGATGCACAAAGAGGCACATGTATCTGAAGGTCATTCTCTCCTTCTGTGCTTGCAAATAAATAAATAAAAATATTACCTGGAAACGGGAAACAAGTCAGAACCATATCCAAAAACGAGCCCGCTCTCCAATATCAAGCTCCCACCAATAGTGGGACACAAGAGGGCCTACACCTATTAAATCCTCTCTAAGATAATAATGGTTAATCCATGTATCTTGCACTGACCTCACTTTCCATTGGAAAATCTGCTTCTCTCTTTCAGATGGACGCATATCCCGAGGAAAGAATCAGCCCATCACACCTCACCAGGGCACCAGCTGAAGCCATAGAGTTATAGGGGAAATGAGCAAGAGTGCTGCTTTATCGGTGAGCCTGGTACCAGCATAGGGGCAAAGGAGATAGACACAGAGAACTCTCAACCCCTACCAAATCAGATATCCAGAGACACACAGACTCCCAAGACCTCATCACTGAAATAGACCTAAAATGAACCTAACATGGCTCAGGGAAATTCGTGGAAGGTGGGGGGGAAAGATTGTTAGAGCCATGAGTTGGGTCATTATACACAGAGTCATTGCCTCTCCCCCATAACTGATGGCTACCCCCATAAGGCAAGACCCACATTACCCATGGGGGGAGGATAGGAAGAAGGCTAACAATGGTACCATCATGGCTGTATATATACTATATACATAACTAATAAAAAATATATTTAAAAAAATAAATGAAAAATAAAGAAGCAGCCAGGTATGATGGCACATGTCTTTAATCCCAGCACCTGGGAGGAAGAGGTAGGAGGCCTGAGTTCAAGGCCACCCTGAATTCAGGTAAATCTGGGCTAGAGTAAGACCATACCTAAAAAAAAAAAAAAAAAAAAAAACATGGGCTGGAGGGATGGCTTAGCAGTTAAAGCACTTGCCTGCAAAGTCAAAGGACCTAGGTTTGATTCCCCAGTACCCATGTGGTGGTGCATGCGTCTGGAGTACATTTGCAGTGGTTGAAGGGCCATTCTTCTCCCACTCTCTCTCTCTCAAATAAATAAAATAAAAATTTAAAACCAAAAAAATAAGAAAGAAGCAAGCTTACAGAGCAAGTTCAAAATAAATTTCATCTCAGTCTTAAACAGATTAACCTTGGGGATGCCTCATAAAGGATTTCTTTGCTGAGTGGTGCTATGCAGCCCATGTGTGTGGCAGGCTACTCTTTAGCGACGTTGCAATCTCACCTCTGTTGAAAGATGTGTTATGCCATTGCATACAGGGGGAGAGAGGGCAAGTGGAAACCACGTATTCTCGTAGCAAGTCAGGGAAAAGTTGGCCAAGGTCAGAGCCAACTCTCTATTCATGTCACCAGGGGCTGCTGTTGCTTTGTCTCCGGAACCTATGGAAGCAGCATTTAATATCTGTCCCTCTGCCCCTCTGGTCAGTTGTATGACATGCCATTACATCCCATTCCCTCCTTCAAATATCTCCGAAAAGAGAACAGAGATAGGAAATGTCCACAGGGAAGGCTGTCGTGGGGTGTCAGAAGCTCAGCCAGCTGGAATTTGAAGAGGACAAAGAAATGGAATGATTGAACAGAAGATAAACACGAGGAGGCAGTGCCAACAAACAGGAAATATGACCTGCCTACCCTGGTTAGGCTGGCATTCTTGAAATGGGAGGAGATTCTTTCTGACCCTGGGGTTTTGAATGCAAGTCTAAGTCAAAGCTTCTGGCTGGATTTCTGTAAGAACAGGATAAAGCACAGACTCAGGGCTCCTCAGAGCTGATGGAGTTTGAGCCAAGGCTTCCTGTACAGAATGGAAGTTCCAAGAGTCAACCGTAGCTGGCAGCAGATAACCTCTCAGGCTGGAGGCAGGTGGACTCCTGCACAGCTAGTGCAAAAGGCAGCTTAGAGACGGATGACCCAGGGCCAAGTGCTGCTCCTTTCAGATGAGGAAACCTACACCCAGGAAGGGGAACCCGTGCGTCCAAGGTCATACTGCTGCCTAATGGCAGAGCCGGGAGCAGAGTTGCCGTGATACAAAGTCTATTTTCTCTCTTCCACCTGGATGTCACCCAAGATCAAAATAGTTGATGGCTGGAGAGATGGCTTAGTGGTTAAGGCGCTTGCCTGTAAAGCCAAAGGACCCAGGTTCAATTCTCCAGGACCCACTTAAAGCCAGATACACAAGTTGGTGCATGCATCTGGAGTTTGTTTGCAGTGGCTGGAGACCGTTGTGTGTCCATTCTCTCTCTATCTGCTTCTCTCTCCCTCTTAAATAAATAAATAGATAAAATATTTTTTTTAAAAAATGAAAAGGCCGCAGAGCTGCTTCTGGAAAACATCACCATGCCACCAATGCCACCTCATCTTGGTTGGTGACTCAGCACCCACATGGTCTAGAGGGGACAACCTTTCAGTTGCATTGGCAGATGACAGACTACTCTTTAGTGGACTTCTGATGATAGCAGTCAAAGCCAAGTGCAGCCAGCTCTGAAGATCCTTGGTGCTCCCCCATAGTGCTCTAGATGTAATCTCCAAAGAGGTTTTTCCTCTGCTCAGGACAGAGCGATCCCAAATCCTTGGAGCAGAGTCAAGGCTGCTAACCACCACTGCACAATGATGGCTGCCCCTGGGGACGAACATGCATATGGCCTGTCGTCTCGTTTTCATGTCAACAAGACACAAAATTGTTGCTTCCTGTTTCAGACAAGACGACAGCGTAGGTCACCCGCAGCAGAGTCACTTGCCCAAGGTCACACAGCTTGCAAAAGGCAGAACTGAATTGGACCCTTTACTGTTTAACTCTTTATCTTTTTAAATGTATGTGTGTATGGGTGGGTGTACCAGGGTCTCTTGCTGCTAAAAATGAATGCCCAGTTGGCTTGACATGAGTGGCTGGGGAATTGAACCTGGGCCAGCAGGCTTTGCAAGCAGCACCTTTAACCACTGGGCCATTTCCCTAGCTCCTACTGTTCAACTCTTAATGTTGTAGGTAGACCGACATTAGCAGGCTCGGAGGTTGTCCACAGAGGAACCCCACTTCATGGCTTCTTGGTGTGAAAGGAAGGAAGGAATGAGTATCAAAGGTATGGTCCCTCCCCTTAGGAGCCTGTCAATCACTCCCTGGTCAAGAAACCACCTCTCACCTAAAGACATGGAAAGGAGATGGAAGATACTATCATGATCCCAGGTCATTCCAAACTTTTTTGGAATCCTGGTTCCTAAAACATCATTTTTGTTTGTCCTGCATACATATGACTTCCTGCCGCTTCCATGCAAGTTTCCACCAAATAGAACCATATGCTCTCCCATGGCAACTCTGCCACACAAACAGGGTAGATCTTCAACCATCAGAACCTGAAAGATTTACGGGGGTGGGGAGTCATGTCTTGTTGTTTGTTTGTTTTTAATAAAAAAGAACTGCATCTGTATACATTTGAACAGAATGCCATGGCAACAAAAAACAGACAGAAAATTGAGTGTTTTCCTCTTCCTTTTTTTTTTTTTTTTTTTTTCTCCAGTCTTTTCTTCCGTGCAAGGCAATGATTTCAGACCATCAGAAACTGGGCTGCGATGCTTGAAATTAAGCAGGTCCTCATCTCAGGGCCAAATGAGTGGCCCGGCCAGCAAGGGCCTCCTGAAAGGCAATAGGCACAGCTTGTGCCAGCTCAACCTGAGAGCTCTCCCCGAGGGCTGCTTGACGCACCTGAGGAGCTGGGGAGGTCATGTCCCAGGCCTTGTGGAACCTGAGAACCACCAGTGCCAAAGTCAGGTCAGGACCCAGGCTGGAGGCAGAGCGTGACCTGCCCTGAGTGTGTGTCAGTGTCCTGTCCAGGCCAGGAGCAATCCCCTCACCATTCTCTACCATCTTCGGTTCCATCTCAACTACCCAAGATGATATTTTGATATCAACCAGATTTCATGAATGAAAACCTCCAGCCTCAGGAAGGCTGGCAACTTGCCCAAGCTGGCAAGCTAGGAAAGGTAGGGGCCATGGGGATTTGAACCCAGGAGTGCTTTTGATTTTGATTTACTCTGTTTCCAGTGGCTCCTCACTCCTAGGACATGGTGGAACTCATCTGCTCCGAGGATCATTTACCTGCATGGCAATGTGATTCTTTCCTGAAGGACCAGCCCATTGGGAAAGGCTGGGTTTGGAGGTTTCCCCTGCAACCAGGAATGGGGAAAGGCGGGCTTGTCATCTCCGCTTCACCAAGCTCCAGCTTATTACTCTTGCGTTGCTATTATGTTAAGGATTCATAGATCCTGACAAATGAAGACACACCGAAATGACGAAATTCTCAAGCTAGCAGCAGTTGGGATTGTGCGCAGTGGTCAGTGGACAGTCTGGCCCTCTCTAGCTGAAGGGGAGGAGACTCGCTCACAGTGCAAATGCCAGGCTCACTGTCTCTGTCATGAGCCCAGGGGGACTTATCAACAGAGAGAGTCCTTGGCTTCGTCCTCACCCAGCTTATCCCATGGCCTCTGAGATGAGCTCTAAGGTGATGACCAGACCTACTGTTTCTAGAGTCCTTGCCTGGACAGTATTGGAAGAAGCTCTTTATAAGTTTGCCCACACACACAGGAGGCAGACAGTTACTGTTCTGCTTAGCACACCATGGATAAAATGCTTTCAGCTTTAAGAGGTCACCTGTCTTAAGACTCTGCCTTGGTAGAACTGGGATTCTATTCACGGCTTCTGGTCCCAAAGCCTGTGTGTGACTGACCCCAAAGCAAGGGATGGGGTCGACCTTGTGAATAAGCACAGTTAAGAGTGTGCCAGGTGAGACCACTTATTCTTCAGGCTCAGGTGGACTCGAGCCGACTTTAGGAGACAGAAGAAGGGAGGCATGGAGACACCCCATCCCTACCCTGTGCAAACCCAAAGGGGGTCTCCAAGGCTCAGTCAGGAAGCCTCTCTGTTTAATCAATTGTTTTTGCTTTCGGAACTGAAGTGGAAGTGGCTCAGTGAGGAAGGACATGAGCACAGCCTGCCCTGGTCACACAATTAAAATACATCCACTAGCCAAAGGTATAGCAACACTCCTCCTCCACCCATTCCTTCAGAGGGAGGGAGAGGGCCCCTTTTGACCCGGAAGTCTGTTAAAGCATTCCACTTGGGGAAGTCCCTGCTCCTGAAGGAGCACTGTGGAAAACCTTGTTGCTCAGCGGTGCAGCCACACAGAGGGTTTTGTGAAGACACTGGGCTATTATTTCACGCACGTGGAGAAGCGTCAGGGCTGGTGTATGAACAAAGGCTGGGTGGAGGATGCACATCAGAGTCTGTCCTGGCCAGGTTGCATTGGCCATGATCTAATGCTTTCTGGCTCCTTCTTTCTGTACTTTTCCAATTTGGTTTGAATATTTGCATTACTGTATTCTTTTCCCTGTTGTCTCTCCATTCACAGTTAGGTCATTTTCATACTTGGATAAAGAGACACTTTGGAAGGGAGATGAGCTACAGCTGGTAGATCCTCCCCCCCCCCCAGATGTGCATTTAGACTTCTTTCCTGTTGGTCCCTAAGATTCTCCCTGCACCCAGGATCTAAGGAATTTTTCTTTTCTTTTTAAATTTATTTTGCAGTGCTGGGGATTGAACCCAGAACCTTGTGCATTGTAGCCAAACATTCTACCACTGGTCTATAGCCCCAGCCTAGGATCTATGCAATTTAAGCCATTTCACAGTCATCTAACAGAGCAGGCAGAATGATAATATCCCTTTGTAATGCTGGGTAAGCACATGTTTGTAAGCTTTGGGCTGATTTGTTGATTTATTCACATGGTTCTTCTGGCCAAACCTAACCCCATATGGTTATGCACCAGGCACAAGAAAGAAGCAAGGCTGGAGAGATGGCTTAATGGTTAAGGTACTTACCTACAAAGCCAAATGACCTGGGTTCAATTCCCCAGTACCCACGTAAAGCCAGATGCACACAGTGGTACATGTATCTGAAGTTCATTTGCTGTGGCTAGAGGCCAGGGCATACCTATTCTCATTCTCACTCTTCTCCCTTTCTCTCTGCTTGCAAAAATGAATTAATTAAATTAAAAAGAAAGAAAGAAAGAAAGAAAGAAAGAAAGAAAGAAAGAAAGAATTTGCAGGGTGTGGTGGTACAAGCCTTTAATCCCAGCACTCAGGAGGCAGAAGTAGGAAGATCACAAGTTTAAGGCCACCCTGAGACTACATAGTAAATTCCAGGTCAGCCTGGACTAAAGTGAGACCCTACCTCCATAAACGAACCCCCCTCAAAAAAGAAACCAAGAAAACAAAAAACAGGGCTGGAGAGATGACTTAGCAGTTAAGGCACTTGCCTGTTAAGCCTAACAACCTAGTTCAACTCCCCAGAACCCATGTAAGCCAGATGCACAGTGGCACATGTGTCTGGAGTTCGTTTGCAGTGGCTGGAGGCCCTGGCACACCCATTCTCTCTCTATCTCTCCCTCATTCTCTCTAATAATTAAAAATTTTAAAATAATAAACAAAGAACAATTTATCATTGGCCCATGGGTAAAGCAGACCCTGGACAGGGGTCAAAGAAAAGAAAGTTACAGAGTGGAAGAAAGGCAAGCTTTCCCTAGGGGTGAGTCCAGAAATGTGCGCGGCTACTCAAAGGCATGTTCACGAAGGACCCTACAAACCCTTCACCATTGTAAAACTAACTCCACACATTGCACTCGAGCCAGCTCCGTCAGCTATCTGGAATTTGTGGCCTTTTGAGCAAAGCCAAACCTAAAGTTTATGCTATCTCTGAAAATAAAATTGGAATAAACAAATGGAAAGTCACCACAATTAAAGTCACTGGGGGAAACTTTGATTCTTAAAAATGTGTCTATGGTATTGGGGTCATTGTGAGGCAGTTTGAGCGTAAAAGGACCCCTAAAGTGAATAACTTAAACATGGAAAATGTCCTTGGGCCTGTACAAGAGGTCAGAAATGTTAGCAGGGTCTGGGGCCTATCTCTTCTTCCCTAAAGGAGTTCCCCTTTCGAGGAAGAAGATTGCTAGGAAGATTGCCCTTTCCCAGAAGACCTGACCATGGACAACCAACAAGACAGCCTTGAAAGACCCCTAACCTGAACCTCTAGGTGGGCCTTCCCATTTTCTGGGAGCCCCACTCCCACCTGCTTCTCTTAAGCCCTAAATTCTCCCTCTCTTGAGCTCTAGGTTCTCCCTGTAATAAAATCTTTCTAAACTTTACCCTTTGGTCTATGGGTTTCATTCACTGAAATTCCTAAGACAAGAATCCAGAGGCAGCTGACTCAGTGAGAGCTTTGTGTAATCCCAGCTCCTGAGTTATTATTGCTCATCCGGTAGCTGAGAGCTACCGGACACCCTCTAAATTCCTGTGCCAGTTGAACACCCCATTACAGATAGGCCCATGTCTCTGGTCCATCCTTATCCCTTTCTCCCTCTTGCTCCTTCTCTTCGTACCTTATACCTGAATCTCCAACACTGACCTTGTCTCTCCTCCCTTCCTTCTTCTGTCCCCCAATCACTCCTTTGTCATCCATTCAATAAATTCAGGGCACCTTGCATGTGTCAAGCATACCTGACACTCTGGGGTACTAGATTGACTAAGACAGAGGCAGTTGTTGGCTCTCATGGAGCTCACAGTCCTATGATTAACAGTGATACACGGTGAGGGGTATCATGGGAAGGAAGCCCATGCCTATGCACTGAGTAATGGCTGAATGTGAGGCGACCATCATTCAGGGAAAATGGATACCTCACCAGAGTTCTCTCAGATGAGCCATGTCCTGGTTGACACTAAAGTGATCAGTCAGGAACCAAACATGGCCTCCTACCACTGCTTTCTTTCTAAGGTTTTCCGGAGCCCCATGGTGGGCATCTTCTCTGATTCTTCCTCATCTCTTTGTTCATACGTTAATTTTATACTTTCACTTTCTCAGCACTGACCTTGTCCTGTTCTGGGAGAGTTTATAATTATTGTGTGAGCCAGAGCTCTGCTTTAGCACCTTCCAGGGTGGATATGCTGACAAATTGAGTTCATGGACGTAAGGGTGCTTTTGAGAAAGAACCCGTAATACAGAGCTGTATATCAACCCATTGTTTAAACAACAGCATTTCAAGTAGGGAATCAGTCAAGGGACCAACATGATTTAATACTAGGCTCTGTGGGCTGAGGGAGGTCTTCCAGGGAATTTAGGGATAAACTGGTGGTTCAGAGTTAAAGAGGAATGGATCCAGGCGTTTGTTCAGGGCCTATTACACTGCACTGTCTACCTTTCCTCATAGTGTCTCATGACAGTTGTCTCTGGACATGAGGACACGATGTAAAGTTAGAAACTACACCAGAAAACAAGATGCAAGCAGAAATCATAGCAACTGACATTAGACTTTGTATACATTACATGTATAAATTGTTTAAAGAAATGTAAAATAAAAAATATCAAAAAGAATAAAGGCTAGACAGACTTGAGAAAGAACCAAATAATGCTTGTATAAAAATATATGGGCTGGAGAGATGGCTTAGCAGTTAAGGTGCCTCCCTGCTAAGCCTAAGAATGCTGGTTCCAATCTCCAGGTCTCACGTTTAGCCAGATACAAAGTGATGCAATGGGCGCAATGCCGCACCTGCCCACAAGGGGGGAACTCCACACATCTGGAGTTCGTTCACAGTGGCTGAGAGGCTGCTGGCATGCCCATTCTCTCTCTGCCTCTCCCTTTCTCTCTGTCTCTCTCCAAAAATAAAATAAAATAAAATAAAATAAAATAAAATAAAATAAAATAAAATAAAATAAAATAAAATAAAATAAAATAAATATAGCATATTGTAAAATATAATACCTTATATCTTTTTTTAAAAAATTATTTATTTGAGAGAGAGAGATAGAGAGAAACTGGCGGATAGAAAGGGAAAGAATGGGCATGCCAGGGCTATTAGCCACTGCAAACGAACTCCAGATACATGCACCACCCTCTGCATCTGGCTTAGATGGGTACTGGGGTATTGAACCTGGGTCCTTAGGTTTTTCAGGCAAGCACCTTAACTGCTGATCCATCTCCCCAGCCCCTATTTTGTTTTTCTGCTTTTTATTTTTATTTTATTTTTTTGAGGTAGAGTCTCACTCTAGCCCAGGCTGACTTGGAGCTCACTCTGGGGTCATCCCAGGCTGGTCTTGAACTCACAACAATACTCCTACCTCTGCCTCCTGCATTCTGGGATTAAAGGCGTGTGCCACCATGTGTGGCGAATCCTTTATATTTTTAAATATGTAAAATACACAATTATTAAAATTAAAAGCAGTGAATGAGTAAAAATAAACTATATGTAGGTAAAAAATCAGATATAGGTAAAAAGAAACAGATAAATTACTAAAGAAATTACTCAGGATATAGTCTACAGGAGGGAAAGGGGCAAAGAAATGAGGAATTTGATATTGCAAGGTCCAGGAAGAAAAGAAAAATAATGTGAGGAAGGCAATATTTATATAATAGCAAAACTGAGTTAAGGGTAGGAAGCTGGGCTTGCGTAATGTTTGAATAAAGCACCTGGCAGGCACTTTGTCCATGGTTGATAGCCAGTAAATGCTTTTGCATAGGACTGACCCAAGTGTTCTGGCATTGTGTTTTTGTCTTTGACCTCACACATTATTTAAACAAGATATTTACCAGAGTGGGGTTAATCAACATTAAAGATGTTATGAATAAGCCATATGAAAACCTACGTCTTCACTAGCTAAATAATATATATGTTAAAGAGAGAGAGAGATTGAGAGTTTGGGCAGAAGTACTCTGTAGGGGTGGATAATGCTGTGCCCAGACGCCATAGATTGTTACAAGAAAATTTCAGTGCCAGAATCGGGATACCTGCCAGTGAGTTGTTGGTCAGGGAGGCGCCCTGATGCTCCCAAAACATTATAGGCTATTGCCAAGACTCTTAGTTACCCACCAGAACTAGATGGTTAGACCCTATTGCTGAATACACCACATGCTTGGGCTGCAGGTCTCTGAGAAATCAAACTGGAGCTGAACTGGAATCTTCCCTCCGTTGACTAGCTATCACGATGCTAAAAAGACCTATGCAGCCTGTTGGGGCAAAAAGATTACCATAGTCTTTTTTAAAAAGTATTTTTTTATTGACAACTCCTATACTTACAGACAATAAACCATAATATTTCCTTCCCCTCCCTCCCCATATCCCTTCTGAACTCCACTCTTCATCATATCCCCTCCCTCTCTCTATTAGTCTCTCTTTTAATTTGATGTCATCATCTTTTTTTTTAAAAAAATATTTTATTTATTTGCAAGCAGAGAGAGAGAGAGAGAAGAGAGGCAGACAGAGAGAGAATGGGCACACCAGGGCCTCTAGCCACTGCAAACGAACTCCAGATGCATGTGCCCCTTGTGCATCTGGCTTACATGGGTCCTGGAGAATCGAACCAGGATCCTGTGGCTTGGCAGGCAAACGCCTTAACCGCTAAGCCATTTCTCTAGCCCAATCATCTTTTTTTTTTTTTTTTTTTTTTTCCTATTATGAGGGTCTTGTGAAAGTAATGCTAGGCCCTGGCGCGCCCATTCACTCTCTCTATATATAAACCTGCCTATTTCTGTATCTCTCTCTCTTAAATAAATAAAAATAAAATATTTTTTAAAAACCTTAGAAGGAAAATAAAACTGTTGTTTGGCTAAATGGAGATATTATGCCTACCAAACTGCCCTCTAAATACTTATGTTTATGCTCACTCTTTTTCAGATGGCGGTGACCTCTGGGGAGACTTAAAACTTATCAAGGGCTGCGAAGTGACAGTGAACCATTGAATGCTCAGGAACCATTGAGGAAGAGGTGACAGAAAGAATGTAAAAAGTCAAAGGAAGGGGAGGAGTGCTTTGCAGTATTCTTTGCCAGACCCAAAGTGGGAGACAGAGGTAGGAGGATCACTGAGAGTTTGAGGCCACCCTGAGACTACAGAGTGAATTTCAAGTCAGCTTGGGCCAGAGTGAGACCCTACCTTGAAAAACAAAAAACAAATTAACAAAGAGCCAGTCTGTTGGGCTTGCCTCAAAACACAAAAAGATGAGAAATTAAAAAAGAAAACCAAAAAAAGTACTTGAGAGTGGGAGAGATGGCTTAGTGGTTAAGACGCTTGCTTGTGAACCCTACGGACCCAGGTTTGATTCCCCAGGAGCCACGTGAGCCAGATGCACAAGGTGGCACATGCATCTGGAGTTCGTTTGCAGCGGCTTAAGGCCCTGGCGAGCCCATTCTCTCTTCCCCCTTCTCTCTCTCAAATAAATAAATTATACATAGCTACTTGAGATACATTATAGCCAGGCTGTGAAGGAAATAAACGGGCTACTTTAGCAATACTGACAGTGAGAATTCACTAAAGTGAGGCTTCGGTGATAAGAACTGAAAGAATTCCAAATACAGACACAGGCCCTGAGGAAAAAACCAGCTGGTGCTTGTGAGGAGGAGGCCAGTGACTCTGGTCTCAGTGACCTTGACAGTGACAAGAGTCTTGAATGTGTGTGTGTGTGTGTGTGTGTGTGTGTGTGGGGGACTGGTGGTTAGGCACAGGATTGATGTCTTTGCTATGTGGTAGTGGACTGAAGTCCTGCAAGAATGGAAGTCAGGAGGCCAGTCAGTGATTTCAGGACTGAACCCAGGAGTATGGATGTGAGTGGATGGATTTAGATACACTGTGCAAGAAGAAAGCGTGTAATTGGACCAGATGTGAAAAGTGAAGAAGAAGGAAAACGACACCCAGGATGATGGCTAGTTTGCTGTTTGTCTGGAATGAGCGGTGGGTAAGGAGTGGCTCTTTACCGACCTGGAGAAGACAGGCTGGGTGAGATGGTATGGGAATGTAAAGCAGGTTTTTGTTCAGCCTTTGGGGTTTTTCCAGTGGAGGTGGAGGATCCCAGAAAGAGGATTCCCTAAGCCAAACACTGCACATATTTTGAGACTTATTTCCTGCAAAATGTCCCCACAGTAAAGATTTAAACAGGTGTATAACCTAAGAGTGGGGCTGACCGCTTAGAAGCCTCAAACTGTGGGAAAGGGGTTGGCATCATTTCCAGTACAGAGGACTTTTGACACCCTGCTCAGCCCGGAAGTGCAGCCTCGGTTCTTCCAGACCTATCTAAATGATGTTTTTGCTAGCTCCATAATTTTCAGCCAGTGTGCATTCTGAGGGATGTCAAAAGGCTGAGTAGAGAAAATAGCTCTGTGCAAACCGGGGCAGCTCTTGTTTAGGGAAGGGTGGGGAAGTGATCATATAATCTGGCTCCCACCCACTCCCGCCCACCAGCTGAGAACACTGTATACAAGTGATCCAAGGGAGAGTCAAGAATATGACACATCAGGAGGGACAAAGGAAAAGGAGATCCCAGCATGAGGTAATGACTGAAAAAATGTCACAGCCCATTACATAAGCGAAAGTGAAACCAGAGGAACAGATAAACAAAGGGTATCAGATTGATACAAAAACCCAAGAACCTCACTCTGTGGTTGATGACACACATCACTGTGGAAACAATATCATGTCCAAAATGACTCTGGTTCAACTTGGAACCACAAGACAGGAGCTTTAGGAAGTTTCAAAGGCATAAAGAATAGCTTGAACCAAGTAGCAATCTTCTCCAGCCTTATGGTTTGGACAGAAAGGTCAAGCGTTTTGGTGCTAGGGAGGTGGCTTAGCCATTAGAGGTGCTTGCTTGCAAAGCCTGATGACCTCAGTACCCACATAAAGCCAGATGCACAAAGTGACACATGTGTTTGGAGTTCATTTGCAGTGGCAAAAGGCCCTTGAGTGCCCATTCTCTCGTTCTGTCTTAAATAAAACAAGAAGTGGTGGGGAGGGTGGAGAGATGGCTCAGTGGTTAAGGTATTTGCCTGTGAAGCCTAAGGACCCAGGTATGATTCCCCAGCACCCACATAAGCCAGATGCACAAGGTGGCGCATATGTCTGGAGTTCGTTTGCAGTGTCTGGAGGCCCTGGTGTACCCATTTTCTCTCTCTCTCTCAAATAAATAAAATCAAATAAAAACAAGCAGGGCCAAGCATTCCTCTAGAAAAACAGGATGATCATTCACAGGGGAACCAGAAAATGAAGATATTTCATATGAAAAAAAGGAAACGACTTCCTTAAAAAATCTCTAATAAGCTGCCTGGTATTTGACAGTCAGCATTCAGCTCGCAAGCACATTAGGCTACTAACATAGCCACTGAGAAACTTCTGCTCAGGAAATGCAAGACTAGGCTGGGAATGGCGGCCCATACCTCTAACCCCGGCACCTGAGGATCCGGAGTTCAAGATCATCCTTGGTTATTATGGTGCATTCGAGAGCAACCAGCCAAACAAAGGAGAAAACAAATACTATTACTTTAAACGCGTACCCGATTCTGTCCACTTGGCATCCACTACCAGGAAACTTAGAATGAAACTTGTAGGACATTTTCTTTCTTTCTTCTTTCTTTCTTTCTTTCTTTCTTTCTTTCTTTCTTTCTTTCTTTCTTTCTTTCTTTCTTTCTTTCTTTCTCTCTCTCTTTCTTTCTTTCTTTCTTTCCTTCTTTCTTTTCTTTCTTCTTTTTCCTTCTTCTTTTTCTTTCTTTCTGTTCTTTTGAGGTAGGGTCTCACTCTAGGCCAGGTTGACCTGGAATTCACTATGTAATCTCAGGATGGCCTTGAACTCACAGTGATCCTCTTATCTCTGCCTCCCGAGTGCTGGGATTAAAGGTGTGCGTCACCATTTCCAGCCAGGTACACTCTTAATTGAGTCATTGCATAAAACTTTAGATAGCTTGTAAGCATATGTTAACCTTATTGTTGGCTCAATCTTATTTTTTTCCTTTTCTAAAAATTTTATTTTAGTTTTTTGCTTCTTTTGAGGTAGAGTCTCTCTCTAGCCAAAGCTGACCTGGAATTCATTATGTAATCTCAGGCTGGCCTCAAACTCACAGTGATCCTCCTGAGTGCTGGGATTAAAGGTATGCACCACTTCTTTTGTTTTATTGAAACAGGGCCTCTGTAGCCCAGGCTAGCCTGAACCTCACTATGTAGCCGAGACTGGCCTTGGGCTCACTTCAGCCTGTCAGCCTTCCTGCTTCAGCCTTCTGATGAGGGGTTGCAGGTGTGAACTGCCAGGCCAGCACTCATCTTATCTTTATACCCTCATTTCTCTTTCATCCCCATTTTCTCATTTATTTATTTGTTTTTTTAAACACATTTTAGTTATTTATTTGAGAAAGAGAGACAGAGAAAGAGTAAGAGAGAGAATGGGCTTGCCAGGGCCTCCAGCCACTGCAAACAAACTCCAGATGTGTGTGGTCCCCTTGTGCATCTGGCTTATGTGGGTCCTGGAGAGTTGAACCAGGATTCTTTGGCTTTGCAGGCAAATACCTTAACCGCTAAGCCATCCCTCCAGCCCCCTATTTTTTTTTTTTTTGAGGTAAGGTCTTGTTCTAGCCCAAGCTGACCTTTAATTTGCTCTGTAGTCTTAGGCTGGCCTTGAACTCATAGTGATCCTCATACCTCTGCCTCCTGAATGCTGGGATTAGGGGAATGCACCACCATGCCTGGCTCCATTTTCTCATTTTAAAACAAACAGTGTATTTGGCATACCGTGTGTTTTGTAATGCACTAAGATGCAAGTAAAGTTTTGAAAATCTGCTCAAACAAGGCGGCATAGAAAGTAATCACCCTCTGGGCGTTCTGACACTTCAGTGAACTGAAGAGGTTCTAATTACTGTCTGCAGACACTCACGTCAGAATCATTAAGTATGAGAGACACAGTGGAATCTTGCTTTCACTATGACAAGATGTCAAGTCAATGTTCATGGACAAAAGGAGGAGTTATTCAGGGTAGACAGGCAGAGCCAAATAAAGCCATCACATAATGATTCCAAATTCAGGTGATGGTCAGACCAGCCAAGGAAGCTCCTTTGGCCTGCTGGGGTGGGTGCTGTTTTAAAAAGCTCTGCCAAGTCCTGGGCATAGCTGTTCCCTCCAGCTTTTACTTGGTGGATGTATGGGTCAAAACCCACCTCTGTTGTCTGGAAAGATGGTGTGGTACTACGTACCTGTAATGCTGACACTATGCAGGCTCAGGCAAGAGTCATGAGTTTGAGATCAATCTGGATCACATAGTAAGACTCTGACTCAAAACAAACAAACAAACCCCAGCAGTTTTTATTACTTTAAAAAAAATTTCAAAAATAATTTATATTACAAATTATTCAAAGGCAATCATTTAAAGGACATCAAAGTATATAAAATATAAAAATCAAACAAACTTCACCTTCTTTTTCTCTCATTTCATTGCTTCTCCCTTATTCCTGAATGGATCACTGTGTGATGTGAGTCCATTTTTCTCTTTTTATGCTTATTCAAACATATTTAACATATATACATATTCCAATAAAGTCTGTCTATAGATTTGTTTTCTTAAAAAACAATTCTTCTGGGGCTGGAGAGATGGCTTAGGAGTTAATGCACCTGCCTGCTACCAGGGTTCAATTCCCCAGTACCCATGTAAAGCCAGAGGCACAAAGTGGTGCATGTGTCTGGAGTTTGTTTCCAGCATCTACAGGCCTTGGCATGTCCATTCTTTCTTTCTTTCTCTTTGTCTATCTCTGCTTGCAAATAAATATGAAAAAGTAATTCTTTTGCTATACTGAATTTTTGCAACTCATGCAACTGAAAAATATGTTATTAACTCTGAGCTGGGCATGGTGGTGCATGCCTTTAATCCCAGCACTGGGGAGGCAGGGGTAGGAGGATCACCGTGAGTTCAAGGCTACCCTGAGACTACACATTGAATTCCACCTCGAAAAACCAAAAAAAAAAAAAAAAAAAAAAGTTTTATAGATTCTACTTTTATTATTCATGCATATACACAAATGAGCCACATTGCCACATTTTCTTTTTTTTTTTTAATTTGAGATGAGAGAGAGAGAATGGGCACACCAGGGCCTCTAGCCACTGCACATGAACTTCAGATGCATGCACCACCTTGTACATCTGATGAGCCACATTTTCTATAGTGGATGATGAGTGAATTGTAAGATGTACTTTAATGTATTCAGCCTACTGAGGATCATTTATTTATATTACTTTCAGTATTTTGATTATATTCAATTAACACTGTACTGGGTACTCTCATCCCCGTCTACTGTTGGACAGACAATTGGCTTATTTCTTAGAGTCAGATAGCCACTTCAGTGATAGTTTGAGCTAACGATTCCCAAGAAGCTCCACATTTGAATGTTAGACACTTTCATGTTAGGAAAATCATTATTGGATTTCCAAGGCCAAATTGTACCTGATGTTTATTCTGGGGTTCATATAATAGCTTTTTGTTCAAAGCACTACAACATATTGAAACCATATATATATATATATACACACACACACACACATATATACATTTTGTTTTGTTTGGCATTTTGAGGTAGGGTCTTGCTCTAGCCCAGGCTGACCTGGAAGTTACTATGTAGTCTCAGGATGGCCTCAAACTGAAGGTAATCCTCCTACCTCTGCCTTTCAGGGGCTGGGATTAAAGGCATGTACCACCATTCCCAACTCAGACTATATTTTGATAACATTTCTTTTCTTTTTTTTCAAGTTTATTTGAGAGAAAGAGGAAGAGAGAGAGAATGGGTGCTCCAGGGCTTCCAGCCACTGCAAACGAACTCCATATGCATGTGCCACCTTGTGCATCTGTCTTACGTCGATGCTGGGGAATCGAACTGAGGTCCTTTGGCTTTGCAGGCAAGTGCCTTAACCACTAAGCCATCTCTCAAGCCCTGATAATATTTCTTGTACCAACATTGTCACACCAATGATGTAGAGTGGAGTTGCAAAGGGGAAAGTGAGGGGGGCTGATTACCATGCTCTATAATTATACAAGGGTTCAAAAAAATTATTACACCAATAGGTACATGTAGCAAAAACAACACTATGAAAAAATAAAGTATAGGAAAACTCTTGGGAGCCCACTAATTCATGGAGTAATTCAGCGATGACTGGGCACAGGAGCCACGATGGCGCTCTCCGAGCAGCACCGTGTGGCTGGAGAGCCACCTCCACCCTGCATGTTTTTAAGTTTCTTGGTCACTATGTTCAAGGGTCTAATTTTGGGAAGAATCATATTGGCCTAATATGGGCTTCAAACTAAGTGAAGCTATGAATTACAGTCTCGCCAGACTGAACCCATTAGGAAAGAGATCCAGGGAAATTGTGGGGGGACTGTGAAAAAGCAAAATAGAAGCTGGGCAGCCAGAAACAAAACAAAAATCAAAGAAAATTATCCCTGCACTAAACTCGCCAGTTGCCTCCCTTTACCCCAGCGGTCCCAGTGATGGCAGACAACCTACAAGGACGCCCATAAGGCAGATTTTCCCACTTCTTACATTTCATGCCACCCTTGCTCAGGTACATTAGACTGTAAGGCCACTCCTGGGTGGTATTTGCCATAAAATAAGACCAGCTGCATTCAGAAGTGTTCGTGTTGACTTTTACTCAGTCCTTGTTCTAACCCTGTTATCTCCAAACGCAGAGAAGTCCCACACTCGCTCTCTTATTCATTCACTCCTTCAGCCATGCAACGGCTATAGAGCAACCCCATTGTAGGTGCAGAGGAAGCGGCAGTAAACTGGAGGGAGGAGATCTCTCTACCCTGGTGACAGACGAGGTTACAGGGAGCAAACAGGATTGTAGTTTGGATTTGAGATATGGCTGCAAAGCTACTCAAAGGTTTGGGGCAGACAAGAAACACAACCAGATTATATCTTATATTCCTTACTGACACTGGTATGTGAAGAATGAACTTCAAGGGGCTAGGAACAGAGGCCAAGAGACCAGGCAGAGGATCAGAGTAGAAATGAAGGGAAAATCTCGCTCTCTCTTCTGTAAAGTCACTGGAACGAACAGACAATAAACATATTGAACAAGAGGAAAGGCACACACACATTTGTTAATGTCCAAAAGGGGGGGGGGCGGAAATCACAGGAATGTGATTAACCATTAGCTCACCCAGAAACACATGCAGCCCTTTATCATGGATCTACCAGGCATGCTATCTCTCTTATTACCCTTCAATGGACAGATTGATTATTGAGAGGAAAAATGGAAAATGGAGATAAATTTTAGAACGGTAAATTAATTTTTAGGGAAATTCAACAGTGGAGAACACATACCCTGGAACAAAGTCTGTGTGGGTTTCAGAATGAACAATGGTTTACAAATGACTCTTTTTTGGAATACTGAACGAGCTCAAAACCGAAGTTAATGATATGCGACAAAAGTCTGCCCACTTTTGTGTATGGACTTAGGCTTCTTGGTTGGTGACATTTCAGCAAAAAGATGGAAGTCAGTTGTGTTTCTCTATTGACAGGGCTGGCCAAGAAAAAAGGAACTTTCCAGAAGGCTTGTCCCTGTGCTGGGAGTGGGAGAAACAAAGATCGGAGGCCCCTTGATTCTGTGCAAGGTTCTAGGGTCTTCAACACTGGTTGTTGCTTTGAGAGCCTCAACACTATTTTCTGAGAAATTGTAGCCTGGGCTAGCTGGGGAGTCAAAAGGTAAAGAACTATAGACAGAGAGCTGGAGAAATGGCTTAGCGGTTAAGGTACTTGCCTGTGAAGCCTAAGGACCCAGGTTTGTGTCCCCAGAATCCACATAAGCCAGATGCACTTGGTGGCACATGTGTTTGGTGTTTGTTTGCAGTGGCTAGAGGTGTTGGTGTGCCCATTCTCTCTCTCTCTCTCTCTTAAAGATATATATATATATAGTTTTTTTTTTTGTTTGTTTTTTCAAGGTAGGGTCTCACCACTCTGGCCCAGGCTGACCTGGACTTAACTTTGTAGTCTCAGGGTGGCTTCGAACTCACAGCGATCCTCTACCTCTGCCTCCTGAGTGCTGGTACACCACCACGCCCAGCTGAAATAAAATATTTTTAAAAAGAAAGATAGACAGAATAGAGAGAGGTTTCTGTGGTGGAATGAATAGGTCATGGTTAATATTTCTGACTCAGACACCTGAGTTAGTGGAGATTTGGATGGACATCAGCAGGACCTGAGTGGGGTGAAGGGGGGAGGCGAGATGACCTTTGAGCACATGTGTGTGTCTCAGGGAGATTAAGCTATATTAAGTATATGAATCTGAAGCTCAGGGGAGATGCCCAGAATGTGAAGTCCAAAAGCCATGGCATTAGAAGACACTGTCCAAGGAAAGCGTAGAGTTGAATAGAGTCGTGCATTAGTTAAACTACCGTTTCTCACTGCTGGAACAAAACACCTGACAAAAGCAATGGAAGGAGAGAGGGTTTACTGCCCTTTACACTTCCAGATCACAGCCCACCATGGCGGCAACCGTTTGAGGAGGCAGCTGGTCACATTCAGTCCACAGTGAGGCAACAAGAATGATGAATGCTAGTGCTTAGCTAGTTCTCTCCTTTTCTGTTTTCTTTTTCATTTTGAGAGAGAGAGAAACAGGCAGAGAGAGGGAGAGGGAGAGAATGGGCATGCCAGGATCTTTAGCCTGCTTTGAACAAACTCCAGACATGTGTGCCCCCTTGTGCACATGGGTGACATTGTGCCCTGTGTCTGGCTATGTGGGACCTGGAGATTTGAACATGAGTTCTTAGGCTTCACAGGCAAGTGCCTTGACCACTGAGCCATCTCTCCAGCCCTAGGTCTCTCCTTTTCATACAGTCCAGAACCACAGCCCACGGAACATTGCCACCTACAGTTAAGTGGCTCTTCCCATGTTAACTAATCTAATCATGATAATCCTGCAGTCATGCACACAGGCTAACCTAATCCAGACACCCCCACCCCCACCCCACACACACAGGTAGGCCTAAAGACATTTCCTAGATGATTCTAGAACCTGTCAAATTGACAATCAGCATAAACCATCACAGTCTGAGTTCATAAGACAAGAGCCTGGACAACCTTGAGGTTTTGGGTTCCCAAGCTCCCCAGAAAGGCCCCGTTCCTCCCAAACCACCCCAGAATTCCCAAATCAAAATGATTTAGGGACTCACATTCTGGAGGCTTTCATACTGCTTCGGAAGGCTGGGGGGGGGGGGCGTTGTGGAAAAGATCAGATGCTACAGCTACTGAAAACCACGTGGAGTTTTGGTAAATACACGCACAGTTTAAAAAGCATATTTGGGAAAAAAAAATCTAGGTGTCTCTGGTCCAGCCCTTCCTATTCATCCAAGGAACTGCTGGGCTTCCTGGCTCAGCCTGTGATGGTAGCTCTGACCGCGGCTACCCACCGAGGCCTCCCTGAATTCCTCTCTGAGCCTCCAGACTTCCTTGGCTGGGGACAAGGGCCAGAGCTGAGCAGTCTGGCCCCCAGCTGTTGCAGGGCTCTCTCTGGTAGGAGGAAAGGCGTTCAGCTTAGTCCATTAACACAAACATTCAAAAAGCAAACATCCAAGAGCCACAGGCCCGTATGCACGCACATAAATAAAACAGGATTGAGAAAAGTTTCACCTCCTCTCCCCCCCTCCAAAGAAACCAAAGGGGTGTTGAAAGAACCCCGCGCCCCCACCCCTTGCTTTGCAAGGAGGCAGGCAGCGATTCCAAAGGTTTGTGTGTGCTTAGGAGAGCTGGGTGGCGGCGGCCGCAGGCCTTTGAAGAGGAAATGCCATCCATGGTACAGGCAGGCAGCCAGCTCCCGAGTCCTCAAAGTACCAGGGCTGGGAAGGGGAAGGAGGGGGAATTAGGAAGTGCACACACACAGCGGGGTGGGGAAGGGGAAGTAGGGCCTAGGCAGATAAATGAGGAGATTCTGCCCATCCAGGGACCCCACCCTCAGACCAAAGAAGCGCTGGACAGAGCAGCTCGCTGTGCCCCTGAGGAGGGATGTGGGCCTGGCAAATGCTAGGTGTCGGGCGGGCGCAGCCCGGAGTGACTAAGGCTGCGAGCAGGGGTGAGCCACTGTGCGGAGGGGTGGAGAAGGGGTGGTGGTGTCTGGCTTGAGAGATGCTTTGAAAGCTTCAGAGGAAATGAACTTTACAAGGTGCCTCCCTGTCTCTCAGAGTTATTAAAAGAAAGGAGGGAGCAAGGAAGGAATGGAAAAGCAAAGGCTCTGTGATCCCAAGTGGAGGAAATGGGAGGCACATTGAGAGATGAATGTGGCACCACACTTAGAGCCTTCTGAGTATCTAGAGATGGGTGACTAATGAGGCTAAGAGCCTCCGAGTGACTCAAGTGTCTGTTAGCGCTCCTTCCTCAACAAAGCTGTGCAAATGTCAAAAGAAAGGCAGAACGGGAGAGTCTGCGTAAATCACCGGCCACAGAAGTATCCGCCTGAAAGACTGCGAAGCCAGGGTGGCTTGGGCTGTAGATAAATATCTAGATAATGACTACGCTGTCATTGATGAAGAGAAAACACGTAGTAGTCCTAAAAATTCTTAAAAACAAACAAACAAACAAAAAGGAGAGCAGGTTGGGGAGATGGCTCAAGGCACTTGCTTGATGGCCCCTGGCCTGGGGTTCAATTCCCCAGTACCCACGGAAAGCCAGATGCACAAAGTGGGATGCGCTCCTGGAGTTCATTACAGAGGCAGAAGGCCATGGGGCATACTCTCTGTATCTGTCTCCCTCTCTCTCAAACAAATAAAAACAAATAACTTAAAAAAATAAAAAGCAAAAAGAGGGAAGCCAACCTATTTTGCAAGGTAGGAAGCCAGGTGTTTTCCTGACTGATTTAAAAAACAGGGAGGGATTTGATTTTTAAAAACCCTCCCACCCGACATAATCCTCAGATCAGGCGAGGCCACCCTCACCCAACTCTGGCGAGTCCAGTTGGTGTGTGAAAGCGCAATCCTTGGAGCCTTGTGCCTGCCCAGACACATGCACCCAGCAACGTCTTCACGTTCACAAAGTGTGCTCCACTGGGACGGCAAGCCAGTGGTTGGATCAAAAAGGAAAAAGTGCACTGGGAAAAAGAAACAGCTTGTGAACTGTTTTTCACTCCTGAACAGCCTCTTCCTTCCTGTGTCCTTCAGTCCTTTAAAACTCCTTCAGATGGCAAGACTAGCAGGACTTTATCCCACCGTAGGTGACACAGAAGTGATCTTGTCATGGAAGGGATGCCTCTGTGTCTTCCAGCGGACTGGAAGGAAGATATCTCCAGCTAGTTTCTGTTCCTCCCTTGGTCACAACGGCTCCTGCCAACATGGGAGGCACTGGGAGGGTGGGAAGGGAACCCCACCAAGTTCACAGAGTATCTTTGCAAAAGTTCTTCAGGATAGAAACTGCCCAACCTCCAAAATGATAAGAGAGATCCACCTTGTACAGGACAGTGGCCTTTCAGTTTTTATCATTATTTTATTATCAATGGACTTGCAAACAATTCTCATTTGTCTACTGAGGGGGTTGTGTACCTGTGTGCCAAAGGTTTTGTTATGTTAAACCCATAAGGTAGATATTATATTGGTTTTACTTTTAGACTTTTTATTGGCAGCCTCCATAAATATAAATAATAAAAGCATGATGATCATAATCCTCTCCCTTTTCCCCTTCACTGAATCCCTTCATTCAAAAAAATATTTTATTTTTATTATTTATTTATTTGTTTGTTTGTTTTTCGAGGTAGGAGCTCACTCTAGCTCAGGCTGACCTGGAACTCACTATGTAGTCTCAGGGTGGCCTCGAACTCACAGCGATCCTCCCACCTCTACCTCCTGAGTGCTGGGATTAAAGGTGTGTGCCACCATTCCTGGCTTATTATTTATTTTTTAGAGAGAGAGCGAGCATCCCAGGGCCTCTGGACACTGCAAACTCCAGACATATGCTCCCCCCCTATGAATCTGGCTTACGTGGGTTCTGGGGAGTCAAACCTAGGTCCTTAGGCTTCACAAGCATGTTCCTTAGTCACTAAACCATCTCTCCAGTCCCTGAATCCCTTCTTCTTTCCAACTCATCTCTTTTCTGTTTTCATGTCATAATTTTGTTCTTTCCTCCTATTATGTAGGTCCTGTGTAGGCAGCGTCAGCTACTGTGAGGTCATGCATATCGAGGCCGCATTGTGTCTGACAGACGGTGTTGTAAGCTCTCCTCCCCTTCCTTTGGCTCTTACGTTCTTTCTGCCACACCTTCCACAATGGACCTGGAGTCTTGGAGGGTATAGTAGACACGTCTCACTTAGCTGAACACTTCACTGTTCCTTCTTCTCAGCACTTTGGTGAGTTTTGAGTCACTATATCCAAAAAGAGAAGCTTTTCTAACCCAATGGGAGAGTAGCATTAATTTTAGGGGCATAAATATAAATGTTTAGAGGAGAGTTTGGTGGGCACCATGTATCCATTTAGCCAGACAACAGCAGTGGTTTCCCCCTAGCGCTTATGACCTTCCTCAGCCATAGACTTTTGATTAGGTTTTCAGTAGCAGGCATGAATTCCCTCCCATGATAGGGATTGTATTGTTTTCCTGGTTATGTGAGGCTTGGAGAAACTGGACAGCTTTTGAGAGGATATTCAACTAATAATCCTGGTGCTAACATTTGAACTCAGTTGTATTTTCTCTTAACTAATATACTGGGCAGCATTCCAGAGCCAAAGACAGATCTTCTGCATCAGGGAGAACTGGTAAGAATTCCATGCGGAGTCACCACTGAATTCAGGAAGTTGAATAATTTCCTTAGGATCTCTTAATTTCTCTTTGACCTAAGTCAAATTCTTTGATATCTTCAGCCTACGTTAATCCTAGGTTCCATGTCTTCCTTTTTTTTCCCATGGGAAGGACTAGAGTTCAATGTACCCCTCTTTCTCTCCCTCCCTCCCTCCTTCCTTCCCTCTCTCTTGGTGGTGCTTTACCACTGAGCTATATTCTCACCACTGGAAGGATATTTCAAGGGGCTGATTTTGGTTCAGTAAGGGAGTTTTCTAGCTATTAGGCCTGTCAACATGGAAGGCTGACTTTATTTATTTATTTATTTATTTATTTATTTATTTATTTATTTGAGAGAGAGTGGGGAGATACAGAGAGAGAATGGGCGCACCAGGGCCTCCAGCCATTACAAACGAACTCCAGATGCATGCACCACCATGTGCATTTGGCTTATGTGGTTACTGGGGAATCGAACATGGGACTTAGGCTTTGCAGACAAATGCTTTAACTGCTAAGCCATCCCTCCAGCCCAGAAGGCTGACTTTAAGTGGTTATAAGCTTCCTATCCTTGGATTCATTCAAGAAGAGGCTGGATGACCACTTATGAAAGATACATTCTAAAGAATCTTGACATTGAAGAAGGGTGAGGGTGGGAAGTGACTTCATGATCTTTAGGGTCCTTCCCAGATCTGAGATTTCACAGTTAATATCTCTTACCACTCATTTACCAGTTGGGCAAGTCCTTAAAAAAATTCATTTCTCTAAGCTATAATCTTCCTTCCAATCATAATAATAAAAGCATCACATAAAACTCGGGAAATTGTGTGCTTAATGTGAACTGTAGTTACATTTGTCTAGGACTCATTATGATAATTATATTTATTAAAATAAGAATGTTCATGAAGTGCCACTTTGCTTAGGCCCGAGGCACATTGGAAGGCACTGGGCTAGTTGATCCGAGATTTTGTCATTCTTCAGTTTCAAATAATGTACCATGGAGGGCAGCAGCACTCTAGGGAAGATGAAGCCTTTGAAAGGAGGTGCACATGAGAATTTCCGCACATCCTCCACGTTACTCGGGGAACTTCCTTGATGTCCAAGTGAAGGAAATGCATTCTCCAATGACTGCGATCCATCTCTCAGCTCTGTTCACGCTAGTGCTCCCTGTGGCAGTACAAATGGTTATAGAGGTTCTAAAGTTCACACTTACACATAAAGAATCCCAATGAGAAAGAGATGGCTACATCCAAGCATTCCCTGTAAAAAGTCTCGCTACCTTCAGCGTAGATTTATATACACATTCCTGAACCAATTACTGTGGCTGAGACAGTAGACTGGGCAGGGAATGTCCATCTCAGTGAAATCATCTCATTGCGAATGAGGACATGTGATACTGAAGGCAAATCGAGAGTACCAGGTAAAATAAGTAATGTCGGGAAGTCTGGCCCTTGGGCTAACATGAACCTACATACAATACACGAGTCACCTTCTCTCCAAAGGGAGATTGTGGACAGTGTAAGTACTGTCAGATTCAAGTGCAATACTCCCCATCAGTGTACCCGTATTAGACTTATGGATCAGTGGCCTGTGGGTAAATAATTTTACCCACATTTTATATATAATAGGAAGAGAAAGAGAACCACAATCAAGATTCCTAATTATAGAGAGGAGGATATGAAGCAACTAATGGCGCTTGGACCTCACACATGCTGCAGTCTTTTAAAAATATAGATGGGGGCTGGAGAGATGGCTTAGCGGTTAAGGAGCCTGCCTCCTAAGCCTAAGAACACTGGTTCCAATCTCCAGCGGTTCCAATCTCCAGGTCCCACGTTTAGCCAGATGCAAAGTGACGCAAGGGCGCAATGCCGCACTTGACCACAAGGGGATGCACACATCTGGATTTCGTTCGCAGCAGCTGAGAGGTTGCTAGTGCACCCATCTCTATCTGTCTTCCTCTCCCTCTCTCTCTGTCTCTCTCCAAAAAATAAAATATAGACGGGAGACTTGCTATTCTGCAGGAAAGTGAAATGAAGGTCGGAGGGTGTCTTGACTTCACTTCCCAAAAGGATTGTCCTTGATCATTTCTGAGTCTCTGCAGAGGACTGCAGCCTCTGCTGGCTGGTGTCAATGGGTGTGAATTATGTTAGGGAATGGGACTCTGACCCCTGGCTGAGAAGCAGGGCATCCATGGAATACTTGAACAGAGTTGATGTCTCCTTGTGATAGAAATTTTTTATAATTTTTATTTATTTATTTATTTGTAAGCAGAGAGAGGTAGAAGAGAGGGGAGAGAGAAAGAAAAAATGAGGGCTGGGAGTGGTGGTGCACGCCTTTAATCCCAGCACAGGAGGCACAGGTAGGAGGATTGCTGAGTTTGAGGCCACCTTGAGACTACATGGTGAATTCCAGGTCAGCCTGGACCAGAGTGAGACCCTACCTCAAAAAACAAAAATAAAACAAACAAACAAACAAACAAAAAAGTATGCCAGGGCCTCTAGTCACCACAAACAAACTCCAGATGTGTGATCCACTGTGCATCTGGCTTTACATGGATACTGGGGAATTGAAGACCATTAACTGCCGAGCCATCTCTCCAGCCCTAAAATCACTTCTTTCAAAATATTTTTTAGGTGAGGTGTGTGTGGGGGGTGGCTAGAGAGTGGCTTAGCGGTTAAGGCCTGCAAAGATTAAGAACTCATGTTTGAATTTCCAAGTCCCATGTAAGCCAGACACACAGTGATGCAAGTGCACAATGTTGCACATGTGCACAAGGGGGCACATACATCTGGAGTTCATTTGCAGCAGCTGAAGGTCCTGGCACACACAGTCTCTCTCTCTACTTCTTTCTTTCTTAAATAAAAAAAAATTAAAATTTAAAAATATTTTTATTTATTTGAGAGAAAGAGATAAAGGTAGAGATAAAGACAGAGAAAGACTGGGCATGCCAGGGCCTCTAGCCACTGCTAACAAACTCCAGACACATTTGTCACCTTGTGGATCTGGCTTATGTGGGTACTGGGGAATGGAACCTGGGTTCTTAAGTTTTGCAGGCAAGTGCCTTACCTGCTAAGCCATCTCTCCAGCCCCACCCCCATATCACTTTTGACTTTAGTTGATTCCCATGCAGGTTTCTGGTTGTGATGGTTCATTTTATGTGTGAGCAGTCAATGTGAGTGGGATACAGGATGCCCAGATATTTGACCATACATTCTGGGTGTTTCCATGATGTTGGGTGGCACTGACTTCTAAATTAGAAGCAGATTGATAAACTGGCTGTGGTGGTGCTTCTCTGGAGTGGAGGCAAGAACATCAAGTTCAAAGTTGTCTTTGGGGATGGGGAGATTGTTCAGCAATTAAAGGCACTTGCTCTTGTCTGCTGGACAGGGTTCAATGCCCCAGCACCCACGTAAAGCCAGATGCACATGGTGGTACATGCCTCTGGAGTTCATTTGCAGTGGCGAGAGACCTTGGAGTGTTTGTACTTTCACTCTGTTTCTCCCTTACTCTTGCAAATAAATAAATAAATAAATAAATAAATAAATAAATAAATAAATAAATAAATTTCTTTTTTTTTTTTTTTTTTTTTTTTTTTCAGGTAGGGTCTCACTCTGGTCCAGGCTGACCTGGAATTAACTAAGTTTCAGGGTAAATAAATAAATAAATAAATAAATAATAAATAAATAAATAAATAAATAAATAAATAAATTTCTTTAAAAGTCATCTTTGGCTACATAGTGAGTTTGAGGCCAACCTGAGATATGAGATCCTATCCTAAAAAAAAAAAAAAAAAAAAAAAAAAAAGAAAAAACAAACCAAAAGAGCAGACTGTCATTATCCAATCATCAGCTGAAAATTTGAATGAAACATAAAGTTTGGTCACCTCCTGCCGAGGTGTCCGGCGTGCTGACCTGCAAGTCTTAGGATTTGCCACACTCCACAGTTGTGAGCCGGTTCCACACAGTAAACCTCTTTCCCTCCGGACAGCGGCATCTCATCCATTCGGTTTCACTGACAATTCCACTACCCTGGTCAGTTTCAGGGGTCAGTGGTGAAAGTTAGAAACCTAGTTGACTTGTGGTTTCATATTCAGGATCAGGTTTAAACGGCTTACTGCTTGCATGCGGCCCCCTTTCAGCTGGATACAGAGCAGTGGACCTGGTCATGGGAGGAAAAGCAGGCTCCCTTGGCTGGACAGCTGCCCACCAGCTGCATCTTTTTTGGACAAGCTGGAAGGTGTAAGAGATGACAGAAGAGTCCAGGGTGTCACTCTCACCCCAAGTCCCCATCTGACCTTCTTCCTTTTCAACTCAAGCCAGCTTCACTCTAGGCAGGACTCTGACTTCTCAAGGATCCAGGTCCCATCTAGGGTTGAGTGGGATCGCAGCTCACACACAGGTAAGTGTTCCTTGTAACAGAACTATTTCCTTCCTGCCCGCCCTTTAAGGGCATTGGCTTAAAATCAGCTAGACTCTTGCGAGACTGACAAAGGCTTCAACCTGTAGCCAATACTTTCCTATAGCCTGAATTTTGGGGGCAATTTTCTTAATATCATAGTGTAGGTGATATATGGACTAAGGGTCTCTCTCTCTCTCCTTGGTTTTTCAAGGCAGGGTCTCGCTGTAGCTCAGGCTGATCTGGAATTCACTATGTAGTCTTAGGGTGGCCTTGAACTCACAGCAATCCTATCTCTGCCTCCTGAGTGCTGGGATTAAAGGCATGCACCACCACGCCTGACTCCACCTTATTTTTTTTTTAAGTTTTATTTATTTATTGATGAAAGAGAGAGAGAAGGGAAGAGACAGAGAATGGGTGTGCTAGAGCCTCTAGCCACTGCAAACAAACTGCAGATGCATGTGCCACCTTCTGCATCTGGCTTACATGTGTTCTGGGGAGCTGAACCTGGGTCCTTAGGCTTTATAGGCAAGCACCTAACCATAAGGCATCTTTCTAGCCATCCACCTTGTTTTGGAACAGGGTCTCTTTCACCAAACCCAGAGTTCATCCATTTGACTGGCGTAGCCAGTAAGCTCCAGGAAGCCCCTGCTTCTACACTCCCCCAGTGCTGGAGTTATAAGTGTATGCCACATGCCCTAAATTTTTACATGGGTGCTGGGGATTTGAACTTAGGTCTTCATGCTGAAGTGGCAAGACTTGACCCACTAAGCCATTTTCCTAGCCCCTCAGAAAGTGTTCTTAAAGTAACAAGCTAAAAAAGTATAATCTGTTATAATACAAAATAAAATAATTAAAAACAAAAGAAGGCTGGGGAATGGGTTCAGTGGTGAAAGGCACTTGCTTACAAAGTCTGCTGGCCTGGATTCAATGCAGTACCTGTGTAAAGGCAGATGTACAAAATGGCACTTTCTGGAGTTCATTTGTAGTGGTAGGGGCCCTGACATGTCCATGCTCTCTCTCAAATAAATAAATTAAAAACATATTTTAAAAGATTATGTTTCCTTCACAGAACAATCTAAACCTTACTGATGGGAACATCAAGGTTCTTATTGCTATTTTGACATGGCAAATGCCATAATTCAAAGGGTATCACTCACTACACTTCAAATTCTGCTAGTGTTGCGGGGGGGGGGGGAGGAATGTTCCTGAACATTTCACAGGGTTAGTGATGGCGGGGCTTAGACTACACCCAAGCTGCTCCCTTTCACTCATCAGTATGGTTGGCTCTCAAGTAACAAGGGCCAACCTACCTTTAGTTTTACAGCGGGGCTGAGTCTGGGGCTGGATGCCGGACTATTTTAGTCCTTCATTCTGCAGTGCCCTCGGATCATACTGGCTTAGGTTCCCACACAGTTTTGAACTAAAGAGGTGAGCACAGGACTGGGAGAGTGAATAGTTTAGGCTGGTCAATCCCATTTAGAGACTGGGATGGCTCAAGCCCATGTAAACCAGACTGAAAAGAGGGGAAGGCAGCTTCCAGAGACTCAAGGTATTATTACTACAAAAAAGGAAGAAGAGCCGGCCGTGGTGGTGCCCGCCTTTAATCCCAGCACTCAGGAGGCACGGGTAGGTGGACTGCCATGAGTTCGAGGCCACCCTGAGACTACATAGTGAATTCCAGGTCAGCCTGGGCTAGAGTGAGACCCTACTTGAAAAACAAAACAACAAAAAAGATACATGTTGAGCAGCAAACAATAGACTTTTTTTGTACCTGTTAAAAATTTTTATTTAGATTTATTATTTTAAGCAGAGAGACAGACACGAGAGAAAATGGGTGTGCCACAGCCTCTAGCCACTGTGATTGAACTCCAGAAGCATGCACCACTTTGTGCATCTGGCCTTAAATGGGTACTGGGGAATTGAACCCAGGTCGTTAGACTTTGCAGGCAAGTGCCTTAACTGCTGAGCCAGCTCCTAGCCCTTCAGTACCTTTTAACATAGAGTTTGCATCATGAACTTGAGGCTCAGTACTCCTCTTTGGAGAAGAACTAAACAGTACTCTACATTACAGACTCTTAGCAAGTACCTTTGGGTGAACTACATTATTGTAGTTCACATCGTCAGTTTTGATAAGGCTTTTAAAAGGCCTGATAATTAAGTTGTCTTTTTTTCCCTTACTCCTAAAGGCAGACAAGCCGGGGAAGGGAAAGAGTGCTTCTCAGAACTCAGTCCAAACCTCACAGCCTCTTTCCTTGCCACCCTGGAAAGCAAGCAAAGAACATCTGGCTTCCTCTCTCCCTCTGACTGTCCACTTCCAGGTCAGCCACACAGTAGCTTCCATCTTACGGAGCCCATTACCTGCAAGACTGGATCCCCACTCTCTCTTGGCTTTCTTTGCAACCTCAAGTTTTCCATTTCCTGGGAAGAAGTTTTGTGTGTAAGGGTCCAGATGTGGCAGAAACCATTATAGGCTACAAGAGGCCAAAGATGTTGGCTGAACAACCGACCAACCTTTCCAGGCAGAGATCTGAAGCACACAACTTGAAAAACACCTTCCAATCTGTCAGGAACATGGAAAAAGTTGCTGTGTCTTTTCTGCTGGCAAAGGCTTTAAAAGCACAGAATCCTAACGCCTGGTTAACCAACCCCCAATCCTTCAAAACACAGAGATCAGACACCACCGTTTTTCTTTAGCAACACAGAGCAGCCCAGTCACAGGCAGGACCACAGGGCTCTAGGAAAAATAAGTTATTGGGCTTCAGGGACTGTCTTTATACCACAGATTTATACCATATGGACTTCAACTAACCAACTGTTCAATGAGCCAAAAGAAACCAAGATACCAAGAGGTGATGTGTGATAATTTCTACTAACTGTAAAACTAACCTATAGGGCTTTGCAGAAACCTAGGAGAAATGAAGTTTCTGAAATGAAAGAGAAACTCCTGTGTGATGGTTTCTGAATTACCTGAGGGAGATAGCTTGCCTTTAAAAATAAAATCATGGGCTGGACAGATGGCTTAGCCATTAAGGCATTTGCCTGCAAAGCCTAAGGACCCTTGTTCGATTCCTCAGTACCCCCATTAACCAGATGTACAAGATGGTGCATGCATGTGGAATTTGTTTGCAGTGGCTAGAGGCCCTAGAGGACCCATTCTCTCTGCCTCTAATCTCTAATAAATAAAATATTAAAAAAAAAAAACCATGAGGGCTGGAGAGATGGCTTAGCAGTTAAGGCGTTTGCCTGCAACGCCAAAGGATCCCGGTTCCATTCTCCAGGACTCACATGCATCTGGAATTCACTTGCAGTGGCTGGAGGCTCTGGCACGCCTATTCTCTCTCCTTCTGCCTCTCTCTCTCTCTCAAATAAATAAATAAATAAGATATATTTTTTAAAAAAGATTTTAGCGGGGCATGGTAGCACAAGCTTTTAACCCCAGCACTTGGGAGGGAGAGGTAGGAGGATCTCCATGAGTTTGAGGCCAGCCTGAGACTACATAGTGAATTCCAGGTCAGCCTGGGCTAGAGCAAAACCCTACCTTGAAAAAAAAAAAAAAAAAAAAACTAAACAAACAAAAAAAATACCATGAACTTGTCTCTGTTCCATGAAACTAGCACTCACATTTTGGAAGACCTTTCTTTGGTTTGCACGTGTTTTCATGGATTTTCAACCATTACATTTTCACCTCTGAAGCCATTCCCAAGATTTCCAGCAGGTCTTGAAATTATACTTCCTCCATGTGGCTGCACTATGGCTTCCCCCTAGCCCAAGCCCTTATGCCTGCTTAGCCTAAAGACAAGCCCATTGGCTAGCACTAGATTCTCCAATATGCCCACTGACACGTTCCTCCTGTTGCAGCTCAATATGACAATCACTATGGTGGTTTAAATGCGCAACAGCCCCATAGCCTCACGTATTTGAATATTTAGTCCCAAGTTGTTGAAGCTGTGTGGGAAGGTCACGGAGTCTTTGGAAAGGGGAGCTTTGTTGGAAGAACTGGGTCGCTGGGGTGAGCCTTGAGGTGTTATAGCTCAGCCTCCTTGCTGAACTCAGCTCTCCAGGGTCCCTGCCAATGAAAACATGTGACATCCAGCTGTCTGCTCCTGCCATGCTGAAATCTTCCCTCAAAACTGTAAGTCAGAAATAAAATCCATTCCTTTCATAAGCTGAGTGGTCAGGTGTTATCCCATCAACAGAAAGCTAACTGCCACAATTATCCATAGTTTATTTTTGCACCCTCATTTCCTTTCCACGTAGACCCTTTAACCAGGTAGTTTTGGATAGCCACGTTGTTCAAGGTCTGCTGCAACCACTTATGCGGTGCTTAATTCACAGTGGACCATGGAAAGGACCTGAAATAGTGTCCTGGAAGCCATTAAAAGAACTCAATAGCTTTAGCTGATAGCATCAAAATTAGCGTTAAGTGATTTTTCCCCCAAAATATATATTCTTTAAAGATTTTTATTTACTTATGATTAGAGATAGAGAAAGGGAGTGTGTGTGCAAGAATGGGCGTGCCAGGGCCTCCAGTCACTGCAAACTCCAGACGTATGCGCCCCCTTGTGCAACTGGCTTACATGGGACTTGGAGAATCGAACCGGGGTCCTTAGGCTTCACAGGCAAATGCCTTAATAGCTAAGGCATCTCTCCAGCCCCGTTTTTTTTTTTTAATATAGAAAAAGCTGTTTATTAATTGCTAACACAACATGTAATATTCCAGAACCCTTATATCTTCTGAGAGAATGGGGGGGGGGAGTGCAGAGAATGAATGGGCATACCAGGACCTCTAGCCACTGCAAATGAACTCGACATATGCACCACCTTGTTCATGTGACTTTACGTGGGTACTGGGGAATCGAACCTCGGTCCTTAGGCTTTGCAGGCAAGCACCTTAACTGGTAGGCCATCTCTCCAGCCTGTGATTAGTTTTTATGACTAAACCAGCAAACACTGTAACACGGATTAAAGATGCAAGATAGGGAAGGCATTTTTGGTGGCACATGCCTTTAGTCCCAGCACTTGGGTGGCAGAGGTAGAAGGATCGCAGTGAGTTCAAGGCTACCCTGAGGCTACAAAGTGAATTGCAGGTCAGCCTGGCTAAAGATGAGACCTGTCCTTGTGTCTGTAAGGGGGAATCTGGTTTCTTCCAAAGGACTCCTCACAACCTCCACCTTACTAAAGGTCTGGAACATCAAGATTTCTGGAAGATCACTGGCCTCTCCAAAACGGCTAATTCCCTTTCTTAGGAATGTAAATGGGACTACTCCTTTTCCTGGGAACCTGGGAGCACTTGGACACCTGGTATGGAGACTGGGCTAACTAGTTTGAGCCCCATTGGGTAAATTTCCATTTAAAAAACCCCAATCAGTGGGGCTGGAGAGATGGCTTAGCAGTTAAGGCACTTGCTTGCAAAGCCTAAGGAGCCAGGTTCAATTGCCCAGTACCCATATAAGCCCAAGGTATACAGAGTTCTTGAGCTCTGCCTGGGGAACCCAGAGTGTGCTTTCTTTTGGGTGGTGGATGTTTTTTCTCTCTGCATGGATCTGTCTAAAAGGGGCTAGCTGCTTCTGCCATTATGGAACTTTCCCTGCATCTATAAGCTTCAAATAAATCCTGTTCCTCCCATAAACTCTGCCTGGTTTGGCGGTGCATCCCAGCAATGTGAAGCTGACTGCAACAGAATAGTCAACCTAATTAAATAAAATACATAAAGGAATTATTTGGCATTAGTTACGTACTTGACCTTTTATTATACTCGAATCTGGAACCCCCCACTACTTGGCTGTAAGGACAGACCCTGGCTCAGCTGGCTCAACGATGCTTTAGAATCTTAAATGTCCATTACAGTGACTCTCTTTGATTCGCAGTTATAATATGAACAGGTGCAAGTTTTGTTTACTGTAATTGATGGCTACTAATCCACTATCATGAAAAGCTGTATTTTCTCTTTGAAGTCATTGTTTAAAAATGAAGGCCAGGTGGAGCTTTTCCCTCTCAAATGTGATTCATGAACCAGCTACAGGATGTTGAACTCCACAGTGGTCAGGAGTTTGTTTACTCATCAGAATGTGTCCAGAATCTAAAAGGGAAAGGGTGTTTATCAGGAAAGTAGGTTTTAATGCTATAAACTTCTAGAACTCTAGCGAATGATTCCAATCTCACCCCTCCAAGTCTGACACGATTATTATTCACTAAATCACGTTTACTATAAATTGTTTGGGACTCAATGTGCATATTAATCAAATGAGCTGATAGTTATGTTTAGGTGAATTCTGCTAGTTAAATGCTTTCCTTACTTAGAAATAGCCTATTACTGAAACCTTGAATAGGATTCTAGAAAACAGAACTGGGAAAGAAAGATGCATTATATCGTCTTCTGCTTCCCTTCTTTTTCCTCCTGGACGGCAGAGTAAAGAACAGAACAACTTTGTTTTTCTCTCTGAACTTCTAAAACATAGAGCGCAACACTCTTCTTGGCAACGAGAAAGCATCACAACAGGTCTCACTATCGGGAGATGACTCCCCAGGTTACGTGGTGTTCTGTCCTCAGCACCTTCCTGACACGCTGATTCAAGTCATCCTCTCTTGCCTGGCTCAGTAACACACATCTCCCACCTGCATTAGCTCTGACTCTCTTGAAACCCACGTTCGTTGTCTATGGAGTGCTGCTGCTGCAAACAACATGATTCTATGTAAATTCCTTGCCCTATCAGATTCCTGAAGTTGCTTTAGGATGTAACTAAATTTCTCAAAATGGAAAGACTTAATTATTTTCCCTGAACTTATTTCTACTAGTACTTTTATACCACTAGTTTCTGGGGGTTTTCTTCTTTGATCCCAAGCCTCATATATATATATATATTCTATAAGTTCCTCTTATGCTTATTTTACTATCTTTTCATATTTCAATCCTTCCACATCTTTCAAGCCCTCTGAGTTTTTATTTTTATTTTTGGTGTAAAATTCATTCCAACTATGAACTAAATGAATTTCATTACTGTTCAATTTATCATTGTTTTTGAAACATGAAGTACACAGATGCAATGCAGATGTAGTGATCCTTTACTCTTTTATAGCCAAATTGCAATTTCATAACTGTATAAATGCAAGTAAAATGAGCAAACTTTAACTTCATATGTGAAATGCCATATGGTATAAATTAAGCCATGTATAAATACACATTCATACACTTCAATAATACATTGAATAGTTCCAAGTTTTTTTTTTCCTTTAGTTATTGCTAGTTGTATCAAAACATATCATCAAGCTGGTCACCACACACCTGTGTAGAAAAGAGAGTGAATTAGGAATGGGATGGGTCACAGAATTCACAAGACACAGCTCACTGTGTGAACACGTCCAGCCATGCTTCTCATCACTGATCAATGTGGAATTATCTTTTTTTAACTGAGTAAGACACAGAAATTGATAGTATTTACTTACCTTTCCATAAGACACTGCACAGAGAGTTTCTCAAGTGTAAGCTGCCGTAAGAGGGGTAAGTCATATATAAACCAATAATGGTCAATACGTGGAGAACCAGCTCTCTTTGGCTGGATGGGCTACTTACTGCACAGTATCTCTTAGAGAATGCTATGTTGTAGTGAACATGCATAGTCCTTGGATTTGGTCTTGCATCAAGTTAACAAATGAGGTTTCCAGCTTACCGAATTAAGCATTATAAAAGCCTACTAAGGGCCATGCTGATCAGGGGCCAAAAAGGTTCATACTGGGGAACAAGGGTTTAAAAATCAATTCAATTTATTTTGGAGGGTATAAAAATATACCCCACCGAAGTAAACTTTAGATTGTTGTAATTACTTTTTAGACAGACAAAAACCTCCAACCACTGCTGACAACACCCCGATCACCCAACAGCCCATCAATGCAGGATCTGCTGCAACTGTCTGGGAATTTTCACCTTCTTCCAGAAGGGCTCACTTTTCGTTGCCAAGGTTCTTGGTAGATTCATTTTTCACTGGAAAAAAGTAAGTAAATATAAGTCAAGTGTTTATAGTGTTTCTGTTTTCCCTGCCTGGCCCCTCCCTTGTGATGCACAGCAACAGCAGAGCTCACAGGGACAGACAACCATGTCGTGTCTCAGGCCACAAGAGAGAAGGGACAAGTGAAAGTGGCAATTATGTGTTATGAGGCAACATCCTAACCATGGAAGGGTCGGGAATGGGCACTCAGTGTGGTTACGGTCCCACACTCCTGCCACCAAACAAATCACTGTGATCACAGGCTGGTCCCATGTGGTTGGAAAAGACTTTTCCCTATGTCTTCTTGAAGCTGAGATTGAGGGTTGGTATATGTTGGATGACTGTGGACTGAGAGACCAGCTGGCTGGCCAACGTCTTCCTTTCACAGGAAAGAAGATGGAGTAGAAATGTGTTCCTCTGAAGCTCCTGTCATCCCTAGGCTCAGTGACGCTAAGCTCCTTGAGGACAGAAACTGGACCTTTTCTTGGCTCAATCAGTGTAACTATATGACACCCCATCTTGTAGTCCCCCCCCCCTTTTAAGGTAGGGTCTCACTCACTCTAGCCCAAGCTGACCTGGAACTCATTCTGGTAGTCCCAGGCTGGCCTTGAACTCATAGCAATCTTCCTACCTCTACCTCCAGAGTGCTGGGATTCAAGGCGTGTACCACCATACCTGGCCTGTGTTTTTGTTTACTGAAAGTCTGCAAAATGGGAACTGTAGGCTTTATTTCATTTTATCACAAAGATGAAAGGAAATAAAGCATTAAAACACTTCTAAGGTTGTTATAGTTAAGACACAGCTTATTCTGCATAATAGTTACAGCTGCTCTCTCCATGGGGTAGGAAAGGAAGATAAAACTAAGAGAGACAGAAGGACTGCATAGGGATCAGAGCTTATAAAACTGATGTCAGAGCCATAAAGCCACACCACAGCCTTGTGTTCCTACCAGTAAGTTCCTTGGAGTTTGCTTAGATTTCAGATCGTCCCAGCAACCAAAATGGTACCAAAACAGATCCTTCTAAGACAGGTCTCCATCCTTAAGGAATTTCATGAAGCCCTGCAGCGAGGGTGTTGGCGACCCCCACAAGCTTATTACTCTCTCATCTGGCACCCTCCACCCTGATGTAAGCTCTCATGGCATCCACTGCACTAGTCTACCTCCGTCCTCATGTCCCTGGAGCCCTCACCCCCTAATGGGAAAGAAGAGAGAAAGCATAAGGTGGAATGAGGAGGAGGAGAGTGAATGGAAGGACTTAGCAACCTAGTGAGAGACTGACATGTGGAGGAGCCGGGACAGGTGTTTTTACTGCTTCAAGCAAACCAGTTTTGGGCTATTTTCTTGCTCTACAGTAGGTAGAGGCATTGTCTAGAATTACACAAGAACATCAAAGAAATGTATTGTGTTAGTATTTTTAAATTAATGGGGGCATGAAACAGTGTAGAACACTCTTCCTTTTGTTTGTCTACTAAAGCTGCCTAGTTTTCTTGCTGGAAGGCTCCACTCTTCCTGAGACTAGAATGCAGTGTTTTCATTGAGCTTTGACAGAGCGGAGCCAGTACAAGTCCTGCCATTCCAAGCACTGTCCATGGAACCCTCACAAAGTGGTCAGTGGCACTTTCCAGCTATGCTTAGTGTCCCTTACACATAACCTTCAATCTTTAAAAACAAGAAGGGCAAACAGACAAAAACCAAGCCCCTAGTTATAGGCAGACTATTTTTTTTTTCAAGGTAAGGTTTCACTCTAGCCCAGGCTGACCTGGAATTCACTAATTAGTCTCAGGGTAGCCTTGAACATGAGATCCTCCTACCTCTGCCTCCCAAGTTCTGGGATTAAAGGTGTGTGCTACCACGCCAGCTTACAGACAGACTTTTGAAGCAGTAAAGTATGACAATCTACAATACAACAAACATCACTACCACCACCATCAAGTGTGGAGACTACTGACTCTGGGCCTAGAAACATAACCCCCAATGGAAGAGACACATCGTGGGGTGAGCCCTGGATGTGAGCTCAACTTCCCTTTTTGCCTCCATTTCAAAGCTTTCCAAAGAAAATTCTTGGTTCTCATATAATGTCCTTCCTCGTCAAAGGACACCCCAAAGAATATCAAGCACTGTGAGAATCCACAGATACAGACACAGACATCTGAAAGTACTCAGGAAACAAAGGAGGATGCAGGAAGACCTGGCATTACTGTTAAGGTGAGTACTGGGGAAGGATGCTTCTAGTAGGCTCCTGGGATTCTGTAGATTCTCCCGAGTTCTTTGCTCCAGCAACCCTAAATGACCCTTTGGACCGAGAGCAAGAGTCACCTGTGTTCCTGTAAGGCAACACCATATACCCAAGAAAACCCCAGCAAATCTGACTTAAGACTCCCAGCCCACCACTGAAGCAGTCTTTTCTTGCTCCTCACTCGATGTGTTATTCCTCAACAAGGTGAAAGAAGCTGTGTGCCGTGTTTATTTACACTGACCATGTTTGCCCTGGCTACGAACTCACATTACTGAACAACTTTCCCTGAAATCAACATGCAGAAGAGCTAACATTATGTTAATTACATTAAAGGAACAGTCAGGGTTTACGTTTTAAAAAGTAAAACTGATCATTTAAAACCGAAATTCCCAACTTATTTGGAGAAAACAAAATTGGATATTTTTAAATTGTGAAAAACAAAGTCAGAGTAAACATAGAGGCTGTGCCAGTATTTCAGATGGTAGCATGAATATGTGGCAGATAAGACTTTTCTAGCTTACTTTAATAAGTAATTGCAAGTACAGATAGTCTTAGGCACTAAGCATTCACATACACCTTTTCTAGTTCTAATGTCTCCCCTATGACCAAATAATCAGCTCACAAGAAGCAAAGGCCTGAAGCAATGCACAAGATTAGCTGACACAGCCCATGGTTTAACAAGCCCCTCCTGTTCTGTAAGGTGGGAGGAAATGTTTTGTGCTTCCCCATTTTATGAAATCTCTCAAGAGAATCTTAAGGAGACAGTAAACTTTATCTCATCATGATTAACTGATGAAGCACATGCATAGTGGTAGGAGCAGACACGCTCTTCAGTTTCTTTATTACCTGCCCGGATGAAGGACCTCCATGTCGTTACTAGATCCTTTCAGTACCACGTGCAGGGTTGGATACTCGATGATCACTTTGTTCCTCAAATTCTCTAGGAGACTTTTATGAGGATCCAGTTCATAGTATCTTCAAGAAAAAGCAAAATATAAACAAACAAAACACCCTTAGAATTCAAAATTTCTCAAAACACAGCAGAATTTCTTACAATGTATTTCTTAAAAAAGCTTATGTCAATTAATTCCTTTAAAAAAGTTATTTCCTTTTTAATTAATTAATTAATTAATTAATTTATAGAGAGGCAGAGAGAGAATGAGAAACAGAGAGAGAGAGAGAGAGAGAGAATGGGTGAGCCAGAGTATCCAGCCACTGCAAACGAACTTCAGATGCAGGCGCTACCTTGTGCATCTGGCTTACGTGGGTCCTGGGGAATAGAACTCGGGTTTTTAGGCTTTGCAGGTAAGTGCCTTAACTGCTAAGACATCTCTCCAGCCTCTAGTTATTTCCTTTTAATTTCAATGTCTTATAAGCAAACCAGGTAAAAGAGCTGGTACCATAGAAGTTCTAAACATTAAAAAGTACATCAAGCCGGGCGTGGTGGCGCACACCTTTAATCCCAGCACTCGGGAGGCAGAGGTAGGAGGATTGCCGAGAGTTCAAGGCCACCCTGAGACTACATAGTGAATTCCAGGTCAGCCTGGACCAGAGTGAAACCCTACCTCGAAAAACCAAAAAAAAAAAAAAAAAAAAAAAAAAAAAAAAAAAAGTACATCAATGCCTATAACCCAGCACTCCAGAGACTGAGATAGGATTATGATTTTGAGGCCGCCTGGGTTACACTGAATTCCAGGCCAATTTGGGCTATATAATGAGACCTCGTCTCAAACAAACAAAAGCAATAAAAACAAGTATTTATCGAGCAGGGCAAGGTGGTGTCCGCTTCAATCCAGCTACCTGGGATGATGAAGCAGGAGGATCCAAAGTGTGAGGACAGTCTGAGCTGCATGGGAAAACCCAGATCAGAACAAAAACCCAAAACACCCTCTTAATTTTTTTTTATTTGACCGAGAGAGAGAGAGGGAAGGAGAGAATGGGCATGCCAGAGCCTCTAGCCACTGCAAACAAACTCCAGGCGTATGTGCCACCTTGTGCATCTGGCTTACATGGGTCCTGGGGAGTCAAACATGGGTGCTTAGGCTTTGCAGGCAGTCTTCACCATTAAGCCATCTCTCCAGCCCCCAAACACACTCTTAATAATAAAAACTCAAGAGACTACGGATGGAGGGGTGCTAGAGCCACATAATAAAGGCTGTACACAACAAACCAAAAGCTCATCTACTGAATGGGGAAGAACTTGAAGCATTCCCACTAAGGTCTGGAATAAGACAGGGTGTCCACGTGCCTCGCTGCTATTTACCATAGCACTTGCGGTCTCATCCTGAGTGTAAGAAAGAACTAAAATGGAATGAGGAAATCGAACTAGCTTTATTTGTAGATGATATGATTCTGTTCCTAAGAGACCCTAAGGACTCCACCAAAAAAATTAACTACATCTGATAAACACATTCTACAGAGTGGCAAGATATAAAATTAACACAGAAAAATCAGTAACTTTTGTAAATACCAATGTCAAATAGGAAAACCAAGAAATCAGGGAAACAGTCCCATTTACAAGAGCCACACACACAAAAAAATTAAATACCAGCTGGGTGCATGCCTTTAATCCCAGCACTCAGGAGGCAGAGGTAGGAGGATCGCCATGAGTCTGAGGCTAGCCTGGAACTAGAGTAAGTTCCAGGTCACCCTGGACTAGAGTAAGATCCTACCTTGAAAAAACAGTAGCAACAACAACAAAAAAAAACCTGAATTCCTTGCAATATCTCTAACCAAGGATGTGAAGCACCACTACAATGAGAACATTAAAACATCGGGACTCCCAGCATTCGGGAGGCAGAGGTAGGAGGACTGTTGTGAGTTCAAGGCCACCCTGAGACTACAGAGTTAATTCCAGGTCAGCCTAGGTTAGAGTGAGACTCTACCTCAAAAAAAAAAAAAAAAAAAAAAAAAAAAAAAAAAAAAAAAAAAGGCCAACACAAGAAGATGGGAAGCTCTCCCATGCTCATGGATTGGAGATATGAATATAGTGAACACAGCCATTCTACCAAAAGTAATATACAGACTCCACACAACCCCAATCAAAATCAAATAGAAAGAATAATTTCAAAATTCTCATGGAAGAGAAGACCTCAGAGAGCCAAAAATGTCCTGAGTAAAAGGAATAGTGCCAGTGGTGTAAGCATGCCCGATTTCAAGACACACTACCCAAGGCTGTAATCATCAAACAGCATGGCACCGGCACAGAAACACACTCACACATCAACGGAAAAGGCAAGTTTTAGGATTATCGCCACCAGATCCTTGACAAAGAAGTCAAAAATGCACACTGGAGAAAAGACATCATTATCAACAAATAGTGCTGGAAAAACTGGCTGTGTGTAGAAGTTGGAATCTAGACCCTCTATTCTCATCCTGGAAAAAAAAAAAAAAAATCAACCTCAAATGGATCTAAGACCTCCATATGAGACCTGAAACTGCAAAGCTATTAGGGAGATCTAGATGTAGGGGAAGACCTTCTGCATAAGATGCCAGCACTCCAGGAATATGACAAATAATAAAAGGGATCTTGTGAAACTTAATAGTTATCATATGACTTAAAAACAAACAAACAACAAAAAACCTGTCAACAGAGTAAATAAGACAACCTACAGAATAGGAGAAATTTTCATCAGCTGACAAGTTTAAAATGTATCTAGAATATACAAAGAACTCAAAAAACTAAGCATTTTAAAAAGCCAATCAACCCAGTCATGAAATGTGGTAGGGAACTGAACAGAGTTCTCTAAGGAAGAAATACAAATGGCCAAAAAACATATAAAATGTTTACCATCTCTAGCCATCAGGGAAATGTAAATTAAAACTACTTTGAGATTGCACTTCTCTCCAGACAGAATGACTATAATCAAAAACTCAAATGAAACACTAAGTCAGATTTCTATCTTTCCCACCAAGACTCAGGGAATAGCATGGAAGAAGGGATGGAAAGATTCTAAGAGCCCCAGGGTAGATGGGAATAGCCCGAGATACCATGTTTCCCTCATCTCCGCAGACTGACCGAGGCCTCCTGGTCCCCACAATGAGTACTGATAATCTCATCAGAGACCCTCAGCAGAATCGGGGCAGGGAAGAGGGGTCTATGTGTGCAACCTATATATATGTATCAGTTAAAAAAACCAAACCCACCTGGACTAGAGAGAGACCCTACCTCAAAAACAAAAGAAAACAAAACCCCAAACAAAAGAACCCCTCCAAACTCAAATGATAACAAATGCTGGTGAGGGTGTGGAGAAAGGGGAACCCTCAGTGACTGCTGATGGGGGTGCCAGCTTGTACAGCCACTATGAAATCAGTATGGAAGTTTCTCAAAAAACTAAAACTACCTACCATTTGATCCAGCTGAACCACTCCTGGGCATATAGCATAGAGCCTACTCTACTACAGAGACACTTGCTCAGCCATGTTTGCTGCTGTTCTAGAGTCACAAGAGCAAGGGATGCACTCAGCCCAGATGCCCAGCAACTGACGAATGAAGAGGTATTACATATACACAATGGAGTTCTATTCGGTGGTAAGAAACAATGAAATTATGAAATTTTCAGGAAAATGGATGGACCTGGACAAAACTATCCAGCAGGGCAGGTGTTTTTACAAATGCAAAGCTAGGCAATGCTTGATAGAGCAAGTGTGAAACTAAAATTTATAGATGCTTCTCTGACCAATCACCCCATTCCTGAAATTTAAATTTATTAATTTTAGAATCCCAAAATATTATGTTGAAAAGAAACATGAAATAAAAAATAACTGTGTTTCTAAACCAGCCATCCTGTGTCCACAGACTATAAATTCGCATATCATTCTTTCCTTAGGTAATATAATACAGATGTGCTTAAAATATTTTGAAAGCTGTTTCAGTATTTGAAGACCAAGTGCTTCATGTCCTTTAAACATTATTTCTTTTAAAAATAAAAGTACTTAAAAAAAATAGCAGTAATTACATAAAAGAAAAAAGATTGTATTAGATACCCGAATAGAAATTTAACTTACACAGTAAAATAGAAAATGATACAATTAAATTTTTCTTAGGACAAAAGGACCTTTCAATTCTCAAGTTGGAACTTTTCAAGTAGTTTGCTACAAACCCTGGCAGAAACAAACATATCCTGTGCACATACACGCTAAACCACAGGATTTTAGTAAGCGACTTCAGACAAGGGGGTGTTTTCTACTGATTTCAGTTTTTGGTAATCTGCAGCATATACTTAGTATTTTCTTTCTTTTTGTAGCAATGAACCTGCTCTGGGTTTCTCTAGATTCCCAAAGCTCAAACAAGAAACAACAAAGTGCGTGTCCAATTCAAAGCCAAATGGGAATGAATGAAAGCCCAGTATCACTGTTGATAGAGTGTAATAAAATTGTTTCCAGCAGAGGAATGCCCAAAGATACATAAAAAATATAAGCATGTAACAAGTTACATATGTTTTCAATCCTAAAATTCTAATGATTACACTTGTCTACTTAAATCACACACACACACACACCTGGTCCTATATTATGTGCCAAGCAGGCACAATGCAAGGCACTTCCAATGCAAAGGGTTTAAGACCCTTGCCAGCCAATGAATTGTTAAAAGAAAATCTTTCAGGGATTGGGAAGATGGCTAAGTGGTTAAAGATGCTTGTTTGTATAGCCTGCCAGCCCAGGTTTGCATGTGTCCTGTGAGCAGTCCCCACCCGCAAAGCTGTGCCAAGCAGCCAAGTTTCAGCTTTCCTAGAATTAAATTTACAATTCTTAGCACACAATCACTTTAAGACGAATGTAATCATTTTGGAGGCAGGCAGGCCTAGGTTCTACCATTTAGACAGTATTCTCCATACAATTATCTAACATATAGCACATTACAGCGTACATAAAGTTTACAGAGTGTCTCAATAGTGTGAAACACTTAATGAAAAATTGTCCTTAATACATTAATACTTATTATACTCCACCAGGACATCTATTAGCTTCCAGATTTTTCCTTGGTTTGAATTCACCCTGCAGCAAACATTTTTTTTTTTTTTTGTAGGAAAAACTTAGTTGGAGTCTTCACATATTTTTGCTTATATATAATCTAAAAAATTAATAATTATTCTTAGAAATTCTGGAATCCCCTTGTTCTTTAAAATACTTCTAATTCTGTACCATTACTGTCAATATAATCTTAACTTTGACAGTCCTCAATTTCCTTCCCTCTTTCCTCCCTCCCTTCTATCCATCCATCCATCAATCATCATCTACCTACTTACCTAGCTTTTCCAGAGAGAATGAATGAATATGAATATGGACACACCAAGGCTTCTTGCAACTGCAAATGAACTTTAGACCCATGCACCACTTTATGCATCTGGCTTTACGTGGGTACTGGGGAAGTGAACCTTGGTGGATAGGCTTTGTAAAAAGTGCCTTTAATCACTGAACCATCTTCCCAGGTAATTTCTTTTGGTGTGTATGCATGTGAATTTGTATGTGTGCGTGTGGAAGCCAGAAGTGACATTGGTGTCTTTCTCAATTGCTCTCTCCCTTTTTTTCTGAGACAGAGTCTAACTGAACCATACTAAAACTCCTTGCTTCAGGCCAGATTAGCTAGCCAGAAAGTCCTGGGAATCCTTGTCTCTACTGCCCCAGAGCTGGAATTGTAGACTCACATCTATCTTTTATGTGGGTCCTAGAGATCCAAACTCACATCCTCAGGCTTGCATAACAAGGACTTTACCCACTGACCAACACCCCATCCTTGATTTCTCAATTGTTCTGAAAGCCTATAACAAGATCATTTAATTTTCCATTTTAGTTCAATCAGTCAAAGGGTATAGATTAATATTATTAAGGGTGTAAAGTACTATTTGACATATTTCTTCATAAACCTCAATACCCAAATGAATTAACATTTACCAAACACTTATATAGAAAATCCTTAGACCCTGTGTGGGATCCAAAAATGTCAAGGAGCTCACCACCTGGCCAGTGTTTCAAAGTGTAGTCCCAAGAATAACTGCTGCGCGTCCACAGAGATTGCAAGGGTGTAGGTTTTAGGGTTCTGTGTAAGATTTACTAAACCAGGACCTCTGTAGGTGGGCTGGAAACCCACAATTTCAACAAGTATCCTAGATGATTATGATGGACTCTGAAATCTGAGAAGTACTGGTTTAAGAGAATATATGTTCAGCTGGAGAGATGTTTATGGTGGGGGAGAACTTGGCCAGTAGGGGAATGGGCTAGATGAAAAGCAGAGACAGATCTGGTAAGTCTTTGGTGAGGCAGCCCAGAGATCTGGCTCTTGGAATAAGTAAGGGCTGAGAGCTGGTGTCCTGGCAGGCAGAGTTGAGTCCAGTTAGAATATGGTCGAGTGACATGAGTCAGGTGACTGCTCTGAGAAACAAGAGGCCTTTGTTTGCTTGTTAGTGAATGTTAGTGAAAACCACAAATAACCAAACCAAAACAACAGGTAAGCCTCACCTTAGGCTTTTATTCAGACAAAAATCAATTTCTTTTTTAAAAATATTAATTTATTTATTTGAGAGAGAGATAAAGAGATAGTGTGAGAGAGAGAATGGACACACCAGGACCTTTAGCCACTGTAAATGAACTCCAGATGTATGTGCCACCTTGTGCACCTGACTTACATGGGTCCTGGGTCCTTTGGCTTTGCAGGCAAGTACCTTAACTGCTAAGCCGTCTATCCAGCCCCAAAATCAATTTCTTAAAAGGGAACAGGAAGAAATTATCTTCCTCTTAATTTCACTGACAATGATCTAAAAAAATTTCATACTAAAGATCTACATACTCTGGCTTCTCTTCAGATCATATAAATCTTTAGCCTTTTAAAGATCTATAAAGATCTAAAGGCAGTAAAGTAATCTTAGTTTCTTATTTAAAAAACATTCTCAGTCAGTAGTGGTGGTGCATGCCTTTAATCCCAGCACTCGGGAGGCAGAGGTAGCAGGATTATGGTGAGTTTGAGGCCACCCTGAGACTACACAGTGAATTCCAGGTCAGCCTGAGCTGGAGCAAGACCCTACCTCGAAAAAACAAAAAACAAAACAAAACCTTCTCTCAGTACAGAAATAGAATCATCCAAAGGAAATAGCTCAAACATTTTCTTGTTGCTTTTCAAACAAAGCAGTGTTCCACAATTATTAACTAAGACCAGCACAACAGGGAACGAGCACAACTGGGCAGTACTTTCAGGAAAGGTAAGTTTTCTGTAACAGTTAGGAGATAAATGCCCAAACAATGCTTTTAGTTTGGGATTAAAAAAAATTGTAAAAATTTATTTTTATTTATTAGAGAGAAAGAGGGAGGGAGGGAGAGATCCAGACGCAGGTGCCACCATGTGCATTTGGCTTATGTGGGTCCTGGGGAATTGAACCTGGATCCTTCACAGGCATAAGCTTTAACCGCTAAGCCATCTTTCCAGCCCTTAGTTTGGGATTTTAATCTAACCCTTTGGTTTCCATGTCAATTTAGGGAAGCACAACCCAAGTAGTTGGTTGGGATGCTCAGGAATAGACGCTCACACCCTCCATGGGGTGCGCGCTATCTTCCGTGTTAAATACGTATCTATTATAACATGTACCACATACCCATCTCCCCTCCCGGCCTGTGAGCTCCTTCAGGGCGAGTCTTTCAGATGTCTATGTATTCCTGTGCTTGGCACTGTAGGGGCACATGGGAAGGGGCTTAATGACTAGAGTGAATGAAAAGTTCAGACTAGGTCAATCTTTAGTCACTAACTCATTATGCTCACATAACAAAGGCTTGCTCTCTGTGAAGGTGTGAAAATATGTCTCACTTTCCACATTGAGAATTGAAGCCCCATCCTGGAGCCATTCAGATATCCTCCTTACACCAGCAGTTTAAGACAGGAAGTTGGCAAATGCTCAGAGTGGAAGAGAAGTGTCAAGAATGATTTGACAGCAATGTCACCAGAAGCCTAAGAGGTCAGAGAAGGTGAGTTGGCAGCTAAGAGGTGACCATTTCTCATGAAGGCTTTGGAGGCTGTGATGATCAAAACCGCACCATGCAAAATCTGAGTAAAAATGAACAATTAAGTAAGATATGGTGCATGTCAAGAAAGGAGCTCAGTTTGGAAGAAACACAGATAATAAAAGGAGAATTACATAATGATTTACCAGAGGACAATTTGAAGGGAATAATGCAAATTGTTCTATCTAAACATGAATTGTATGGCATTCTCTTAGGATTTTACTACAACTTACATTGGGTTCTTTGTGAATGACATGCTAGTTTGAATTCCACTTTCTGCACTGTTGACATTTGTGTTTCAGCTCTGGATAACTATCTACTTGAGAACACAAACGTGAAGGCGGGAACTAGGGTGTGAACAGTGTGTAGATGAGCTGAATGACTGCTGAACTGAGAAGTCCAGGGACAGGACTAGGTGACAGCTTGACAGCCAGGATCAATGCTACAAAGCTGGGAGTATTAAAAATGTATTGGTAGAAAAGAAAAAGTGGTCATGTCTTTTAAGATCCCTTTTTTGTTATAAAAGTCTTATAGTCTTACTGCCAAAACTTTTTAAAGAATACATTTGTCAGCTGTAATACACATACCAGCAATAATCGTAGTAACAAAAATATACATTAAGCTGGATGTGATCACACATGCCTACAATCCTAGCACTCAGGGGTTTAGGAAGGAGGACAGGAGTTCAAGGTCAGCCTAGGATGCATAGTGAGACTCGTCTCTAAAAACCAAAACATTAAATAAAAATAAAAACGACCCCATGCATTTGCCACGAGCAAGTTATTTCATGGTAATCTTATAGTTATTAACATCCCAATTTTTAAGACTTGTAAAACTATAATTTACGTATGTAATTTATAATGAGAAGCTGGCAGAGCTGGATTCACACAAACTTGCTTTCACAGCTTGGATCTTATACCTCTAAGCTGTATTAGTAATCAAATCCCAAGAAGTAGAGCAGACAAGCTTAAACTGCACACAGTAGTTCTGTTCAATAATGGAAAGCCAGGTTCACACCAACAATTCCAGCTTTCAGGAAACTGAGGTAGGAGATCACTGTGAGTTCAAGGCCAACTTGGAATACACAGTGAGTTCCAGGTCAGCATGGGCTAGAGTAAAATCCTGCTTAGCACGCCACCTCCCTGCCCCCACAACCACCAACCAAAACCAAAACCCAATAAATAAATTCTTTTAAATAATAAAGCACCACAGGGCTTTAAAGACCAGTGCTCTGCAACTCAGTGAGCAGACATACAAGTGGTACTTTCAAATAGATGTGGGGACTGTCAGGATTCCCTGGAGTTTCAAGAACAAAGCCTACTGGTATTAAGAACTTTCTCAGCTCACATGGTTCCCATTTCTCTGCAGGGTTTTTCATGACACATATGCAATGGCCAGCTGACTATGTAAGCTTTGAACTTCCAAAGGTATATATTTACACAATGGAACTCAGTTCTATAGATTATTCCTTACAGTAAGTTAAAATGGATTTTAGGCATCTTTTAATTGCATCCTAGGATATTTAAAAATATTCTATTTTTATTTATCTTTTTTTTTTTTTTTGAGGTAGGGTTTCATTCTAGCTCAGGCTAACCTAGACTTCACTATGTAGTCTCAGGGTAGCCTTGAACTCCTGGTGATCCTCCTACCCCGCTTCCCAAGTGCTGGGATTAAAGGTGTGTGCCACCATGCCCATCTTAAAAATATTCTAATAGGTGATTTTCAGCTAAATTCATATTATAATATGTGATTATTTTAGTACTGTAATTAGGTTATTTTTGTTAAGTGTAAATTTTGTTGACAGTGAGATAATTAATATAACTAGCTACTTATCCCAATCAAACTACATTTTTAAAGAACCAGGAAAATAGTTCAAGAAATGGAAGGAAATGATTTTACCTTATTAAATTTTGCTGCATGTGTTCGACTTTCATTAGAATTTGGACCCCACTCTGAGAGCGAATATAGGCCTTCAACCTGAAATAAAAAAAATCAAATTGAAGGCAGCAAAATATTAATAAATTTCAGGATAGTCTTTATGAAAACCATGAATTTATGAAAAGCTAGGATTTAAAATTCATCTATTAAACACAGAAAAAAAGGCAAAGATATTTTCTAATCTAGGAGGAGCTGAGGAAAAATTACCTTTCTTCTCTGGCTAATTAGATAGTGTGTGTGTGTGTGTGTGTGTGTATGCACATGCATGTGTGTGTGTGTGTGTCATGCATGTGGTCAGCAGATGATGCTGCTGGGTGTTAGGTTCCATCACTCTCACCTTCTTGCCGAGGCAGGGTCTCTCTGGAAGCCAGAGCCTGCCCACTCTGCTAGTGCAGCTCGCCAGCTTGCTTAGGGGCTCCTGTCTTTGCACCCAGGGCTCTAGGGTTACAGGTGGGCTGAACTCAGGTCCTCTGCTTGAGCAGCAAACATTGAACTCTCTCCCCAGCCCCTAATTAGATATCACAAATTAAGAAGCACCTGTCTTGTGCTGTTTCAGTAGCTCATATGCTAAAAAAAAACTTGTATCAGCAAATTAATCATCTAGTTAAGAAATTAACTTAGTGACAGGTGTTCTGCATTAATACCAAGTAGATGACTAAGGATAACAACATTATCGGTTACAAGAAAAACCCTTAACTATCACAGCTGTCCCAAGGGCTCTGTGCTTGACATGTGACCTGGATTTGTATCAGTTTGGACAAAGCCTTATTTTTATTTTTTGGTTTTTCAAGGTAGGATCTTGTTCTAGCATTCTAGCCCAGGCTGACCTGGAATTCACTATGTAGTCTCAGAATGGCCTCGAACTCATGGTGATCCTCCTACCTCTGCCTCCCAAGTGCTGGGCAAGGCTTTTTTTTTTTTTACCCACAGAAAAGTAAAATTAAACTAGAACTAGAGCTGATCACACATTTTAGAATCCACCAGATCTGAATGTTAAACACCCATGTTACTCTAGAACCAAACCAAGGGTTCACATCCCAAGAACATACCACTTTGTGAAAATAAAGTCAATTGGGTTCCTGTCTGGAAGTGCGGTGAACTCACTGCAAAATTCACTTCCTTTTGTGAGTACTGCCTAGTACATGCCTAAGCCTAAGTTTCACATCTGCTGTGTGGTTTATACTTCGTAAGAGCCCTCCTAGTAGGTATGATTCTCATCTCACCGATGACAAAGTCCAAGTGTGGAAATTAAGTAATTTGCTCCCCATCACACAGCTGCAAGACAGAGGCAGCTATTTCAGCACAGATATCCATGACTGAATCTTTCCACTAAGCCATGGGGAAGACTTGTGTATTTCTGTATGCTGTATTTCTGGACAGGAGAGAAAACGGACCTTACTTGGATGTATGAAGCCATGGTTAAAACAGAATTTCCTGTCTTTAAGCTACTTCGAAAGTTTTAATTTTCAGAATTTTTGGTTCAGCTTGGAAGGAAGTTTAGCTTAAGGGTTGAATGCAGACTTGGATTTTGGACTGCCAGGGCTGAAATCTTCGCTTCCTTCCTTCCTTCCTTGGTAGTTCTATGTGTTACTTAACTCCTCTAAGGGTCAGTTTCCCTGCTTGTGAAATGGGCATGAGAAGTGCCTGCTTTGAGGAGTGCTCACGACTGCTGTTACCCAGAAACATCAAGAAATGGGGCTCACATTAAATTGCACTAACACCTCACATTCTAACACAGCCATGACTTTCCATAATAAACAAACATCAAAAAACCCATCACCATTTTTTAATTCAGAAAGTTACAAAATTTTTGAAACATACCTTTGACGAATTATAGGGTCAGACTTTTCAGGATCAATGTAAGGTTTTAGAATTTCAATAATAGTTTTATCTTCGGGTACTCTTTCCAACAAAGAAAAAGAAAACATGTAAGTTATTATTTATAGTTTGCTACCAGAGAATATTAAAATCTATGAAAAACTGATCCAAAAAAATTTACTTTACTCTTAGCAATTATAACATATAACATTCTTTCCGGCAAAAATTATGTCAGAAGTATAAGAATTTTACTTCTTGGACATTAAAAAACATTTTCAGAACTGGAGAGATGGCTTAGTGGTTAAGGCGTCTGCCTACAAAGCCAAAGGACCCAGGCTCAATTTCCCAGTACCCACATATGACAGATGCACAAGTTGGCACATGCATCTGGAGTTCATTTGCAGTGGCTGGAGGCCCTGGCATGCCCATTCTCTCTCTCTCTCATTCTCAATGAATAAAAGTTAAAAAATATTAGAAAAACATTTTCAAATGCCTCTTATCCATCAATTATTAAAATATGAAGCCTTTTAAGGCAACCTGTGCTGAATCATGAGAAAGTCAAAATGAAGCATACTTGAAATTCACACACACAAAAAGGAATTAACAAAAGTTTTCAGGTTACAATTTTAGTGTTCTAGTTCAGTCACTGGAAATCATAAGACTGGGTTCAAAACTTGACAGTAATTTCCCTGCAAATAAAGTATTTTATCCTTTCAATGTTGCTGTATTTATAATAAAGCTACATAACAAAATCAAAACCCCTTTTGAAACAGTAACTTTCCCTAAGCATTTAATTCCTGTAACTACTGGCACCAGTCTCCTTCCAAAATCAAGTAAGCCTTCTTTTGTCTTTAGTCTGCTGTGCAATGTCAAAATTCTGCACCGACACCTACGTGACAGTTAGAGGACACTATGCGTAATGCTTGTGGCAGATGCTAAATATTTAAAATGCTACTTGAAAATGTTACCAATAGGGAAAAATTGGGAAAAAACCTTCATGTAATTAATTCCAATTCTGCTACATACATGCACACATCTAAAATAATGTCTTCTGAGGTATATACTATAACATTCATAGTAGAAAGCTCTGCAAAGAATTCTGGGTTCTCATTTCCTGTATAACCACTTAGCCAAAAAACAAAAAAAAAACAAAAACAAAAACTTCAGCCCTTTTAATTTAGATTTCATTCCTTTTCTTAAGAAGTATGCTCCCTGCTCAAGTAATAACTGCCGTGATTTCTGGGTTAATCATTTCCCTTCCAGTTTTACATGTGTAGGTACTCCTGAAATGTACACCATTTATTTTTCTAGGAGATTTCAACCATTTTCACGCTTACAAATAACATTTGATTCTATGTACTCTTCCTTAACTTGCTTTCTTAGTCAACATTACACCTGAGATGCATGCACGTTGATGAGCAGAGCTGTAGTTCATTTATTTCAATGCTGTTCAGTGTTGTACAGTGTGATTCTGTCACAACTTAAGTCTTCCATTCAACCACTTGACTGTTTCATTACATGGCCTTAAAATCAATGCAAGCATTCTTAAAGGGCTGCGGTGACACCGACCTTTTCTCTGTGTACTCAGCTTGACTCTGAGGAAACCGGAGCTTCACATGCCAACAAAACTGCTGCTTTCTGAGAGAGAAAATAATCACATGAGATTAAGAATGATAATCAAAGTCTGAATGCAAATCAGACTCTGAATTTTCATTTAAGATTTTCTATAGTTCTTTTTAGAACTTCAGCTACTGTTTTTATTAACAACAGTCTGCTTTTTTCTAGGATTTTCGAAACTGTGTTTTTGAAATAACACACTTCCAAGTGTTGCTAAGCGGGGAAAGCATTCAAGTGAAGCAGTTCTGATTCTGAGGACCTCACCTTCCTGAGTTAGAAGACAACTTCCCACAGTAGAGGCCTCCGAGATCAATGAGCTACGACGTACACTTTACAAACACACTTCCTCATGAGTATATACAAAGAGCTGATGTCTTTGCTGGACTAGTCTGGAAATGAGGTGAATGAAGTATTGTACAGTGGAGTCCAGCTGGCTGCAGATACACTTCTGAGGCTTGACTACGTGCATTCAGTAGCAAAACAGTAGACAACAAGCTAGTTGCTAAGCAAAATGCCTGAGCTATGTCCCTTTGCTTTCAGGGCTAGACTTTGGGTTGACAGAGGACCCACACTAATAACTCACTAAATGTTTGAGTTTAGAAAAATGGCCACATGCCTCTACTTATCATATCTACCTTAAATGACACTAAACACTATTTTCTTAAAAACACACAAATGCTGGCAGGAGATGGTTTAGTGGTTAAGGTGCTTGCCTGCAAAGCTAAAGGACCCAGGTTCGATTCCAGGACCCACATGAGCCAGATGCACAAGGTGGCACACTCATTCTCTTTCTCTCTCTGCCTCCATCTCTCTCAAATAAATAAAATTTATTTATTTATTTGAAAGCGGCAGAGGGAGAGAAAGGGACAGAGAGAGAATAGGCACACCAGGGCCAACAACTCCAGACGCATGTGCCTCCTTGTGCTTATGTGGGTCCTGGGGAATCAAATCTAGGTCCTTATGCTTTTCAGGCAAGTGCCTTAACCGCTACCATCTCTCCAGCCCCCAACAAATAAATAAAATAAATAAATTGGGCCTGGAGAGATGCCTTAGCGGTTAAGCGCTTGCCTGTGAAGCCAAAGGACCCTGGTTCGTGGCTCGATTCTCCAGGACCCATGTAAGCCAGATGCATAAGGGGGTGCATGCATCTGGAGTTCATTTGCAGTGGCTGGAGGCCCTGACGTGCCCATTCTCTCTATCTGCCTCTTTCTCTCTGTCTGTCACTCTCAAATAAATAAATAAATAAAAAATAAACAAAAATAAATTAAAAAACCACTAATGCTCAAAAATATCCATTACAGAAATGCAAATGTCTTCACTACACAACAAACAGTTTTAGACATGATTTCCTATCTTGGAAGAAATTTTTATCAACCCATTGGCAAGTCAATGGTGGGAGCCCCTCTTCCCGCCAATGATCAGTAAGCTTAACTGTGGTAGCAGGGCTCCAAGATCAAAACAACTCCTTTAAAAATACAACTAGTAAAGCTGGGCATGGTGGTGCACGCCTTTAATCCCAGCACTCGGGAGGCAGAGGTAGGAGGATTGCCGAGAGTTTGAGGCCACCCTGAGACTACATAGTTAATTCCAGGTCAGCCTGGACCAGAGTGAGACCCTACCTTGCAAAACCAAAAAAATAAAAACATAAAATAAAATAAATACAACTAGTAACATATCTTCTACAATTTATATGATTTTTTAAAAAATCTGAAGGTAATGACTGTTTTAAACCCAAGTAAAATTTCCTCCACAAAGATAAGTTATCATATATTTGAATCCTATAGTTTTCTTTAATAACAAAACAGTTTATAGCAAAACTAGAGAAAATGTTTGATCATGTTTATGCTGATAGTGCCATTTGCTTCATGAGAGATATTTGGTCAGGTCTGGGCTCCCCCACGCTTAGAGCCATGAAAAAGCACATTTTACTTCAGTAAAGACCAAAGCCTAACAGCATATTTCACTACTGTAAACACCAATGCTTAACATTTCAGAGACAACATTTTTCACAAAATTCTGAATACAAATCCAGAAATTAGCAGTTTTAAATAAATATTTTCCAAAGTACATAATAATGCACAATTGTGAAACAGGCATATAGCATCATTTTCAAGAGACCAAAGCTGTCACCTTTCTTTCTTTTTTGCTACAATGTTTTGTTTGTTTGTTTGTTTTTGGTTTTTCGAGGTCAGGTCTCACTCTAGCCCAGGCTGACCTGGAACTATATAGTCTCAGGGTGGCCTTGAACTCATGGTGCTCCTCCCACCTCTGCCTCCCAAGTGCTGGGATTAAAGGCGTGCACCACCACGCCTGGCTATTTTTCTTTTTTTTGAGGCAGAGTCTTATTCTAGCCCAGGATGATCTGAGTGGCTGGGAGTAAAGGTGTGGGCCAATGCCCACCTTCTTTTAAGAAACAAGATGGGGAAAGGTTATATTTCCGTTGGTTTACTATGTGCCTGTCATGCACTAAGCCCTAGGTTTGATCTGCAGCATCACATAAAATGGAGGTAGTGGGACATGCCAGGAGCCCTGGCACTGGGAATGTGGAGGCAGGAGGATCAGAAGTTAGTGCAAGGTCTCTCTGGTTACACTGGTGACTTCCAGTCTAATCTGGGCTACATTTGAGACAAAAAAAAAAAAAAAAAACATAGATATTCAAATAAATAAATAATAAATAAAGTCATCTCTTCCACTAAAAACTGAGCAGATCCTGTTATCCTAATGCAGAATATGGCTTCTGTGCAGTCTCTTCACACTGCTGTCAAAAGCACCCAACCAAGAGCAGCTTGTGGGAGGAAAAGGTTTACTTTGGCGAATAGACTTAAGGGGAAGCTCCATGATATAGGGGAGACAATGGCATGAGTAGAGGGTGGGCATCACCTCCTGGCCAACATCAGGTGGACAACAGCAGCAGGAGTGTGTGCAAACCCTGGCAAGGGGAAGATGGCTCCTACACCCATAAGCCCGTCCCCAACAAAACAGGAGGCTCCAATTCCCAATTGCCACCAAGATCAAACCACCACAGCTTCTTTCTACATATATTTAATTTCCTCTATTAAGTTCCAGGGGTGAAAAGGATCCCTAATTTGTCATCTGGTCAAACTGTAAGTCATCATGAGTCATTTCAACCAGTCCTTGAGTAATTTCAAGAACCGTTTGCCTTTCTTAACATTCTGCAAATCCCAAATACCTTCAAAAGTACTTAACATTCCTAAAATAATGTGAAAAAAAACCTTGGAAATTATTTTATTTGCTTTAGTTAACTACTTGTAGCTGTAATGAAGTCACACACATTACTATTTTATTATATATACAATGTAAAATTATTTCTTTCATAAAGACCCTTCTAATTTTGCCTCAGTCCAAACATAAATTTTTTAAGTACATTTACTTTTAAAATGTGATCTTACAATATTTCAAAAATAAAGGAAAGAGACTATAAACAATAGTCTCTACACATACTCAGATTCAACACACTTATGTATTGCCACTTTCTTTCATTTTCTACACTGTGAGGCAGTGTCACTATGTAGCCCAGACTGGCCTTGACCTCATGATCCTTCTGCCTCCGCCTGAGTGTTGGGAGTCCAGGGCCCTCACCTCGCTGTACACTGCCGTTGCTGAGGTGCACTGTTTTCCTTCTAAGAGACCAAAGGTTGCTAACCTGGCTGATGACCTTTCTACTGCCCCTTGAAGAAGGTCAATCGCACTGTACAAAGAAAGACTGAAATGGGCAAGTTTGTTTTCTCTGAAGGTTTTTGAGTGTGCCTCAAGTTCATTTTAGTCCTGACATAGGCAATTAAGTCATTTAAGACTCAAAAGAATTGCTTCTTTCCTGTATTTCTGCCAATGGTCCCAAACATTCTATTTGTCCCCAGGAGGCAAAGCTACTGTGAATAACCTGTGAATGAAACACTTACTAATTACTTCAAACACATTGGTGCTACTGTTGCCTAAATATAGCCAAATGCCTTTATCAACAGTCATGACATTATGCCAGCATCATATATATCAACTTTTTCAAGAATGGAACTATGGTTCTTAGAATATCCCGTATAACTTAGGTACACCAAGGCACCCATTCACATTTGGTATTAGACAGGAGAGGCACCTGGGTAAGTACCACCCCTAATATCCCAGTGCTGGAAATTTGTTACCTACACAGTACTGCTGATAGGTGGGACCTTCACGGGTGTCCGATCTTTTGGTGCAGTCATCTACAAAGCTCAGCCTTGAAAACTATGCAATCGAGTTATAAAGGGGAAAAACAAAATCACACATACACAGAAAACTTCATAATTAAACAAATATTTTATTTATTCACACAAGAGAGAGAAAAAGACAGAAGGAAGGAGGGAGGGAGGGAGAGCGAGTGAGAGAGAATGGGTGGGTGCCCCTGGGTGGGTGCAGTAGCATACGAACTTTTAATGTATGTGCCACACCGTGCATCTGGCTTTTCATGGGTACTGGGGAATTGAACTCAGGTCCTTATAGGCTTTGGAGGCAAGTGCCTTAACCACTGAGCCATCTCTCCAGCCCACACATTTTTAAGTTTATGAGCATGTTGGGCTTCATTCACAGCCATGTGGGGCTGCACGTGGACCATGGCTCGACTTCCCCAGGCTGGATTTCTATGGGAGTGGCTTTGTCACAAAAGGGAGCTTTCTCTTTGCCTCACCACATGATAGCTTCCACCATGTTACAATGCAGCATACCAGAACCTTTTGTTAAGACCTTTCAGTCTCCATAGCCATGAAAATAAACCTCTATTCCTTTTAATTTAATAATTAATTTTTTTGAATTTTTATTGATTTATTTGAGTGTGAGAGACAGACAGGGAGAGAATGGGTGTGCCAGGGGCCTCTGGTTGTTGCAAAGGAACTCCAGACACATGTGCCACTTTTGTGGCACCTGGCTTATGTGGGTCCTGGAGAACTGAACCCGGATCCTTTGGCTTTGCAGGTAAGCACCTTAACCGCTAGGCCATCTCTCCAGCCCCAAATCTCTATTCTTTATAACTTAATTGGTTTTAGGGATTTTGTTACAGCAGAACAGACCAAAAGATTCCATGAGACACATCTGACTTTCAGACTACTCTATCACAAATCAGAAAACTAGTTATAAAAACTACCAGAAGATTTTTTTTTTTTTTTGGTTTATTGAGGTAGGGTCTCACTTTAGCCCAGGCTGACCTGGAATTCACTCTGTATTCTCAGGGTGGTCTTGAACTCACAGAGATCCTCCTACCTCTGCCTCCCAAGTGCTGAGATTAAAGGTGTGCACCACCACACCCAGCTAGAAGATTCTTTTAATAGGGCCTCCAGCCATTGCAAATGAACTCCAGATGCATGCACCCCCTTGTGCATCTGGCTTACGTGGGTCCTGAAGAATTGAGCCAGGATCCTTTGGCTTTGCAAGCAAATGCCTTAATTGCTAAGCCATCTCTTTAGCCCCAAAATGCTTTTTTAAAACAACAGCTCAGAAAAGTCTGAGCTGGGCATTGTACTTCATGGAAAGAGAGCATTCTGGTTTATATAAAGGGCTGAGGTTCTCTTCCCACATTTCATCTGTCATTCATAAACAACAGAAATGAGACCCAAATTGTCAACTGTCAGTGCATTTTGAAGCACCAAATACTACCCAGTGGAATTTCAGGAATAAAAGCATTCTGTTCACTGTCAGCTATGAAGTCTTCTTTTAATTGAAAGCTGAAGGAAGATCTTCCAGATTTGGACACTATCACAGAACAAATGTATGAAACTGCTACCTAACCTCCACTCACAGCTGCCCGACCTTTAAAATATCACTCAAGATGGAAACTTAAAGCCTCTCAAAAATAGATGTGACTATTTCTCATAAAAACAATTTATTTTATTGGGATTAGTACCATGATACATATTTTTGGAAGCCTGAATACAAAGGGTCTGTTCAGTTACTTAGTATGGATTAAAATTAATGAAAACCACAATTTATGTCTCACATCATTACGAAAAGACATTGAAAAATTCCATTTATATATTTTGCCCTTTTAAAAATCAGTAGTACCACTACATGACAATAGGAAACAGGTTAACTATGTGGTATTGGCTTCAGTAGACAGTATATTGAAGAAAATGGATGCAGCAGTTAAAAATGAACAAAAAAGAAAAATAATATTGCAAGCTGGGGAGATGACTCAGAGGATAAAGAAGATTGCTTGCAAACAATGCTGGCCTGATTCAATTCTCCAGCACCCACATAAAGCCAGGCACACAAAGTGGCACATGCATTTGGAGCTCATTTGCAGTGGCAAGAGGCCCTGGCACACTCAGTCTCTCTCTCTGTCTTGTAAATAAAAATATTAAAAAACAATTTTGGGGGCTGGAGAGATGGCTCAGTGGTTAAGGTGCGTGCCTGAAAGCCTAACTCTGCGGGTTTGATTCCCAAGTACACACATAAAGCCAGATGCACTTAGTGGTGCATGTACATGAAGTCTTGCAGCAGCTACAGGCCCTGGCATGTGCATTCTTTGCCCCACACTCTGTGTCTTTCTCTGCTTGCAAATAAATTTTTTAAAAATCTGCTTTAAATAACAAATATTTGATCACTTAAATCAGTCCTCAATTGGCTGTGAGGTAGAAGGAATATGGGCATTTAGAAATGGCTGGCTCTATCTTTTTAAATTTGTGATTTATTATTTATTAGAGAGAAAAAGATTGGGTATGCTAGGGCCTCCAGCCATTGCAAGCAAACTCCAGATGCATGCATGACCTTGTACATCTGGCTTACGTGGGTCCTGGGGAATTGAACCTGGGTCCTTTGTTTTGCAGGCAAGCGCCTTACACCACTATACCATCTCTGGCTGGCCAGTTTTGGGTGGTCTAAGACTGGGGAGCATGGAGGCTGTCACTGGGTCAGGACCAGAAATATTAAATTTTCCTATAATGCATTAAAAAACTCCATAACAAAAACTGTCAATTTCAAATGCCCAGGGAGCTACTACTAAAATCCACTAGAATGTAGGAAGGAGAGCATATATATGTGTATTAAAAATGCAAAGCCATATTAATACCGGCATGTGTTTCATATTAACTGTGGCGAAAATATGCACTACAGGAAACCAGGCAAGGAGACATCATGGGGAAGATGAGCTATCACGCACTTTCACAGATGGCTAGGAAATACAGAGGAGGAAGACATTCTAGGAGCTAAGGATGAGCACTCTGAGTAGAGAGAGTTCATTATACCAGGAAACCAGGTAGGGACAGACTCTAAGGATTTGCATTTAGATATAGATGCCATGTAGGGACAGGAAGATTTTCAAGGTATAATTCCACCTAAATAAACTCTGTGGCATGGCCTAGCAAGCCCCTCTCCAGCCTCTATGGCTCAGTAATGGCCCCCAGATTCTAGACCCTCTAGGCCCTCCCTCACTGTGCTCAACTGCTGCTCTACACTTTTGAAGCTGGGGTTCTTACCACCAGACCACCTTTCCTTCTGCCTGGATCAAAACCATGCCTAATCCTTCTAAAATCTGTTCCAATTTATCTTTTCTAGGAAGTCTTTCCTGTCCCCTTGATACGGTTTGGATATAAAATGTCATGTGTTTGGATACTTGGTTTTTAGCTGGGAGTGCTATTTTGGGAGGTTGTGGAACCTCTAGGAAGTGGGGCTAAGTTGGAGCAGGCGGGCAGTGTGCAATGAAGGTTGCAGTGCAGTCCCACTTCTGGACACCAGTGTCTCTGCATCATGGTCTGTCACGTTGGGATGTGAGATGTCCTAGCCACACGACTCCACTGTCACGATCCCTCACACCATCCTTGCCATGATGGACAGCATCCTCTCAAAACATGAACCAGTGCCAGCCCTTTCTCCCTTAAATTACTTGTGTGCTGGTTTTTTTTTTTTTGCACGTATATGTATGTGTTCTGCACAAATGTGTGAGCACAAGCACATGTGATAGGCACAACAGCAGAATGTGACTGAGGTCAAGAGACTTGATGAAGGAGCTCTCAGAGGTTCCCCCAATAGTCCACATGGAGACAAGAAGGGCCTTCCTCGGGAAGTACAGCGTAAAACGTGTCGTCAGGAACATGGACAGAAAGGCACATTCTGGGGCATAGAGTAAGGCGCAGACATGGTGACAAGGAAGACTTGCCCCTCAATCAGCCTGCTTCTTCGTTTCCATAGCACGATGGCTCCTGGCTGCTGAGGGAAGGTCTGCCCTCCGTGGCGCTGCCATCGTTGCTCCCTGACCACTGCTGATGGGACCATAGAAAGGAGGCCTGGTGCAGAACCATTAGGCTTCTTTTCTTCCACACTGTTTGTCTAAGACCTTGCTGTTTCTCCCAAATTCGTCATCAAGCCAGATCCAAGCAATTAGGGAAAAGGAATGGCAGGGCTAAACATTTCAACCAGTCCACAAGTTTCTAACAAGTACTTCTTGTATAATCCTCCAGATCGCACTGCAAAATCCACTTGTCCCTCCTTGGCCACAACTGCTAAACACATTATGTCTCTTTTTTACTTGCTCTTTTCTGAAGCCAATTTTGCAGAAAATACAAATCTACACTACTTGTATTTATAGGCAGTATGTTTTAAAAAAAAACCCATGCTTTAGGAAGTACACTGCTATAGCCATTTGCTGCTGACAATAACCCTAGAGTAGATGGGTATATCACTGCACTATAATTAGAAAGCTACAATTATTCAAGAGAGAAAAAGTAAAATTTTAATTTATACAAGGCTTGTTATTATTTCTTTACAAGAGGGACACCTAGTGGCTAGCCTCTAAAATAGGACCAAAGCTCTTGAATTTTACATAACTTAACAATGGGCATAGCTTTATAATCTTAATTTTAAATACACACATACGCAGACAGCCAAAGAATCCTAGGTCAAAAGAATGGGTTCAGAAGTTTAAAATTCACAGTTGTGAGATGACAGTGGGAGAGGAATGATAAACAGGAATGAAGGGTTGTTGGGCTGGGAAGATGGCTCAGCAGTTAAAGATACATGCAAAGCCAGGCGTGGAGGTGCATGCCTTTAGTCCCAGCACTAGAGAGGCAGAGGTAGGAGGATCACCATGAGTTCAAGGCCAGCCTGAAACTATATAGTAAATTCCAGGTCAGCCTGGGTTTGATTGATACCCTACCTTGAAAAACAAAACAAAAGAAAAAAGATACATGCAAAGCCTGCTGGCTTAGGTTCAATTCCCCAGTACCCATGTCAAATCAGACACAAAAAGTGGTGCATGCACCTGATGTTCATTTGTGGAGGCAAAGAGCCCTTGCATGTACATGCACACATATGTGCACACACACACACACACACACACAGAGATAAGTATGTAAACAATACATTTTTTTTAAAAAAAAGGACTAAGGGTTGCCTAGAAGTGGAGTGGGGGGGGTCATGGTCATGGAAACTTTAGGGGAAGAGAAGTCAACTTTGGGCCTTGTTTGAGAAATAGGTGGTTAGTTCATGTAAGAGTCCATGTCTGGAGTTAGCATAAATGCAACGTTGAGTATTACCTAAAATTTTCTAATTGAAAACTTTTCCAGGTCATTTGGCACATTTCAGATTTAAATATGCTCCACTGGTCATGTTTATGCGAGTGTTCCATGCTCAAACAACTCCCACACCCCAAACAACTATAGTTCTAAGCATTTCAAATATGTGATACTCAACAAATATTACTGGGGAAGGACCCCTGAGTCTAATTTGTCCTTCCAGCTGACATGTTAAAGGGCATTCCCTGTGCCTGTAACTGCTAATTAAACGAACGACTTACACAACTACAGCAGACATGCTACCTAAGGGCCACAGACAGGTTAGTCATGGCTTTTCCCAGAAAAACACCAAACATGACTTAAAGACTGGTAGCAGTGGATAAAAACATGGTCTGTCCTATGACAGCATTAAATGTAAAGTCCAAAATATATAAATGAACTGTACACATTTAGCAATGTCTTAAAAGTATTCCTTAAAATTCACTTATTTATTCCTATAAGTAATACATGCACATGGCCTAGGTACAAAGGCAGACATAATCACCACCTTGTCCCCTCCACCCAGTTACTCTCTGCTATCCTGTGAATGCCTTGCCCCTATTCTTATGTTGGAAACTATCACCAGATTCCTATGTTGCTGGGGTTTGGAGGCAGGGCTTTGGGACAGTGATTAAGATTCAGATGCAGTCCTGAGCATATTTCCTAAAAGGAAGGTGATCTGAGGGAGCACATCCACTCTCACCATGAAAAATCCTCATACATAATGGTAGCAAGAAGCCTTCTCGAGAAACCAAGCAGATGCTGCTACCATGAGCTTGGACTCTTAGCCTCTAGAAACATGAGCCAAAATGGACTTGATGTAAAAATTACCCAGCCTGTGATATTTTGTTATAGCAATAAAAAACAGACCAAGACACCTTCCCTAACTCCTCTTATCACTGGTTTTAGTTTCCATACTAAGCTGTGATCAGCAAATATGTCAATGGAAAATTTCCCAAATAAATAATTCCCAAGTTGAGACGAAATCTTGCAGCATTCTGTCCCATCACAGAGGAATGTGGCTCGTCCCTGTTCAAGCACACCCACACTAAGTCATCAGCCTAAGGCTGCAGGGCTACTGCTCAAGTAGCACTTATTTGACTTACTAAAGCCCCCAAGTCTATAAGTAGGGATGCCGGAAATTTGGACAAGCCAGAGGGAAGCCAAAAAGTGCTTTCTTCATGTGGAAAGCAAAAGTACTTAAATTAAGGGGAAAAAAAGTTCCTTTTATGTTGAAATAGAGTAAGAACAACCAAGCTGTGATACTATAAAAAAAGAAAACTGTGCCAGGTTTTCTGTTGCACATAGTAATTACGATGGACAAGGTGTTGCCTGTGTGTGTGAGCAGAAGGTGATATATTCTCACTGAGGGAACCACACCAGGAAGTGCTGAGCCTCCATCGTCTGATCTGTACACACTAGATCACTTCACATCACAAGAAGGGGAAAAAGAGCATGTTCTCAACTCACTACAGTATACTGATGTAACTGTTCTTTGATTATTGTGGCTGTAAGTCTCTTAATGTAGTTATAAACTATAGCACAGGTATGTATACATGAGAAAAAGCAGAACTGCTAACAAGTACTTATCATGCCTTTTCCTGGTCCACCTCTTTCATCCTGCTTAGTGATACCTTTGAACAGATGATAATTTGGAAATTCTCCCAATAGAGCACACTGCAAACCACAGCAAAGAAACAAATATATTGAACTCATCAGCAAGTGACAGAATCTTTAGGGGCCAAAAGGAAACAAGATCTGAAAACCGTAGTCAAAAGCTAAATCTGTACCCTTGACAGTCTTGGTAACAAAGAAGCTTTGTTTTCAAAGCCACTGGTCAGGCCATGGAGGCTGAAGACCTTAAGCTAAGATCACAGAGACAGTGAGAGAATAAGCCAGAAAAGTCCTTTCCAGTAGCAGAACAGGAGGACAAGGAAATGGTCTCAGGTGCTCTGGAGACAGAAATGGATTTGAGGACCAAATAATTACTGGTACTTTCTGAGAAGCATCTTGTGGGAGTTAGAGAAGGCCCTCCATCAGTGCTCATGGCATCTTGTGTAAGGAAAGCAAACATCTTTCACATAAAGCCCAGGTGAATGTGAGTTCACAGTCAGACATTAGGAAAGAGCAAAGCTGCCAGTAGTCATCGAGTTAGTAGAAACAGCACACAGAAAACATCAGACTCCAAGAACTTCAGATCCCAAATTATTTTTTTCAGATAATTGGTGTTTTCAAGTATTGAAGAAAAAAGGAAATTAAAAAAAAATGAGAAATACATTTCTAATACACTTAAAACACAAGATAAATTTGGGAAAGGAAACAATTTCTGGAATTAAAAAAAAAACACAAAAACAGACAAAAACAGCACATAAGTGCATATGCTTGTCAAAAACCAGCCAATGGGGCTGAGAATGTGGTTCAGTGGCAGAGAAACTGCCTAGCATGTACAAGGTCATGGGTTTGATCCCTAGCACCCTGCCCATATATTAGTTAAGGTTTGTGCCTTTTATGGCATACCAGTTATACTAAATGACAAGAAGAAAAATGCCAAATGCTCTAATTAGTGATGACATACTCAGGAGCCACTGGAATGAGACCTGAATTTACTGTGACATGCTCAAAAAGATTGACAGGTGTGAGATAAAGCAACTGTACTAGGAAAAATAATTAAACAGGTACAACTAGTCTATAAGGATGAAAGTTAGCAAGACAGTCAACTCTGGCAGAAGAGGGTAGGGCACATTCCAAGAGAGGCAGGAATGATTTTGGGGTGCTAGTGATAGCCTCTGCTCAATGTTAGTACAGTAATAATTTGTGTACTTTTTGTGTGTCTATTTCCATTAAAAAATAAAAAATGGGCTGGAGAGATGGCTCAGAGTTTAAAGTGTTTGCTGGCAATGCCTAAAGTCACAGGCTCGATTCCCCAGTATCCACGTAAAGCCAGATGCACAAAGTGGCACATGCATCTGGAGTTCATTAGTCGTGGCTAGAGGCCCTGGTGCACCCTTTCTCTCTCTCTCCTTATAAATTGATAAATAAAACATTAAAACAATTAAGCAATTTTCAGATAAACCTGAAAAATACATGAAAACTTTCTTGCTATGTTGCCAAGTATGGCTTGGAACTTGTGACCCTCTTGCTTCAGCCTCCTGGATGCTGGGATTACAGGAGTGTGCCACCACATGAGCAAGTTGTCTCTTTAAAAACTGTACAAAAGGGCTGGGGAGAAGGCTCAGTGGTTAAAGACACCTGCTTGTAAAGCCTGCTGGCCTGGGTTCAGTTCCCCCAAACCCATGTAAAGTCAGATATGAAAGTGGTGCAAGTGTCTGATGTTCTTTTGTAGGGATAAGAGGCCCCAGTTGCCATACACACACACACACACACATTCCACATACAAAAACTAAAAACTGTACAAAAACATTGTTTTCCAGAATTACACACCTGCATTAATTTGAAATGCTTCCTTAATTAAATACTTACAGGTATCTGTGCCAACAGCATAAAAATTACTATGTCTCAAAAATTTTATTATCCCTTCCTCCTTCCCCCTTCTTCCTTCCTTCCCTTCTTCTTCCTCCTTGTCTCCCTGACTTCCATCTGTTCAAAATGAACTTCATTCTATCACAAGGCTCCTTCCTCAAAGACAATAAACACCCCACTGATATTTTGATTAGAATCACATCAGACTTAAGAGACTGTTTAAGAAGTAAATGACTGGGGGCTGGAGAGATGGCTTAGCAGTTAAGGTGCTTGCCTGCAAAGCCTAAGGACCTAGTTTCGATTCCCTGGTGCCCCACTTAAGCCAGATGCACAAGGTGGCACAGGTGTCTGGAAACTCTGGTGCGCCCATTCTCTCCCTCTCTCTAATAAATAAAAATAAAATATTAGAAAAAAGTAAGTTAATGTGGGCTGTGTCCATGTAAAGCCAGATGCATAAAGTAGTACATGAGTCTGGAGTTTGTTTACAGAGACAAGAGGCCCTGGTGTGCCCAAGCTCTCTTTCTGCTTGCAAATAAATAAATAAATAAATAGATAAATGCTATTTCTGTAATGTTGAATCTCTCAAGAACAAGACTTTTTTTCCTATTCATTCAAAAATTTTAAGTCGGGAGAGATGGCTTAGCGGTTAAGGTGATAACCTGCAAAGCCAAAGGATCCCGGTTTGATTCTCCAGAACCCACATAACCAGATGCACAAGGGGGCACACGCACCTGGCATTAGTTTTCAGTGGCTGGAGGCCCTGGTGTCCCCATTCTCGCTCCTTCTCTCAAATAAATAAATATGTTAAAAAAAATGTTAAGTCTTTTTCAGTAAAGTCTTCTACATATTGACCTTCTGTATCTCTTTCCACAGTTTTTTTTATTAACACTTGAATGAGAGTGAACATAAAGTTATGAATATCCCAAAGAGATAAGGTAAAGAACTGACTTTGAAAAGTACTGTGACCACGCTCCTCAGTAAGCACAGCAGCCTCTACTGGCTGCATTTCTTCAACAGAAAATGTCAATCTTGCTTTTGCATAATTTAATATAAACATCTCTTAATGTTCCTTTTCCATTACATTACATCCATTATGATGTTCTTGAAAATTCCAACAATCTTCCTAAAATTCACTTTTATTTAAATATATTTTTCACTTTTACACACTGGTTGATGTTCTCCTACTTTAGACTATTCAATAAAAATTCTGGTTCTTATTCTTAAAAAATTCACATCACAGAATTCACACATAATTTTAAAAATTCAGTCATACTAGCCAAAAGCTCCTGCTATCTATCTGGATGCCTTCACTAGAGAAATCTCTTCTTCAAGGCTGTCTGTTGTACCTACTGTTATCTACAGGACTTGCTGACAGCCTCGTCACCACGAAACATAAGTCACACTTCACGGGGACATTTAATTCTTTTACCTTATTAAAGCAAGTTCATTTCCGAGAGGGAGAGGTAGATTAGCTAAGTCAGCTGCAGCGTAAACACAGGCCAGTGTGAACTCCAGCAATGCAAACGATGACAGTAACAACAAATTCAGACTTTACACAAATATGCTCGTTTCCCTCTAAACTTTTATATAATGAAGGCATATAAATTACATGTATTTTATACGTAGCTGTGTAGATAAAGATACTTTATAAATATAGAAAGATATTTAAAGATATGTACTTTATAAACTACTATATTGAGTTCTTCCTACACGTTACTCTCTAGGTCAATTAACACACAAAGGCCACAGCTCCAAAAAGTAGCTATCATTAGCACCATCTAACAAACATGAACCAGTAAGGAGAAATGGAGACTAAAGCATACTGTGCAGTAAGGTGCCAATGTCCTCACCGAGAAAACACTAAACTGAATGACCAACCTCAATCCCTGTAAGTGCATGAGCAAGAGGTTAATGTAGAAAGTGTTGGCTTGCCACCGCAGAGACTCAGAGTGCTCCAAAATAAAAATTCAGTTACTAAACTCACTGGCCGAGAAACTAATGCTCTTGGAAAACACCTCCCCCCCACATTCATGTATCTAAGACCAAAACACATCACGCTTGGAGCCATGTGCTTTGTCGTACTGGACGACAACCATTCTGAATGCTTTCCTTCTGAGAAGGCACAATCCAGCTGCTCTAAATTCTAAACAAATTATGCCAATTTCTAAAAATGCCCACTTCAAAATCCACAAAGAAATCATCTCGTATTTGATAAACACAAGGAATTACTTTACTTTTGGAAGCCAACCATGAAAGAGGAACATTATTCTTAATAGTATTTATGTCCAAAAACACAAGCTAACTGTATAATTGTATAGTATTTTTTGAAAAGGTAGACATTTTGTCAAATAATGATAATGCTGATTCCTCAATTTATGGAACAATAAGTGGGAGAGGGGCCTCAAGACTTTACGAATCCCACGTCTCTTCTCTGGACCTTACAACAAAGAGGCTGAGGCCACAACAGCGTGTGGTTTTGGGGAGGCTGAGCTGAGAGGATTACTTGAGCCCAAGCATTTGAGCCCAGAAGAAAAAAGTGATTTGATCAAGGCCCCACAGTTACTATCAGGCTGAAGGAGGATTAATTCCTTCAGGTTTTTTGACTTTACATTCAGGACTCTGACTTCTAAAGGTCTTATCCAATAATTTAATTGGTGTTGCAGTCAGGTTTGCACTGCTGGTAGAAATCACCCAACCAAGAGCAGCTTGTGGGAAAAAGAGGTTTGTTTTGGCTTACAGGCTCGAGGAGGAAGCTCCATGATGGCAGGGAAAATGACGGCATGAGCAGAGGATGGACATCACCCCCTGAACAACATAAGGTGGACCATAGCAACAGGAGAGTGTGCCAAACACTGGCAAGGGAAGCTGGCTGTAACACCCATAAGCCCGCCCCCAGCAATACACCACCTCCAGGAGGCTTTAATTTCCAATTGCCATCAGCTGGGGAGACTAGCATTCAGAATACTTAAGTTTATGTGGGACACCTGAATCAAACCACCACAGTTGGGATGTTGCTTAGTTCAATTCCTGGTATTGCATATAAAATGATGTAGCATTTGCCTAATAACCTATACGCAATGCACTCTTCATTTTAAATCACTTCAGATTACTCACAGAACCTAACATAATGTGAATGTTATGCAAATAGCTACATGTTCAGAACAGATGCAGCGTCTACATATACCGAGTGTGCACACACAGCAGCCTGACCACTCTGGCATCCTATTCTTCTTTGCATTCTTGGGGCTGTTCCAACCCAAGACGTTCAGAAAGGAGTCAATCTCCTGTGTTATTATCTGAGCTCAGACGTGCACTATTTGAATTAATGTTGAAATATCTCCTTCATTCCCAAAGCGAGGTTTTCAAAGAATTCCAAAGTAGACAGGATAATAACAGCTCAGTCTCTTTTATTTAGTTTCTGCTTTTTCTTGTCAACTTTGTTCCTGAGCCACTGCAATACTTTCATGGTGCTCCAGGTCTCAGAGAAAATGGTTCACGTCTAATGTGAGTGTTCTCCGGCACTGTTATTCAAAGCATGCCTTTTAACTGTCAGTGCTGCTGGAGAAGCTATTAGAAATGGACACTGCCGGGCATGGTGCACGCTTTTAATCCCAGCACTCGGGAGGCAGAAGTAGGAGGACTGCTGTGAGTTCGAGGCCACCCTGAGACTACATAGTGAATTCCAGGTCAGCCTGGGTCAGAGTGAGATCCTACCTCAGAAAAAAAAAAAAAAAAAAAAAAAGAAATGGACACTATCAAATGCCCACCCAGGCCTATTCAAACAATGACAGCAAGCATAATTAGTAAGATGCTAAGGTCACTTGTTATGCAAGAAAACATGTATCACAGGACCAAATTTTTCTTAGTCACATACCATACAATCACCAGTTTATTTTGTCATCCAAAACTGCTTACAGAGCTGGGTGTGGTAGTGTACACCTTTAATCTCAGTACTCAGGAGGCAGAGATAGGAGAATCACAATGAGTTTAAGACCACCCTGAGACTACAAAATGAATTCCAGGTCAGCCTGGGCTAGAAGAGCAAAACCCTACCTTGAAAAATCAAAATAAATAAATAAATAAAAAGAACCAAAACAGCTACAGATCATTCTGAGTACTAATGCTCTACTGCAAGCCAAACATTAAATGATACTTGCTCCTCATCAAATATGAACTGCACACTAATAGCTGGAAACCTACCTCTTATCAAAAAATGTTGAATTTTCTTTCCTCTTCGTGAATCCAGTGGGTAGAAGTTTTAAGTTAATACCTTGCCTTCGGGCCCGATTTTTCATAAAGTACATCTAACAACAAAGCCAAACAAGTTAATTTTACAATGACTTACATCTCAGAAGTGAATCAAACTACATTCAGTAGGTTAAGATTTACTGATCACTTATGTCTTACAAACAGCTCTAAGCAGAATCTCATAAGTCTTTATAACAACACCAGGAAACTACTGCTACTGCCCTCATATTTTAGCAATAAGAATTTCTGAGGTTCCAATCATATAGCTTACTCAGACACAGGTCAGTCAAATTCATGAGTTTCAGAAAATTTCATGTAGAGTTTTCTTTTCCTTTTTTACAAAAATATTTATTTTTATTTATTAGAGAAAGAAAGGGAGGGGCCAGGCATGTTGGTGCACGCCTTTAATCTCGAGGCAGAGGTAGGAATGCCATGAGTGCGAGACCACCTTGAGACTACATAGTCAATTTCAGGTCAGCCTGAGCCAGAGTAAGACCTTACCTCGAAAAACTGAAAAAAGAAAAAAAAAAGAGGGAGGGAGGGAAGGGAGAATGGGCACAACAGGGCTTCTAGCCATTGCAAACAAACTCCAGACGCCATGTGCATCTGGCTTATGTGGTATCTGGGGAATTGAACTTGGGTCCTTAGACAGGCAAGTGCCTAAACCCACTAAGCCATCTCTCCAGCCCTCTTTTCCATTTTTTGGTGCAGCATGTGTGTTATATGCAAGTACGCATGAAACTATGTATGCCATATACATACACGTGAGACCACACGAAACTGCTCTTATTTCCCTCAGAGTCTCACTGAACCTGGAGCTTTCACTTTTGGTTGGACTAGTTAACCAGGAAGCTCTGGCAATCCTCCTGTCTCCACCTCACTCAGTGCTGGGGTTACAGGCGTGTGCAGCCATGCTGGGCTTTTTATGTGGGTACTGTGAATCAAATTCTGGTCCTCATGCTTGCATGGAAAGTGCTACTCACTGAATCATTACCCCAGCTCCAACAGTTTTCTTTTACTTATGCTCTTATATCACAGTTAGCTGTATTCTGCTGATGTTATTAGGCAGGTAACTCACACCAAGAAGAAAACACAGCACTTTCCGGTACAAGGGTCTAACTAGTCCTTGTTGTAAATGGTACAAAATAGGGCATAAAAATACCTAGCTCTGGGCTGGAGAGATGGCTTAGTGGTTAAGATGCTTACCTACAAAGCCGAATGACCCAAGTTTGATTCCAAGATACCCACATAACGTCAGATGCACAAAGTGGCACATACATGTGGAGTTTGTTTGCGGTGGCTGGAGGCCCTGGCATGCCCATTCTGTCTCTTTGCTTGCAAATAAATAACCTAGCTCTAGCATGTTTAACTCTACTGTCCATCTATGCTGGTTAAGCTCAATGAGACAACTAACTGCAGAGTTGCAAAGGAAGTATTATTGACTTATTCCTACATGGTACCCACTAGGTCAATTAACACACAAAGGCCACAACTCTATAATGTAGCTATCATCTGCTCCATCTGACAAATGTGAACTAAGCTAAGAAATGGAGCCTAACGCACACTATGCAGTAAACTGCTAAGAAAAAACACTGAGGGGCTGGAGAGAGGACTCAGCAATTAAAAGGCATTTGCCTGCAAAACCTAATGAACTGGGTTCAATTCCCCAGTACCCACATAAAGCCAGAGATCATTTACAGTGGCTAGAGGCCCTGGTGTAAACCCATTCTTTCTCTCCTGTGTGTCTCTCTTTGTTTATAAATAAATAATATATATATATATATATTAACCCACTAAAAATGAAAGACCAACCTCAATCCCTCTAAGAGTATGAGCAAAAGGTAATGAAGAAAGTGTTATCTACTGATGACTCTATTGAGTCAAATGTGGAAAACAGCATTCAAAGATAAGGCAAAGTATAAATCAAGTTTTCTGGTTAAGCGAATGGGGATCTAGAATTTGCAATGCAATGTTGGATCGCCAAGTCATAAGCCAACAGAAAGGAGGGGTTAGCAATCACTAGCTAATCACAAAAAATTCTATGTAATTTTCTAAGTCAGCAGACTTTGGTTTTAGTAATGGCAGCAATTACAAGGACAACTCCCATCCCCCACTAAAAACATCTAAGGATACCAGATAATGGGGGAAATGTACATGTGTAAATATATGTAATTTAAAAACTCCTTAAAAGTATTCAAGACCTGGCAAAAAATTATGTTAATATTCAATGAAAAGTGAAAACCAAGAAAAGCAATGAAAGCACTTCAGTAATCAGGATGTTGTTGTTCTCTGTTAACTGTGACAAATACAGGCTTCTCTTTTCAATCTCCTCCCCAGTAAGAGGGTCAGATCGGACCTAGTAATTTACTGGACCATAGAATTATACAACCTTGGCATAAAGATGAGCTAGAAATAAGCTCTATCCTCAAAACATGCTAGGAAATGTGCACTCTCTATTGCAACAGAGGAAGATGGCAACCAAAAAATTGCCATTTAAATAAAAAGATGTGGCCATGGGGGGCTGGAGAGATGGCTTAGTGGTTAAGCGCTTGCCTGTGAAGCCTAAGGATCCTGGTTCGAGGCTCCATTCCCCAGGACCCATGTAAGCCAGATGCATAAGGTGGAGCATGCATCTAGAGCTCATTTGCAGTAGCTGGAGGCCCTGGTACACCCATTCTCTCTCTCTCTCTCTCTCTCTCTGCCTCTTTCTCTGTCTGTCGCCCTCCAATAAATAAAAATAGAAGTGGAAGTTGGCAAAGAATAGGAGCTTCTTTAAAAAAAAAAAAAAAAAAAAAAAATGATGTGACCATGGGCCAACCCTTGCTGAGAATATGCATTTTCTAAAATAATGGTTTTTATTTTTTGGTTTTTCGAGGTAGGGTCTCACTCTAGCTCAGGCTGACCTAGAATTCACTATGTCATCTCAGGGTGGCCTTGAACTCACAGCGATCCTCCTACTTCAACCTCCCAAGTGCTGGGATTAAAGGCATGCACCACCACACCCGGCCTAAAATAATATCTATTATCACTGAAATCCCAGCCAGGTATAGTGAATTCCAGGTCAGCCTGGGCTAGAGCGAGACCCTTCCTTGAACAACAAAAACAAAAACAAAAAATTTACTGAAATTCCAAAGTCCACAAACAGTAAGAATGGATTAATTACATATGATTTCAAGATAGAAAACTGCAGGGATGAGACTACATCAATACAGGGTAAAATAAAATGGTAGAAAGGAATTTCTGTGATGTTAGAAATGTTTTAATCCTAGGTGGTAGTTACACACATTTGGCATATAATAACAAACTCCAGATACATGTGCCACCATGTGTTTCTGGCTTACGTGGGTACTGGGAATTGAATTTGGGTCCTTAGGCTTTGCAGGCAAGCGCCTTAACTGCTAAGCCATCTCTCCAGTCCCCATTTTATGGATTTTTAAAATATGCCTGCTATGTTTTATACTAACAAGAAAAAAGTTATTTAAGTATATTTACTATATGTAATTTAACCTAAGGAAAAAAAAAAGTTGCTACAGAATAATTTCTGAAACATGTAACATATTTATACCAACTAGACCAACAAGGTATTTAAAAGGTATTAGAATTTTTATAATTCCAATGCAAAAATGACCCCTGAAAAATGAGTGCTATTCTGTAGTGTGACAATCATGACATTAATGAATGTCTAGAATAAAACCAGTTATAAAATATCTCAAATATATAAATTTGGGCTGGAGAGATGGCTTAGCAGTTAAGGCACATGCCTGCAAAGCCTAAAGATTCTGGTTCGATTATCCAGGTCCCACGTAAGCCAGATGCACAGGGTGGCACATGCATCTGGAGTGGCTAGAGGCCCTGGCATACCCATTCTCACACACTCTCTCTCTCCCCCCTTTCTGTGTCTAATAAATAAATAAAATAAAACAAAAATGATTTTTAAATATATAAGCTTTAACTGCTTATAGAATGAAAAGGGATGCAAGAGTGAAATAAAAATTAAGTTTATTAAGCCAGGTGTGGTGGTGCACGCCTTTACTCTTAGCACTCAGGAGGCAGAGGTAGGAGGATCACCATGAGTTTGAGGCCACCCTGAGCTAGAGTGAGACCCTACCTTGGAAAACCAAAAAAGCAAACACAACAAACAAGTTTATTAGAACATCTAGTCCTGTTAGCTTACTGGTTAAAACTGGACTTTCGTCACTTTCTGATGATTGAACAGCATAGGCAAGTCACCGCCAGCTCTCACACGGAGCATGGCGCATAGCATGGCAACTGTTCCCCTGGCCACTGCCCTTCCCTTAAGTCCACACTCACACTGAATGTTCTCTTCCTCACTCACTATGCCACAATCACCTTCACTCTCAATTCTGCAAAAGTGCCAACCTTGTTCCTGATGCAGGTGTTTTTATTTAGTATCTTTTGAGACAGTGTCTTGTGACGTATTTCCCCAAGTGCTGGGATTGCAGCTTTGTGTCACTTGTGTGTTGTCTCTACTAGAAACAAATGAGCACAGGACTGTCTTTCCTATCAGTGAGACTACTGTTTTTATACCGCCTCTCAGAGATGCTTAATACTGAACGAACGGAAATAGTGTTCCGACACAAACACTATTTTCAGTTATTTGAGAGTGAGAGAGAGAGAGACAGAAAGAAAATGGGCACACCAGGGCCACTAGCCATTGCAAATGAACTCTAGATACATGCAACACCTTGAGCATCTGGCTTACATAGGTACTGGAGGATTCAACCTAGGTCCTTAAGCTTTTCAGGCAAGTGCCTAAACTGCTAAGCCATCTCCCCCACTCTAATCTCCTTGGTCTTTGTCCCACACACACCTGAATCTACGTGAAATTGTATTTGTTGTCCTACACATTTTGTCATCCACTAATCTCTTCTCTCTCCCACAATACAAACCCCGCAGCCCTTGACTACTGTTGTATCACCAGTAGCCAGAGAGCCCCAGATCATCATAGCCACTTAATAACGTTGGTACATAAGAAATTTAGAAGAAATTCTAACTAGAACAAATTAGAATACTTACATGTTTATTGCTTATTGGTTTTTTCAAGAAAACATCTCTAGAAATATGGTCTGCTGTTCTCGCCACATCTTCCAAAAACCGGTAATCTAATAAGTTTCAGAGGAGAAAAATAAACAAGTGGCATACACCAGTGACCAGGGAGTATTGATCTGCTGTGTATAAAATGGCTTACCACTCAGGAGATTCATTTCAGTAAACTGTTGGATTGAAACGTATGCGGTTTTATCTCGAACTCCATTACATGTCAGTTCTGCTTTGTGTTTCTTTACACAGGGTAAACTAAGGAGACAGGAGGAAGTTGTTTCATAGTTTGAAGTTAGAAGGGCTGAGATATAGACAGTACAGCAGGACGTGACATATTTACCTGCAGGAATATCGCATACAACGTGGACACCTGTATTTCGCTTCTTCAGTCCCACAAGTTTCACACCTGCAAAAGTACACATGGAAATTATTAAATTATCAGAAACTAACTACTTACCTATTTACAAATTTGAATGCTGATTTATTTACTTTTTATAATTTGCAAGCCAAGGGGTCATAATAAATAAATTACACACAAGCAACTGATAAAAATACCTGATAGCTACTTGTTGCTGAAAATTCTTTTCTATGGGTTGGGGAGATGCTCAGCAGTTAAGGGCTCTTGTTTGCAAAGCCTGAAGGCCTGAGTTCAATTCCCCAGTAGCCACATAAGCCAGATGCACAAAGTGGCCCATGCATCTGGAGGCCCTAGTGTGCCTACTCTGTCTTCACAAATAAAATAAGCATTTTATTTTTGGTTTCTTTTTCTACGGCAATTAGAGATTAAGTACTACTTTTAATTTATTTATGGTAACAGAGATGCCAGAAAAAGAACACAGTATGAGACTCAGCCAAACTTAAAAAAGTGGTGATTATGTCTTTTTTTCTCAGCCCCATATCTAATCTAGACATCAAAATAATGTAGAAAAAGGGGCTGGAGAGATGACTCAGTGGCCAAGGCATTTGCCTGCAAAGCCTAACAAAATGCCTAACAACTCAAGTTCGATTCCCCCGTACCCACATAAAGGCAGATGCACAAAATGGCACATGCATCTGGAGTTCCTTTGTACGGCTGGAGGTCCTGGAGTGGCCATTCTCTCTCAATCTCTCTGCTTGCAAATAAATAAATAGTATTTTTTTTTTTAAATCTAGAAATACTATTACCCATCTTCTGTCCTCAATTGCTTTTCTAGGGCCTTGTTGTCTCACAGTCAAACCAAACCACATTTACCACTACTCTTGGCTCAAGTAATTGGTCCAAGAATCTAACCCTGATTTCATCTTCCATGTTGTCACATGAACACAGCAAGGAAATGGCATCCAAAGCGACAAAGTAACCAGACTGAACTCAACAGTTATGCTGAAGCACATTTCAGGCTACTTTTAACTCACTCTACTTTTCTCTTTATTGGTTTTATTACACTTGTCTTCTTCTCTAAAAAGAATAGTCAAGAATGTATTAGCTGGCTCTGACTCCAGGGCTAGGGAGGTGGCTCAGCACGTAAAGCTTGCTTGTCTGGGCTCTATTCCCCAGTACCCACATAAAGACAGATGCATAAAGTGGCGCCTGAGTCTCGAGTTCACCTGTGGCGCCCATACTCTCTCTTTGCTTGCAAATTAAGAAAGGGGGACACAAAGATAGCTCAAAGGTTAAGGAGCTTGCCTGGAGAGCTTAGTGACCCGAGTTTAATTCTCCCCGTACCCATGAACAGCCAGATGCACAAAGTGGCACATGCATCTGGAGTCTGTTTGCAGGGGCTGGAGGTCCTAGCATGCCCATTCTCTCTCTCTCTCTCTCTCTTTGCAAATAAATAAAATGTCTCCAAAGAGCCTTGTGATGCTCAGAATGTTTACTTCCTAACTTGTCCATTTAAGCATTACTACTTCACAGTTTCACTGGACTTCTCATCTAACACCACCACTCAGACCCCAGGAACACAGATTTCTTCTTCTTTTCTCTGCTTCCACCTTGTGCTGTTGGTGGTTTCATTCTCTTGACACAACAACATAAAGCTCTGTGGCTTTATTCCCCACACGAGTCTTCTCTCTGCCCTACCTGGACATGGCCAGTTTCCGCTTGCAGCCTACTGGGAGATTCATGGAAGTCTCTTCTTTCACCGTGGTATCATCCATTACTTCTCTTTTCAGGGCATCCTTCTCTTCTTTTACACACACTTCATCCATCACCTCTTGCTTTATGTTCTGACCGACCACCTCCTCCTGTTTTATCTCCAAGTCACCTTCCTTCTCCTCTTCCTTCAAGATGTCTGGACAGTCTGTCACCTCTTCCTTCACTTTCTCTTCCTTGACCTCGGGTTCCTCCACTTCCTCTTCTTTTACCAGCACGCTATCGCCCACCTCCTGCTTCACCTGCAAAATACCTTCTGGTTCATCCTTCACCTCAAGCCCATCCTCCTCCTCCAGCTTCACGCAGTGGTCGTCCAGCAGGCCGCCTCCTGTGTCCGACCAGTCCACCGTTTCCTGCTTCACCACCGTTAAGTCTACCTCCTGCGCCCTCGCACCACGTCCTCCCTCTGCGTCCTCGGTCTTCGCCACTCGGGTCGGTGCAAGCGTGTCCCCTGCACCTGCACCTGCGGCCTCCGGGCTGCCGTGCACAGACACCCCGCCTCCCGCCCCGCCGCCCCCGGCACGCGGCCACGCCCCCTCGGGGGTCCTCTGCAGACCTCCGGGCCCTTCATTTTCAGAAGCGAACGCCATCAGCTCACGACCCAACGCCTATGCTACCACTCTGGCCTTCAAGGTGCCAGGGTCGCCAACAAGAAGAAATTCACCCGACGCTACCCACGCAGCCACACGTGTGAGCAAAGCATGAAGCCGCAAGCTCGGCCCCGGCGCGCTCACCCCGGCCCGCCGTCAAGCAACGCTTCCGCGCAGCGACGCTTCACGACACGCGGAGTGCTTTACGGCGCCGCGGCCTTTGCTTCCCAGCTGCGGAGCGTGCAGAGAGACCACGCCCCCCGCAACTCGGGCTTCCCGGCGAGGCTTTAGCCACACCCTAACCCTGACAAGATTTCCTAGGTTGAGAGTCCTGGGAACGGAAACTCTTTCAAAAAGTCTTGAGATAGGAAGACCCACCTTAGTCTGTATTAAGAAGTAAATCGAATAGTGTATGAAAATGGAGGACGTTTCCCCATATCCCTACCCGCCTTGGGGTCTTCATCTTTAGAAATGTGAGTTACTATGAAGATTATACGAACTCACGCCCGGGAATCAGCTATTAGTGACCTACACAAACTAAATATATAGTAGCTATTGTGCCGGGGCACTCCTGATAGGTTTCAGATAGGAAACAGGGCATTAAACTTTACACTCATAATTCTTTTCTTAATCAGCAGCAGCTCTCATCTACCTAGTTCCCATTCCTAGCAGCCTGCAGGATTTTCTGATTTCCCACGAAGGTATATCCCATCCTTCTCTGTCTGTCTCTCTCTTTTCCTCACTTTTTTGACAGGGTCACGTTAGGTCTGGACGGGACTCCCAAAATGGAGTCACCAAGGACAGGATGGTGACAGAGACAAGTGGATTATCCACATTCCTCAAGAAACCACCCAGGTATTATCCCTTCCTTGCCTAATCATGCCCCCAGGTCATGGTTTCCTGCCCCCTTATCTCTTAAGCTGCCTGGTCACTGTTCTGGTCTCCCACCCTAGCTATTTGAAGTGGCTAATGTAAAGAACAAACGAATTTCTTTCCCTTTCCTCAACTTCTCCCAACTGAAGAAGCCCTACAAAGCCCACTACCTGCAAACTCAGGTGGGCTGTGCTCTGCTCTTGAGAGTCAGCCCATGGCAGCTTGTGCTTTTCACAAGTAAATGCTTTCATCTTTGCCTCAGAGTGGTCTGCGTGGTCTTGGCCACTCCCAAACCTTATAGGTTTCATGTTACCCAGATGGGTACTTGTTATGAAGCAAGGGATGACCTTGAACTTCTATTCCTTCTGTCTTTATAAACTCCCTACTTCCCAAGGGTTACATTGGTGCACCACTACACCCCGTTTTATGGGAGCTAAAGATTGAACCAAGGCCATCCCACATGATAGACAAGCAGTCTACCAACTGAGCCACACATTCTCAGTCCCCTAAACACACACACACACACACACACACATTTATTTATTTATTTATTTATTTATTTATTTATTTATTTATTTATTTGAGAGAGAGTGAGAGAGAGAAAGAATAGGTGTGCCAGGGCCTCCAGCCACTGCAAATGAACTCCAGATGCATGTGCCTCCTTGTGCATCTAGCTTATGTGGGTCCTGGAGAATCAAACTGGGGTCCTTTGGCTTTGCAGGCAAACGCCTTTACTGCTAAGCCATCTTCCCCAGCTCCCAAACATTATATATACATATATATCTTTTCAAGACTAGAGAAAATGTTCAAATACAGTGCATGAATTTATTTCAAGAACCTAAAATTATTATCACATACTAGGCATTAGGCATTTGCACTTATTTTCATATTTTCTCTGTGATATATATTTCTTCCTTGATGTATGAGACCTCAAAGAAATGAATGTTTGCCAGGTGTGATGGTGCATGCCTTTAATCCCACCACTTGGGAGTCAGAGGTAGGAGGGCCACAGTGAGTTCATTTGTAGTAGCAAGAAATCCTGCCCTGTCCATACTCTCTTTTCTCACAAATAAATTAAAATATTTTTTAAAACCTGCAAATTTCGAGCCGGACGTGTTGGCGCACGCCTTTAATCCCAGCACTCAGGAGGCAGAGGTAGGAGGATTGCTGAGAGTTCAAGGCCACCCTGAGACTACATAGTTAATTCCAGGTCAGCTTGGACCAGAGTGAGACCCTACCTTGCAAAACCAAAAAAAAAAAAAAACCTGCAAATTTCAATTAAGTAGAGTTAATGAACAGTGAAAACAAAGAACTAACCGTAGTACTTCATTTATTAAGCAGCCTAACAGAGTTCACAGTGCAACCAAGAGGGATCAAGGTGGACACTCAGCATTGGTGAGGTTGGAAGCCATCTCAAAAGGTAACAGGGCCTACTTACACAAAGCCAGATACACAGGCCTCCATCGGAAGTGCTAATCTCCCTTTCCATGTCAGAAAAGGTTATGTGTTACATTTGAATGATATATTCTTGGTTGGCTTTACCATTCTCAGAAAAAGCTGTATTTTACTGCTGACTATTGTTGCCTTTGACATCTCCTGATTTTTAGGGCCTCTGTCTATTTCTTCTGTCATTATTGGGGGTCAGGGTCTGACTAGGCCCCAGGCTGACTTGTTACCCATTTAAGATCAGAAATCTCAGCCTCCTAGTGGACAGGATTAAGAGTGTGGGGCAACACACACCCTTAGGGATTTTAGCTTTATTAGATTATCCGTGTGTTTTAATTCCCACTCTTGTATAAATACTCTGTGCTGGTTTTGAATTGAATGTGTATACTGCTCAGTTGAACTTTAGAATTTGCCACTAATTTGCTCCACCCAGTCTACTACAATACTTGAATAGCAGGCAAACTCAACACCTAGGGTCACTTCTGCTGTTTCTTTTGGAGTCTAAGAGCTACACCTGGAACCTTAACTTCTACACTGAAGATATATAAGGTCAGATTTACATGGCTAAGAACTCTGAAGATAATAAGAAAATCCAAGCATCAAATTAACTCAAAATGCAAAAATCTCTACATTATAATGCAAGAAACACAAAAAATCAAGACAATACAATCCCACCAAAATTATAAAATCAATTAGAAATAACCTCCAGTGAGACTGCTATAGATGAAATGCCTGACAAGGCTTTCTAAAAAAAAAAAAAAAAAAAAAAAAAAAAAAAGATTATATTTGTATTCAAAGAAATCAAAGAAGAAAACAAACTCCTGAAGGAATCTGAAGAAAATACAAGAAACCAACTTAATTAAATAAAGAGGTCAATACAAGACATGAGTAAGGAAATAGAAATAATGACAAAATACCAATTAAAAATACTAAAAATTAAAAACAGAGTAAGTCAAATAGAAAACTCTGTAGAAAGTCTCACCAGTGGAATGGATCAAGGGGAAGACAGAATATCTAAACTAGAAGACCAGGTGGCAGATCTAATACAGTCCAACAAAGAGAAAGACAAAGTAATAGGAAATCTAAATGGGAATTTCAAGATATTTGTGCCACTATGAAGATATCAAACATGTGAATTCAGGGCATAATAGAAAGAGAAGAATTTCATTCCAAAGGAATAACAGGTATTTTCAACAAAATCATAGAAGAAAACTTCCCCCAAATAAGGAAAGTGATGCCAATAGGAAACCTATGGAATGCCAAACAGACAAAATCAGGAAAGAATCTCTTACTGTCATATTATAATTAAACTATAAAACACACAAACCAAAGAATATATTGAAAATAGAGAAAAATGAAGTCACAAAGGCAAGCCCATCAGGATAGCAGCAGATTACTCAACACAAACTTTAAAAGCCAGAAGGACTTGGAATGATGTATTCTAAGTTTTGATAGATAACAACTGTCAACCAAGATTACTTTATCCTGCAAAGCTATCCATCCAAATAAATGGAGAAATAAGGACATTCTACAACAAGAGTAGCTAAAGAGATATATGAACACTAAACCAGCTCTATAAAAATACTTGAAAGAATCCTCCATACTGAAGAGAAAGAAAAGCACACATATAAGGAACCTGGAAAAAACAAACCATCTCAAATATTAGTTAATACAAGAGAGCAAAGGTAAAATAAGAAGAGCTACAAAATAAGAAGAATGACAAAAATAAACACACACATTTCAATAATAATATCAGTGGTTTTAGTGCCCCAACAAAAAATCATAGGTTTGCAGACTGGGTTAAAAAGCAGGATCCTTTTATTTTTTGCCTTCAAGAAACTCGCCTTTCCACAAAGTATGGACACTATCTTAGGGTGAAAGGTTGGAAAATAGTGTTTCAAGCCCTAGAAATGGCCCTAGAAAATGAGCAGATGTTGTATCATAATATCTGACAGGGTAGATTTCAAATGAACATTAGTTAAGAAAGATAAAGAAGGTCACTTTATACTGGTTAAAAGAACACTCCGTTAGGAGGACATTACAATTCTAAACATATATGCACTTAACATGGGGGATCCCAATTTCATCAAATACACACTGTTAGAATTAAGGTGACAGATAACGCCAAACAGTTGTAGTGGGTGACTTCCATACCCCACTGTCATCAATTGACAGGACATCCCAGCCAAAAATAAGCAGAGAAGCATCTGAATTAAATGAGGTCATTGAACAAATGGACCTAAAAGATATCTACAGAACATTTCACCCAAATGCTGCAGAATACACATTCTTTTTTTTTTTTTTTTTTAAGATTTTACTTCTATTTATTTATTTATTAGAAAGAGGGAGAAAGAGAGAGAGTGAGAATGGGCGCACCAGGGCCTCTAGCCACTACAAACAAACTCCAGAAGCATGTGCCACCATGTGCATCTGGCTTACATGGGACCTGGAGAATTGAACCGGGGTCCTTAGGCTTCACAGGCATGTGCCTTAACCACTAAGCCATCTCTCCAGCCCAGAATACACATTCTTTACAGCAGCACATGAAACACTCTCTAAAATAGAACACATATTAGGATACAAAGCAAATCTTAATAAAGACAGGAAAGTGAAATAATTCCTTGCATTCTATCTGATCACCATGGGATTAAACTACAAATCAACAGCAAGAAAAGCTATTAAGCATACAAAAAATCATGGAAAATAAATAGTACACTACTAAGTGATGATGAGCCAATGAAGAAATCAAGAAGGAAATCAAAAACTTCATAGGATCAAATGACAATGAGAACACAACAAAACCTTTGGGACACAATGTAGACAGTCCTAAGAAGGAAATTTATAGCTTTAAGTGCCGATATTAAGAAATTAGGCCGGGCGTGGTGGCGCACACCTTTAATCCCAGCACTTGGGAAGCAGAGTTCAAGGCCACCCTGAGGCTACATAGTGAATTTCAGGTTAGCCTGAGCTGTAGCGAGACCCTACCTCAGAAAACCAAAAAAAAAAAAAAAAAAAAAAAAAAAAAAAAGAAATTAGAAAGGTCACAGGTAAATAACATAATGCTTCACCTTAAGGCCTTGGAAAAATAAGAACAAGGCAATAAGTAGATAGGAAGAAATAATAAATATTAAAGCAGAAATTAATGAAATAGAAATAAAAATATAAAGAATCAGTGAAATAGACTTGGTTCTTTGAAAGGATAAACAATATTGATAAACCCTTATGAAATGTAATCAAAAGAAAGAGAGAAGAGACTAATAAAATTAGAGATGAAAAAAGCACCATTACCACAGATACCAAAGAAATTCAGAAAATCATAAGGACATAGTTTAAGAACATATACTCCACTAAGTTTGAAAATATGAAAAAAATGGATGTTTTCCTTTTTTTTATATGACCTACCAATATTAAATTAAGATATGAATCACTTAAATAGACCTATTATACATAAGGAGATCCAAGCAGTTATAAAAAAAATCTCCTAATTAAAAAAGTCCAGGCCTAGATGGATTCACTAGTGAATTTTACCAGACTTTCATGCAAGCACTAACACCAATGCCTTTCAAACTTTTTTTTGTTTTGTTTTGTTTTTTTGAGGTACGGTCTCACTCTAGTTCAGGCTGACCTGGAATTCACTATGTAGTCTCAGGGTGGTCTCAAACTCATGGCATTCTTACTTCTGCCTCAGGACACAAAAAAACCTTGAATACCCAAAACATTTTTTTATTTTTTATTTTGGTTTTTCAAGGAAGGGTCTCACTATAGCCTGGGCTGACCTGGAATTCACTATGTAGTCTCAGGGTGGCCTTGAACTCACAGCAATCCTCTTACCTCTGCCTCCCAAGTGCTGGGATTAAAGGCGTGCACCACCACGCCTGGCACCAAAATAATTTTGAGCAGCAAAAATAAGGTTGTTGGGCATTCTTGGGGATCACGACACCAGAACAAGGCTGAAGGAGATAAACATAGAGAACATCTAACTCCTGCTAAGCCAGATACCCAGAGACACAGAGGCTCCCAAAACCTCAGCACTGAAGTAGAGCTAAAATGACCCCAATGTGGCTCAGGGAAATTTGTGGAAGAGGGGGTGGAAAGAATGTTAGAGCCACAAGTTGGGCCATTATGCACAGAGACTTGGCCTATCTCCCATAGCTCTTGACTACCCCCATAATGCGTGAACCACATTCCCCATTGATGAGGGTCCCTATGGAAGAGGGAGGACAGGGAGGAGGATAATGGAGTCACCACTATGAATGTAAAACTAGAATAATATACATAAAAATAAATAAAATTAAAAAAATAAGGCTGTTGGTATCACAATATCTGATTTTAACCTATATTAAGGAGCCATAGTAACAAAAACAACATGGTACTGGCACAAAAACAGACATGTAGATCAATGTAACAGAATGGAGGACCCACATATAAGTCCAGGCAGCTACAGCCACCTGATCTTCAACAAAAATGTCAAAAATACTCATTGGAGAACAGACAGCCTCTTCAACAAATGGTGCTGGGAAAACTGGATATCTCTAAGTAGAAGGATAAAAATAGATCTTTATCTCACTCCACGCACAAGAATTAAGTCCAAATAGATCAAAGACCTTAATATCAGAACTGAAATTCTTAAAGTGTTAGAAGAAAAAGTAGGGGAAACCCTTCAACATATTGATATAGGCAACAACTTTCTGAATATAACCCCAGTTGCTCAGGAAATAAAACCAGTAATCAACCACTGGGACCTCATGAAATAGAAAGCTTTTGCAGATTAAAGGACATTGTGAATAAAGAGGCAACCTGAAGAATGGGAGAAAATCTTTGCCTGCTATACATCTGACAGAGGATTAGTATCCAGGATATACAAAGAACTCAGAAAATGAAATAATAAGAAACCCAAAAACCAATAAAAATGGGCTATGGAACCAGAGAGTTCTCAAAAGAAGAAATACAGACGGCCTATAAACATCTAAAAATGTTCTACATCTTTAGCCATCAGGGAAATACAAATTAAAACTACTTTGAGATTCCATCTCACTCCTGTCAGAAGGGCTATCATCAAGAAAAAAATGACAATAAATGCTGGGGAGGATGTGGAAAAAGAGGAACCCTTCTACACTGTTGGTGGAAATGTAATCTGGTACAGCAATTATGGAAGTCAGTGTGGAGGTTCCTGAGATAGTTAAAAATAGATTTACCATATGACCCAGCTATACCACTCCTAGGCATATATCGTAAGGACTTGTCTCACTATCTTAGAGATACTTGCATATCCATGTTTATTGCCGCTCTATTCACAATAGCTAGAAAATGGAACCAGCCTAGGGGTTTCTCAACTGATTAGTGGATAATGAAGATGTGGTACATTTATACAATGGACTTCCATTCAGCAGTAAAGAAAAATGAAATTATGAAATTTGCAGGAAAATAGATGGATCTGGAAAGCATTATATTTAGTGAGGTAACCCAGGCCCCAAAAGCCAAGTGCCACATATTATCTCTCATATGTGGATCCTAGCTACAAATGTTTGGAATTTTATGTGAGTTGGAATAAAACTCAGTAGCAGAGGCCAGTAAGCTAGAAAGGGGCCATAAGGGAGGGAGGAAAGGGGGGACTTAAGGGATGATATTTTATGTGTAAGTAGAAGAACAGATTAATGGGGGTGGAAAGGCCTAAGTGAGGTCAGTGGAAGAGATTGAGTAAAGGAAATGTGTGTGTGGGGTTAAACAAAATCTAAGAGGGTATGAATAAGTCACATGGAAACCTTCTTTTTAAAAATTAAATATATATTATTTATTTGTTTGAGAGAGTAAAAGAGGGAGAGACGGGTGTGAGGGGCAAAGAATGGGCATGCCAGGGCCTCTGGCCACTGCAAACCAACTCCAGATGCATGCTCTCCCTTGTGCATCTGGCTTATGTGGGTCCTGGAGAGTTGAATCGAGATCCTTTGGCTTTGCAGGCAGATGCCTTAACTGCTAAGCCATCTCTTCTGCCCACATGGAAACCTACTTTTATGGACAATGGTGCATTCAGAAGCCATAGATGGTTATTAGAAAATTTTCAGTGATAGGGATGGGATACCTCCCAGTGAACTGTTGGCCAGAGTGGTCCTTGATGCCCCCCAAACATTACAGGCCATTGACAAGGCTCATGGTTCTCCACCTGGAATAGATGGTAAGACCCTATTGCTGAAAACTCCACATACTTGGACTGCAAGGTCACTGAGAAATCAAGCTGGAGCTAAGCTAAAAACCTTCTCCACGTAGACCTGCTGACAGAAACCTGGAAAAAGCTATGCTGCATGCAGTTCTATGGGAGTGAGAGTGCAGATAAACAGCATTGGACACTGTGAGCCTTAAGTTTGGCTAGCCAGGCCAAATAACACAATGGGTGCAACAGAGTTATATCTGTTTTGGGGGAAACCAGCTGTTCTCTGATTGGATTGGAGACTTGCTCCATGGGAGGGAATACATGCCTGTTACTGAAAAACTATGACAGGGGAAGTCATGAGCACTAGGGGTGTAACACATGCGGGTGTTTGGCCGAATGCATATATTATGCTCACCAAGCTGCCCAGTAGGCACTTATCTTAATGTTCATGTCCAATATTAGTGCTACTCTCACTTTTAGTTAGAGAATCTTCTCTTTTTCAGATGGTGGTGACCTTGGGATGACTCAGAAGGCACCATGGTGCTGAGAAGAAGCGACAGAGGAGTGCTCAGGACTGAAACATCTTTATCACACCTTCTAAGGCTCAGGGTCAATTGTGGAAGAGGTGGCGGAAAGAATGTAAGAGCCAAGAGAAGGGTAGGACCCCTTATACTGTACTCTTCCAGACTCAAAATTGCCTGAATGCCCATGACCTTGCAGTGCCTGACACTACCTAGACAAGACCATCATAATGGGAGGAAAAGATGATGACATAAAAATAAAAGACAGATTGAGAGGGGGTGGGGTATGATGGAGGGTGGAGTTGTGAAGGGGAAAGTGGGGGGAATTATGGTTTATTGTCTATAATTATGGAAGTTGTCAATGAAAAGACAAATTTAAAACAAATAAAAAAACAAACAAAAACTCCTGTAATTTACCTTGCCAGGCATGGTGGTATATGCTTTTAATCTCAGCACTCAGGAGGCAGAGGTAGAAGGATTGCTGTGAGTTCAAGGCCACCTTGAGACAGCATAGTAAATTCCAGGTCAACTTGGGTTAGAGCGTGACCCTTCCTCAAAAAAACCAATTTTCCCAACTGGTGAAATGAGGCATGTCTGTTATGGGGGAAACCAAACAATCTCTGATTGAACTTGAGGCTTGCTTCCTGGGATGGAATTCCTGCCTGATACTGAAAACCAAATGAAAATATCAAGGTTGGGACAGTCGTAAGCTTTAGGGGGCAGAAACAACTACTGTTGTCTGGCTAGATGGAGGTACTATGCACACCAAACGTCCCTCTAAATACTTATGTTTATGCCCATATATTTAGGCTACTCTCACTTTAAAAATTATTTATTTATTTGAGAGAGAGAGAGAGAGAGAGAGAGAGAGAGAGAGAGAGAGAAAGCAAATAGAGAGAATGGATGCCCCAGGGCCTCCAGCCATTGCAAGCGAACTCCACACACATGCACCACCTTGCACATCTGGTTTATGTGGGTACTAGGGAATTGAACCTGGGTGCTGAGGCTTTGCAGGCAAATGCCTTACCTGCTAAGCCATCTCTCTAGCCCCTACTCTCACTTTTGGTTAGATAAGCTACTCATATCAGAGGGGGTGACTCAAAACTTACCAAAGTGCTGAGACGTGACAATGACGTGTTCAGCACTAAACGAGACATCTCTAATCACACCCTGCAAGGCTCAGAGACCATTATGGAAGAGGTGGTGGAAAGAATGTAACAGCCAAAGGAAGGAGAGGAGTGCTTACAATGCTGTCTTCCCTGCACAGAGTGGCCATGGCATTCATGAACTCCCAGTGCTGACACTACCTACATAGCACCTGCATACTAGAAGGAAAAAAATGATGACATCAAAATAGAAGAGAGGGCCGGAGAGATGGCTTAGTGGTTAAGGTGCCTGCCTGCCTAAAGAATGCCTATTTGAATTTCCAGGTCCCACAGTTAGCCAGCACTTGCCCACAAGGGGGCGCACGCATTTGGAGTTCATTCACAGGGACTGAGAGACCACTGGTGCTTCCTCTTCCTCTCTTTCTCTGTTTCTCTCTGTTTTTCTCTGTCTCTCTCTCAAAAAAAATTGAAGAGAGACTAGTAGGAAAGAAGAAGAGATTAAATATTAAATAGAGGGATTATTTGAGAGGGAGGGGAAGGAAAAGGAGGGTGGTAGTAGGGGATTATGATCATGGTATATTTTATTTATAGTTATGGAAGTTGCCAATAAAAACGTTTAAATAAAAAAAAAGGAAAACAAAACCCCTACAGTTTGCTCTCAGGGAGCTCAGTTAAGTAATGGGAGACAAGTGTATAAACAGCAAAATCAAAACTCTGAAGCCAATGCAAAGAAAGGATGTGGTTTATGGTGGGAAAATACTATGCATGTGTTGGTGGGGAAGTCAGAAAAGTTTTTCCAAGAGCTAACTTGAAGAATGAAAGATGTTGGCTTAATTTAAGAGGATAAGTTTGCAGAGCTTTCCAGAGAGGCGAATGAGAATGTAGAGTAGGTTCAAGGAACACCAGATATGCATTACTGGAGTGTGTTAACTATGATGAAAAGGGTGTGTGTGGGGGGGGAGAGAGCGTGACAGGGAACCAGAAAACCAGGTCATTAAGGCTATGGTGGCTGGGGATATGACCGTTGGTCATCAGGCTTGCAGGGCAAGCACCTTTAACCACTATGCCTTCTCTCCAGTTTTATTTCCTTTTTTTCTCTTTTTCCTCCTGCCCTTCCTCCTTCCCTCCCTCCCTTTGTTTCTCTGTTTTTCCCTTTCTCTTCTTTTCCCCTCCATCTTTTTCTTTCTTATTTTCCTTTCCTTCCTTCCCCTCCCCTCCCCTCTCATCTCTCTCTCCCTCCCTCCCTCTCTTCCTTTACTTTATCCCTCTTTTCCTCCTCCTCCCCTTTCTTTTCTCATACTGTGAGTGAGAAAGAGCCCAATTCACTTCCTAAGCTTGGGTTGTATGGTTGAAAATGTAAGTGGTCACGGAGGAAACTACAGGTGGGTTCTGGGTATGATTATTCTTTTTTAAAAAAAATTTAAAAGATTTTATTTATTTATTTATTTGTTAGAGATGGGGAGAGAGGAAGAGTGAGAATGGGCGTGCCAGGGCCTCTAGTCACTGCAAACGAACTCCAGATGCATGCACCACCATATGCATCTGGCTTACGTGGGACCTGGAGAATCAAACCCGGGTCCTTAGGCTTTGCAGGCATATGCCTTAACCGCTAAGCCATCTCTCCAGCCCTGGGTATGATTATTCTTAAGCAGGGGTCATGATCTGGGTGGTACTCTTATTACAACACAAATAACTGTTCCAAAGGGTTAGGTAGGTCTATTACTGGCAAGGCATTATTTGCATCAAACAAATACATCACAAATCATGACTTAGGAGGCTCAATTGAAGAGGATGAGCCTTTAGAAAGGTCCAACAGTTGGGTCCTAGATATAGGACGCCAGGACTCTATATAGAGTAGAATATGAGGTAGATAAATATGTGAAATGATTTCTTAAAAGATTTTAAGATATGTTCTTTCTTTTTCTTTTTTTGGGACAGCATGTGTCACTATGTAATTCAGGTTGGCCAAACTTGTGGCTATTATCCTGCCTCAGCATCTTGAATGTTGGAATTATAGGAATGCAGCATCACCAAGCCAAAGTTCTAATAAAATAATCTAAAATATTAATTATTACTATTAAAGCCTAAATGGTCTAAAAGCAGAAAGTTTTGCTAGCCAGAATAGTATGTGACTATGAAGCCAAGCTAAACAGAATAAACAATTCCTTTAATTTCTCGCTTCTAATTATTTAACCAAAAATTCCAGTGTCTGTCTACTCATTGTTTTGTATATAGTTTTTTATATTGTAGGAAGTAAAAAGAAATTATATAGTGTTTTCTGGTTTCTGTTATTTATGTGTGTGTGTGTGTGTGTGTGTGTGTGTGTGTGTGTACACATGTGCACACAGGGTCTATTGCTGCCAGACATGTGTTCCACTTTTTGTAAAAAAAATTTTATTGACAACTTCTATACTTAAAGACAATAAACCATGATATTTCCCTCCCATCCTCCATCCCCCTTCAGAACTCCACTCTCCATCATATCCCCTCCCTCTCTGCATTAGCCTCTTTTTAAATTTGATGTCATCATCTTCTTCTCTTATTATGGGGACTTGGGAAAGTATTGGTAGGTGCTGCAAGGTCATGGATATCGAGGCCAATTTCTGTCTGGACAGTTGCATTGTAAGGAGTCGTTCCCTTCCTTTGGCTCTTACATTCTTTCAGCCCCCTCTTTGGCAACGGACCCTGAGCCTTGGAGGGTGTGATAGAGATGTTTCAGTGCTGGCCACTCCTCTGTCCCATCTTCTCAGTACTATGTTGCCATTTGGGTCATTCTAGTGGTCATTGCCATCTGAAAAGAGAAGCTTCTCTAACCAGAAGTGAGAGTAGCATTAATATGTGAATATGATCATTAAGTGTAGTGCTTTCAGGGCAGCTTATTGGGAATAATATATATATTTAGCCAGACAAGAGCAGGTCTTATACCCCTAAGGCTCATGACCTCCCCTGCCATAGACTTTTGATTAGTTTTTTCAGTACCAGGCATGTATTCCCTCCCATAGAGAGGACCTTCAGTCCAATTAGGGAGCAGTTGGTTACCCCAGAGCAGACATGCCACTATTGCACCCGTTCGGTCATTGGGCCTGTCTGGCCATACTTGAGGTTTCCAGTGTCCACTGTTTTCACCGCTGATGATTTCTGTCTCCCATATGGCTGCATGCAGTGCAGCTTTTTCCAGCTTTCAGTTGGCTGGTCTACAGGGAGAAGGTTTTCTGCTCAGCACCAGCTTGCTTTCTCAGTGACCTTGCTGCTCAGGCAAGTGAGGTCTTCAGCAATAATACGGTCTTATCATCTGTTTCTCAAGGGAAACCAAGGGCCTTGGCAATATCCTGTAATGTTTTGAAGGCAACAGGGAACTCCCTGGCCAACAACTCACTGGAAGGTATCCCATCCCAGGCGCTGAAAATTTTCTACTAACAAACTAAAGCTTCTGGATGTGCCATTATTCAAAAAAGTAGGTTTACATAAGTCTTATTCAGAATATCTTGAATTTTGATTGACCCTCCTCCCACCCTTCTTTTACACATTCTCTTCCCCTGGCCTCACTTAGGCCTTTCCCTGCATATAATCTGGTCTTCTATTTCATATATACAATACTATCCCCTCAGGTCCTTCCTTCTCCTCCCTCCCTTATAAGATTTTTCTAGCTTACTGGCCTCTGCTACCAGTTTTTGGTTCCAGCTCACACACAAGTCTATACATTTGTAACTAGGATCCACATATGAGAGAGAACATGTGATGTTTGGCTTTCTGAGCCTGGGTTACCTCACTTAGTATAATCCTTTCCAGATCCCTCCATTTCCCAGAAAATTTCACAGTTTCATTTTTCTTTACCTCTGAATAGAACTCCATTGTGTTCCACGTTTTGCATCCAGCCTTACATGGATGCTGGGGACTTGAACCCAAGCCAACAGGCTTTGTAAGCAAGCATTTTTAAACTGTATTTTTTATATTGTTATTTATTTATTTGAGAGAGAGAAAGATAGAGAATGGGCACTCCAGGGCCTCTAGCTGCTGCAAAAGAACTCCAAACTCATGTGCTCCCTTCTGCATCTGGCTTATGTGAGTTCTGGGGAATCAAACCTGAGTCCTTAGGCTTTTCAGGCAAGTTGCCTCAACCACTAAGCCATTTCTCCATCCCAAAGCAGGCATTTTTAACAGCTGAGCCATCTCCCCAGCCCCAATTTCTGTTTTTCCATATTGAGTTGTGTAGGAAATATTTGAGAATAGTAAAAATTTTTTTAACTGTGATTTTTTTTTTTTTCGAGGTAAAGTCTCAGTTTAGCCTAGACTGACCTGGAATTCACTATGTAGTCTCAGGGTGGCCTCGAACTCATGGCAATCATCCTACCTCTGCCTCTCGAGAACTGGTTTTAAAGGCGTGCGCCACCATGCCCTGCTGTAACTGTGAATTTTTAAAATAGTATGTTGACATTTGTACTAGTAGTTAAAAGTATTAATTTCTTTTACAAATTGAAAACATTGAAGTGCAAAACTTGAACCATAATACAAAGTTGAGGTAAAGTTTTTATTTTCTAGTGGCTGAGGGAGAACTTTATCCCTGTAGGAAGAATGTCCTTTTCATGAAATGACCTTTCCAGTGTTTGCTTCAAGAAGTGAGAAGTTTTCTTGCATTTGAGCTGTAACTTTTTCCTGAACTAGATACTTAATAAAATAAAATTTTTTTAATGTGTGGTTACTTCGTATTTGCACTTGTGTGTAGTCCTGAAAATTCCACTGAAAGTTCCTGCTTGAACAGCCAAGGTGATAGCTCAGATTCCCCATCAGCTCTTCCCCACAGAGGTGCCATTTTCCTGGCTTGGCTTTGAACTATAGCAGAACTTTGAATCCAAAACACACAGATTGCACAACATGTACCCAGGCAGAGGTGACAACGACTTCATCGTGGTACCTATCATGGTCAATTACCATACAGGCCATGAGGAAAAAGTTACCCGTCAGCAAGGCAGCGCACTGAACATTGAAACTTGGTTTACTTAGCTGATTTTTAAAACTATAAAAACTGGCCAGTCTTATGTGGAAGGGGTAAAGCCACACATTTTGGTCAGAACATGAAGATGGACAAAGTACCTTGTGCCCAACACTACGTTCTGACCGCTCAGGTCATTTCTCTGCCGCCTTTATTTTCTTTATTCCATGGTCATCAAACTAACAAACAAACTCTTTTTGTTTGTCTAGAAAAAATTGTGCTTAAGTTTCATTTGAGGTTTAAAAGCAGGGGCAGATTCTGGTTTGTAATGCCAGGGATGGGATACCCCCCAGTGAGTTGTTGGCCAGGGATGGGATACCACCCCACCCCCCAGATGCTCCCAAAACATTACAGGCCATTGCCGAGGCTCTTGGTTTCCCACCAAGAATAGATGGTAAGACCCCATTGCTGAAGACTCCACATGCTTGGGCTGCAAGGTCACTGATAAATCTTGCTGGAGGACTTCTCTCTGTCCCATAAAGCTGCATGCAGCATAGCTTTTTCAAGCTTTCTGACAGCTGTTCTATGGGGAGGTGGTTTTCAGCTAAGCTCCAGCAGGCGCCTTAACCGCTAAGCCATCTCTCCAGCCCGGGAGATTTTTTTTTTTTTTAATAACTGTTTTGATCTCTGAGCTTGTTATAGGTCTGTTTAAATTGTTTAAGTGATTTAATTTAATTTTGGTGGGTCATATAAATTAAGGAAATCACCCATTTCTTTCACATTTTCAAACTTAGTGGAATACATGTTCTTAGATTTTCTGGCATTCATTGGTATCTGTGGTAATAGTGCCTTTTTCATCTTTAAATTTATTAATTTGTGTCTCTTCTCCCTTTCTTTTAGTCAGATTTGCTAAGGGTTTTTCAATCTTGTTTATACTTTCAAAGAACCAATTCTTTCTTTCATTGATTCTTTGTATTTTTTTTTGTTTCTATTTCATTAATTTCTGCTCTAATCTTTATTATTTCTTCCCATCTACTAATATTTGGTTTGCCTTGTTCTTCTTTTTCCAAGGCCTTAATGTGAAGCATTAAGTTGTTTCATTGTGACCTTTCCAATTTCTTAAAAAAAATTTTTTTTTGAGGCAAGCCCAACAGACTGGCCATTTTTTTTTAAATGAGAGAGACAGACAAAGAGAGAGAGAGAGAGAGAGAGAGAGATAATATTGGTGTGCCAGGGTCTTCAGACACTCCAATTGAACTCCAGATGCGTGCACCACCTTTTGCGCATGTGTGACCTTGTGCATCTGACTTATGTGAGACCTGGAGATTCGAACATTGGTCCTTAGGTCCTTAGGCAAGTGACTTAACCACTAAGCCATCTGTCCAGCCCTTTTAAAAAGAATTTATTTTTTGAGGCAAGCCCAACATACTGTTCTTGACTGTTCTAATTTCTCAATATGGGCATTTAAAGCTATAAATTTCCCTGTTAGGAATGCCTCCATTTTGTCTCAGAGGCTTTCGCATGTTGTATTCTCATTATCATTTGATTATATGAATTTTTTGATTTCCTTCTTGATTTCTTTATTGACCCATTCATCATTCAGTAGTGTGCTATTTGTTTTCCATAGTTTTGTGTATGTTCTACAGCTTGTTGCTGTTGATTTGTAGTTTGATCCTAATGTGACCAGATAGAGTGCAAGGAATTAGTTCAATTTTCCTGTATTTGTTAAGGTTTGCTTTGTATCCTAATAGATGTTCTTTTTTAGAGAATGTTCCATGTACTGCTGTAAAGAATGTGTGCTCTGCAGCATTTGGGTGAAATGTTCTGTAGATATCTGTTAGGTCCATTTGTTCTATGACCTCATTTTATCCAGATGCTTCTCTGATTATTATTTGCTGGGAGGACCTGTCAATTGATGACAGTGGGGTGTTGAAGTCACCCACTACAACTGTATTTGGTGTTATCTGTGACCTTAATTCTAATAGTGTTTGTTTGGTGAAATTGGGAGCCCCCATGTTAGGTGCATATATGTTTAGGATTGTAATGTCCTTCTGTTGGAGTGTTCCTTTAACCAATACAAAGAGACCTTCTTTATCTTTCCTAACTAATGTTGGTCTGAAGTCTACCCTGTCAGATAGATATTAGGATAATGACACCTGCTTGTTTTCTAGGCCCATTTGATTGAAATACTGTTTTCTGTCCTTTCATTCTAAGAAAGTGTCTTTCTTTTTTGTGGAAAGGTGAATTTCTTAGAAGCAACAAAAAGAAGGATCCTGTCTTTGACCCAGTCTGCAAGCTTGTGTTTTTTGGTTGGGTCATTGAGGCTGTTGATATTAAGAGTTATTATTAAAAGGTGTGCATGTATTCTTGCCATGCTTCTTGTTTTGTAGTTCTTCCTGTTTGATTATCACTTTTTTTTTCTTATGTGTGTGCTTGTCTTTCTCTTCAGTGTGAAGGATCCTTTCAAGTATTTTCTGTAGAGCTGGTTTAGTGGTCATATGTTCCTTTAGCCTTTTTTGTTGTTGTTATGGAATGTCCTTATTTCTCTGTCAATTTGGATGGATAGCTTTGCTGGATAAAGTCATCTTGGTTGACAGTTGTTATCTTTCAGAACTTGGAATACATCATTGCAAGCCCTTCTGGCTTTTAAAGTTTGTGTGGCGTAACCTGCTATTATCTTGATGGGCTTGCCTTTATTTTTTATGTTTTGGAGAGAGACAGAAAGAGACAGACAGAGAGAGGGAGAGGAAGACAGATAGAGATGGGCGTGCCAGCAGTCTCTCAGCTGCTGCGAATGAAATCCAGATGTGTGCGCTCCCTTGTGGTCAAGTGTGGCAAAAAATTGCACCCTTGCGTCACTTTGCATTTGCCTAAACGTGGGACCTGGAGATTGGAACCGGTGTTCTTAGACTTAGGAGGCAGGCGCCTTAACCGCTAAGCCATCTCTCCAGCCCAGGCTTGCTTTTATATGTGAGTTGATTTTTCTCTCTAACTGCTTTCAATATATTTTCTTTGGTTTCTGTGTTTTGTAGTTTAATTATAATATGGGGGTGAGAGGTTCTTTCCTGATTTTGTCTGTTTGTCATTCTAAAGGCTTCCTGTATCTGTAATGGAATCACTTTCCCTATTTGGGGGAAATTTTCTTGTATGATTTTGTTGAAAATACCTACTATGCCTTTGGAGTGAAATTCTCCTTCTACTATACCCTGACTACTACTACTTCTCCATCTTCTTCTTTTTTGAGGTAGAGTCTTACTCTAGTCCAGGCTGATCTGGAATTCATTATGTGATCTCAGGGTGGTCTTGAACTCACAGTGATCCTACTACATCTGCCTCCTAAATACTTGGATTACAGGTGTGCACCACCATGGCCGGCTACCCTGAATTCTTGTGTTTGATCTCTTCATCGTGCCCTGAATGTCTTGAAATTCCCATCCATGCCTTCCTATTAATTTGTCTTTCTCTGTGATGGACTCTATTAGATCTGCCACCTGGTCTTCTACTTTAGATATTCTGTCTTCTCCTTGATTCATTCTACTGGTGAGACTTTCTACAGAGTTTTCTGTTTGATTTATTCTGTTTTACATTTCTAGTATTTCTGATTGGCACTTTCCCATTATTTCTATTTCCTTACTCATGTCTTGTATTGCCCTTCTTATTTCATTAAGTTGGTTTCCTATATTCTCTTGAAATTTCTTCAGGAGTTTTTCTTCTTTGTTTCCTTTTAGTTCTTTTAACATAGATATAATCTGTTTTTTAATTCTTTGTCAGGCATTTCATCTAAATCAGTTTCAGTGAAAGTCATTTCTGATGGATTTGTAATTTCTGGTGGAATTGTATTTTTTTTGTGTGTGCTTCTTGTATTATAATGTAGAGATTTTTGCATCTTGAGTTAATTTGATGATTGGGTTCTCTAATTATTGGCAGTATTCTTAGACATGTAAATTCAACTTTATACATCTTCACAGTAGGAGTTTAAGGTGCCAGGTGTGGTTCTTAAATTACTCCCAGAGTAACAGCAGAAGTGACCGTAGGTGTTGAGTTTGCCTGCTATGCAAGTATTCTAGTAGGCTGAGTGGAACAAATTACTGGCAAATTCTAAAATTCAACTGAGCAATATACACATTCAATCAAAACCAGCAGAAAGTATTTATAGAAGAGTGGGGATTAAAGTGAACAGATAATCTAGTAAAGTCAAAATCCCAAAGGGTGCATGTTGCCACACACCCTTAATCCTGTCAATTGTGAGGCTGAGATTTCTGGTCTGAAATGGGTTCCAGGTCAGCCTGGGGCTGAGTGAAACCCTGTCCCCAATAATGACAGAAGAAAAAGACAAAGGCCCTATAAATCAGGAAATATCAAAGGCAACAATAGTCAACACCCAAATATAGCTTATTTGAGAATGGTAAAGCTGACCAAGAGCACTTCGATCAAATCTAACACATAAACTGCCCTGACCTGGAAGGTGAGATTAGCACTTCCAGTGCAGGCCTGTGTACCTGGCTTTGTGTAAGTAGGCCCTGTTACCTAGATGGCTTCCAATCTCACCTATGCTGAGTGCCCACCTTGGTCCCTCTCTGTTGCACTGTGGACCCAGGCTGCTTCGGTCACTGGATCTGGTGTTCTGATTGGTTGTGCTTAATGCTGTGTGGCTGGGGGTGGTTCTCCAGTGGCTTACAGCACTGGCAGTTGGGGGATGGAAGGAAGGCTATGCAAAATGCCTGGGGTTGTACTGGAGCTGCTCAGCTGGTCCCATTTGTGTTCTTTTTCAGCAGCTGCTTAGCTGGTCCCTCCTGTATTCCCTTTCAGCTTTCTTGACTTTGTGAGGAGGTTTGTGTGAGTGGAAAATCCCTTCATCTGGTTTCTGCTTCTGTGGCTCAGGCACGGCTGGGCAGGCGCGCAGACAAGACTGCTAGCCCCTGCTACCGAGGAGGGAGCCAATTCTGGCTGGTGGCCTGGTTGCTAGAAGCCCCTGGTCTCTCCTTCTTTTCTGCTGTGGTTGATAATTCCTTATACACCTTCACTTTTTCAGCAGAAGAATGTGTTTTGCTATTTTTCTGCTTATTTCTCTCCCTAGGCTGCATTGGCATCTTACCCGGAAGTCAGTTCTGATTTTAACTATGATGAAATTGCTTATAGTAGACAAAACCTACTGTTAAGAGCTATAAAATCTCTACAGAAAAAAAAATAGACATTTGGCAGATTCTATGATTATCCAAAGTAGCCCAAAGTAGTGGATTTCTAAAGAAGACAGTAACTGAAACAAACTGTACCTTCTTCACCACTTTTTCCTCCCTGGGTGAGCTTGCTAAGCAAGGAAAATGTTCTAGAGATCTTGGCAGCTTTTTAGACTGGTGAGGTGAAGAGTAATGAATGTGTGTATTGGGGGGTGGGTGTGGATGAAACTTGGAGTTCATGGCCCACAAAGCACAGAGAGTCCTGATAGCAACCCGTGTCTCTTATGTTGACATATGAAGGACAAATTCATGAGAGTAATAAAAAATTAGAAGAATAACAAAACCAGAGAAAGAATCGGCTCTTAGAAGCTGTCTTCGACTAACGCAATCATTGAATCGGGCTTCCTGTCTACACAGAAAAGGAAATTTAATCTTCTTGTGAGGAAGCGATTATCATTCATAGCTTCTGCAATTTTTACATGCAATGTCTCACATTTAATAAAAAATTGTTATTTTAGGAGATGAGCAAATGAGCAGAAATATATATGAGAGGGAGAGAGAGAGAGAGAGAGAGAGAGAGAGAGAGAGAAAGGAGCCACTGTAACTAGATCTTCAGAAAGGCAGATTGTGGGATAATCACTTGCGGATTTTCACTGATTTCTATCTGATGACTACTCTTAGTGAGTGATAAATTGGATGGAAGATTTGTCCAAGGAACGAGAGTCTATAAAAACAATATCATTAGAATTGAAAAGGCGTGGTATCTAAAATCAAAACTCAACAAATAAGTTTAATCTCAAATTAATCAAAACAAAAATAAGGTTCAAAAACTGAAAGATCAATTAGCCAAGAAAGAAGATAAGCTAATGAAAAAGAAGATGACCAGTACAGAGAGCTCAAGTGATACACAGAGACAAGTAAACATGGCTAAAGTCTGTGTACTTGGAGTTGCGCAATGAAAGAACCATAGGATCAACAGTAGCTTGTGTCACTTTTGCATTTGGCTAAACATGGGGCCTGGAGATTCAAACGGGTGTTCTTAGGTTTTGCAGGCAGGCGCCTTAACCACTCAGCCATCTCTCCAGCCCCCATTCTCTTCCTATATATGTCTGTCTCTCTCTCTCTCTCAGTAAGTAAATAAATAAAATATTTTTAAAAATATAGAAATGTAGGGGAAAAAGAAAGTAATTAGAAAGGCAAATAGTGGATAAAACTAAATAATTTTTTTAGTTTAAAATAATACCAAATAACAATATCCAGTAGGGTCTTATACATGTCTTTAATAAAAATATATGAGAAAAATATCCCAAAATGTCATGAGTGAGACATGTAACAACTTCATGTTTCTTGGAAAGCAGAGAAGGGCTAACTTATAAAGCCTCTACAGTCACAGATACTTACTCTAGTCTCTAGGATAGCTATTAAAAAAAATAATAGCTGTAACAAGAAAAGTGGGATAATAAAAACATCTCACCAATACAAAGAGGGAAAGCAAGGAGAGAAGACAGAAACAAATTGGAAATGAGATAAAGACAAAATAATATTAAGATAGAAGATGGAAATACATTCTACTAATTATAGTAAATTACAGATTAAATAAGTAAATGTCTAAAGGCCGAGGAGTCAGCTTGGTGGGTGAATTATATGCCTCACAAGCCCAAGGACTTGAATTCCATCCCCAATACCCATGTTAATGCCTGTGATCTCAGTGCTGAAGAGACAGGTCTATGGAGCTCACTGGCAGCTAGTTTAGGCTAATTGGTGAGTTCCAGGCCAATGAGAGACCTTGTCTCAAAACAAGGTGAGCTGTGAGCTTGAGGATGATACCTGAGAGTCTCCTCTGCCCTCCGCATTCACACGTACACACATGCACCTGCACGCATGTGTACAAACATATATTAACACATGCATGCACACCACACCACACCCCCTCACACCCCACACATATGTATACAGAAAAGGGGAAAAAGTCTAAAATTATTTAAGTGGAGTATAATGATAATGGAAATCTATTCTGCCTACAAATTAACATGTAAATCAAAGGATGAAGAAAGATTCAATAGCAGGCTAGGGAGATTGCTCAGTGGTTAAAGGCACTTGCTTGCAAAGTCTGGTGGCCCAGGTTTGATTCCCCAGTACCCATGTAAAGCCTGACACACGAAGAGGCACACACATCTAGAGTTTGTCTGCAGTGGAAAGAGGCCCTGGTGCACCAATATTCTCTCTCACTCTCCTCCCAAAATAAATAAATAAAAATTAAAAATAATAAAGGACAAAAGGATGTCACATGCACATTACCCCAAAGAAAGGTGGCACAATTATGCCAATAAATGATAAAATAGACATTAAGGCAAGTACACTTAGTAGACATAAAGGGACATTTCATGATAAAGTAATCAAATCACTGTCCGGCTGGCACTGACTTGGACTGCCTTGTCAAGGACACTGCATTTCTTCCTGTCTCCATGTTTAGTCATAACAGGTTCATAGCATGATTTTTTTTTTTTTTTGAGGTAGAGTCTCACTCTAGAGCAGGCTGACCTGGAACTCACTCTGTATTCTCAGGGTGGTCTCGAACTCATGCTGATCCTCCTACCTCAGCCTCCCGAGTGCTGGGATTAAAGGCATGTACCACCATGCCTGGCATGCTCATAATTTGAAATCAACTATGGTGGGAGCACTTACACCATGGAAATGTTGAAAATTAGTGATTGGCCTTTCTTCTCTGTTCTCTTATTTACCTGCATGAAGCCAGATTCGTGGAGTGAAACTAGTTGTTTGTGGAAGGAAAAGTGAGGGACCTGAAGGGAGAGACAAGTAAACCTGCAATTATGATTGGTGATTTTAGCACATCTCTTGCAGGTAACTGATAAGACAGACCAAATATAAAATCCCAGTGTAGGCAAGGGCACAAAGAGCCAGTGACTTTCTTTCTCAAGCACCTAAAACCATGAGTGGGCGAGTTGTGACCCAGTCAAGTTTCTGTCTTATGTTTCATATGTTTCTTTCTGTCATATCACGTCTATGGTTTAAAAATATTTATTTATTTGAGAGACAGATAGAGAGAGTGAGTATGGGTGTACCAGAGCTTCCTGTCACTGCAAAAAAAAAAAAAAAAAATCCATGACTTCGCAGTGCCTAGCAAAACTTCACAAGACCCTCATAATAGGAGAAAATGATGATGACATCAAATCAAAAGAGAAACTAATGGAGAGAAGGAGGGGATATGATGGAGAGTGGAGTTCTGAAGGGGAATGAGGGGAGAGGAGGGAAATATCATGGTTTATTGTCTGTAATGATAGAAGTTGTCAATAAAAAAAAAAAAAAGCAAAAGCAAAAGCAAAAAAAAAAAAAAAAAAAAAAAAAAAGCCCAAACTCCAAATACATGTGTTATTTTGTGCATCCAGCATTAGGTGGATGGTGGGGAATCAAACCCAGGCCATCAGGGTTTGCAAACAAGTGCCCTTAACCACTGAGAAATCTCTCCAGCCCCACTTCTTTGGTTTTATGTTACTACAAAACTATAAACATCTGATGCCAATAATCGCAGCACTAGCGAGGCTGAAGTAGGAGATTCATCATGAGTTAAAGACCAGCCCGGGTTAGAGTGAAACCCTTCCTCAAAAAAAAAAAAAAAAAAAAAAAAAAAAATCTGTGATAATTACCTCGTAAGGACCACTGTGATTTTTATTTATATATAGAAATGGAGAGGAAAGCAAGTCACATTTCTTTCTTTAATTTTATTTGTGTGTGTAATGTATGCAAGTGTGTGTGTGTGTGTGTGTGTGTGTGTGTGTGCACAGATATGTGTATAATCCAGAGCAAGGCCTCAGGCATCTTCTATTGCTCTTCTTTTTTCCTGGAGCTCACCAGGTTTTGGTTAGACTGACTGACCAATGAGCTCATGATTCTTCTGACTCTGCCCCTTTCACTGCCAGGTTTACAGATGGTCACTGCCACACTCAGCTTTTTACATGAGTGCTGGGGTATTGAATTCAGGTCATCACATTTGTGCAGAAGGCACTCTTACTAATCCACCTCTCAGGTTCCAAAGCACACTTCTTAATTATAAACACAGATGCATTTCATTTAAAAAAATATTTTTATTTTTATTTATTTGAGAGAGGGAAAGAGGCAGAAAGAGAGAGAGAGAAAGAAAATGGATGTGCCAGGGCTTCCAGCCACTGCAACCAAACTCCAGATGCGCCCCCTTGTGCATCTGGCTTACCTGGGTCCTGGGGAATCAAACCTGGGTCCTTTGGCTTTGCTGGCAAGCGCCTTAACTGCTAAGCCATCTCTCCAGCCCAATGCACTTCATTTTTCAAGAAAGTCTTTAACATATATTATGTGAAAACATATGAACTGACATTTACAGAACCAGTTATAGGGATAGCTTCATGTTCAGTGATATCAGATTTGCAGCTTGAAATAAGCCATGGTGGGAGTCTTTACACGATGGAAATTCTTCCCTCTTGCACAGATGAAGGATTTCCTTAAGGGAGTCAGCACAACTTTCTTTGGTGATAACCATCAAAGGGATAATTAAATCCTTAACGAGGATGCCGGCAGCAACAGTAGGTAATGTTCATAGAATGATTACTTTCTGCCGGGCATTGTGCTAAGCATTTGCCATTGTTAATTTGTTGAATCATTTCAGTAACCAAATGAGCTAAGTGTTTTTGCAATCACCATTAACAATGTTCAAACTGAGCCAATGGAAATATAACACCCAGATAATCGCTAACCTTTAGGGTACTCTTAATCACTGTGTTATACTATACTGGCCATGTTTAAGTTGATTTATCTTAAACTGAATGTTTCAAGAACATACTTAGAATGTTAAACATAAAGCCAAGATTTGGGGTGCACATATAGAATCCCAGCACTCAGGAGGTAGAGGCAGGAGGACCAGCAGTTCAAGGTTGGCCTTGGTTCTACAGTGAGTTTGAGGCCAGTCTCAAAACAAACCCAAAACACCAAGTAAACCTCAAGCATAGCATTTCTGTTCTCTTTTTCTTTATGCATAGTTCTTTTTTTAAAAGTATTTTTTGCCTTTTAATTTAATAAATAACTTCAGTAGATAGCCTTGTGAAAAGTGAACTGTTAAAATTAAAAGGCACTCTTTAAAATAAGAAGTCAAGGGCTGAAGAGATGGCTTAGTGGCCAAGGCACTTACCTGCAAAGCCAAAGGATCCAGGTTCAATTCCCCAGGACCCACATAAGCCAGCTGCACAAGGGAGCGCACACATCTGGAGTTTGTTTGCAGTGGCTGGAGGCCCTGGTGTGCCCATTCTCTCTTTCTCTCCCTGCCTATTTCTCTCTCTCTCTTAAATAAATAAATAAATAAATAAATAAATAAATAAATAAATAAAAAAAAATAAAAAAACAAGAAGTCAAGCAGTGGGAAGGGGCACACAGTGGTGTGCACAGCTGCCTGGAAGGAAGCCTGGCCCACGTGATGCTGATGTATGAGCCACATGACTGCATCTTGTGTCTGTGAGAAAGGCCAATGTACAGCCAAATCTTTAAAGAAACATGATAAAGTTTTACCTGCAAATTAGCAAACAAATACATTAAGAGATTAGAAGATGTGATAAAAAGCACCAGAAACTAAACAAAAATAGTAAAGTAAAATCAACTCAGTCTAAAAGGTTCCCATTCTGCAAAAAAATGTAAATAATGCTAAATCAAGGACTGTTTAGCAGAAAAGTTGCCAGCACTTTTATCCAAGGATTGGAGTTATATAGAGAAGGCATATTAAGTAATTCTTGAAATGGCACATAGGTTTTAAAGCTTCTATACATATTTCTGTTTTTAATTAATTAATTAATCAATTATTTGCATATGAGTGGGTGTAGGAGTATGACAGGGTCTTTTGAGTGGCTGGGGATTTGAACTCAAGCTACCAGCCTTTGTTAGCAAGCGCCTTTAACTGCTGAGCCACCTCCATAAGCCCTCTCTCCATGTTTCTTAGATGCCACGTAGAAATGTCACTTATCATTTATGTCTCTGAAGCCAACAGTATCATGATGGGGACAGAGAGCGTAAGATGTGGACTGGAACAAGATTATAGAGTTTGATCTTCTCATTTAGACTCAACTTCTGTAAAAGCGTACTGAAAACATTTCCTCAAAGAGAAAGTCAGACATCTTTGCCATGGTTCCATAAAACTATACACAAAACATATATAGTCAAACTGACAATTTTAACAATTTAAAAGCCACATTAGCACATTTATATTGTCATGCAACCATCTCTTTCTGCCTCCAGAACCTTGTCATGATTCTAAAGAGAAAGTCTATATGCATTGAAGATACTTCTCACCACTGGGCATGTATGCTGTGATTTCTGTCTGTATGTTTGTCTCTCTTGATTCCGCAAACGAGTGGAATCGTACAGTGTTTGTCGTTTTGTATCTGGCTTAACTTCCTTACTGCTTTCAAAGGTTCATTTCTGTTATGGCACATATGAAAACGTCATTCCTTTTAGAGGCTGAATAATAAATCCTTATGAACATACATATTCGTTCATCTGTTCTTCCACTTTTGAGCTAATGTGCACATTAGTGCTTCTATGAATATTAGTGTACAAATATCCCTCTGAGTCTCAGTTTTCAATTCTTTTGGGTACATGCCAAGGACTAGAACTGCTGAATGATATGGTAATTCCTCTTAATTTTTTAAATAATTATTTTTATCATCTTTTTATTTATTTACTTGAGAGAGAGAAACAGGGAGAGAGAGAGAGAGAGAGAGAGAGGGAGAGAGAGAGAGAGAGAGAATGAGTGCGCTGGGGCCTCCAGCCACTGCAAACAAACTCCAGATGCATGTGCCCCCTTGTGCATCTGGCTTACGTGGGTCAAACTCCAGATGCATGTGCCCCCTTGTGCATCTGGCTTACGTGGGTCCTGGAGAATCGAACCGGGATTCTTTGGCTTTGCAGGCAAATGCCTTAACCACTAAGCCAACTCTCCAGCCCTCTTAATTTTTTTTTTTTTTTTTGAGGTAGGGTCACAGACTAGCCCAGGCTGACCTGGAAGTCACTCTGTAGCTCCAAGCTGGCCTCAAACTGAGAGCAATCCTTTTACCTCTTCCTCTAAGTGCTGGGAGTAAAGGCATGTGCCACCATGCCCAACCTTCCACTTACATTTTTGAAGAACCATAGAGCTGAGCTCTACACTGAATGCAGCATTTTATATTACAGATTGTGCGCAGGGCTTTAATTTTTCACATGTTCTTTGTAAACTTATTTTTTTGTATTTACTTTTAATGGTTTTTATTTTATTTTATTTTTCAAGGTAGGGTCTTACTCTAGTCCAGGCTGACCTGAAATTCACTATGTGTAGTCTCAGGGTGGCCTCAAACTCACAGTGATCCTCCTACCTCTGCCTCCCAAATGCTGGGATTAAAGGTGAGTGCCACCACGCCTGGCTTGTATTTACTTTTTAAAATAACAACCCTCTTATTGAGTACACATCCGGTGGTATTTTCCATTATTAACAATCCCTTTTCTAGACACGAAGTGGGTGTCCAACAATTGAAGCTAATTATGAGATTTCCTGGAGTTAGCATCAAGTCCCACAGGCTTGTGGGTTCAGCACCATTCTTCCCTCTTGACCAACTAACTATAGTTGGGCAGTAATCACAACTCTGTCCTCAGTTTGACAGTTTGATATAATGGCTCACAGAACCCAGGGAACACATTGCTTATATTTTCTTGTTTACTATAAGGGGTACAATTCAGGAACAGAGGCTGAAAGAGAGGCATGGGCAAGGTATGGGAGTGGTGCAGAGCCTCCATGCTCTCCCCAGGCACACCATCTCTCTGAGAGAATATCCTTCAAGCTCTCTGATGCTCATCATTTAAGTTTTAAAGAAGCTCAGTCTTCAGAATATGTTAGGGTATTCTCCTCTTCGGAAGTCAGGTAAATGGGGCTAAAGGTTCCAACTCTAATCCTTTGATATTTCTGGCATTCAACCTCATCCTGAAGTATTTAAGATCCCCTCTCTGGGCTGGAGAGATTGCTCAATGGTTAAAGGCACTTGCTGGCAAACCCTGACGTGCACAAGGCTCGATTTCCTAATATCCACATAAAGCCAGATGCACAAAGTGGTGCATGCATCTGTTGTCTGTTTTCAGTGGCAAGAGGCTCTGTCACAGCCACACTCATTCTCTGTCTGCCTCTGTCTTGAATATATATAAACTTGGAGTTGTATCCTATAATTCTAGGACACTGGGAAGGGAGGTGGAGACAGAAGGATTATCATGAGTTAAAGACCAGCCTGGGCTACATGAATTCCTGGCCAGCCTGGATTACAAAACAGTACCTTGTCACAAGTTTTTTTTTTAATTGTATTCTCACCATAAATAAACTCATTTGCACAAACTCACAAAATAATGTAATGCTATTACCAAAGGTGATTTATTATATGTAAAAAGACACTCTTTTCCTTCGTGTGATTAACAAGGATTTTAGGTGTCCTGTGATGGGAACTGGGGACAAATACCACAATATGTTTTTGTATTATCCAGGGAAATCGTACTTTATTACAGCTTTGACTTAAATTTCCCTAACTTGCAATTTTGAGCATCTTTTCATTTATTGGCCATTTGTCTATCTTCTTTGGAAAAATGTTCTTTCAAGTCATTTGCCTGTTAAAAATAGATTGTTTTATGTCATTGAACTATCACATTTTAACTATTTTTGTAAATGAATCCTCTATGAAATATATAAATTGTAAGTATCTCCCATTCTAGGAATTGCTTCTTCATTTTCTTTTGAAAAATATTTATTTATGGAGAGAGAGAGAATGAATGAATGAGTATGCCAAGGCCTCTAGCCACTGCAAACAAACTCCAGATGCATGAGCCACTTTGTGCATCTGGCTTTACGTGGGTCCTGGGGCATTGAATCCAGGTTGTCAGGCTTTGCAAGCAAGCATGTATAACAACTGAGCAATCTCCCCAGCCCTTCTTCATTTTCTTAGTAGCATCTTTTGCTATATAATCTTTTAAATTTTTATTTATTCCAGTTTATCGAGGGTTTTTCTTAATTGTATTTTGATGTTTTTCCTAGAAATTAATCAGCAAAACAATGCCATGAATGTTTTTAATATTTTTTCTGAGAGCTCTATAATTTTGATTCTGAACCCATTTTGACTTAAGTTTGTATATGTTGTAAATGTCCAGTTTCTTGCCTCTGCATGTGGATATCCAGTATTCCCAGCCCCATTTGTTAAAAGATTGTCTTCTGCCGAGGCCCTTGGTTTCCCACCAGGAATAGATGGTAAGACCCTATTGCTGAAGACTCCACATACTTGGGCTGCAAGGTCACTGAGAAAACCTGCTGGAGCTGAGCTGAAAGCCTCCTCCATGTGGACCAGCTGACAGAAAGTTGGAAAAAGCTACACTTCATGCAGTTCAATGGGAGAGAGAAAACACCAGTAAAGGCAATCAACAGTGAACACTGCAAGCTTTAAATGTGGCCAGCCAGGCCAAATGAGACAATGGGTGCAATAGTGGCATGTCTATTATGGGGGAAACCAACTGCTCTCTAATTGGACTGGAGGTTAGCTCCATGGGAGGGAATACATCCCTGATACTGAAAACCTACGACAGGGGTAGTCATGAGCCCCAAGGATGTAATGTTTGCTGGTGTCTCACTAAATGTATATACTATGCTCACCAAACTGCCCAGTGACCACTTCTCTTAATGTCCACACACATATATTAATGCTACTCTCACTTTTGTTTAGAGAAGCTTCTCTTTTCAGTTTGGGATGATTCAAAAGGCACCAGGGTGCTGAGAAGAAGGGACAGAGGAGTGCTCAGACCTGAAACATCTCAAACACACCTTCCAAGGCTCAGGGTCCATTGTGGAAGAGGGGTGGAAAGAATGTCAGAGCCAAAGGAAGAGTAGGACTCCTTACAACGTGTTTCTCCAGACACAAAATGGCCTGGATATCCATGACCTCACAATGCCTGACACTACCTACATAAGACCATCATAACAGGAAAAGATGATGACATCAAAATAAAAGAGAGACTGATTGAGAGGGGGAGGGGATATGATGGAGAGTGAAGTTTCAAAGAGGAAAGTGGGGGGGGGAAGTACCATGGGATATTGTCTACAATTAAAGAAGTTGTCAATAAAAAATAAAATTAAAAATAAAAAAATAGAAAAAGATTGTCTTCTCTATTGGGTGGCTTTGATATCTTCATTGGAAATCATTTGACCATAGATGTAAGTGTTTTTTTTTGTATTATGTCCCCATTTTGTTGAAAGAGGAAATAGTCCCTATAATCCTTTTGTAGGTATGCAACAGATATGTATTTAAAAATTTTATTTGCATGTATGTGTGTGTGCCTCTTGTTGCTGTGAATACCAGATGCTTGCACCATTTTTGCATCTGGCTTATGTGGATGACTGGGGAATTTAACTCAGGCTGACAGGCTTTGCAAATAAGCACAATAAACCATGGAGCCATCTCCCCAACCCCCAAATAATTTTAATAATGTGAGTATCCATGGTCAGAATGCCAGAAGATTTTCTATGGAATGAAAGCACTGGGCAACAAAGAAAGGACAAAAATCACTCAGAATGATTTAAAGCACCTTTCTTTTAATTACAGATAGGTAAATGTGATTTGCTGTAGCTTAAAGGTATATTTATAATAGATGAACAAGCTTTTCTATAAAGCAAGAGGTATAATATTTTTTTCTTTTACTATTGAACTGAAATTTCCCTGACAACAAGGAAAGACTGATCTGGCTGAACTTATATTAAGTGGCAATATTCCCCCTCCCTCAGGATGTTGCTTTAAACATCGGTAAAATAAATTCTTTTAAGTACTAACATTAAATTTAAGAACAATGAAAGAAAATTGATGAATACTATGGAGACATGTATTTTCCACAAAGCAGAAATATAAAGTTTTTATAATTTAAAACAGCAGCAATTTCAAAAAGATTTGCTGAATTATAACTTTATACAATATATATATACACAGAGTGTCATTCCAGATGATCATGAATTTTTAAACAATATATCACAATCTCCAATTTCTAACCCAAACCTAACCTGGGATGTAGTTGGTCTAAAATATTTTTTACAACAATTTTATGAGACAGGCGCTTTAACCAACTAAGCCATAAAGCCAAGTTTTTACAACAATTTTAAAAAATAAAACAAAACCCAAATTCTCTTGTGTATATGCATAGGTTACAACATGTCGGCCTTGATTTCATATGCACGAAGAGAATTTTAAAATAAAACAAGGGCTTTCACATAAATAATTGTTTTACTTGTTATTAAGTATGTGACCAGACAAATTAAAATAAGTATTAACAATCACAACGTATCTTGATGTAACCAGTACATACACTCTTCATGACAAAGATGAAAAAAAAAAAAAAAAGAAATAAAATATTGTACGAAAGCCACAAGCACCTTGGCTTTAGGAAGAGCACCACGCAACACAAAGAAGGCAAAACGTGAGAGGTAGTGTACCACCAGCTAAGATGTACCTGCCCACTGGGGACCTGAATACAGCTTAGTGTTTGGGCAAACAAGACATATCAGACCGTGGCTTGCGATTTTTCGACAGAAACATTGCACACTCGGGAGCATTAGCCAGCCGCGCTCCATAGTGCCCTGCTTCTCCAGCTGAACTAATGGGCACTTTACTCTTAGTCTCCCCAAAATAATATATATATATATGGGGTATACCCTGAAGAATTCCAAGTCTACACATTTTCAGTAAAAGGGAATTCTTTAAGAAAACCCTCAGATCAATAAACATTTTTAAAGAATTCAAAATACATTATCGATCATAGTCCTGCGAAAATGCCTTTTCCCCTTCTTAGGAGGAAGTCTTTTCTGCCTGAGATTCTTGAAGGGGTAGCCAGGTTCCTTTATTCCATGCCTTTCATCACGACAGCATCGTTCTGTCTGCATTTCCCCCTCTGCAGCAATCCCATGGTTAACTGCATGAAATTGGGGCGGGCCCAGAGCCTCTAGAGAAAGCAGACAGGACTGCTTTCCATGTGATACTTCCGTTCTGTTTGGAGATGGGGAAGATTTTGAACTTCAGTCACTGGAAGCTGATGAGGCTCCTGGGTGTGAAAAAGGAATGTTGCCTTATGCCAGTTGCCATCTTGAATCTGCAAAACAGGAAGAAAAGGCTTTCATATGTAACTGCTTCTTCAGTAGTCATTTTCAACAAATAATCCCCTTCACAGACATTGTACACTTGTTCCAAGATTTAGAGAGAATGAAGCTAGGTGTGGTGGCCTACGCCAGGACTCCTAGCAGCTGAGGCAGAGGGAGTATGAGAGGGAGGGCAGCTTGGGACTATAGTGAGACCTCTTGCAAAAAAAAGGTAGAGGAAAACAAACAAACAAACAAACAAACAAACAAACAAACAAACAAACTAACAAACTAACAAACAAACAAACATTTAGAACAATGCAAATAAGTGGTGGCAATTAATATCGACCTATAACTGGAAGGCTAGGCTCTTTCTTTTCCTCCCTCCTTCTCTTTCTCCCTCCCTCCCTCTGTCTCTCCCTCCCAATCTCTTTCCCTTCCTCACTCCCTCTTTCTTATTCCTCCTTCTTCCTTTTTTCTTCCCTTCCTTCCTCTTTTCCCTCTCTCCCTTCTTCTCTCCTTCCTTCCTTCTCTCCCTTACTCCTTCCCTCCTTTCTTCCTTTATTTTTCTTTTGAGATAGGGTCTCACTTTAGCCCAGGGTGAGTTGGATTTACTCTGCAGTCCCAGGCTGAGCTAGAACTCATGGCAATTCTACTGTTTTCTTTCTATCTTTCTTTCTATCTTTCTTTCTTTCTTTCTTTCTTTCTTTCTTTCTTTCTTTCTTTCTTTCTTTTTTCTTTCTTTCTTTCTTTCTTTCTTTTTTGGCTTTTCAAGGTAGGGTCTCTCTCTGGCCCAGACTGACCTGGAATTCACTATGCAGTCTCAGGGTGGCCTTGAACTCATGGAGATCCTCCTAACTCTGCCTCCCAAGTGCTGGGATTAAAGGCGTGCACCACCATAGCCCAGGCTGAGTGCTTTCTTTTCCTCTCCCTCTCTCCCTTTACCTCCTTTCCCTCCCTCCCATCTTCTGTCCCTTCTTTCCTTCTTTGCTTTTCTTTCTTCTTGTGCTAGGGATTAAACCTAGGGCATGACACTTGCTGGGTATATCCCCAGCCCTTTTTTATTCTTAATTTTTTTTTTTGAGATAAGGTCTAAGTTGCCCAGGTTGGCCTTGAACTCACTTTATAGTCTAGGCACACTCTGATCCCATGATCCCCCTATCTCAGCCGCAGCCTGTACCACCAGGCCCAGCTTCTCCTTTATGACGGCGTTGTGTGTTGGGTTTTCACTTCTCTACCTCTGATGTCTAGGGGTCACTCACGTGTCCTAATGTGAATTGTACTTATCTGTTTTGAGTTCCTGGATTTGTGACTGATTCTTCAAGGTGGACATTTTTCTTGGGTGAAAGGGTAGTCAATGTTCCAATCTTTGTTCTTTTGGTAGAAAATAACTAGAATTGCCTCGGTCAGAAGCAGTTAAATGATAATTATGTTGAATTTTTTAGGTTTCTTTCTCTCTCTCCCATTCTGTGGCTCTTCCTTTCCATGGCTTCTCACCTTCCTCTCTTTCTTCCAGGCCTTCTGTTTTTCATATTACTGTGCCTGTTACTTCTTTTTAAAATATTTTATTTTCATTTATTTATTTATGAGAGATAGAAAGAGAGAGAGAAAGAGAGAATATAGGCACACCAGGCCCTCTAGCCACTGCAAATGGACTCCAGACCCATGTGCCATCATGTGCATCTGGCTTATGTGAGTACTGGGGAATTGATCCTGGGCCCTTAGGCTTCGCAGGCAAGTGCCCTGCGTCTGTTATTTCTTATAAATGCTGTGGAACCAAAACACATCATAAAATTCTCTATTTTAAAGATTCAAGACAAAAAAACTAGAAAAACACAAGCTTGTGAGCTTTGTATTCAGATACTTATTTACTTGATCACAATATTGTCACAGTAAAACATTTAGAGATGATTCATGCTATAATTTTCATGTTAAAGCTAAGGCTACTGAAGGTCATTGAGAAGTCATTTGTCTAGCCATCATAAATTGGTGTGACAATGAACTAGCATCTAGACTCCAACACTACCGAATATGAAGAACATTTGGCATAGTTGAATGGGCTGTACCTTTCAATTTTCTAATGTTGTTTGGGAAATATAAAGGTGAATAAATTAGATCTGGCCTCTAAATTAAGCAGCTTATAAGTATTGTGGGGGCAATGCAAAATTTAAATGACCACAATGGACGAACACGTACGATATGCATGCCTATGCATCATCTAGACATGATCCTGAGATACTCACTTCTAGCTAAACGGGGAGAGTTTTATGAAATAGTCAAAATTTAATGGGTCTTAAAGTGCGCCTAAAGGTTTCACTTGGAAAGAGAAGTACAGAAATGCATTTCAGAGAAATGCATATAAAACATCCACAAACAGGCAACAGGCACAACAAAAGTTAATAGCCATAAACAAGTGATTGATCCTGGAAACAATACATGGTGATGTCAGACACATTAAAACTGAACTCCCTTTTGCATTTGCAGTTTATAGTTAAAGTATTAAAACTCTCAGAATTTCCAGTGAAGCCATGTTGAATTCTAAAAGTGCCATCCTCTTACCTTGCAGTCATTGGAAAGGATTGTAGGTTCAAGTGGAGTATTTTCTTCAAACACCTGACCATTCCACCCTTTGAAGCTAATGGACGATCCTGGGCCACTTGTCCAACTTGGGGTGTTTAGACAGTGAAGGGTGACAGTATGGGTGGCTTCTGAGCTCAGTAAATGAAGGAAGTTCATTTGGACTTTCCCAACTCCAAACTCTAACTGATAATATGGAAACAATAGTCAGGTTATAAAATATGGAAATTTGGAAACTTCTAGTTTGGGGTAGCTTAAGGAAAGGCAGCCTAGGAAAGTTACATTTTGTATTTTTGTTATTTTGGATTTAAGTGCTCAATAGTGGTAGGCTGGTAAATACTGAACTGTGGGCTCTTGAGGGAGATGCATACTGTGACACATGGCATTTTCTGATTTCCACAGTAGAGGAGATACTGTCCTCAGAGCACCAGGGCAGAGCCACTGACTTGATAAAAGATGTTAATTAATAACATTTCCTTCTGAGCCTGAGCTGCAGCCTGCACTCAGGCTATTACAAAATAAAAAAGAAGATGACAATTTTAACAATGCTACAGAAAATACAGTAATAATTTGTCTTAGGTTGATGCGTTAATACATTTCATAAAATTCTGAACTTCTGTTCGTCTTCCATTAAGATTATTTTTATCTGACTCTCCCAAGATAAGTTACAAATTTGCAATAACAACTTGGTTGAGTAATTTTAATTATGAGAACCTCTAAGGACAAAGTCAAAATCTTATGCTTTGTGTTGCCAAATCCTAAAATAGTTCCAAAGAGTGAGTCATTAATACATGTTTACTGAATGAATACATCAGCAAACTTTAATGAATACAATGAACAATATATGGAAGGGGATTTAACAGGTCTATTCATATATTTCCACACTTGGACAGGGAAGTAAATGTTTGTATACCACCACATATCCCCCCCCCACCGTCATCATCTTAGTATTGTTCAAATAGGGTGTGGACATAATGTGAGTAGAAGCCGTTCCTCCTGTGGAATTTGTATTAATCTCCAAATTTAAAATTAGAAAATATCAGTCATGAGGTAATGGAGGGTGAAAAAAAATAACAAAAACAGAAAAACCCATGCTCTGATGGCTTGCAGCTTCATTGTCTCGGTAGCACTCGAACATAAGCCCCTGATTCTAAGTCTTTCTACTGTTGTCCTTGTGACATTTGCATGCATGGACAAAATGAATAGGAGAAAACCAGGTGTGCTGGGCTCACAACTTTTAACCCAGCACATGGGAGGCTGAGGTTGGAGAGCTGTCATGAGTTTGAAGTCAGCCTGGGCTATGGAGTGAGCTCCAGATCACCCTGGATGAGAGTGAGCTCCTGCCTCACCGCCTACCTGCCCCCTCCCATCCCTACACACAGACATCAATGGAAGAACTGATTCAGTTATGACAATACCTAACTGCTCCTGCCTCCCTAACTCCCTAACTGCTCCTGTCTCCCTAACTCCCTAACTGCTCCTGTCTCCCTAACTCCCTAACTGCTCCTGTCTCCCTAACTCCCTAACTGCTCCTGCCTCCTTTATAACAGTAGCTCCCTTCCCCAGCCCCTCTTTTTTTCTACACTATCTGAACCAAAGTCCCAGACACCTTTCAGGGCAGCGAGGATGAGCATATGGATATATATTGTGAAGGGAGGACTATCAAACTGCCCTTTGTTTAGAGACATGTGATTTCCCTAGGGATGTAGTGACAACTTCCCAGTGAGAAGTCCTGGTTAATGAAGGGGAGGCCGGTTCAACCAGAAGTCTCCAGATGCCTTCAGTGGCTGCTGCTTCACGATGGACAAAACACGTGATAGGCACATGTATTGGTCCTTTGCCAATGAGAAACAAATTCTTGGTAATATACCAAGCTGTTTTAATCAGAAAAAGGCAGCTATGAAGTTTTGATTTCAACATGTTATAGCATATAAATAAAACTAGGCCTTAGGTTTTTTTTTTTTTTTAAATACTTGTAACACCATTATATGTAACTAATTAGCCTTTATCCTAGATAGCGGATTTATAGAATTACATGTGAAAGTTTTAAATAGTGTTCCCTGAATGGCTGAGGGAGGTTACTATGTGCCTAATCACCAAAAATAGCAAACTTTTGTTGCAAAATTCTTCTTCTTATGATGTTATTTTCAGTAAAACTGTAGGTAACTGATTTCTGCTTATGAACACTGCAGCTGTTTGGAGATTCTGTAATGGATGTGCACATATAAAAGCATAACGTATGCTATGTGATTTTAAAGGAATTTAAGAACTACAATCAGCATAAGAAGCCCAGCTAAGCCAGCCATAAAAACACACAATCAAGTGTCGGGATTTACATTTTACCAAGATAAATGGTTTCTCATTTATGATAGAGAATGAAAGGGACTTTGGTTCCATTCTTTTTTTTTTTTTTAAATAAAGTGTTTTTATTTATTTATTTCCAAGAAGAGAGAGGGAGAGAGAGAGAGAATGTACACAGGGCCTCTTGCCACTGCAAATGAACCCCAGCTACATATGCCATTTTGTAGGTCTGCTTTCATGTGGGTACTGGGGAATCAAACCTGTGCCGTCAGGCTTTGCAAGCATCTTTAACCACTAAGCCATTTTTCAAACCCCTGGTTCCATTCTTAAAGTACATAACTATTTAAAGGGATGGGATTTCAAATAAAATTAGTTATGGGTATTGTGAACACATTAACATATATCCTGAAGTTCAATACTTACGTTTGTCACAGAAATAGGAGATAAGCATGTCTGGCCCCCAGCACTAAAATTGCAGAAAACTTCAATGGCATCTGAAGAACATCCAAGATTTGGATCAATCCAGTATTTTCCTGTTAATTTATAATAAAAAACAAAGTTATTTAGATCTCATGCTAAACTATATTTACATATATATGCATATATATTTATGCTTTTATATATGTATTTTCACATACTTATCAATTTAGTATTTTAATTATTTATTTATTTGAGAGAGAGAGAGAAACAGACAGAAGGACAGAGTATGGGAATGCCAGGGCTTCAAGCCACTGCAAATGAACTCCAGATGCATGCACCACCTTGTGCATCTGGCTTACTTGGGCTCTGCAGAATCTAACCTTAGACTTCACAGGCAGAGTGCTGAAACAGCTAAGCCATCACTCCAGCCCCTACTTATCAATTTAAAGGCATTTTCTAAACTTAATCAGAATGATAGAAATAACCAAGTTTCTTGCTTCATACTACAGACAAGTCAGCTCAAAGAGAATTGTCTAAAGTACCACAATCAGACAAGTTATAGTTAATGAATTTATCTGTATATACTTCTGGTGTACATTGTTACAGAGTTTAAAATGAAAGTTTTGTTTAAAGTAGAAATGGTTTGAATCTCTGCAGCAAAATATCTCTCGATGGACACTACTGATGATTAAGAAAATTTTACTTGATTTTCAGAAAGAAAAATGCACAGCTAAACAGTCATGATTTTTGTGTTTTCCCCCTTCAGTGACGTCCCTATAGCTGGTAAAGGCTTGCCAATCTATACCTCCACCAAGTGCCCAGGAGATGTGAATATTCAGCTGAAAAACACTGTACTAGCCCCTTGATTCCAGAATGACAGACTCAAAATATTCATACAGTATCTCATATCAAATGAAAAGTACAGCAAATTTTGAATTATACAGCTCTTATTTCTTATATTAATGAGGCAAGCCAATCAAATAATTATTGTCAAATGCCAATTTCTCTAATAGGTTTAGGTCATTTTTCCATTCCACCTTTACCCCAAAATAAAGATTTCTCTACATTATCCCTTACATATTCCCCTGACTTCCAAACATCCTTAAATACCATTCCCCTATTATTCCAACAGTCCTGCAAATGTATACTTGCTGAACTCAGAGTTCAAAGGTTAGGGACTGCCTTCTATGACAGTTGTTTTCAAATTCTTAGGAGTATAAACCATCTGTCAGAATGCACAAGCTGGGCCTCACCCCCTTGAGCTGATGATTCGTTAAGTCTTGGGTGGGTCCGGAGAATCTGCCTCTCAAACAAGGTCTAATTCTGGTCCAGACAGCACATCTGGAGAACCACTCAGCTCTTGAAATATGGAAAGGGTGAAGGACATCCACCCTTGTTAGACTCCTTTCCTTAGAATTTTGAACATCTTACAAAGTGTGTAGAAATTATAGCTGGATTTTTCACTAGAATCTCACACAGGTTTCTGGTTTTATCTAAGGGAATAAACATATATCTTTACTCACTATCTCTTCCCCTTCAAGAAATACTTTCCTAGTACTGTGTGAGGTTTAAAATTTTTTTTTTTGAAAGATAGAGATATATACCTGTCTTATAAAATCCAAGTCCTACATGAATTCAATTTATGCTTAATTTGTAGAAACAAAATTATGCTGCCTGGACTCATTGTAAATTCAAGTGCATTTGTAATAGACACCTTTGACAACAATCCTCTGCTTCCCTAGAGTTTCTCTGTTCTTTTTCTAGGTATACCTATTTTTTCATTTTTTTTCTCCTTCTTCCGATACCGAGGACAGAACCCAGAGCTTTGTCCATCATGCACAAAACATTCTACCACTGAGCTATCTCCTCCTTAGCCCCTCTTCTTGACTGATAACCTTCTAATTCCTTTGAAGCAACAGAAGCAATGTGAAGTGAATTTTCATTTTCTCCCACAGCCACCTCTCCCCAGTTCTCTATTCTTGCATGCATACCTTCTTTCTCATCACGAATAAACTGTTCCTATCTAAGATCTATATGTCTATGATGCCTTCGAACTTAAACTCCACCTCTCTCATTGTCACTTCTGAGGCGGCTTCTCTCACATGCTGTTTCTACCAGTTACCATCCAGCATGTTCTGGTATTTGGCTATTACTGATTGTGTACTTGGTGCTGTGAAATTAACTGTGGAAGTAATTTGAGTCTGAGGACATAGTTGTCATTCACTGGAGATTTTTGTTTGTTTCTTCCAGATCAGTGGGGGCGCTTGCAGTTCGGAGCTGTTTTATTCCAAGTTCAAAGTTTAAATATTCTTAGCTATCCAGATGATGTAAAGTGAGGTCACCATCTGCATGTGTGTATACTGTATTATAGTCATTGTTATTTCTAAGCTACATCCTTTAAAAAGGCCAAGTCTCCACCTAGACCTGGCAACAGGTCCTATCTTTTGACCCTGAGCCCACCAAACCCATTGAAAGCACTGCTGAGCACGCTCAGAGGAAGAGTTGCTTCAAATAACTAGCTCACCTCTTTGTGGCATTCAAAATCTTAGCTTGAACCTTCTCATTACTTAGTTAGCCATTTTATGCTTTCAAATTAAAAAAAGAAAAGACTGAGGTAATTTGAATTACTTGTCTGATTACTGGGAATGGAACATCTCCAGATGCATCATTTTTTCTTAAAATCTGATGAGATTTTTAACCACTGCCGTTTCTCTAGAGTGCTCTTGATGACAGTGATCCATGATTTCTGAATTGTAAAATCCAGTAGCCTCTCTTGGTCTCCACTTTGTTTCCCATTGACTCAGTTAATATCTTATTTCTCCATACTTTTTCCCCCCATGGTCATCCAGCTTTCCTCCTACCTTAGTTTCAATTCTTAGTTTTCTTTGCTACTTCATTTCCATGACCCTAACCCTAACCCAGTGCAGTTTTTAGAACTCTTTTCTTCCTTTACCTTCTTTTTCTTTTTTTCTTTTTCTTTTTTTTTGTTTTTTGGAGGTAGGGTCTTACTCTAGCTCAGGCTGACCTGGAATTCACTGTAGTCTCAGGTTGGCCTCGAGCTTGTGGTGATCTTCCTACCTCTGCTTCCTAAGTGCTGGGATTGAAGGTGTGTGCCACCACACCTGGCTCTCTTTCTTCACCTCACCTTTTATCTAAGTAATCTTAATTGGTCAGGGCATTACAGGCTGCTTATATGCAAATGATTTCCTAAGTTTTACCCCTAATAAGAAACTCCGTTTTGACCAGTTACTGCAACAGCCAGGTATCTACTGGACAGTCTTTCTTGAATATCAATAGTCATCTCAAGCTGGGTTTTTACAAAGTGGAACTTTTGATCTTTTGTCCACATCTGCTTCTCCTGAAGTCTCCAATTCTACCAAGAGCAGCTCCTCCTGTCTATACTTCCAAACCTTATAGTCATCTTTACCCTTTGATTCTTCTTAGAGCTCTTATTGTATCTATCAACAAAATCTTTTGTCTGGACTGAAAAGAACACCTATATTCTCATGATTTCTTTTGACTTTCCCTGTCATCAATTCAAGTCTCACCCATGATTATCAATCTTGAATTATTCAAATAACCTTCTAAATGGTTTCCCTGCTTCTTCCCTTATCCTCATGCTGTCATGGTGCAGAGTCATATTTTTAAAATCCAAAGTTATAAAAACTATCTTAGTTTTCATGTCAGCCTAAGACAGGAAATGTTGATAGAAGTTAACTATTTTCAAGAAGAAAATGAATATATTTTTCATTGTACTTCTAGAATGGAAACAGATATTTTTGGATAAGAATATACAAATGTATATGTGTGATAAGAACAGAGTAAAATTAAAATAAGGACTGACATTATACAGTGACATAACAGCCTTTACAAATTAGCACATACTTATTGTGCTATTAGAGCTTTTAGCAAAAGAAAATTACAATATTGATTGTGCATTTGGCCATAGACTAAATAGGAGTGAAAATAAAGTAACAGTTATAGATTGTGTTTCCTCTCCTTTGGATAAAGATTTCTCCTCTGAGTTTAAAACATTTCCTTGATGGTCTTCTCTAAATTCAGTTTTTAAATCTCTGGTTAATGACTTTAGATTATTTGCATTGGAATGAGAAACTTCTAAGAATGACAAGCCACTCATTTTCATGTTCCTTGATTCTCGAATACAGCATTTAAGTTCTACTATGTCTAAAAACCATACTGTTGGGGAGTGTTGTGGAAGAGACTTCATGATATTCTTCTTTTTAAGAAAGTTATGAGAGAGAGAGAGAGAGAGAGAGAGAACATGTGGTCTCCTGTCACAGCAAACAAACTCCAGACACAAGAAGCACACACTACCTTGTGTGTCTGGTTTTACATGGGTACAGGAGAATTGAGTCCAGGCCATCAGGCTTTACAAACAAGTGCTTTTAGCCATTGAGCCATCTCTCCAGCTTATAATATTCTTCTTAATGTTTTAAACTTTGATGATTTGGAATTAACTAGGACTGACAGGTGTTTCTGTCTGTCAATCCTAAGGTTAGCCTTTTCTATTTTTATTTAGTTTTTGTACATCAGGGCCTCCAGCGATTGCAATGGAATTATAGACGTGTGTGCCATCTTGTGCACATGTGTGACCTTTCACTTGTGTCACCTTGTGTGTCTGGTTTATGTGAGACCTAGAGAGTCTAACATGGTAACATGGGTCCTTAGGCTTTTCAGGCAAGTGCTTTGACTGTTAAGACATCTCTCCAGTCTTATAAAATTTTAAAATATGAATGTACTACATTCCAAATACAAAGTATAAGCAAATGTTTTAGGTAGAGATGGCATGACCACAGCAATGCCTTCCTCTAAGAACATTTTGCTTTGATTATATTAATATGGCTTTTACTAATATTTTATCAAAACGACCAGGACTCGGAATGAGTGTTTTGCAGATCTCATATGGATTGAAACAGCGCAGTGAAATTAGGCATCAGAGCCTGAGGAAATGAAGAACTTACCATCTGAAACTTTGTGTTCACAGTTGAGCAAATCTTTGCAGACTCGTGCTGGGTTATCTCGCGTGCCGAGAGGATTCTTGATGCTGCGCACTAAAGTGCTAAGGTAGCTCAGGGTTTTGAATATCTCTGCACTGTGGTCTGTGAGCATCACTTCAGTGTTCTGATAACTCTGCCAAATCATCAAATGTCATGTAAGCAACAAGACCCTCATGACCCCCATTGTGGATCAAGGCGGAAGAGTAGTGTGTCCTCATTGTGGCTCGTGAGTATGATGCATGGGGAGTAGGAAGAAGAGAACGGATATTTTAAACATGAATATGTGCAGGCTTTCTTAACCTAGACCACAAATAAGATATCAAATTCACTCTTGAAACTTCAAGTTCTCAAGCTGAGATGAGATTTACATAGTTCTATATAATGCTTTCTTTTTCTTTTCCTTTTCTCCACTTTTCTTTTCAACTATTCCTTCTTCTATTCTGATATCATTTGTCTTGCCCTCCCCCATCATCCATGACAACATGTTGATGGGCCCAATATTGTGCAGGTAACCATTGCCACTGTGACGTTAGGAATGCATACAAATGCTTTTTAAAGAATGCTTTTTTTCTTTCTTTTTTTTCAAGATAGGGTCTTGCTCTAGCCCAGGCTGACTTGGAATTCACTATGGAGACTCAGGGTGGCCTCAACCTCATGGCAATCCTCCTACCTCTGCCTCCTGATTGCTGGGAATAAAGGCGTGCACCACCATGCCCAGCTGAGAATGTTTTTTAAAACTACACATTAAATAAGAACATGAGTGATCAAGATAATCCCATTTTAAGAAATATGGGTAATTTCAGTTAACTATTTTCCTTAATGGTACCAAATTTCTTGCAAATAAGTCCTTTACCAACCTTATAGCCTTAGTTTTAAATACTTTCCTTACAAAATATACTGTGCATATATTTCTGTTTTTATTATAGTTCATTCTTGAAAAAGGTTTCTGATTTTTTTAATCTGTTTTAAATATGATCTTTGAGATAATTCCACATCTTGGCTTTCAAAAAATTCCTCGGTTTAATTTGACTATTGAGACTGCCAATATAAATAAAGGGGGATCTATTACCTCCATCTGCAGGGCAGTATTGGATTCAATCAAGGCTTGAATAGCAGCGTTGATGTCCATTTGTTTCTGGGGAAAATAAAACCATTTGATATCAGCAGTGAGATCAACATGGAGTCCTCTGAATAAAGGCTGTAAATTCTGAAAACACGCTGTCCAGACATATGAGCCTTATCGGAGTGAAGTCTGTAGCTCTTATGGTCGAGCAGATCTTGTAAACGCCGCCTGGCTATCTGAAAGACAATATACTGCCTTCATCCACTTCCCAAAGCTCTCCTAATTAAAACAGGACTCAGGTCTGAAACCTGCAAATGAAAAACTTTGTTGCAGCAACATGAAAACACACATACGCCATTACTCAGAAGGAAGAAGGATGAAATGTGATCGTCCTCACTTAATAAATTATAAAGTGAAGAATAAATAACTGTAGTAATTTTTAACAGTTATGTTCTTGGAAGGAAAGTAGAATAAAATACTACTGTCCTGAGGTAGTCACCACATTAGCTGAATCTGATACTTCTGCGGTCTTCAAAACAATTTCTGAAGTTGGAAAATGTACCATTAGTCCCAAAAGAAATAAGACAGCACAAATTTAATCTGTGCCTGCATTTAATAAAAGATATTTTTAGAGGAAAACCTTAGTAAAACCATTTGTAACAGTCTCTTCGTAATTTTTTTTCACGCAAAAAAAAAAAAAAAAAAAAAAAAAAAAAAAAAAAGCTTGGAAATGAAGAAGTATGAGCTGGGAGAAAGTTCCGGGAAATGGCATCTGTGTAAGTGAACCAGGCAATCTACTTGAGCTGAGGCTGATTGAACTGTTAGGGTATCTTTTGTTTTTATTTTATTTTTTTTATTTGCAGGCCTGTACAATAGAAACTGATTTCAACAGTTCTCTCACAGGTCATGGCTGGTAATCTGAAAAACTATTTAAGTTGATGGAATGATCAATAACATGCACTCTCCCCTGCCTCAGCATGGGGTTTTCATACTGGAAAGAATTGATGCATTCTGCATGTATATTCTTTCAAGTACTGTGGTAAGTTTGAGGATAAAATGGTGAGCAGAAAAGAAATGTGTTTCAGTGAAGCTTAAGGTTAGAAAGGAAACAGACGGCAACCGAAAATACACAATTATAAAGCTTGGGAGGTGGCTCAGTTGTTAAAGGTGCTTGCTTGAAAAGTTTATCAAGCCTGGGTTCGATTCCCCAGTAGCCACATAAAGGCAGATGCACAAAGTGGCACATGCGCCTTGAGTTTGTTTACAGTGGCAAAAGGTTTTGGTGTGACCTTTACCCTCCTGTTTGCTCAAAATTATATATATATTTGGTTTTTCAAGCCCAGGCTGACCTGGAATTCACTAGTCTCAGAGTGGCCTCAAATGCACAGTGATCTTCCTACCTCTCTGCCTCCCAAGACAAATATATATTTTAAAAATGTGCAATTCTAAATTGTGATATGTGTCATGAAAGAAAAGTGCATGGAACTATCTGAGAGACATTGGGAGTCAATTAGATCTGGAGGATTTAAGAGGTTGGTGAAAGGAAAATTTCCTTGAAATAGTGACATTGGAGTTGAAATCGAAAGAATAAGAATTGTTAGGGAAAAAGGAAGGAGAATGCCCCAGGCAGAAGTCACAGTCTTATACAAAGTCCATCACATGACTTTTTCAAGAAATAGGGAAGGTTAGAGAATGTGCCCAGAAGACCAAAACAATCCTCACCGTCTTGCTTGTGCGCATGAGCAGATCTTAGATGTCACCCACACAAAAAGACAGGCACCAAGCATGGACAACTGAACTGAGTACTAAAAGAAATAGCCAACGGGGAGCTTCTACTTGTCCTCTGTTGGTGATTTAATTTTTGATTTTTAAATTTTTAGAAAAGATTTTATTATTATTTTTTTATTTGAGAGAGAAAAGCAGAAAGAGAGAAAGAGAGAGAGAGAGAGAGGCAGAATGGATGTATCAGGGCCTCCAGCCTCTGCAAACAAACTCCAGACACATGCACCACCTTGTGCATCTGGCTTTCTTGGATACTGGGGAATTGACCTGGGACCTAAGTCTTCGCAGGCAAGTGCCTTAATCATTAAGCTATTGTCCAGCTCATGATTTTTAAACTTGTTAGTTGGCATGCAGAGATTTAAGTATCATTCATTTCAATAATTTCAAAAATAATTTGTTGTATTTGATTCTTATCTCCCCTCCTCTCCTCAAACCCCCATTATCTTATTCCCTATTTCCCCTGCCCCAATTCTTTCTCATTTGCGTAACAGACATTTCAATAAAAAAGTATATTTCTTTTTTTGGGATGAGCATTAAATAAAAGAAATTTCAGAATAGTAGGTTAGTCATGAATTTTCCTGGCACTCTCCACATTTCTATAATTTCCAGTGTATACCCTAAACCTACTTTACCCTTGGCACATAGTAGCTATTCAATATGTTGAATTTATTATTATTTTTCTCTGTGGCAGACCAAGACAGACTGAATTAAAAGATCTGTCTGGGAGTCATGTAGTAACATCTAAGTGTCCATGTTTGCATAATAAATTCTCATTTGGAGTTGGGTATGGTGGTGGACCCCTCACCTGTAATCCCAGTAACTGGGATTATAAATTCAAAGTCAGCCTTGGCCACACTGCAGGATCCTGTCCCAAACCAAACCAAACAAAAGCAAAACCTGTAGGTGCAAGTGAAGGGGTCTGAAAACACATCGTTCATGTACTCCAAAGAGAATATGAGCATCACTTAATGTTTTAAACATGCATATAAAATCACCCACATCCAAGTGTAAAGCCAAAGGGCGGCGCAAAATAAAACAAAACAGCTTCCTCATGTACTGTAGTTCAAGAGCAAGAACACATTATCACATGAAAAAAATCACTCCTTGCTTTCTAAAACACGCATATGAAATAGGAAACATAGAATGAGACTGTTATAGCTCCACAAATAATGAGGGAGATTTAGTCAGGAGGCTTTTATACAATTTGGAAAACACATTATTCACAGCTCTCTCCCAAATGCATTTCAGTAAAATACTGATCTAGTCTTGGCATTTCAGTGTTCTGAGAAGTTATTTTTCAGATTTTTGAAGCCAGGGTCAGTGGATGGAAACATGGATGGGAAAGGAACCGGCTACAGGCAGTGTCTGGCTCTGTGGTAGAAGTCTTGCTGTCTGTGAGTGTAAAAGCAGTAGTCGGGCTGGAGAGATGGCTTAGTGGTTAAGGCGCTTGCCTGCAAAGCCTAAGGACTCATGTTTCACTCCCCAGATCCCACATAAGCCAGACCCACAGTGATGTAAACATGAGAGGTTGCACATGCGCACTAGGTGACACATCGGTCTGAAGTTTGATTGCGGTGGCTGGAGGCCCTGACATGCCAATATTCCCTCTCTCTCTCTCACTCTTGTTCTCTCACATAAAGAAAAAGGTCAGTCTGTTGGGCTTGCCTTAAAAATTAAAAAAAAGCAGTGGTCATGTCTATACCCATATAATAATGCTACTCTCACTTTTATTTATTTTTATTTTTCAAAAAAATTATTTATTTATTTGCAAAGAGAGAGAGAGAGAGAGAGAGAGAGAGAGAGAGAGAGAGAGAAGAGAAGAGAATTGAAGAGAAGAGAAGAGAAAAGAAGAGAAGAGCCAGACAGAGAGAATGGGAGCTCCAGGGCCTCCAGCCACTGCAAATGAACTCCAGAAGCATGTGCCACTTTGTGCATCTGGCTTACGTGTACACTGGGAAATTGAACCTGGGTCCTAGGCTTCACAGGCAAGCACCTTAACCGCTAAGCCACCTCTCTAGCCCTATTCTCACTTTTAGATAGAGAAGCTTCTCTTTCCACATAGGGGTGACCACTGGGATGACTCAGAGCTCACCAAAGTGCTGAGAAGAACTGACAGTAGAGTGTTCATCATTAAGTGAGAAAATTCTATTACACCCTCCAAGGCTCAGGGACTATTTTCCATTGTGGAAGAAGTGGTGGAAAGAATGTAAGAATCCAAAACATGAAACATAGAAAGGAGAGAAAGGGAGGAATGAAGGAAACAACAGTACTGACATTGATTTGGTACTTATTATATGTGATGCATATATATTTTCTAATTTAATCCTCCTGATAACTCCTCAAAGTATATAGGACCATATTGTTTTCCTCAAAAAAAAAAAACTACTTAATTTTAGTTTCTTCTCATTTTTCAAAAACATTTTATCTATCTATCTATCTATCTATCTATCTATCTATCTATCTATCTATCTATCTATCATCTATTTGCATGCAGAGAGAGACAGGGAGAAAGGAGACAGACAGAGAAAGAGAGAATGGGTGTACCAGGTCCTCTAGCCACTGCAAATTAATTCCAGATGCATGTGCCACTTGTGCATCTGGTTTTATGTAGGTGAGGGGAAATCACACTTTGGTAATTAGGCTTTACAGGCAAGTGCCTTAACTGCTGAGCCATGTCTCCAACTCCTTAATTTTAGTTCTGTAAGAACACATATTTGAAATGCAATGGGATATGTTGCCTTAAGGTTTTGCACTTAAATATGAAAAGTTCCAGACACATGCAGCACTTTATGCATCTGGCTTTTTGTGGATACTAGGGAATTGAATCCAGGCTAACAGGCTTTGCAAGCAAACAAGTTTAACCACTGAGCAATCTCCTTGGGCCCATGAGTTCTGATTCTTTAGGACAATTTTTGGGAGGGGGAGAAGACAGATTTAGTGAAGTCATTGTAAGGTGAGACACAAATGAAGGCACCTAGAAGGCATTGCAAGGACATAAGGGCAAAGAACAACACACAAGTGTGGAGTGAACAGAAGACTTGAAGACAGACATTCTCATTAGCGTTCATATGGGAAGGTTTCAATCCCATTCTGTCAGATGACCAGACAGTGGGAGTAATTTTAAAAAGTCCTAGAGGGGGCTTCTCAGTTCATTAAATGCTTGTGTTGCAAGCACGAGGACCCGAGTTTGCATCCCTGGGGCCCACATAAAAGCTGCACACGGAGGAGTGTGCCTGTACTCCCAGCACTGGAGAGGAAGAGACAGCAGGATGCCTGGGGCTTGCTGGCTACCTAGCTGAATCAGCAGTATCCGATTCAGTGAGAAATCTTGTTTCAGAAAATTAAGGTGAAGAGCAACTGAGAAAGACCCGCGATGTTGACCTCTGGCCTCCATACGTATGCACATATGTGCATGTGCACCTAGACATACACATGTGCCTGCACACGCACATTGAGATGACACACATAGGATCCTAAACACACACACACACTTAAACATATACACATTCCAAAAAAAAAAAAACCCATAGGGATTTATGTCTTCTTTTCCCAAGTGGACAGTCTTTCCGTGTGCCACTTATTTTTTTTCATAGTTATTACTTGCTCCAAAGAAAAAGCAAGAGAAATGTAAAGTCTTTCATTTGAGGAGTGAAGAGTCACCCAGAACTATCAACGTGTACGTGACACGAGGACAGTACATGGAAATCATTATGGCTTGGAAGGTACATGCCTGATGGTTGCTTGGAGAAAACAGCGGATCCCCCATGGAAAGAAAATGTGACCCAGAAGCCCCTGTATTTGGCACTTTAATCATGAGCTGCAGGCGTGGTAGGTTGTGGATACAGGGGAACCTCCCATAGGGAGCAGGAAGACAAGGAGATTGTGGAGCATGAGGGTGGACATGGAAAGAGAAACTAAAGTTAGAACATCAGAGGCCCAGAGATCAAAGAAATGTTGTCTTAAAATAAGCCTAAAATAAGTTTTATGCCATCGTTGTTAGATGAAAATCAAATTCATGAGCAGTCTGGGGGCTGCTCCAGCCACTAGCAGCTAACAGGACTCATGAAGTAGATGTGACTGGCTGGCAAAAAGGAGCATTAGGAAAGGGATCTTAGCTCCAAGAAATAGGAAGAAATGGGGCACCAGGTACATGCCATGCTCTATGTGAGATGCTTTAATGTTTGCTTAGTATTCAAAATGACCCCAAAAGTAAGAGTCATAATCTCCATCTTCTTTTAATCTGATTAAATTAATTAATTTATTTAGTTTTGATTTTTCGAGGTAGGGTTTTGCTCTAGCCCAGGCTGACCTGGAATTTACCATGTAGTCTCAGGGTTGCCTTGAACTCATGGCGATCCTCCTACCTCTGCCTCCCAAGTGCTGGGATTAAAGGTGTGTGCCACCATGCCCACCTCCATTACTTTATTTTATATATATATATATATATATCATAACAGGTTATAGTCTTTTATTCCTCATTCCTGCTCTTATTACCCTGGGAGCCCTCCTCCGTGGGTTTATGATATTCACTGTAGGAATATCCTGAGGCATAGTCCCTCTTCTCTTTTTATTATCATTTTAATATTTTTATTCATTTCTTTGAGAGACAGCCAGAGGTAGAGTGAGAATGGGCACTCCAGGGCCGCTCTAAACCAATTCCAGATATATGCACCACTTGTGCATCTGTATTTACATGAATGCTGGGGAATCGAACCTGGACCAGCAGGCTTTACAAGCGGTACCTTTAACCACTGAGCCATCTCCCTATCCCTAATCTTCATCTTCCAGGAAGGAAATATAAGGCTTGGATTTCAAGTCAGCATAAGTGGCCAGCTCTATATTAGCTTAGAAAAAAGAATTGAGCTGCACAAGGAGGATGGTTTTATTAGGACTAATGGAAGAAGCTTTAAAAAGTTACCATGATATTCTAAGATAAAACAGAATAAAACCAAACCAAAACCAAAACAAAACAAAACAAAACAAAACAAAACAACAACAACAACAACAATAACAACAACAAACACTTACTCTTGGACCTGGTGCTCCAGGGGGTCCCTGTAAACGCAACAAAATTTTAAAAATTATTTATTTAGTAAACACCTCAAACCAGGCAAATATTTATTCATCAGTGGTGAGCAGACAGAGAAATCAACTCACCGGAGGTCCTGGTTGACCCCTTGGCCCTTGAGGACCCTGAAAGAGATGAAGGCAAACATAATATGTACATAGTTGGCTTATGAATTGGTATTAACAAGAGAAATAAGATTAAGCCTCCATCACAGCCTTTTAAAATATTTATTTATTTAAGAGCCAGAGAGAGAGAGAGAGAGAGAAAACACCAGGGTCTCCTGCCACTGCAAATGAACGTAGGTTCACGCACCACTTCGTGTATATGGCTTTACATGGGTGTTGAGGAATTAAACCCAGGTCATCATGCTTAGTAAGCAAGTGCCTTTAACTGCTGCACCATTTCTCCAGCCCCCACCATTGCCTTTTAGTTGATGTTGATATTGATGTAAAGAAAATATTTAGAGTATAGAAGTACAGGTACTAATTAGCATGTATATCCATTAGATTTCATGGTGGGTTTCATTATGATGTTTTCCTGCTGTGTTTGGCAAATCATGTGATTAAAATGTTTTAGTATTCAGGAGCACTTGACCTTAACTGTCACCCATATTTACAAGAAAGTTGGGTATGTATCTTTCTTGACTACTGACAAGTAGAAACGGAATTTACTCATTCTAATAAATTACCCTAGAGAAAACATGTAAAAATATTAGTACTATTTAAGCTGTCCTTTCTACCTACTATCTGCCTAATCACTGAAGATGAAAACTTCCCTGTCCTTAGATCCTTTTTCCTTATATGTCTATAAATTGTACACGAACTCCTATTGATTTTATCTTTCAATTTCTTCAGTAAATGTCTTCATTTTCGGTGCAGTTCACGTATTATGGACTCAATGTCTCTGCCCCCCACCCAACCTCTCAATAGAGGTTGAAGCCCTAATTACAGTAGGATGGATGTTTTTGGAAATGGGGTTTTGGAGAGGTAATTAGGCCATGAGCATGTAGCCCTCAAAATTGTGATTAGTGTCTAATAAAAAGAGTCATGGAGGCGATATGCCTCTCCTCTATGTGTAGACACGGGGAGAAGCTGGTCTATAAATTACCAAATAGGGATTCATCTGGCTCCTTGATCTTAGATTCTTACAGCTTCTGTAACTGAGAAATTAGTGTTGTGATTTAAACTACTCTATGGTGATTTTACAGGAACACCTGCTGACCAAGACATAATGTTTGCCTTATACTCTTAATTTGACCTCTAGACTATTGCATCCATTATGCTAATGACATTCTACTGATAAACTATAAATCTAGTCCTATTGTTGCTTAGAAAAATCACTCAATGGTTTTTATGTAATGGTGAAGTATAAATTTAAAAAATACATTAATGATGAGAAAGAGAGAGAAAGAGAGAGCATGGATGTGCCAGGGCCTTGTCCACTGCAAATGAACTCCAGATACATGTGCATATGTGTACTGGAGAATTGCATTTGGACCAGCAGGCTTTGCAAGCTTTACATGCTGAACCATCTCTCCAGCACATATATATTAATATATTAATGGTATAAACTTTTAAATAGTTTGGATAGCTGTCATTTACTGAGACCTTACCACCTACCAAGTTGGGTACTGTATTTCTGCATCACATACCAGAAGAAAAGGAGTGCTTACTACCCACTAATAAGTAGCAGAGAAAAGACTAACATTTACATCAGTTGGATATGCAAATCCATGTTCTTAGTCACTGAATCCCACTGCCTCTTCTTGATGGTGTGGTCTTCATTTTCATTTGCCAACATGCCCTACACAGCTTCTACAGCTGACTGCTCGCAGATCTCTACGTTCTCCTTCCTTCCCTCCCTCCATCTCCAGTCTTACTTTGTATCCCAACTAGCCTTAACTTCCCAATTCTCCTGTTTTAGCCTCCTGAGTACAGGGATTACAGGCCTATATCCACCATGCTTGGTTCTTTTATATATGTGTTCTCTTGCATGTGTTATTACCTTGGCAAGGAATGTTTCTTCCTACTCATTCTAGCTGTTGAAGGGCCATTTCTCTCTCACTATGCCCTTAAAACTCTACCTTGCTTATTTCCCATGTCACTTCCCTTCTGCTCAAATCAACAGTTTGTTTCTGCATTCTACAGAATATAACACTGTGGAAAGTCCCCAAGTGCCTTTAATGTCTATTACCTTTTATTTATTTATTTATTTATTTATTTATTTATTTATTTATTTATTTATTTATTTATTTATTTATTGAGAGACACAGAGAGACAGACAGAGAGGGAGAGGGAGACAGATGGGCGCGCCAGCAGTCTCTCAGCTGCTGCGAACAAAATCCAGATGCATGCACCCCCTTGTGGGCAAGTGCGGCATTGCACCCTTGTGTCACTTTGCATCTGGCTAAACGTGGGACCTGGAGATTGGAACCACTGGAGATTAGAACCAGCGTTCTTAGGCTTAGGAGGCAGGCGCCTTAACTACTAAGCCATCTCTCCAGCCCTGTCTATTACCTTTTTATTTTTGGTTTTTCATGGGAGGGTCTTGCTTTTTTAGTTTTTGGAAAAAAGCATACATAATTGGTACCCAATAATTCTTATGAAGTAATTAAGTGAATGTACAATGTCAAATTAGCATTAATTTAGAAAATGGAAAGATTAAAAAGTATATAACAAAATGCCAAGAGTCATGTTAACCTTTGTCAAAATAAAGTAACAGCAGTCAATGCTGCTTGCAATGTGCAAGTGCAGGCCTTGCACAACTACTCAAAATTAGCTTACTTGATAGTGGATTGAACGGTAACATTAGATGAATTAAATAAAACATTGACTATTGAGCGAAACTCAGACCATCATTAAAGGATAGCAAAGCAAAATTAATCTTCAGCTGTTCTGGGCACACCAGAGCCTCCAGCAAACAAACTCCAGATGCATATGCTAGTCTGTGCATCTTGTTTTACATGGATATTGGAAAATTGAACCTGGGCCATCAGACTTTGCAAGCAAGGGCCCATAACCACTGTGCCATCTCTTCAGGCCCCTGCTAGCTGTTTTTAAGACAATGCTAACACTGTGATTAGCCTAAGAATCATTATTCTTTGCCCAAAGCTATTATTCCTAGTGATCTCATGATAACTAGCTAAACAAGTCCCACGTAGTACTCAAACTCTGTGCCTTGTAGACATTGCTCAGTTTGCATCACCCATTTGAAGCAGAGGATGTACAAAACATGTGCCTCAGAAGCTATAGGATAAGTGGAAGAAATGTCCTGTTAGTGATAGTTTTGTTTCAAATGACACAGAAATGAGGCTGGATTTGATCAGTTCTGGAACCAACCATGCAAAAATAGTAAACAGCTGTGCTCTTTAATCACTCAGCATATTTCTGACAGTTATAAAATCTCTTCAGTGGTTCAGTACAAAATATCTAGCCTGTTTGACTCTGAAAGAGGAATGTACCATAGAAGAATGAAGAAACTATTCCTATTGTTGACTTTGTGAAATTCATTTCAGCTTGTTCCTTGAGAACAAGTCAGCTCGCCACAAATACGATTCAACAAAATACTTGGAACCCAACAAGATAGGGAAGGGAAGCTCTAATGTAATGGTGGCTTGATATAGGTGAAATAATCAAGTAAAACATATTACGATTTCAATAACATAGCATGTTACTAGTCCTTTCTTATTCCTGTAGCTAACATGTCACTCAGAAGTTATTCACATTCTGCAGTCAAGTACTCTACCTCTCAGCCACCCCCCTCGCATTCTGTATACTACATAAAGCTGTCATTTTCTGTGATTGTTTTCTAAAGGGGAACCAAATTCATATATATGGCTATGGTGATCAGGTGGCTTTCATGAAAGACATTTCCAAGCACATCAGTTTCTCTCTCTGTTTAATCTCATAACTTACCCACCATCCTATAAAAGTAATAGTTTATCTTTCCATTTAAATACCAGTAAGTGCTTGACCTGAATCTGAGTATGTTAGTATTTTTCTTTATGTAAATTCTATAATGTCATTTTCTTTATGTAAAGCAATTGTCACTTTTCTTTATGTTGGTCCAGTTTTAGAGAAGTCTTTTTTTTTTTTAATCACTTTTTATTGGGCTGGAGAGATGGCTGAGCAGTTAAGGTGCTTGCCAGTGAAGCCTAAGGGCTCATGTTCAACTCTCCAGGTCCCACGTAAACCAGACGCACAGTGATGCAGGCACACAAAGTGGCACATGTTCACAAGGGGGAGCACTTGTCTGGAGTTCAATTTCAGTGGCTGAGGCCCTGGTGTGCCAATTCTCTCTCACACTTTCTCTCTCTTTCACTCTCGTTCTCTGGCATGAAAAAAATGTCCAGTCTGTTGGGCTTGCCTCAAAAAAAAAAAAAAAAAAAAAAAACAAAACCAACAATTTTTTACTTTTTTTTTTTTTGGTACAATCTCACTCTAGCTCAGGCTGACCTGTAATTCACTATGTAGTCTCAGGGTGGCCTCAAATTTAAGTCCATCCTCCTACCTCTGCCTCCCAAGTGCTAGGATTAAGGTGGGATTAACTACCATGCCTGGCTAAAACACAAAAACCTTTTATTGACAACTTCCATAACATATAGACAATACAACGTGATCATACTACCCCTTCAGTGCCCTTCCTTGTCTCTGTGCCAGATTCCCCTTCCACTGAAAGTTCCTGTTTCTCATTAATAAATTGAAGAGTTTTCATCAAGGTTGATCCAGTCTCTATCCACTAAATGTAACTTGCAATTCTCCTTTTCAGTTGTGACAACCTAACACATCTAAAATGTCTCTAGGGGAGCTGGAGAGATGGATTAGTGGTTAAGGCACTTGCCTGCAAAGCCTAATGACCAGAGTTTGATTCCCCAGTACCCATGTAAAGCCAGATGCACAAAGTGGCACAAGCATTGGGAGTTCATTTGCAGTGGCTGGTGCGCCCATTCTGTCTCTTCGTCTTTCTCCTCTCTCTCTCTCTCTGCTTGCAAATAAATAAATACAATTTTTTTAAAGTTAAAAAAAGGCTCTAGACTCTTGGGGTGGAGAGGCAGTGAGTTCTGGTAAAAGTGACTGGTTTAGAGGGCTTACCTAGAAGTTTAGGACTATTAAATAAGATTTATTAGAGAGTAATGTAGCTTGATGAAATCAGTGAATTACAAGGCATAGGGCGTGCCTGCAAGCCAGAAATCGGTTCCTCAGTCTGGCAGGTGTGGGGCTGAGTTACTCTTGTTACTGATTCTTCAGCCAGTTTGCTCCTAACTTTTATTTTTGAAAAGCCCTGTGATTGATAAAATGCCAGATTTGCTTGAGAACTGAGAGAAATGGGCTCTAGTCTTATCTTTGTAAAAATTTACTATGTATCTTTGAGTTAGTTGCTATGGATATCTCATTTGTAAAACAACAGGCCTGGTGAAGGTAAGCTCCACCGTTCACTTTAATTTTTATTTTTTTTTTATTATTATTTTTTTTTTTTTTTTAGACAGACAGACAGAGAGAGAGGGAGAGGGAGACAGATAGAGATGGGCGCTCCAGCAGTCTCTCAGCTGCTGTGAACAAAATCCAGTTGTGTGCGCCCCCTTGTGGTCAAGTGTGGCATTGCGCCCTTGCGTCACTTTGCATCTGGCTAAATGTGGGACCTGGAGATTGGAACCCAGTTCCTAGGCTTAGCAGGCAGGCACCTTAACCACTAAGCCATCTCTCCAGCCCTGACCTTTCACTTTAGAATCATGGTTTTGGGGCTGATCATGAAGCCCAGAGGCATGTGCTTGCCTGGAATGTACAAGTCTTGGGGTTTGAGACCCAACACACATACACGCACATGTGCAGGCATGCACACACACAATTTGTGGTTTTCAAGTCTGTTATCAACTTTATTCTTCAGTTGGTATCTGGAAAAATGCAAAATGCACATGTGAATTGGGCTGAGAGTCTCAAATTTTGTATGAGTGTAAGGGTAATTCGTCATTTGCATTAAGAGTTGGATAATTGTTAATTGAACTAATACTATGAATTTTGAAAAATAAATATAATCATATATGTTTTGGGTTCCTAGTTTATAAATATAAGACATTTTTTTATATCTTAGTTTTCTCTTCTCTAAGATTTTATTTATTTGCACATATGTGTGTGTGTGACAAGGTTTCTTGTCACTGTAAATGGAACACTAGACACTTGTGCCACTTTTTTTTTTTTTTTTTTTTGAGGTATGGTCTCACTCTAGCCCAGGCTGACCTGGAGTTCACTATGTAGTCTCAGGGTGGCCTTGAACTCACGGTGATCCTCCTACCTCTGCCTCCCGAGTGCTGGGATTAAAGGCGTGTGCCACCACGCCCGGCTTATGCCACTTTTTTGCACTCAACTGTGGGTTGCTGGGGAATTAAACCTGGGCTGGCAGCCTTTGCTCACAAGTGTTTTTAACCATTGAACATCCTGCCTAGTCTTCCCCAAAGTCATCCTTTTCACTTTTAAAATGGAGGCAAATAAGATTATTTTGCTAACCAAAAATTATAAAGCCACATTGATGTAGAAGTAATATTTGAGAAAATGTCAATGGAATTCTTCACTTTACTGATTTCCATTAAATAATCATAATATGCTTATAAAAACGAAGCAGCTAATGTAAAATTCACGCTAAAATTGCTTTCTTTCCATTTTCCCTATTTCTGTGGCTTTAAGTTATATGTTTAAAGTTGTGACATTTTATCAAAATATTTTTCAGATGATTGACACTAGAATATTATTTCTGGCATAGATTAACCTTTTAAAAATAACTATTTTTCTATTATTTCTGGAAATGGTCTTTAAATTACTCCTTACATTACTCATGTTCTAAACGTGTTTTGGAATCTCAGGGAAATCAGGTTTTTTTTTTTTTTTTTTTTTTTTTTTTTTGAGGTAGGGTCTTACTCTAGCTCAGGCTAACCTGAAATTCACTATGTCGTCTCAGGGTGGCCTTGACCTCACGGTGATCCTCCGACTTCTGCCTCCCAAGTTCTGGGATTAAAGGCGTGTGCCACCACGCCTGGTGGAAATCAGGAATTTTTAAGCTTTCAAGATTAATTTACCAATAAACATAACAGTTGGAGTAGGAGGAGAAGAGAAAAATTCCACATGCTATGTGTAAGTACGATGTCTTAGTATACCATAAAATTCTGGCTCTGTTTCCAGGGACTTAAAGAAAAGACCATAGGCAGTCAGTAAAGAGCAAGGAAATCTTGTTTAAATCACAGAAAGGAAATCTCTCTTGGTGAAACACACAAATTGCTCTCCTAGGGGTGAAAGGAATCATTTGAGATAAATATTAGAATTTCCAGTATTACTTTGCAGAAGATACAAAGCTTCATAGCTAAGAAACTCAAATTTATGGCAAAGAGGAAAGTTTCTCTGAGATGATATATATAGATTTTTTTCATTCTTCAACACTTTATTGAAATATTCTGTGGCTGTGAGTCACACTATCATAGAAAAAATAATAATGAGTAAAGAAAGTGTATTCCCAAGAATGCAGACTTTGTGATTTTAAAAAGAAGAGACATTTTTACATATTTTTTGGAGATGAGAAGATCATATAGTTTGAAACTGTCTGATTGTGGTTTCAGGTATGAATGCAATTTCTGTTTTCTGACTGAGAATCTCAATACATGAGCATACTGTAATTTGATCATGATCCCCTTCCATTTCCCTCATTAGCCTCCCCTCACCCGTGCCAATTCCAGTGAATCCTCTCTTCTTTCCATACAGATGACATCTTTGTGCAGAGACCTGAATATGGTGATAAAACAGTCATTGGATAACAGAGCCATGGATTTTCTTGGGAAAAGGAAGGCAGATTTCAAAATACCAGAAAGTGAGTGATCAGGCAGGAGAAAGTGTTGCGTTTTGAGGTGGAAGGGGTAAATGGGCGAGTTCACATAGGACCTTGAAATCAAAGTAAGGAGGTCAGGGCTGAGAAGATGGTTCAGTGGTTAAAGGCACTTGCCTGCAAAGTCTTCCAACCCACGTGGATTCTCCAGGACGTACATAAAGATAGACATACAAAGTGAGAAGTTTAGATCTTATTCTCAATGCAGAGAAGAGTGAAAGAGAACAGGATAAAACCGGATTTCATCTTTAGCACCATTTCCCTATTTCCTATGTAGAAAATGGATTGCAGTGAGGAGAGGTGGAATCAATGGAAAGATGTCTGTATTTTAGGGGGACAATAGGGTGATTCAGGAAAAGGAGAGGGATGGATGTATTCCTAATTAGGTTCAGGAAAAATGGAAATGAACCTTTCTTTATAATCTATGCTTTTGTTAGTTCTTTTGGTAAGGGGGGGCTTATTTATTTTTCTTTGATGTAAATCCCAGATGCTAAAATCTGGCAGGCAGTTAAAAGTATCTCTTCTAATTCTGAATTCAGTGCATGAATATTGGCCCCAAAATTCCAAGAGATGACCATTAAACTTCCAGTGACAGGAGCTTACGATCTTGTAAAACTATCTTGTGATGTGGTTCATTATTATATTAGCCAACTACTATTAGCTGACATCAACCCAGCCAGTATTTAAAATGTGCTCATTACATGTCAAATGCTATTGTCTGGGGACTAGGTAGCATCAAAGACAGTATGGAGGGTTAGGCGACACAACACATATATCATGCCCTCTTGGAGCTTGATCTCAGGAAGCTGATCCTATGATTAGCTAAAAAGAACATTCAAAATATGAATCATTTTAATTTTATGTTCTATAGTTAATCGTATTAGTCATTTGTTGCTTATTCAATGCCAACCATAAGATGGCTTCTGTCAAGGTGCTGGAGACACCAATATGAGCTGGACAAACTTGAACTCTGTATTTCTTTTTGGTGGGGATGGCCTTATAATGCTTGCTATATTCTTTTTTGTTTGTTTGTTTGTTTGTTTTTTTGCTTTTTCGAGGTAGGGTCTCACTCTGGCTCAGGCTGACCTGGAATTCACTATGTAGTCTCAGGTTGGCCTCGAACTCTCGGCAATCCTCCTACCTCTGCCTCCCCAGTGCTGGGATTAAAGGTGTGCGCCACCATGCCCGGCTGATGCTTGCTATATTCTTGATGCCACACTTCCATCAGTACAATCTAAGATTACAGCCATAACCCATTGAGCTTTCAATCCATCGGAACGAGTCCATTTCTTTTTCACATGAAGTACTTGTGATGTTGCCATAGGTTCTGGAGGTTTCCTGATCCTGAAGGCAGCTTATATTGCAGCCGCAGTGCTGGTAGAGGATCTGACAGGCATGCGGAGCCTCCCTGATTTTCTTTCCCATTTCCACTCCGTCTCCGAGATATGACTCCCTTTGTGCCTAAGTTTTTGCCTCTGAGTATATTTTATTTGTGGAGTAAAAGGGAGGGCCACATTTCTATGTACTTTACACGTGTATTTTCATGCTTTGGGGGCTTCTTGGGCTATATCAGATCATATTCTTAGGCTAATTAGCATAATTCAAAGCTTACTTATTCTGTTTCCCAAGAATACTCTTATGGTGAGGAGGAGAAAAATCTTATTTGTCACTACAGAAGCTTCCCACCTTTTCTTCAAGAGTACTGCTGTCTCTAAGTTCGTTCTCACGAGCCCATGGCCTCGCAGTCTCCCATTTCACTCCATGCCTGTTCTCTGTCCATGGGTGCTGCTTTAATGTAGCATGAATCCCACGCTCCATAGCACACATTAGTTATACTTGCCACAGAAAGCAACGAACCAGTGAGTGACTATGTAAGAGGATAGATAGGCCAGTATTGCTTCACTATAGTAATATTTTTACTATTTATACGTACCTCACACCACCACATATTGCACAGCACAAATATGCACAATAAAAATGTTATTCAACGGGCTGGAGAGATGGCTTAGTGGTAAAGGCGCCTGCCTCCTAAGCCTAAGAACGCTGGTTCCAATCTCCAGTGGTTCCAATCTCCAGGTCCCACATTTAGCCAGATGCAAAGTGACACAAGGGCCCAATGCTGCACTTGATCACAAGGGGGCGCACACATCTAGATTTCATTCGCAGCAGCTGAGAGGCTGCTAGCGCGCTCAGCTCATCTGTCTTCCTCTCCCTCTGTCTCTGTCTCTCTCTCTAAAAAAAATGTTATTCAAGAAAATAAAGATGACTATAATCTCTGTCCTCAGGATGAGGTGGCAGAAGGATTGCAAATTTGAGTCCAGTTTGGGCAATATAGCAAGAGCCTGACTCAAAACAAACAAATAGACAAACAGACAAGCAAGCTAATGATTGGTTTCTGCTTTGCAGCCCGTAGTCAGTGCTGACTGGATGCAGTGTGTATACGTAAAGCCGTTTGTCAGTGTGCTTATTGTGGGCCTGATGAAGACCCATTCTCCCAATTGTGACATGACAAGCACACCATTCCACATAATGATGTGGGGAGAAGATGACTGGCAGGTTCTGAAATGTGTGTAGGGCTAATCAGCTTCCACGATAATATGCTTCTTGACAATTACGATCTTATTTTATTTTTGTCTTACAAGTCTCAGAAACATAATACTAAACAGCTCTGGTACAGTCTTTGAGTTCATGTAGCTTCTAGCCTAGAGATAAGGGAGGCTATAATCACAAATTTAAACTTACAGTTTCACCTCTAAAGCCCTTTTCACCTCTGGGTCCCTAAAAGGGAAGGAGAAAAAGAAAAGTAAGTTTGGTGTTACTGACACAGCTTAAAGGTAGTTGAGGTTGTACACAAACACATGGCACCTTATATTTTTTCCATTTACAATCTAGCAAGAATTTTTTTTTTTGTTAATTTGAATATATTCTAGTTTTCTTGAGTAATGAAAAAATAAAAGTAGTCTCCTGATTTAGTATGCGGTTTACTATATCTAGCTCCACCTTGAAGTGAGCAGGAATAATAAACTACTTAGTTAAGCAGTCGAGTCTGGGAACAGCCCATTTGACAATCATACACAAAACGATTTAGAAAGAAAATGCATTCTAAGATAGAGCTAAAGCTTCATATTTGTTTCTCTTGGTCTGTCAAAACCTTGTTTCTAGGGTTATTTCCTTGTTTTATTTCATCTTATCTTTTTGTTCCTCATTTTGAGATGCATTTGGTATATTTTGATACTTGTATACATTTTCATTCACTGAATATATTTTTAAAAATTTTTTAAAAAAATTATTTATTTATTTATTTATTTGAGAAAGAGAGGCAGATAGAGAGGGAGAGAGAGTGAGAATGGGCACGCCAGGGCCTCTAGCCAGTGCATATGAACTCTAGACACATGTGCCTTCTTGTGCATCTGGCTTATGTGGGTCCTAGGGAATTGATCTGGGGTCCTTTGGCTTTGCAGGCAAACGCCTTAACCGCTAAGCTATCTCTCCAGCCTTCACTCAACTGAATATATTTTCTAACTTGCCTTTGATTTTTTTTTTTTTTTCTTGAGGTAGGGTATCACTCTAGCTCAGGCTGACCTGGAATTCACCATGTAGTCTCAGGGTGGCCTCGAACTCATGGCAATCCTCCTACCTCTGCCTCCAGAGTGCTGGGATTAAAGGCGTGCACCACCACGCCTGGCTTTGCCTTTGATTTTCAACTTCCTCTTTGATTCATGGATTTTTTTAGAAGTCTGTGATTGAATTTTCAGGTACTTGGACAATTTTTTCCCGTTATCTTTCTTTTGTTGTTTTTCTTTCTTTTTTCTTTTTTTTTTTAAACAGTTTTTTGTTTTTTTACTTATGTGACAGAGAAAGAGGGGGAGAGAGAAAGAGAGAGAGAGAGAGAGAGAGAGAGAGAGAGACAGAGACAGAGAGAATGGGCATACCAGGGCCTCCAGCCACTGCACAGACACGTGCTACTCCTTGTGCATCTGGCTAACGTGGGTTCTGGGGAATCAAGCCTGGGTCCTTTGGCTTTGTAGGCAAGAGCTTAACTGCTAAGTCATCCCTCCAGCCCTGTTTTGTTGTTTTTCAATTTAATTTCATTATGAATATATTTTGTATGACTTCAGTTCTTTTAAAAACTGTTTATTAGCAATCTTATGCATGTACTTAATATTTTATTTTGATTATAATCCCCTCCTATTACTTTCTTTTTTCCCCTTCCCATATCTCCCTTCCACTGAACTCCCCCCCCACCACTAGTCCCTCTTTTATTTTGATGTATTTTTTTGTCCTCCTCCTCATAGAAGACAGAATGCTGATGGGACCAATATCGTGCTCATCTTGTGTAGTTAATGACAGCTGCTAGGAGGTCATGACAGCCACTTTGGGTTCTGAAGACAGCGGACTGCAGTTCTTCAAAGTTAAATAAAATTTATTTTATGACACAAAACATCATCTATTTTGGTGAAGGTCCCATAAGCACTTTGAAAAGAATGTGTGCACTGCTGTTAGATGGATAAGGATTGGAAACCAACTGAGTCACTAAATCGACCAAATCTGAAGATCTTCTTGAAACTTCCTTATTGTTGAGGCTAATTTGGGTCAGGGTTCCTGTTACTTGCAGCCAAACCCATCCTGATAAAGCTTTTGTGTTATAATTAAATTAAAATATGTTCTTTGATCTAATTCTGGGCTCTCGTCTGTTACATTGATCTAATTGTTTATTTCTTTTTACTACCATGTAATTTGTATTCCCAGTTTGTTTTACGTGGAAAAACGAGTCCATCATTCCCCCACCACTATTTTTCCTCACAATATTTGTGCCATTCTCAAATGCCTATTTTTCATAATGAACTTTTCTTCATAGAATGGAAAAAAATAGAGTAGGGAAAATATTTGAAAAAAATTTGATGTGTATGCTGAATATTATAATGGCCTTTAAGAACTATCTTATAAACAGAACACAGTGAAATATTTTAATTGAGACATTTCTTTTTCACATTTTCCTTGACTAATTAATATTTCACATTTTTGACAGAGAACAATCATTTCATAACTAGAACAGTGTGTTCTCCTTAAATTTTTGAAGAACCACACACTGAAATATGAGAATTCTCCCACCTACAACCCTACAAAGTTCTGGAAGCCTTACACATTTTGTTTCTTTTGATAAAGCTCACTAACTTTGGTGGTGAATTATCCAAGCTGATCAAAGAGAATAGTTGCCCTCTAATACTTGAATCACTTCACTTCCTTTTTTATTCTGTAGATCTGCGTATAACACTTTGAAAGGATCCAAAATATTGCTTCCCTGAAGGGAATGTCTCTTTACTATCCAGGTGTCAATGTGACTTTTTTGAGTGTGCATCTTCTCTGTTGACACTGTTATCAGCATTGCAAAACTTTCCTGCAAACACCTCTCCAGTCATTGACTTCCCATTTCCATCCCCTTCCTTTCCCTCCCTCCCTTCCTTCCTTCCTCCCTCTCTCCCTTTCTCCCTTTTCCTTCCTCCCTCCCTCCCTCCCTCCCTCCCTCCCTCCCTTCCTTCCTTCCTTCCTTCCTCCCTTCCTTCCTCCCTTCTGCTATTTCACCACCATATTTCTTAAGCTGTCTCTATTTCCCCTCAGATATGAAGAGTGTAGAAAGATCACGACTCTGGAAGTAAGAAACATCAGCTGGGTAACTGATGTTGAATAATAAGGGAACCTCTACAAACTTCATCTATTAAATGGAGATACTATTCACTCCATTTTTCTATAACAGTGAGAAAAGTTAGAGCAACTTTTATAACAAGAACACAAAACAAAATCCATCAGAGTTAAAAAAACAGAATTTTAGCCGGGCGTGGTGGCGCACGCCTTTAATCCCAGCACTTGGGAGGCAGAGGTAGGAGGATTGCCATGAGTTCGAGGCCACCCTGAGACTACATAGTGAATTCCAGGTCAGCCTGGACTTGAGTGAGACCCTACCTCAAAAAAACCAAAAAAAAAAAAAAAAAAAAAGAATTTAAGAGAAGTTATTGTTATGTTTTCGTGTTATTTATCACTGTGACAGGTACTCAAGCATCTGTTGCAACTGCTTCCTCAAAGACCGTGTTGCCCATGCCTTTCTTGAAACTCTTTTCTGAACTGTGCTAAGCTGGTTTTCTTGCTAGTCTCACAAACCATTTCTCTCTTTCTTTTACAGTGGGTGCTTCCAGGCTCTAAGTTTGGCAATTTGTGCTTCTTTGGTTATCTGTGCTGCCTGCCTCCTTCAGAGCACAGATCCATTTTTATAACTTCACTCATCACTTCTATACTTATGACTCTCATCTTCCTTCCTCAGTTCTGTTTTCTTTTCTCAAGTCTGAAGTATCACCCCTCACCAATCATACATATCTAAGATCTGAAGAAGGACCTTCCAGAAGAAAATGTGAATTTTCTGTTTTCACTTGTACTTAAAATAGATTGATTCATTGTGGATTATCCTAGAAATATTAAAAAATATATAGATAATAAAAAAAGACCTGTATTTTGACCAACTTACCGTTCTACCTGTTGGGCCTGTTATACCTTCTCTGCCAAGAGGGCCCATGTTTCCCTGTTGGGAGTAAAGAAAATAGTTATTTTCTTTCTCACTATAATTGAGAAAAATATTAGAAAAGTTTTGTGCTATGGCTAAAAAGTCGCATCCAAATAATTAGTTTTTATTATAAGACATTATAGCATTAGTGTAAATTTCAGTAATTATGATGAATAGTATATAACATGATTGTGGATATTGTTACAATTAACTATCAAGAGAGCTATTGTATATAATTTCTAACAAGAAATAATCAGAATTAAAAATGTTCATATGGTAATAACGCCTATGTGTACCATTACTTAACAAATAAAACCACTTTATATAAAAGCAATTGAATAATGAACACACTTTTGAATGGATTTCTACATAAATGGTGAAAGATCAGATGTTTGAGATCCATGAAATATGGAACATGGTATAGGGGCCGGAGGATATCCACTGTAATCAGCCAAACTTCAAGCCTTTTATCTGTAACATAGAGCCACTGTGAGCGTCGGGAATGAAGATTGTTTTTGAAGCTATGAGCTGTTCTTTCAATATTAAGATAACTCCAAATCGGCTGTGTATCTGGAAAATTCCTCCCACAGCATTTATAGAGCTTGTCATTTCTGAAGGAATGCAAAATATTCATTTTAGTTTTCCTTCTTCTTCTTCTGGTTTTTTCAATTTAGTGTTCTTCTAGCAAGTTTCACAGCCCCCCCTCCCGCCTCAAAGTTAGCCCGGAATTCTTAACTGTTGATATCGAGTAGGTTTTCTCTTTTTCTAGAACATATGTAGGTACTGCAAATTGTCAGTTGATATAATTATAAAGGCATAAAGACCATGGTCATATGGTTTATAATGATAAAACTTACTCCATAGACTAAGTATAATGGAATTGCTTTTAAAACACAAAGTTCAACTTTCAGTGATAACTTGCAAATGTGAAAACAAATTTCAAAGACCTAAAATCAAATGAAGATTTTATTTTAATCTCATTAAATATATCGTCTGTACTGGTTATCACTAAAGATGTCAAGGAAGCTTTAGTCTAATAAAGTAAACTGTGATGTGAGTCTCTGAAATAAAATAATGTGTTAAAAAATAGAAAGGTATAGATGGACGCTAGAAAAAGTGACCACAAGTATTGATTATCCATATCTAAATTACTCCAAAAGAGACAGTGCTGTGATAATCAGAAAGCTGTCTATTTCTACATAAGTGTGTCACTGAAATGAAGTACAAAATTAATCCAGGCTTTCTAGTTTAAGAAAGTATTTAATTTAATTTATTATAATAATAATTTAATTAAATACCAAATATTTATTGATTTGGGAGCTGATAGCAGGCACTGGGACATTTACTATTCATTGTGTATTTCAAAAGCAACCCTGGAACATATGATCTTGTCACTCCGATTTTGACTCTGCTATTATACTACCAAATATGGCCTTGAACATATTTTCCAGTCTTAGTTTATCTATCTGGAAAGTGGGGTAATAGCATCTCTTACTGAATTTTTATCAGAATCTAATGACTTCAGAGACAAAAATTTGATAACAACACCAGGTACATAATAGTTCTTTTAAATCAATATTCCGTAGCATGTTTTTTTTTTTTCACTTGATTCCTATGATGGCTTAATAAATGAGTATCTAGAGGGCTTTTTCTTTTTCCAGTTCTTGCTTAGTGATTAACAGCTGTGAGCTTTTTACCTGAACTTAACTATTGAAGAGTAGATAAAAGTAATAAATGTACAAATCAATGGATACCTATCCTGGCCACGGAAACTCAACAGTCCATGACTGGACAGGCTCAGGACAGGCGCTAGGCAGGCGGGCAGTCCCTTTGTGACAAGGTCAAGAGGATTTAACTAACTGAGAGCTGAACAAAACTTGAGCACGTGAAATTAATTAGTGGAGGAGCTTACTGTAAATAAGACCTTGAAAGCGATGTTTATCTTTGACTATTCATACATAACCCACTTGCAGATACTTGTGAACTGCACTTTAGAGAACAGCACTCAGCTTCCTTGGTTCCTCAGAAATGATGACAATCATCAATAAATTTAATACCTGAGCGAATGCTGAGAAGGGTCTCCAAACAAAAATTCCCATGACAATACCACCCTTTGTTTTATTGAAAATATTTCACTGTAAGAGGGAGGAGAGTAGGATCTTAAAAAAATTTTTTTAAAATTTATTTATGTGCAAGGAGAGAGAGAGAGAGAGAGAGAGAGAGAGCGAGAGCGCAAACCATGGCCTCTTGCCACTGCAAAAGAACTCCAGATGCACGCGTCACTTTGTCAATCTGCTTTATGTGGATACTGTGGAATTGAAGCCAGGCCAGCAGGTTTTGCAAGCAAGCACCTTCAACCACTGAGCCATCTTCCAGCCTGAGGGTAGGACCTTAGGAGTCTGAGTTTTCACTGACTGTTTTGGGCACACAGTGGATTCCAATATAAAGCTGCCCAGAAGTCTCTCTTGCTGCAGCTGAACTGCCTCCCTTCATCCTCTCTCAGCTCTGTTCACCCTAGCTTTGGCAGGTGTTGTGAGCTGGGGCGTTGCTACAACTACAGCCAGAACATTGTTTGAAGTTTTTAAATCTTTTTCTGTTTCATTTCAGTTTTATAGACCATCTCTCATCAATTGTGATTAATAGAAACCAAAATAAAGCAGAGATAATGACCAGTGATTATGCTAGCTTTTAAAACAGTCTCTACGTTTTGCATCTACAGGCATTAAACTGATCACTGGAGTTCTTCAGACCCTAACTTTGAAACTTTGTCAAGAGTTCTCATTCTCTTGGGATACCTGCCTCAGAGCAGGGAAAACACAGCTATGGGGAAATATTTTGCAAAGTGTGGTCTGAGAGCTGTGGTCAGAGGCAAGCGTTCTCCAGGTGGTGCATGGGGGTGGTCTCTCTGGTTGTGCTAATGTGTGTAACACAACCTATGTTGTGTTTTCACTCCTGGCCTGGGTGAACAGATACACTGTCCAGTCTTCACCGACATTCTGAAGATTTTTTTAAAAGTAAGAACTAAGAAGTGTGGGTGGTATATGTGGTCTATTTGCTCATGATAATTTATGAGCTGCAAAAGTTTTAAGCCTGCGTAGGCTCTTATGAGCTTCCATCTTAGAAGTCATTTTATTAAGTTATTCTTTAGAGTACACTAACTGAACGGCTCTCAAGTCCTACAGTAAGCAAAGAAACAGAATTTTGGGGTAACAGGGTGACTTGGGACTTACTCTCTGTCCAATAGGACCCTTAGGACCTGATATTCCAGCAATGCCAGGAACCCCCTCAGGGCCCTAGAAATATAATAAAAAACAAAAAGAATATTAAACTCACTACAAATATTTGACAAATGAATTAATCTTGTACATTCTATCCAGAGCTAGGTCTTCAAAATTGATCTTAAATTATGAGAACAAGTAGCTGAGTGTGATGACACACACCTTTAATCCTAGTACTGGGGAAACAGAGGTAGGAGGATCACTGTGAGTTCAAGGCCAGCCTGAGAGAATTCCAGGTCAGCCTGAGCTAGAGTGAAACCCTACCTGAAAAAATAAAAATAAGAGCCGGGCGTGGTGGCGCACGCCTTTGATCCCAGCACTTGGGAGGCAGAGGTAGGAGGATCGCCGAGAGTTCGAGGCCACCCTGAGACTACATAGTTAATTCCAGATCAGCTTGGACCAGAGTGAGACCCTACCTTGAAAAACCAAAAAAATAAAATAAAATAAAAATAAAAATAAAATAAAATAAATAAAAAATAAAATAAAAATAAAAAGGGGGGGAACAAAAGCAAATCATGCAATAAAGTTGTTAGAAAAACACATGATTATATGCATTTTATTTATTTATTATTTTTGATTTTTTTTTAGATAGGATCTCACATATCGCAGGCTGGACTCCAACTCGCTATGTAGCCGAGGCTGGCCTTGAACTCCTGATCTCCCTGCTTCTAGCTCTGGAGCACTGGGATTATAGGCATGCCTCACTGTGCTCATCAACTGCATGGATTTTGAAATTCGTATTTTCAAAACTCAAACGCATGGTTGTACCAACTGAAATTTTACATATTTAAAGAAAAGCTCAAGCCATAGACTAACAAATGTCAACATCTTTCTTTCTTTCTTTCTTTCTTTCTTTCTTTCTTTCTTTCTTTCTTTCTTTCTTTCTTTCTTTCTTTCTTTTTCCTCCTAGATAGCTAAAAGGCTAGGAGAAAATATGTAAACATACTCTGGGGCCTGGGAATCCCTGGAATCCTGTTAAGCCTTGATCACCATGTTCTCCCTGCAAGGCAAACAGACACAGGATTATTCTCTGCAGTGGGGGCCTGCTGTGGAGAATAAGTGTGTGATGGATTTCTGAGTTAGCACATACGGGCTGCCCTTTCACACCAGGCTCTCCATGTGGTCCTTGGTCACCTTGTGATCCGCGAGGACCTCTTTTACCTTGCATTCCAGGTTGACCAGGTAGCCCTTGCTCACCCTAGGGACAAGAGAAAGAAAGTTGATCTTGACCTCTAGACCTATAAACATAAGAACAAAATCCAAATACAGCGGCCATCTTTGAGCACAGGCACTGACAAGATCAAGTGTAGCATGGTTGTCCTCCCCACCAATGTTTTCCCCTCAAGTACTATGTGATTAGAATGACCTGTATGTGTAGAGGGAGGGGACAACATTCTAGACCCTGGAGTAGTATGGAAAGAAGGGATCTTCAAAATAAGCCAGAGGATATGGTATGGTAACAGAGAAGATGGAGAAGTTGTGTGCGGGAAGGAGAGTGTTATATGAGATGAGACTGTGTGTGTGTATATGGTGCATATATAGATGTATGCATGTTCCCATGTGTAGATTGCATGTGTTGTGTGTGTGTGTGTGTGTGTGTGTGTGTGTGTGTGTGTATGTGGATGCTAAAGGTTGGCATTGGGTATCTTCCTCAATTGCTTTTGCAATTTATTTATTTATTGTTTTATTTTGAGAGAGACAGAAACATACACACACACACACACATACACAGAGAGAGAGAGAGAGCGAGAGAGAGAGAAAGAGAGAGGGAGAGACAGAGAATGGGTGCGCCAGAGTCCTCTCAGCTGCTGTGAATTAACTCCATACTCTTGCGCCCCCCTGTGGGCAAGCATGGCATTGCACCCTTGGGTCACTTTTTGTATCTGGCTAAACGTAGGACCTGGAGATGCAACGGGGGTTCTTAGGCTTGGCAGGCAGGTGCCTTAACTGCTAAGCCATCTCTCAAGCCCTTATTTATTATTATTAATATTATTTGAGACAGTCTCTCACTGAACCCAGGACTCAACTGATTTGGCCAGACTAGCCAGGCAGTAAGTCCCAGGGCTCCTCTTGTTTCTCCCTCTGCCTGCAGTACTGGGGTTACAGGCAGACTGCCATTCCTGCCTGACATTTTTGTGGGCGCTGGAGGTCTGAACTCAGGTCCATGCTTCATCCCCTAAGGCATCTCCTCAAGCATGGGACTTGTTTTTTATCTTAATCACTTTTATGTCTTTTCTCTGCCATCCAGACACATTCAGGAATAGGATATTGGAAATAGAGCAACATCTCGCAGTAGGATGCTGGTCTTAGCATGCTGATCATCTCAATCCCCTCATTAGGAAATCTCATGAGCTGTCTCTAGAGGTCCCCTTGTCTCCTAAGGGTTCACATCAGTGACATACTTAATAACCAAGTTAAGGTTTCGAAGGGTAAGTTAAGTATTTTTCTTTTCTTTTGGAAATTAGATTTGTAAATACCTTAGGAATCAGGTAGATTTCAAATATAACTTGATGACAAACGTGATGCTTGGTTGACTTTAGCTCAGCCTCTTTAAGATTAGCCAATTGTTGTTTACTTGAGGTAAACCTCAAACTTTCAGTCTTGATAAATATAAACCCTTTTACTGCAGATTTGCACATAAGAGGGCGGGATCTTTATCATCACGTTTCCAAGTCTTAGTGTCTCTCAGCTGCCCCTCGTTTCCATGGAAGGGGATATTCATGATGCAGATTAACGGAAGGCTAAAACTGTAAACAATAGCCTCTGGGTCATCATTTTCAGTTTGCCCCTATGCCTCAGAGATCTAAACATCCTTCTAAAGGACAATTGTGAAGATCGAGTTAATAAAATAGTAACAACAAGAGTGCCAGTGTCTTAACTCAAGGCTTCGATGAGAAAACTTTAGACATGGGGCTGATTGCTAAGTTGTCTGGGTCAGTACTATATTTCTAAGACAGGTTGTTTTTTGCTTTCTCTCTCTCTCTGTACATATGTGTCTCTGTGTGTACATGTGCATGTGTGTGAGTGCTACACTGCATGTACAGAGGTCAGAGGACAATCTTGGCTAACAGTCCTCACCTTTCACCTTGATACAGGGTCTCTCTTTGTTCACTGTTGCTATTCCCAGGCTAGCTGGCTCACACACTTCCAGAAAGGATATCCCTCCGTTTCTATCTCCCTTTGTGGTGTAGGCACACTGGCATTACAGACACAGTCCATAATGTCCATCTTTTACATGGTAGCAGGGGAACTGATCTCAGGTAGTTATGCTCGCATGGAAAACATTTTCTCCACTGAGAAATCTCCCCAGTCTTCTAAGACAGGTTTTTGTCTGGAAAGTCTGACATGTTATAATGACCCATTCAATGACTGCTTATTCAAGACTCAACTTTTTGTCACGTTGAACCTAAGAAATCATCTATACTATTATATTTATTAACTGGTCGGTTAGGTGCAGACTTAGAGGAAGAATAAGCATGTTTGAGAAAGCATGCATCTAGGAATAAATATTATTTTTCAGTTTTGTAGGAGGAGGCAGGTGACAGAAGGAAAAAAGAGACCCAAATGGGTTTTAAAAACCCCAGCATTTCTATAGTGTCTCCAGGACTTGGTTAATGAGTTACTATTTTTTAAATTATTATTGAGAGAGAGAGAGAGAGAGAGAGAGAGAGGAAGAGGCAGAGGCAGAGAGAGAGAGAGAATGGGCACCCAGTGGCCTCTCAGCCACTGAGAACCAACTCCAGATGTGTGCACCCTCTTGTGGGCAAGTGTGGCATTGCGTGCTTGCGTTACTTTTGCCTCTGGTTAAACATGGGACCTGGAGATTCGAACTGGCATTCTTAGGCTTGGCAGGCAGGTGCCTTAACTGCTAAGCCATCTCTCCAGCCCATTAATGAGTTACTATGTCAGAGCATGTGCACCACAATTATTGAAAATGGATACATACAGGTCATGCATTTCACTTTTACTCTAATGCCTTTTCACTAGATGCCAAACTTTTCTAAAAGTTATTATTCTGTGGTCTAGTAGTTGTACACAGGATTAGTAGGGATGGCCAGTTCTGCTCAGAAGGCAACACGTAAGTACCTTTGGGCCGGGAGCTCCGGGGCTTCCTGGCAGACCTGATGAGCCCTTTGCTCCTCGTGGACCTGGAGAGCCAGCCAGTCCTGCACTTCCCGGGCTGCCTTTGATCCCCTAAACAACAAACAAGAAATCAGAGGCAGGATTTTTCTAGAAAGTTGATTTAAAGGCTCAAATACTGTAGTATGCATTCCAAAAGGCTGCTGCCAATACACAGCCCAGATTTGAGAATTACCTAGATCTTCTCTCCCAAATGCAAGAAATAAAGAAAGGATATTGGAGAAAACCCACCACTGAATGGAAGTATTGTTATCACAGTGATCTTGAGTTTTCAAAATGGAAATTCTGAACACTACAAATTCCTCCAGTACATCTTGATTTATACAAGCAAGGTGGATGTTGTGTTATATTCTAACAAAAATTTATATTCAGCCATGCATGACAGCTCTAATAACTGACTAATGCCTCCTTGTGAAAAGTTTCCTATACTTCAGTGTAGAAAATTTATTAAAAATCATTTGGGATGCCAGGTTTGGTGGTGCACACCTTTAATTCCAGCACTCAGGAGGCAGAGGTCAGAGGATCGCCATGAGTTCAAGGTCAGCCTGAGAATACAAAATGAATCTATATCAGTCTGGGGTAGAGTGAGACTCTATCTCACCCTCCAAAAAAAAAAAAAAAAACCAAATAAGCAGAACAAAACAAAAATAGTTTGGGAGTAAATCAAGTTTAATTTATTTTAGTATAGTTTAGTATATCCTTAAAGTCCTCAGTTAGGGTTGGCCAATTATGGTTTGCAAACCAAATCCTGGCATTCACCTTTTAAGAAAATCTTGTTTTTAAATTAGCAAATAAACTAATAAGTTTCATTATGGAATTTTTATACATTTTGCCTGTGTTGGTAGAGCTTATAACTTGTGTGTTTATGCTTTAAAATATGGGGGAAATAAAAATGATGATAATAATAATGTAAGAAGTGAAAAGTATATAAGACCCAAATTTTAGCAAATATAAATAAAGTTTTATTGGAACACAGGCATGTTCATTCATTTGTGCATTCACTGTCACTGCTTTTATTCTCAAGGCACAGAGCTGAGTCACTTTGGCAGAGATGCTGACCTTTGCACGTCTGCTTGTCTAACAGATTGGAGTGAGGCACTCATGACCGTACCGTGTTTCAAATGGAATATATGTTGCCTCATCTTTTATTTCATTGGTTCTTCTACTAGAACATATCCATCATGTCAAAGTAAGAAAAAGGGGACTTTGAATGCTATGTTTTAAAGGAACAGTGGGACGTGGATTACTTTGTTATCAAATGGCAAAACGTCATCTTCACTGTGCAAGGGAGATCACCAATGTGCTTTAACACCATACACACACTCATACACACACTTATACACACACTCATACACACACTTATACACACACTCATACACACAGTATACAGCAGTATTATCAGACTAGTACCCAGCACAACATTCCATCTCATATGAATGCAGCGGTAAGAAAATTCAACAATTTAAAAAGAAAGAACATCTATCTTATCATGGCAGATTTTTCTTCACTAAAAAAGGAAAACAATGCTGAAATGAAAGTAAGTTTCTTAGTGTTTCCATCTGTTATCCCACCAAGGAAAGTCCCTTGTTCATAGAGATTGAATTAAATCATCTTGTTAAGACAGCTGGCCTTTGGATAATAATGGTTAACTGAGATGTTGAAGACCCTGTACAAGAATCAAGTCTGAAAACACAGGGCTGGAGAGATGGCTTAGTGGTTAAGGTGCTGGCTTGTGAAGCCTAAGGATCCTGGTTCAATTCCCCAGATTCCACGTAAGCCAGGTGCGCATGGTAGCACATGTGTCTGGATGGAATTCATTTGTAGTGGCTAGAGGCCCTGGTGCACCTGTTGTTATCCCCACCCCTCATAAATAAATAAATTTACAAAAAAGTCTGAAAACACAGAAAATGATTTTGAGTGGATCCCCCCCCTTTATAAGTGAAAAGAAGCTTGTGATAATAAGTTGTTTATTTGAAGAGTTAATGCTGTCATTGAAGTGATGGAAAAATTAACCTGCACGAATAATCTGTGGAGTGACTACATGAGAGAAAATATTGGACGGCATTAAGAATACACTAAATTACTACAATCTGAAAAAGAATCTTCTCAGGCTCAACAAAACCGATAGCTCTGCATCAGAAAAAGATTTATGGACACACTTATAAAGCTCGTGAAGAAGGGAAATGTTTAAAGCTCTATTTCTTCATTGTCTTGTCCACTATCTGGTGTTCTGAAGTAAACATTTGAATTCGATATGAGTTATTGAACCTGTGGTCAAGGTGAACTCTCTGGGTCTTGGGGTTTAATCAGCCTTCATTAGTTCTATATTTATTTTTTTTTCAGAGACAGGAATGCATGATCTTGACTTCTCCAATGACCCAGCAGCTGATGGCTTAGGAGGAGTAAATGTTATTTTGAGACTGAAATAGACATTTTTCTGAATGCAAAAAACTGCCCTCAGTAAAAGTGAATGGCAAGTACCTTTCTTCAAACATTAGTTTTTTTCCTACAGACTTTTAAATGTTTACTAATGAAATAAACCTAAAATTTCCAAAGTAAAACAGTGTTTGTATATGACACATACATGCTAGAAATTTCAACAACTGATCACAGGTAACACTGAACAGCTTTCTGTGCTTCCTGTCGTGTTAAAAATTAAAGCAAGAAGTGAGATCTCCATTCCCACACAGATTAGAGGGGATGGATTACCTGAGCTCAGTTTCAGCTGCATACTTTAGGCCCAGATGCATGAAGATTGTGTATTTCAGAATCCATTTGAGTGTGTACTTAAGGAGTTTCCACATAACATTCAATTGGAAACGATTAAGTTACAATGTAATGGCATATTAAAAGACAAGTATCAAAGGCAAAATTTAATAGAATTCTACAAATTCCTTCCAACCAATGAGTATGGTCAATTAAAATCATATGCTCAGAAACTGTAGTGTTTGGAAATGCCTATCTGTGAAAAGAATTTCCAAAGATGGGATGCGTAAGGGTATATAATCCCAGCACATAGCAGTATGAACAGATGAATGGAAAAATCTGATAACGGGAAACTGCAGTGAGTTAAATGTTATCCTCGCCAAAGAATGTTTCTGTTTTTACTTTTCTTATCAGTAGACCTTATAAAAACTTGTACTCATTTTGACATGGAGGGTGGGGGAAGACAAAAGGGAATGAGACAACAAAACAGAGGAAGGGTTATCTTGAAAGAGAAGGGTCCTCAGCGGAATGGGAGTGGGGGAGAGGGACAAACGAACATCATGGGACAGGAACATGATCCATTTATAGCCTGCTCATATGTTAAAGTTCTTTTTATTTTATTTTATTTGTTTAATATATTTATATTATATTATATTATATTATATATTATATTTATTATATTATATATACATATATATAATGTATATATATATATAGCCATGATGGTACCATCATTAGCCTTAAATAAAAGAGAGAAAAAACACATTGTACTGAACATTACATTTTAAATTTCATGAACACAGCATGTATAAGCACTTACCTTTCTTGATTTTGCTTCTTTTTTCTGTAGTGCCTAACAGATTTACTCATTCTGATAGAGTCTGCTAAGCTGTTCTCTAGGAGACAACTACTGCTTTCTGAGTTAATTTCTCAGGACCTTTACATCTGGCTAACCGTGGGACCTGGAGATTGGAACCAGCGTTCTTAGGCTTAGGGGGCAGGCGCCTTAACTGCTAAGCCATCTCTCCAGCCCTAGTTGGGACTTTTTTTTTATAACTGCTTTTTTTTGTACTTGTTGGGCTACACAATAGTCCAACCAAGATTCATTTAATGTCACACATTGTAAGGAAGATGGCATAGGAAGCCCTCCAGGGGACACAAATGTAACTATAGCTTTAATTCTCAAGAAGCTTCATGTCTTACTATTTTCCTTTCTGCAAAAATTCAATATTCTTAAAATTACTCTCAGTACATTTCTGTTCTTGACTCCACCACTCATTGAAACAAAAAGGAAATTATGCCAAGTGTGTACAGGCAGGTAGATATAGAATATATAGAATATAGGTGCATATTTAAGCTGTTTATTTATTTTATTTTATTTTTTTTGGTTTTTGAGGTAGGGTCTTACTCTAGCCCAGGCTGACCTGGAATTAACTATGTAGTCTCAGGGTGGCCTGGAACTCACAGCGATCGTCCTACCTCTGCCTCCCACGAGCTGGGATTAAAGGCGTGCATCACCACGCCCAGCTAAGTGTATTTTTAAATAACCTTTTGTCTCAATCTACTTTGATCATTTTATCTCTGATCGTTTCTCTACATTGGTGCAGCTCAACATTGTTGAGAAAGCATCACAAAGGCAAAACACATATGCAGGGAGGAAGTGCAGAATAGAAAGAGAAAGACGAGCAATGGTGGGAAAAGGAGGGCAAGAGAACGAGAAATGATGAGAGGAGGAGAAGGGAAGGGGGAGAGAAAATTCAGGTGGTATGGGTCTTCCCCATTGTCTGCACTTTATTCCAAATATATTAAATGATTCTATTTATTTTCTTTTGATTCTCACTAAATCAGTATCAAACACTGATTTAATGTCTCTGAGCTTTTACTCCTATGGGGGCGTTTTCCACACGAACCACAGGATGGTCCTATTTTCTAGCTCATCAACACAAATGAAAGCACATGGTGTAAGAGGTGCCTGAGATGATGGGATAGAACATGTCACAAATGGTCAAAGAGGATTTTACTAACCTGCTAGGTTAATGTCCAGAACTCTAGAGGTAAAATGACTTTATAGGAAAAGGATGTTTGAAAAGTCGTGAGTTTGAGGCCAGCCTGGGACTAGAGTCAGTTCCAGGGCAACCTGGGTAAGGAGTGCTCCCCTACCTCACTCTCCACCCCCCAAAAAAGCAAATTTCTAACCTAGACATGGTAATAAATGTCTATAATCCCAGCATGTGGGCTTCTGGGGTCAGAGGATTATGAATTGAAGGCCAGCTTAGGCTACATGAGTGAGTTTGATGCCAATTTGGGTAAAGAGTATGACACTGTCTCAAAACACCAAAAACCAACTATCCTACCACCTACCCAACAAATCAAACAACCAGTAAACATCAAAGTTCTAGTGGATAACAACTTCCCCCATTTAAGAAGATCCAGCTGGAACAGCTAAGCTAATGGCTTAGCAAAAGGAAGATTTTTTACAAGGTCATGAATAATAGATGAAAAGAGGGGCATGTAAGAAGGGAAAATAAAACAAAATAACAACAGCAGCAGTAGACATTTTAAGACTAGCAAAGTAACACTGTAGTTAAACTAGGTAAAAATCCATCTACAGACCTAAGCAATTAATAATAAAATAATAATAATAATAATTAATAATAATAATAAAAAAGGAGTGGGTTGTCTTGCAAGGTTGTGAGCCTTCTCTCGCATAACATTTTATAGAACTAGTGGACGTCATAGGGAGATGCACTGTTTGAACAAAGTACCCAAGATAATTTTAAGATACCTCAAAATTCCATAATTCTAACTTTACTTTAATTGTATGCCATTTTTCTAAAACATGGATATTGGGTATTCAGACACTGTTGAACAGCCTGAAATCAATAGATAATTCGGGCTGGTAATAATAAGGTCCATAAAATGAGTGACAAGGGTTATGAGACATTCCAGTCAAGGTCAAGTAGAAATGTAACTGTACTTGTAGTTATCAGATATTTCACCCAGCTCAGTGACTGTCTTCCAAACTCTTTACTATTCACATTGGTTTCTTAGACATTTGAAGTTGGTAGCAGAGTGTTCTGTACTGAACTCCAAGTGGTTATCTCAGCCAAGCAAAAACAAACATTTCTTATTAGGGACACGCAGATGGACAATGAATTTTGCTTTCAAGACAAACAGATGCTAATTCCTAGGCATTCTTCCCCAGCGTCTTCTAAAAGCATTCGACTGAAACCATTCAACGGAAGCTAAGCCAATCCTGGGAAAGTAGAAACACTAAATAAAACCATAATCATGATTTGTTTTGGTCAGAGATGTTGAAATCAAAGAACAGTTTACCCGAACGTTAATAGAATGGGAAGAATATATGACATGTCACCACCAGGAAGCTCTAGTCTTTGTAGACAGAAAGCTAGCTCCCTACAGAAATTAGTCGTGAACCTGCAGAAAAGGGTTGTCAATTATTTTTATTTTTATTATTTATTACCAAGGTGAGATAGAGAGTGTGTGAATGGGCACACCAGGGTCTCCAGCCACTGCAAAAGAACTTCAGATGCATGCATCATCTTGTGCAGCTGGCTTTACATGGGTCCTGGGGAATCAAACCTGGGCTTCGCCAGCAAGCACCTTAATTGCTAAGCTATCTCTCCAGCTCTGGGGTTGTCCATTTTGATAGGACTGGAAGTGATGGCTCCTAGGCAGGAGACACTAAGGAAACAGGTACTGGACTCGAGTAAGTACGGATTGCCAGACCACCCACTACAGAGGAGATTTTTTGTTATTTATTTATTTATTTATTTATTTGAGAGTGACAGACAGACAGAGAGAAAGAAGCAGATAGGTAGAGAGAGAATGGGTGCGCCGGGGCCTCCAGCCACTGCAAATGAACTCCAGATGCATGCTCCACCTTATGCATCTGGCTTACGTGGGTCCTGGGGAATTGAGCCTCGAACTGGGGTCCTTAGGCTTCACAGGCAAGTGCTTAACCATAAGCCATCTCTCCAGGCCGAGGAGTTTGTTTTTACTATATGCTTCCTGTGCATCAAGAATGACAGCAGTGTTGCATTCATGTGCTTTTATTTCATCCGAAGAAAGGTAAGGAGACAGCAGGGAGATCCTTTCTATTTACTTTAACCTTGTCTTCATCTTGCATCTGAATAGAAAAATGCAGGCTATTTATAGACATTTGGAAGAAAGACACAGAAACTGGAATGATGCTGCTGGTGTGTGTGTAATTGTGAAATGTAACAAAAAGAATATTGCTCTTCACCTCCCTTCTTCCTTGGGTTACATGTCTTATATTCACTAGGATTGAAACAAATATACTAAGAAGTGCTAAATAAAACTTGTTTGAGCTGGGCAGTAACAGAAACAGATTATAGAAAAGATAAGCTATGGAACAGTATCTTTTTTTTAAAAAAGTAGTTATATTTCTAGGCGTGGTGGCACATGCCTTTAGTCCTAGCACTCAGGAAGCAGAAGTAGGAGGATCGCCATGAGTTTGAGGCCAGCCTGAAACTACATAGTGAATTCCAGGTCAGCCTGGGTTAGAGTAGACCCTACATGGAACAAACAAACAAAAAAGTTATATCTATCTATCATCTATCTATCTATCTATCTATCTATCTATCTATCTATCTATCTATCTATCTATGAGAGAAAGAGTGAGAGAGAGAGAGAGAGAGAGCACACAGACCAGGGTCCCTTGCCATTGCTAATGAATTCTAGATGCTTGCATCACTTTGTGCATCTGGTTTCATGTTGGTACTAGAGAATTGAACCCAGGACATCAGGCTTTACAAATAAGTGCTTTGAACCATTAAGCCATCTCCTCAGCCCCAGGAATAGTATCTTTAAAGTACATCAGTATTTATTTATTTATTTATTTATTTTTGGTTTTTCAGGGTAGAGTTTCACTCTAGCCAAGGCTGACCTGGATGGAATTCACTATGTAGTTTCAGGGTGGCCTGGAACTTGCAGGGATCCTTCTACCTTATCCTCCCAAGTGCTGGGATTAAAGGCATGTGCCACCACTCCTGCCCCTCAAGTGAAATTATAAACATTGATGTTAATTTTATTCATTTATCAATAGTAGAATGAAAAATGTAAAATGATGAACTTCACATTGATGTTTTCATTACTATAATACCTTTAAAACTTTTTAAAATTTAAAATTTTTATTTTAGAGAGAGAGAAAGAGAGAGAGTCACAGAGAATTGGTGTGTCAGGCCCTTAGCCACTGCAATTGAACTCCAGACACTTGCGCCACCAAGTGGGCATGTGCGACCTTGAGCTTGCCTCACCTTTGTGCATCTGGTTTATGTGGGCTCTGGAGAGTCAAACATGACTCTTTAGGCTTTGCAGGCAAGCGCCTTAACTGCTAAGCCATCTTTCCAGCCCATCTTTTTTTTTAACGGAAAGCTCCAATTTTATATTAATTATTTATTTATATGAGAGCGAGAAAGAGGCAGATAAAGAGAGAGAGAGAATGCGCATACCAGGGCCTCTAGCCACTGCAAACAAACTCCAGATGCATGAGCCACCTTTTGCATCTGGCTTTACATGGGTACTGGAGAAAGAAACATGGGTCCTTAGGCTTTGCAGGCAAATGCCTTAACCACTGAGCATCGATCTAGCCCTGAAAACTTTTAAAGAAAACTATTTTTCTTTCACTTTCTCATCTGCCAAGTACCTTTTATGGACATCGCATTATGTTCATATAGTTATAAACTATGTGAAAGATAGTAATTAAAATAAATTTACTTCATATAGTAAAAAAAAAAAAAAACCAGCATGATATCCTGAAGTTTCTTTTCATTTTCTACAACATAAGTGTACTGTTTTTTAAAATCCAGCAAACCCAAGAGTTATAAAAGTAATACTCCACTTCCTTTACCAGCTAAAAGCACTTCTGTTTAAGTAGAAAGTTCTCACATTATTTAGTTTACTAAATATAGCCCTCCTAGGAAAAAATTGGCTGTTAAAAAGTATGGGTAATTACATGATATGGTGCATTATACATAAATAATGTAGCATTTATAATGTTTCTCTGCACACAGTGCCAGTCCTAAGCACTGTACCCAAGTGCTAGAAATAAGAATGAGCTATATGCTAAAATTAGGAAGTAATTTTAGTTTTAAATCTCTAAACGTACTGAAGTGTAGGGAACTGAGAGCAGGTTGAGGCATGTCTTAAGGGAGGAAGGATAGGGCCGCCTGACTTACGTCTATCTCCAAGCATATAATACCAAGCTCTTGCTCAGATATAATGAATACAAGCATTTTGGTGGTGTTTTATCTTGCACAATTTATTTATGTTAGAAAAAATGATGGCTTATTATTCATCACCCCAAAATGAACTGTGCAAATGCCACTATAATATCAGAGGAAATAAAACTCTATGAAATCTCCTTTACCCAGGTCTCAAAAATAGTCCCAAGACCAGCAGGGAGGAAGAGCGCTTTCAAGATCTGGCTCTTAGAAATAGCTAGTCTTCCACCACTGTGAAGACATAGGGGTGGAGGGATGGCCAGCAGTTAAAGCACTTGCTTGCAAAGCTTGACGGTTCATATTTGATTCCCCAGTACCAGATACCAGATGCACAACGTGGTGCATGTGTCTGTAGTTCATCTGCAGTAGCAGGAGGTCCTGGCATGCCCATTCCCATTCTACCTCTCTCAAATATATATATATATAATTTGGCTTTTTGAGGTAGGGTCTTACTCCAGCCCAGGCTGACCTGGAACTCACTATGTAGTCTCAGGGTGGCCTCGAACTCATGACGATCCTCCTACCTCTGCCTCCCAAGTGCTGGGATTAAAGGCGTGCACCACCACTCCTGGCTTTAATTAAATATTTTAAAAGAGAAATGTTTTCTTTTAATTTCAAAAAATAACAAAAAAAATTTGTGTATCTTATTCTACTCTCCAATGATCCTGATTCCTGGTGTTTTCATTTTGGTTCTTCTGTCTTGGCAGGTTCTTTTCACCCAGCCCTGGCTTAGTCTTACCTTGTTCTTCAGCTCAATTATAACATCAGCGAGGCCCTAGTCTGCTCCACAGCCCGCCTGTCCCATTGAGCCTGATGGCATAGCTGCTGCACTGAGCACAGGTTGGAACACTCTGATTTACCTACTATTTATTTATAGCCAAGTCCTCTGTCATTTGATTGGACCACACTAAATTGTGATGTTTTTTAAGTGAGAATTTTAATCCATGGACATAATCATTTGATCATAATGGCCTATTACTCGCATTAGTCCCCAGTCTCCCACCTCAATTCCAGTGAGCTGCTCCTCTTTTCATGTAATTCCTCTTGTATTTTAATGTCTTATTCTCACTTTAAAAAATATTTTGATCTGCTTATATATTTGAGAGACACATAGAGAAAACAGGAACGCCAGGGCCTCCACCACTACAGATCAACTCCAGATGCATGCACCACCATGTGCATCTGACTTATGTGGGTAGTGGGGAATCTAACCTGGGTCCTCAGACTTCACAGGCCAGTGCTTTCACCACTAAGCCATCCCTTCAGCCCTCATTTTCACTTTTTCCTTCTCCATCATCTGTGTCAAAATGTTGATGGGCCTTAATTTGTTCAGGTCTTCTAGAGGCAGTGACCTCCACTGTGAGGTCATGAATGCGCCAGTCCCCTGGAAGAAAGGGTCCTAAAGATCCGCCCTATGGATCTTACAGTCTGTCCGCCTCCTTTCCCCAGTCAATGTTTGCTAAGCACTGAACTTTCTAGAACCTCTTGTTTCCAGCACTTTGATGAGTTTTGAGACTCCCTAGTCCCTGCCCACGGCCATTTCCAAAAAGGAGCTTTTCTCTGGTGAGTGGTGAGAAGAGCTCTGATATTCTCTCCACAACGGCTCCCTGAGCCCTGGCAAGCGTGGTAGAGATGTGTCCTAATGGTGATCGTCTCTCAAAGATCAAGTGTCAGCAGTTTCATGCTATCCCACGCATGTTCCGTGAAGTCAGTTTTTGGTCACTTTGTCTATTGTATTCCTTAAACTCCTCCCTCATGACAGATATGAAGCAAATAGTTGCTGACTGAATTAATGTTCCACTAGCCACTTACTTTTATTACTATGGAAATGTTATACTCACTCGATCAGGGCGTGCCACATCTTAATACGTTACATGTAATATTTCTTTAGATTCTCGGAAAAATCACAAGATACTCATTTACTAAGTGGCATTTCAGATATTAAGGATCTAATCCACCCAAATTCTAAACGGCAAGGTCTCCCGGTCATAGTTCCGCGAGAAGAACATTCACTTCTCAACGACTTCCAGAGTTTTTCCTGTGAGTCTACTGATGTCCAAAGCGCTAGACATATAAAGACATATAAAGACAAATAAATACAAAGCCTGCTATACAGGAGCTTACGGTGTCTTGGGAGAGAAGGCCGTAAACACAAGTGATTACTATCCATGTTAACCAGGCTCTGATGGCAAAAATGCCCTGAGTATACTGAAGTTTAGGGCAACTGAATGGATACAGGGAATGCACGAAGGAGGTACAATTTGGATTAAGTCCTGAAAGCTTAAGGGATTATTCGTACTTCACAGTTGCCAACACTGCCTACACAAGACCTGCATTAATGGGAGAGAAAAAAATGATGACATCAAAATAGAGGAGATAGCTGGGTGTGGTGGTGCATGCCTTTAATCCCAGCACTCAGGAGGCAGAGGTAGGAGGATCATCGTGAGTTCAAGGCCACCCTGAGACTACGTAGTAAATTCCAGGTCAGCCTGAGCTAGAGTGAAACGCTACCTCGAAAAAACAAACAAACAAACAAACAAACAAACAAACAAACAAAAAAGGAGGAGAGACTAGCTGGAAAGAAGAAGGAAGAAGGTATCTGGTGGAGAAGGGATTAGGAGGGGGGAATCGAGGGTAGTGGGAGGGACTAAGAACATGATATATTGTCTGTTTGTATGGAAGTTATCAATAAAGGGTTAAAAAACAGAAATTATTCATAGTTAAGGAACAATGGAAGTGCTTCCTAAGTAGAGGTAACAAATTAAATATATAAAGTCAAGAAAGGGAGGAGGGAAATATCTGGAATCTTGGAGGAATATCTAAGTAATAAAGTATACTTAAAGGACTATAGCATTGTGGTTCGTGACAGGGCTCTGAGATGAAATGTCCTATTTTTTTAAAATAGTTTATATATTTCAAAATAGAGAGAGAGAGAGAGAGAGAAAAGAAAGACAGAGAGAATGGGCATGCCAGGGCCTTTAGCCACTGCACACAAACTCCAGATGCATGAGCCATTTTGTGCATCTTGCTTTATGTGGGTTGTGGGGAATTGAACCCAGGTTGATGGGCTTTGCAGGCAAGTGCCTTAACTGCTGGGCCATCTCTCCATCCCTCTTGCATTTTAAAAAATATTTTTATTTATTTAATTCAGAGAGAGACGCACAGAGAGAACGGGCATAGCAGGGTCTCCTACCACTGCACATGAATTCCAGACACATGTGCCACTTTGTGCATCTGGCTTTAAGTGGGTACCAGGGAATTGAACCAAGGCTGTCAGGCTTTGCAAGCAAGCACCCTTAACCACTCAGCCATCTCTCCAGCCCCATGTCCATTACTTGTTGGTATGATCTGAGACAAGCTAGTAGTCTCTCTGAGTCATAGCTCCCTTTTTTTGGTAAACTCGACCTAATAGCTATAATCGACTTTCTGGGGGTTTGTGGGGGTTAAATCACTTCATACATATTCAGCTGCTGGAACAGTGAGCGTGTAATAACTGTTTATTGTTATTCTATCTGAACACAGAGCACACAGGAGGAGCAGGGTAGGCTATAAACCTGGAGATGGAAACAGTGGGTCATGAGGGAGCACCATTCCACAGCCTGTGAGCCTGATCTGATGAGGAGTCACAGGAGGTTCAACTACAGACATTATAACCTTTAGGAAATCTTTCATTCTGCAGCTAATAAGCAGCCGGACAGGCTGAGTTTTGTCTGTGCTGGAAGAGGTCCTAATGAGCAGATGTAGAGCCAAAACTCAGCAGCCATGGAGAGGGGAGAAAGCAAGCCAGAGGAAGAGCTACACCTGGGCCACCAGCCGCTTCAGAAGCAAGAGCTGACAACATTTGTTAAGTGTTGGTTGGGCCATTGCAAATGCTTCTTCCTCTAAAATACTGCGAAGAAAGAACGGTCCTCTTAGATGCAGACGTTTTCTGAGTGTGCCCCGGCCACATACTACAGAACATACAAGTCAGATGGGTGGCTGGGCTGTGGGTGTTCCTGCCAGGCCTTCACGGTGGTCCTGTTGCTTCACACTTGAGTAGGGGGGAGCTCATGAAGCGTGCCTTTCCTCTTCTCCAATTCCCAAGTGGAAAACTCCAGATTTTAGGCAACATTTAGTTCACCCGACAAACTCCAAAGTCAAGACTGAAGGGCCTTGGTTTGTCCTAAACTAAGTTGTTAGTTTCATTTTATTCCTTCCTTTCCAAAAGTTGGTTTTATTAGTGAAGCAATAAAAGAAAAAGAAAAAGAAAAAGTCTGTTAAGTCTTCATTTTGGTGACAAATGGATTTATGATTTTTGTAAGAAAAAGTTGTTTTTCTTTTTCCTGAATGATTGAGGTACTGTGTTTGTACAGAAGTCCACTCAATGAAAACAGCATGGGAGACTCATTCCTGCAGATGTGCTAAGCTGACAGCCTCGGAACACTCATTTGTACAGAAGGAAATTCACAGAGGCAACTTGAGACTCCCCAATGCAGTCTTTCGGTTGCAGTCACATGACCTTGAAAAAACACTGAAACTGCAGGGTGAATATGCCAGGAATCCTTTAATTCCTTAGCCACATCAAAAATAAAAAGTGAAAAAGAAAAAAGAAATAAGAAAGAAAGAACATTGTTTAGGAAAATCAGGAAGTTGCATAATGCTTCAAATCCCAGAATAAATATTTTTCTCAGTGGATAAACCCAGCAGTCTTTAAAGGTAAGCCAAGAAACACCATGGTGCCATGATTAAAAAAAAAAAAAAAAAAAAAAAGCCATGGAAAGATGTTCTTATCCTGGATTGAAAATAGTCCAGGAAACTTGCTTATATTTAGAGACAGTATTATTTTCCCTTAAGTAGTTTTTACCTTACCAGTAGGTTTTAGAAATAAATCTCTTAGAAATTACTGTCTCTCAGGATCAGTTCGTTATTGAACATTTTATTTCATTTTAGCATTTCATTTGGCAAATCCTTTATAAAACTTTATAACCTGAATTTCATATTGAATATTCTATAGAGAACAGAGATATTTATAGAAATCATTTGTATTTTCATAAATGCCAAAGCTGCAAAAGAGATTCCATAAGGGAAAGTTACCTTGTTTTTATTTTGATGGGTATAAAACACTTCAACACTTTGGGATCACCCTGATATCCCAAGTATGCATTTAAAATTTTTCTGACTTAGATGCACAAGGAGGTGCATGCATCTGGAGTTCGTTTGCAGTGGCTGGAGGCCATGGCGTGCACATTCTCTCTTTCTCTGTACCTGCCTATTTCTGTATCTCTCTCTCAAATAAATAAATAAAATAAAAAATGTTTTAAAAAATTTTTTCTGACTTATTCTATGAAAATGATGAAAAGCAGTAGATGGTGACTTTGTGATCTGATAGCTAAGTGTTTTTTATTTTTATATTTGAGACAAAGAGAGAAAGAGAGAGGGAGAGAGAGAGAAAACAGGTGTGCCAGGGCCTCTAGTCACTGCAAATGAACTCCAGATGCATGCACCACCATGTGCATCTGGCTTATGTGGGTCCTGAGGAATCAAACCTGGGTTCTTTGGCTTTGCAGGCAAGCACCTTAACTGCTAAGCCATCTCTCCAGCCCTTGAGTGTTTTTTTTTTTTTAATGAAAATACCAGATGCCATTCAACTTCATGACCCCAGTAAGTACAATGCAGTCATATTTATATTAGTGTAATTCATGACAGTATTTTTAGATCATCAGGTTCAATGAGCTTTTTTTTTTTTTTTCCTATAGAATAAGGGACACATGGTTCAGAATGTTTTTGGTTTTTCGGTTTTTTGATGTAGGGTCTCTATAGCTCAGGCTGACCTCTCAGGGTGGCCTCGAACTCACGGCGATCCTCCTACCTCTGCGTCCCGAGTGCTGGGACTAAAGGTGTACGCCATCATGCCCAGCTGTTTTATATTTTTAAGTAGTTCCTAAGTAGAAGTAATTTAAGAAGTAGATACAGTCTATGGATGTTTTGTTGTTCGACTAATTCAAACTCTTCTGTCCCTCAAGTAGGTCCTCAACCATTTCTATGTCAAGCAGGCCTCTCTGACGAGGACTTACACGTGGGAATGTGTCTCTTAATAAAAACTTTCTAGCTCAAGTTTCTTCCCTACCTAGTGTTGTTCCTCTTTCAGAACAGAGCGTCTCCATTGAGTGATCTGCATTTGTGCCTTCATATTTGACCGTCCACTCTCTCCTCAAGTGGTCCAGTTGATGCCGCTCGTTAACCAAGTTCAGTGGTTCCTTGCAAAGGTCACTGACTTTCTCCATATACAACAATGCAGTGGTCACGAGTTCATGTCATTAGATTTTTTTGGGTTAGGATCTTTACCTACAAATGCCAGAATTCGACTAAAGCATCTGGATAACATAAGCAAAACACATGTATAACCACAGATTAACCCTGAGACTTGGTTTTGAAAAATGTGTAGATAAAAGGGAAGTTAGAAAGTCAAGTTTTTTTGTTTGTTTTAGTTTTTAGTTGGCATTTAAAAAATATTTTATTTATTTATTTATTTATTTGAGAGAGAGAAAGATGCAGATGACCTATCACCCATCCATCTATCTATCATCTATCTATTATCTATCTATCTATCTATCTATCTATCTATCTATCTATCTATCTATCTATCATCTATCTATCATCTATCTATCTATCTATCTATCTATCTATCATCTATCTACCTATCATCTATCTATCTATCATCTATCTATCTATCTATCTATCTATCTATCTATCTATCTATCTATCTATCTATCATCTATCTATCTATTATCTATCTATCTATCTATCTATCTGTCGGTCTATCTATCTATTATCTATCTATCTATCTATCTATCTATCTATCTATCTATCTATCTATCTATACTGAGAGAAAGAGATTGAGAGAGAGAGGGAGAATCAGTGTACCAGGGCCTCTAGCCACTGCAAGGGAACTCCAGACACATGCTCCACCTTGGGCATCTGGCTTATGTGGGCACTGGGGAATTGAACCTGGGTCATTAGGCTTCTCAGGCAAGTGCCTTAACAGCTAAGCCATCTCTCTAACCCCATTCTGGCATTTTTTTAAACAAAACTTTTTATTGCCAGCTTCCAGAAGTACATGCAACAGACCATGAAAATTCCCAGCCCATTCTGGCATTATTTTTTTGAGGTAGGATTTCACTCTAGCCCAACTGACCTGGAGTTCACTATGTAATCTCAGGCTAGCTTCAAACTCAAAGTGATCCTCCTACCTCAGATTCTCAAGGGCTGGGATTCAAAGCATGTGGCACCACACCAGCTTATCAGGCATTTTAAAATACAATGTGTTTTGTTATGCTGCAGCATGCCCTGCTCATAGTCGGTGGATGTTATTACAGACACCACGAGTATCCCTGAAAACAATGTGCTGATTTTAATGCCACCAGAATATAATCTTCCACTATTCTACCTTCATGTGTCACTATGTCCACATTTGAAAGGTTTAAAATAAAAAAAAAAAGAAAAACATACAGGATAAAAAAATGTACAGAGGAAGAAAATAGTTTTGAACAGCTACTTAATGTATTTGTGTTGCTACACAAAGCTAAAAATTTAAGAAAAATATTGATGTTAAAAATATTGGGTTGGGTAGATGGCTCATGGTTAAGGCACTTGCCTGCAAACTTTAATGACCTGAGTTTGATTCTCCAGTACCCATGTAAAGCCAGATGCACAAAGTGGCATGTGTGTTTGGAGTATGTTTGCAGTAGCTAGAGGTCCTGGCATACCCATTCTCTCTCTCTCTTTCTCTCTCGCTTGCAAATAGAATAAAATGAAAAAAATTTTTTAAAAAGTTACAGTAACTTAGGCTCTTTTTTATTGAAGAAAGATGTTTTTTTTTAATGTATTTATTTGCAGGGATAGAGGTAGGGGAATGGGTGAGCCAGAGCCTCTGACCACTGTGAACAAACTCCAGAGGCATGCACTCCTTTGTTTGGTTTTATGTGGGCACTGGGGAGTTAAACCCAGGCCGGTGGCTTTTAACCACTGAGCCATCTCTCCAGCCCTGAAGAACGATGTTTTATACAATGAATTTAGTACAGCCCAAGAGCACAGTGTGTATAAATCATCCGTGGTGCAGCGTGATGACCTAGGCCTTCACATTCACTATCCACTCACGGCCTCACCAGGGTAGCTTCCAGTTCCACAAACTCCATTTACGCTACCTGCCTTACTATGGTTCACACAAAATTATTTTTTACACCATATTTTTGCTATAATTTTCTACATAAATATCCACCACTGTGTTACAACAGCCCGCACTACTTAGTGCAGTGACAAGGAATCCATGTGGGCTTGTCACCTTCAAGCTACATGTATGCCACAGCTCAGGTTTGCAGTAAACAATACCATTTAGATTTGTGGGGATATGGTCTATGATGTCTTCACAATTATGAGATCACATAATAGGACTTTTCTCAGAAGGAATCCCTGTTATAAAACAACACATGAGGGCCTGGAGAGATGGCTTAGCAGTTAAACGTTTACCTGTGAAGCCTAAGGACCCAGATTCGAGGCTTGATTCCCCAGGACCCATGTAAGCCAGATGCACAAGGTGGCCCATGCATCTGGAGTTTGTTTGCAGTGGCTGGAGGCCCTGGTATGCACATTCTCTCTCTATCTATCTGCCTCTTTCTTTCTCTGTCTATTGCTTTCAAATAAATGAATAAAAAATAAACAAAAACTATACACACACACACACACACACGTATATATACATATATATAACAAACACGAGTGCACAGTCATTTTTGAATATGAACTTTGTAGTCTACAACATTTTTAAAATCAATTTCTCAGAGATTTCAGAGATTGTAGGTTTTTCTCCATGAGTAATTGTAACTTAGGGGAACTACAGATAGTGATATGCTAAATAAACTTTGTAGTCATGATGAAGAAAACATACTTAATTAAAGTTCAATGTCATCCAGTGGAAATCATGAAAAATGATAATTAAGAAAGAGAATTCCAGTTAAGATGGGAAATACTCTCCATTTTATTTTTTTGTACTATTTTTTTCTTTCCTTTTATTTATTTAGTTCTTCAAGGTAGGGTTTCACCTGGAATTCATTTTGTTGTCCTAGGCTGGCCTCAAACTTCTAGCATTCCTCCTACCTCTGCCTCCCAAATGTTGGGATTAAAGGCATGCACCGTCACACCCAACTTGTTTTTTCTTTTTTAACTTTATTGACAATTTTCATATATGTACATACTGTATATATACTGTATTTAATCATAATCCTTCCCATTACTTTCTTGTGTGCTCCCTCCCCCATTCTCCTGTTCCCCTTACATTGAACCACTTCTTTTCAACTAGCCCCTCTTCTATTTTTATTTTATTTTATTTATTTATTTGAGAGAGAGAAAAAGGGGGAAAGAGAGAGAGAGAGAGAGAGAGAGAGAGAGAGAGAGAGAGAGAGAATGGGCACTCCAGGGCCTCCAGCCACTCCAAATGAACTTCCAGATGCATGTGCTCCCTTGTGCATCTGGTTTACATGGGTCCTGGAGAATCAAACTGGGATCCATTAGCTTTGCAGGCAAAGGCCTTAACTGCTAAGCCATCTCTCTCCAGTCCCCCTCTTCTATTTCTATGTCATATTCTTTTTTCAAGATTAAGGTACTTGCCTACAAACCCTAAGGACCCAGGTTCGATTCCCCAGTACCCATCTAAAACCAGATGCACAAGGTGGCACGTGAGTCTGGAGTTCGTTTGCACTGGCTAGAGGCTCTGGCATGCCTATTGTGTTTTTCTCTCTGTCTACCTTTCTCTCTCTAACACTCTCTCAAATAAATAATAAATAAGGAAGCAAAAATAATTTTAAAAATAAAAGAGATAAATCTACCATCATTTGAAGATATTATTTACTTTAAAATTCAACAGAATCATGTCACATTATTAGAAATAAAAAAATAGTTATATTATACTTAACATATACAAATCAGTAGTACTTAGTTACACAAGAAAAATAATTAGTAAGTAGAACAAGAATAAGAGCACACAGGTGTGTATTGGGAGCCAGTATGAGAGAATAAGAGGAAAGATTGTAAAGTTAAACTGCCTTTGCAGCTGTGTGATTCTGGAAATTAATCTCTTAGTATTTCACTTTCCTTATCTCTATAATAAGAATTATCATCTTACCTGTCTCATGGATTAAATTAGTCAACACTTTAGAACACCCATCATAATACCTGGCACATAATAAGCATTGCAGGAATTTTTTTCTGTTACTATTAAGGAGAAATTCCTAACAGATAATAGTGTTATGGTTTGTTTTTATCTTTAAACAAGATAATTTACCACAGTGAAAGAATGTTACACTAGGTTTGTTTATGTAGAGCACCATGCTCCATTTCAATAAACAACTAGGACTGGTTTATTATGATTTATTATTTAAAAAGAAATGAAACTCTGGTGCATACACCCCGTGTCTTCTTTCCCTTTTTTCTTCCTCTCTCCCCTCTCTCTTACCCTTTACAATAAATTCTTTTTTTTTTCTTTTTTGGTTTTTCAAGGTAGTGTTTCTCTCTATCTCAGGTTGACCTGGAATTCACTATGTAGTCTCAGGGTGCCTTTGAACTCACAGCGATCCTTCTACCTCTGCCTCCTGAGTGCTGGGATTAAAGGTGTGCTCTACCACGCCCAGTTTACAATAAATTCTTAAACTGAAAAGAAAAGGAAAATCAACCACTGGGCGGCCATACCCAAGTTATAGAAATAAATGTAAAAGGCTAAATCTTACCAAGAAATACGTAGTTAATTGTAACGTTTCAAGAGAAAAACACAACCTGAGCTAACACAAATAACTGCATTAGGCAGACAGACAGGAAGGAAGGAAGGAAACAGGGAAAAATGGTTGAGTGGAGATGAAGATACAAGTTTTAAATGTCTGACCAAAGATGCTAGAAACTTGTATAAATTCAGAGTATATCTCTACCATTATGTCAGCCCTAGACAACACCGAAAGTCTTCACAGAATTCTTGAAAATCCTGGGGCTGTAAAAGCAACGGCAAAATGATTCTTGGCAGCACTTACCTTGAGCATAGTCTGTCCAAGACCTAAATGTTCCAGAGGTGAGCTGGAGACATTTGATGAGCTCAAAACACAGCCAGCTTGTACAGCCACGAAAATGTATCTTCCTTATAATTCTTGCTAAAAAGGCTTCCATACATACGAAAGTGGCATAAATCAACTACGATGGATTATTAGATCGAAAATATTCAAGGGCATATAACTCCTGACATCCTTGGAAATCATAACTACAATTCCGAAGCAGTGATTAGAGAAATGATTGACTAAACAGGAGCCAATGCCAAAGATAAGAAAGGCAGCCAGATTGCCAGGGTCTATAAGGAGACCCTTAGGCAGAAGAAATAAAGAACAAAGGCACGTTCACACTACTCACAGGCGGCCCCTGCTTTCCGGGTGACCCAGCTTTTCCAGGGTTTCCTGAAACGCCATCGACACCATGATATCCTTGCAGACCTTTCTGCCCAGGAAGGCCCGGAAGCCCCTTGATGAATTAAAAATTATTTGATTATAGAGATCTACTGGTCAGATAACAAATGCCTTTACATTTACCAGAAGATGCAGTTTATTTATTTCTATACTTATCCCAGGCCCAATTTCCCTCTGTTTCCTGCATTTCCTTATGATTTACTATTTCTATACACAAACTAGCTGTCTTAAAAAAAAAAAAAAAAAAAAAAAAAAAAGCTCCATAGGTGCTGGGGAGATGGCCTAGCAGTTAAAAGCACTTTTGTGCAAAGCTTGCTGGCCAGGGGTTCAGTTCCCCAGTGATCCATGGAAAGGCAGATGGCCATTCATCTTCAACAGCAAGAGATATGACCTTTCTTGCCATAGACACACTAAATAAATAAATAATAACCAATATCCCCAACATTTAAATAAAAGTTTCCTAAACAGAGTTACATTTGTAGCTTAGTAGCAGAACACTTGCCTTAACAAAAGTGTTAAGCTAGGGGCTAGAGAGATGGCTCAGAGCTCACAAATCAAATTTATTAAAACAGCCTGGGTTTGATTCTAAACAAACACAAGCCAGGGGCTATGAAATGGATGCCCAGCCTGGGTTTGATTCCTCAGTCACACAAAGCCAGACACATGAAAGCCTGGGTTTGATTCTTCAGTATCCACACAAAGCCAGACGCATGAAATGGAGTGCCCAGCCTGGGTTTGATTCCTCAGTACCCACACAAAGCCAGACACATGCAATGGAGTGCCCAGCCTGGGTTTGATTCCTCAGTACCCACACAAAGCCAGACGCATGGAATGGAGTGCCCAGCCTGGGTTTGATTCCTCAGTACCCACACAAAGCCAGACGCATGGAATGGAGTGCCCAGCCTGGGTTTGATTCCTCAGTACCCACACAAAGCCAGATGCACGGAATGGAGTGCCCAGCCTTTCTCTCCCTCTCTGTTTCCCTCTCTCTCTCTCTCTCTCTCTCTCTCACCTCTCTCTGCCTGCTTGAAGATACATAATAAATAAAAATATTTTTAAAAATGCAAAGCTAATCCACAGTGAACTGTAACTTTTTGAGTTTTACTGTTCTTGTCTTATACTCCTTATTGCACCAGCCTATGTTTTCTCCAGCCATGAAGAGTGTACACCTGTCAGCTTGGGACACAGGCTGTCATTTATGATCTGCAAAACCTCATTTCATGTTCTTACCTAAGAAAAACATTGTGGTTCTTTTTGTTACCTTCTCAATCAGATAATTATATGACTAAAGAAAAGTCTTGGCTACTTTGTTTCTATTCTTGGACTGTTGCGTTTTACCTATAGGACTTTTGAACTGAATGTGCTTAAAATTTATCTTTTTTTTTTTTTTTTTTTGAAGTAGGGTCTCACTCTAGCTCAGGCTGACCTGGAATTCACTATGTAGTCTCAGGGTGTCCCTGAACTCATGGCAATCCTCCTACCTCTGCCTCCCTAGTGCTGGGATTAAAGGTGTGTGCCACTATGCCTGGCTCTCTTCATTTTTTTTTCCTACTTTTTTTTTGTGTACCAGCACAGGCCACTCAAAGAAAAGGCCTAATAATCGTGGCTGGGAACACTAATAGGAGATCTTTGCTAATAAGCTTGTCAACACAGATCCATCTAGATAGAGGAGGGAGATGTGTGTAAGGTAAAATGCTTCAACGAAAGAGTTGCACTCTTCCCCAGAGACTAGCTGTTCTACTCACTAGGAGCACGGGAGGCTGAGACCCCACTGAAAGTTCAGCTCATGTCTGTTTAATGACACTTGAAGCTCTGACTTTGTTACCATTCATTTGGTCCTGATTCCAAGTGGCCTGTTTTCCAGTGGTGGACCACGGGAGAGGAGCAGGAGTCCACAGGGAGGTCTCCGTAACAGGGAAACAGCATCCTCCGCTTGCAGAGGCTTAGATTCAAACAGCACACTTGGTTTTGAGTTAGTGGTCATATTTTGTTCCCTCTGTGTTCCAGCATGGGTTTGAATTTTTTTTTGAAGACAATCTGATTTATTAAACGTGACATAACTGGCCCCAAACTATTCTGCTTGCTAAAGTTGTCAATTCTATTTAGAAAAACAAGAAAGATGAAAGAAGAAGCCGGTTACTTACAGGAGTGCCACGTTTCCCAGGAGGACCAGGGGCTCCTTTCTTTCCCTTAGGGCCCTAAAATGGGTAGTATAGTGGTCAGTTGATACAAATAAACTTTCTCTTAAAAATTTTTTATTTTTATTTATTTATTTGAGAGAGAGAGAGAGAGAGAGAGAGAGAGAGAGAGAGAGAGAGAGAGAGGAGGAGGGAGAAAGGGCTTCTGGCCATTGCAAACAAACTCCAGACACATGCATCACCCTGTGCATCTGGCTTGCATGGGTCCTGGGGAATTGAACTTGAATCCTTTGGCTTTGCAGGCAAGCACCTTAACTGCTAAGACATCTCTCCAGTCCTTTTAAAAAAATATATATATTTATTTTATTTGTTAGCACAGAGAGACAGAGAATGGGCACACCAGGGTCTTCAGCCACTACAAATGAACTCCAGATGCATGTGCCATTTAGTGCATCTGGTTTTATGTGGGTGCTGGGGAACTGATCCCAAATTTTCAGGCTTTGCAGGCAAGTGTCTTAACCATTGAGCCATCTCTCCATCCCCAAATAAATTTTCTTAACCTCAAGCCACAGAAAAGAATGCAGAGGCCCGAGACATCTATGCAATGGTATTAACTAATTTTATATCAGTGGATCACTATATAACTTTCCTAGGGGTCTTTTTTTTTTTTGTTTGTTTCTTGAGGTAGGGTCTCACTCTAACACGGGCTGACCTGGAATCCACTATGTAGTCTCAGGGTGGCCTTGAACTCATGGCGATCCTCCTACCTCTGCCTCCAGAGTGCTGGGATTAAAGGCGTGCACCACCACGCCCGGCCCTAGGGGTCATTTTATCATGTGAAAATGAGACTTTGAACCTATCACCTATGAGGTTCTTTCTTTCTCCAAATGTTGTAACTTGAACTCCTTAAATCATGGTTCTAAAGAGGACATATTGAGTGAATGTCCTCCCTTTCAGCCAAGGCCTATGCCTCCTTTTGAAAGTAGCTAAATTCGGTGGACATTTATTGAGTATTATGCCTCATGGATTCTGTTACGTGTTAGGAATGCAAAGGCAGAGGCTCTGGTCACAAGGCCCTTGCCGCGTGCTGAGGGACCTGAACCAATAGCCTCAAATGTGCTTCCTTGGAAGCAAAGAACATACTTGCGTATCAGCAGACAGATATTTATTTCCTAAGGACCTGTTTGTTTTTCCATGTGTGAGATGTTTTAAATCATAATTGATTCAGCAGTAACTGTTCTGCCAGGACAGTTCGGAACTTTGCCACTGCAGACCATGCCATTGTTCTGACGCTATCCGAAAATAACTTCAAGAAGGCGAATATGCAGAACAGTGACCTGATATACGAATAAGGCAAAGAATCTTATTGTCATTACCAGAGAACTTTCTCGGGGTTCACCAAACATGACCAGAAACTGGACAATCCCATCTGGGATGGTAAAATCTGAAGACAAACTGTGCTAAAGAGTCAATTTAAACACACACACACACACACACACACACACACTTTCAGATGCTACATTTTCTGAAAATGGACTTAAATGTTTTAGAAGAAATAGACTATGTTATCACAGAGGAAGAATATTTTCACTAAGAGATAGAATTTCACCTTCTTATTTAGGCCTGGTAGTACACACTTGTCATGCCAGCACTCTGGAGGCTGAGAGAAAGGATGGGTTGACATAAGCCTGGGAAATCATGTGTGTGTGTGTGTGTGTGTGTGTGTGTGTGTGTGGTGAGACTCTTTCAAACAAAAAGAGATACCTTTTGGGATTTTGGTTCTAGGTAGATATGTGGTTTGTTGTATTGTCAACATTGAAAACTATTTTATTTTCCTTAAAGGTCATTGTTACAAAGTCTTTCTAAAGGTAAGGATAAAAAAAGAAAGAAAAAATGGGCTATTTCATAACCTGTGTTTAGTTTATGTATATTCAATTCCTGGATCATATGGCATTTAGAGTGAAATAGGTCTTTCCAGTAACTTCTTTTTATGAAGAGAGAGAGATAGCTCTGTTCAAGACATTTTTCAAAATAGATTTTCTTTGACTTGTGAATTTCAAAATGGTCCAATGAAACTCATGGTGAGAGTAATAGTGTGGGAAAAGCATGCTTTTAGTTTTAAGATCTGAAGTAAGGCAAATCTGATCATTAAATATTGTAAGTTTATTTTTGAGTGTCAAAAAGGATCGAGTCCTAAAATTTATGCTAAAAAGAACAGATTTGAAAGGATTATACTAATATAAACTTTCTTCTGTGAGGGAACATCAAAACATCTTCATGTTGGAGGAAGAGAAGAGGAGAAACGAGGTGGTTAGTGGTTGACTTGGATCTCTGAGAAGAGTCCTTCACTCTCTTTTCTGCTCTCAAGCTTTGGAGTCGCAGAAACGAGAATTTTCCTGGGCAAGGTGTGGAATCTGGACACAACAATGATTCCTACGGAGACGAAAGTCCTCATTAAAAAGATCACACAATGAGCAGCCAGGACCATAATCTCTGAAATGAGATGTCTAGGGGAGCATGCTGTCGCTCCGAGTCCTGTAAGTACTCAACATGGTATGGGAGCGAGCAATAGGCCCTTACCTCTGTGTGGCCAAGAGCAGATGGCTATGGCTTTGGGAATCCTATCTGAGGGGGCCTTGCTCGAAACTGACATGGGATTCCACCTGTAGGTGTGCATGCATGCAGTCACGGCTGAAGAACTGCCAACCTAGTAGGATTTATGGCAATTTGGAACACAGGGACCGTATGTAGTTTAGGGGATGCGAGGAGTCAATGAGCGTTACTGAAGACTAAAGCCGCCTCTCCTTACCTTCCCCACCACCAGAACCCAGAATGCAGCAGCAATCCCCAGAAAGAAACACCGCTGGGAAATACTCCAGTGGCTGTCCAACTGTTTGCTCTTAATAGTTGGCATCTTCTACAAATGTGTCAGGCCCCATTCAAGGTTATTCTGGGCTGCAAGCTGGTTGGACATGTTTGCTCTAAGCCAAATGCAGCGTGTCGAAACAGCTGAAGTTAAACGCTGTCAAATAATTAGACTCCCTCCGATTAGGTTTCTCCCACCAGTGGGGTGGATACTCGGGACAGATACTAAGTACAATTTTAAAGAATACAAATAAAGTTCAGCTTCCAGTATATCATCCGTGTATATGCCTTGTTCCAGATATTGAAATAACAAAATGAATGGGGGCAAGGATGAGGGAAAAGACGGTATCAACACATGATGTACCCATACAGAGTGTGCTCTTAACAAAATTTAAAAAAAAATAAAAGGAAACAAAAATTTTGAAAACATATTCTTATCATCAGTTACATTTGGGGATGATCCTTATTTGGGGCTTATTTCAGAAGTTGAATGTTATGCCCTGACGTCTACATCTATAAGCTTGTCAAAACTAGAATGTTCTTCTGACTTGGATGGGCATTAGGGAGCCATTCATAATGGAACGTGCTAGAGGAAAATGAAGAATGAGAAATGTGTGTGTGTGTGTGTGTATGCAGATGCACACATCCCATATGTGTAGATACTAGAGAAGAAATTTGGTGTCTTCCTCCATCACTCATGTATTTATTTCCTTGAGATGGAGTTTCTCACTGAACCCGGAGCTGTTGTTTTGAGTCAGACTGGCTGACCAATGGGCTCCAGCAATTATCTGCTCTCTGGCCTTCACAGGACCAGGGTTACAGGCATGTGTGGCCACGCCCTGCTGCTTACGTGAGTGTGGAGAATGGAATTTAGGGTGAACTAGGCCCTCTCAGGCACTCATGCTTGCACAGAAAGCACCCGTACACATGGAGCCACCTCCCCCAAGCCCCGAGAAATATATTTTTAAAATTTATTTATTTATTTATTTATTTATTTATTTATTTAACAGAGAAAGATGGAGAGAGAGGGAGAGGGAGAGAGAGAGAGAGAGAGAGAGAGAGAGAGAGCGCAAGAGATGGCTCCAGCCATTGCAAACGAACTCCAGATGCATGTGCCCCCTTGTGCATCTGGCTACTGTGGGTCCTGGTAAATTGAACCTGGGTCTTTTGGTTTTGCAGACAAACACCTTAACCACTAAGCCATCCATCCAGCCCCTGAGAAATATTTTTAAAGTTCAGTTTCCTTATGATAAAAGATTATTTATGGCCATATCTATTTTTTTAAATTAATTAATTTATTTATTTGAGAGAAAGAGGCAGAGAGAGAGAGAGAGAATGGGCATGCCAGGGCCTCTAGCTACTGTAAATAAACTCTAGATGCATGCACCCCCTTGTGCATGTGGCTTACATGGGTCCTGGAGAGTCGAGCCAGGAACCTTTGGCTTTGCAGGCAAATGCCTTAACTGCTAAGCCATCTCTCCAGCCCATGGCAATATCTATTAACTTACTAGAGGGATTTAGTCAATAACAAGATTCTGATCTTTATCTAAGTTGTTCAATTCATTGTCACCACAATGAAAAAAAACGTAGGGCAGGTAGAGAAGCCATGGTTTTACAACAATGTTTTCAAAATATATTTTTATTTATTTATTTGCAAGCAGGAGAGAGAGAGAGAGAGAGAGAGAGAGAGAGAGAGAACATGGGTGCATCAGGGAGGGCCACTTGCAAATTAACTCCATATGCATGTGCTACTTTATGCATTTGGCTTTAGGAGGGTACTGGGGAATTGAACCCAGGCCCTTAGGCTTTGCAAGCAGGCACCTTTAAGCACTGAGCCATTTCTCCTGCCCACAACAGAGTTCTAATGCATACAGATCTGCCTACCCTATCTCTGCTTGTCTATTTTTGAAAACTGCTTAAACAAACACTTAGGATTCAATGTTTGTATGCCCCTAATTCCGTGTATTGAAATTATAACCCTAATGGTAATGCCTAAGGAAGGTAAGAGGCTAGGCCTTTGGGACGTGAAGTTTTGAATGAGATGAAGGCCCTTATAAAAGGGACCCCGGAGAGCTCTGTGAGCTCCCTTTCACTTGGTCTCAGCCAGAAGAGGTTGAGAAGCAATAACCTGTCTCTCCGCAGCCCTCTTTCCACCACACAAGGATATAGTGAGAAGCTGACCGCCTGCCATATGGAGGAGGACTCTCAGGAGAGCCTGACTGCGCTGGTGTGTCCTGATCATGGACTTTCAGCCTTCAGAATGGGGAGAAATAGAATTCTGCTGTGTACGTCACCTGGTCTGTGTTAAGGGCCACAGTTATAGCAGCCCAAGTAAGACAGTGTTTTTTTTGGGGGGGGCGGGGATTTTTGCATTAAAAAGTCTCAAAGCTGGAATTACCGAATAGTTTTATAGCTAAACTAAAAGCTAAGTATTATTAAACACTACTCTTACACAGAGGCTGTGTGTCCAGTAGGAAATTACAGATTTTACCTGATGTGAAGAAAATATGTTGTAATATAAGGTTCTATTAGATGATTGGCCTGGTACCTTAGAAAGTTAAAAAAAAAAAGTCACATTTCAGCCTACCCTCCAAATTCAAATATAATAAAAGGAGAAGTGTACTATATGACCTTCATGCTTAACTTATTTATATTATTTTAAAAATATAAGTACCTCATAAATCAATGAACAGACTTTCTGTTCTCATAGTAGGAAAGGTAAATGAATTTTACAGGTAGCCTTTGGAGTACATGTAAAATTGAGGTTTCTGTTTTGCCTGGATGGCATTGAATATCAATCTATCTATCTATCTATCTATCTATCTATCTATCTATCTATCATCTATCTATCTATCTATCGTCTATCTATCATCAAATCTCCACTTGAAATCAGTTCTGTTTCAAGTCTTCGATTTACTCGAACTGTGTAGGTTTATTGGCAGCTAGAGCAGGGAATCTAATTCTTTAGATTAGGGACATTTTTAAGGTTCTCTGTTGGTCTATATCCTGTTTATTTGATTTTGATTTTTCTATTGTTTAAAGAAGGTTCAGTGATACCTCAGTATTTTGCTATTTCTAACTTCCTTTGAGAGGGAAGCTTTAGAAATGCATTCAAGAATTATTCTCTTCTCTCCTTTAACCAAGAAATTGCAATTCCTTAAAATCTGGAATTTTGTTTTGAAAGGAAAATAAGATTTTGGCTTCACTCTTAGTCTTTGAAAGCCACCGTGGGATGGTTCACTTATGTCTGCACTACAGAAATCTTTGAACAGATGTAGTAGTTTTTGGTTTTCTCTCACTTTTTTTCCTTATAGTTACTCGAGTCACATGTCCAGTGAACACATTTGTTGCTTAGGTAAATTACATTTTACATTTTAATGTCTGAGAGATTTCAAAGCAATAGCTTCTGTATAATAATGAGAATTAGGAAATAAGTATCAAGTGTGGGTTCTGTTGCTAATTAGTTTTGTGATCTTAGGTAACTCATAATCTCTCTGGGAATTAAATTCTTTCTTCTGAAAAACAATACACTTGTCCAGATGATTTTATGGGGCCATTTCCAAATCTAAAAAATAAACTTAAAGCTTTGCAAAAACAAAATGACAACAACTGGACAGAACCCATCTGGCTACCAAAGAGGTCCTTAATGAATAATACAGTCCCAGTTAGTCTTGTAGCAATTAACGTTAGTTTAAATTTTCAGAGGGTTTCAACTGAACCTTTGGGCTGTGTGTGCTTAGATAGCTCAAAGAAAATCATATGGAATTTAAAACATGGCTCCTCAAAACCTTTCAACTCTAACGCTCGCTCAGAGAGACCTGACCAGGTAGGCTAGAGGGCAGGGCTGTTACCAAATAAGGAAATTTGATTTTCATAGGCATAATTTTAACAAATACTAATAAGTATCACAAAGTTCCTTCTTCTAGAGATGTGTGAAAGAGGAGAAAGAAAACATAATAGAAAGATGAAGGTATTAATTATAAAAGATTGGGCATTGAGGCTGGAGTAATGGCTCTGTGGATAAAATGCTTACCACTCAAGCCTAATACCTGAATTTGATTCTCCCCAGACCCTGTGTACAAAAGCTGGAAGCCTTGGTGGTGGGCTTCTGTAATCCCAGCATACTGATAACCAAGATGAGAAGCAGAGACAGGAGAACTTTCTGGATGCTTGTAAAAACAAGTGCTATCAATACCAGCAGAGCGAAGTCCCAACAGCTGTGCAAGACGCAGAGAAACCTGCCTCAAATGAGGTAGAAAACTTGTCCCCTGACCTCCATGTGTGCTCTGTGGCACCCATGTGCCCATGCTTTCAGTGGTATTAGCGTGCACACACAAATACACATGAATGAACACACACACACACACACACACACACGGAGAGTTTCTGGTGAGCCTTCTTTCAAAGGTCAACAGTAAGTTTCCAGTTGCCTTAGACAACTCCCACTTACCTCAGATCCTTGCTCTCCTTTCAGTCCCTGTTCACCTGGCTCACCTGGTTCACCCTTTAGTAAGAACCAAAACAGAAATTATACTTCAAGCAGAGACCTCATGAGTCATAATAATATTAATTTTGTTAAAATACCATGATTACAAAAGAATGCTTTCAAAACATACTGGGGGCCCTTGTTGTCCAGGGGAACCTCTTAGTCCTGGTACACCAGCCTGACCCTAGAGATAGAAAGCATTAGATTAATTAGAATCAACAGAGACATGTGATTGACAGTAGAGTATTATTACTTAATATGGTAGCAGAGTATCAAAGTCAATTTCAATAACATGTTATAAACCTCCTTTGGAATAGGATAAAATGTGGGCTCAGCAGCTAAAGGCACTTGCTTGCAAAGCCCAGTGATCCTGGGCTTGATTCTCTAGTGCCCATATAAAGCCAGATACACCAAGTGGTGCATGCAACTAGAGTTCATTTGCAAAGGCAAAACACTGGCATGCTCATTCTCTCTCTCCCCTCCTCTCTCTCATTCTGTGTGTGTTTGCAAATAAATTTTAAAAAGAAATAGGACGGAATGTAACAGCTGTTGGGTATTATGATGAATATGATAGATTATGCCAGAAAGTAGAGTTTTTAAAAAACAAAAACATCTATCTATCATCATCATCTATCATCTATCTATGTATCTATGTAGCTATGTATCTATCTCTCTATCAATCTATCTTTGTATCTATCTGTCATCTATCTATCTGTCATCTATCTATCTATCTATCTATCTATCTATCTATCTCTATCTATCATCTATCTGTCTATCTGTCATCTATCTATCTACCTATCTGTCATCTATCTATCTATCTATCTATCTATCTATCTATCTATCTATCTATCTATCTATCATCTATTTGTCTATCTGTCATCTATCTATCTACCTGTCATCTATCTATCTATCTATCTATCTATCTATCTATCTATCTATCTATCTATCTGTCATCTATCTATCTTTCTATCTATACTTGGGGGTCTCATGTAGCCAAAGCTGGCCTCACTTCTGATCTTCTTGCCTCTCCCTCCTGAGTACTGGAATGACAGTCATGAGCCCCCATTCCCAGTTTATAGGTACTAGGGATTGAGCCCAGAGCTTTATGCATGCTTTACCAACTGAGCTTAATTCCTATCCATAAACAAAAACAACTTAAAAATGTATTTTTAATTTATTTTTTGTTTGAGAAGGAGAGAGTGGGAAGAGAGAGAGAGGGAGAGAGAGAGAATGGACACACCAGGGCCTCTTGCCACTTCAAGTTATTTTTTTCTCAATCCATTCCCTCCACCCTCTGTGGAAGCTCACTTTGATATCCATTGTCCAAACTAAGTTCAGGGTTATTCCAATAGTAGATTTAATGAGCTGAGGACTGGGAGAAGTTTCTATATGTAATACCAAGAAAAGCCCAACGATCTCTAATTCTCTAATTCAGCAATTGGTTCTCAATAACAGAGAATGCTGCTCTGCCTCATTTCCTTTTTCAATCATGTAAGACAGGAAGTAGCAACCCAGGGAACAGTTTTGCTCAAATCCTGCATGAAATCTCCCTCTATCCCATTCCTCACTGTCTTTTTAACTTTTTCCCCCTTCATTTCCATCTGTGAAACAGAACGATTACCTTAGGAGAGATAATTATCAGACTCAGCTGTTTTCTGGGCTAGGAGGAAGGATTGCATACCCTTGCCAAGAACATGTCAAAGAAAGGTTAATCAGAGGTTTTCTTTGTTTGCATTCTGTGAGGTAATTAGTTATTAAATTGATTCGTTAAATTTCAACTCCCTGGTAATATGAACCCTCTTTAAGGACGGGAACAGCGGCAGACAGGGGAGGGTGGAAGGCCTTCCGTATAGCATGTGCCACACAAAGGACTTCACCACCCATGACTTCTTAGCAGCAAACCATGAGCCAACTCGGTAACTGAGAGAACCAGGAAAATAAGAGGATTGTGAGGGAGCTTGTGAACCAACCCCAAAGCTCAGAACCATCAGCCAATCACCGTCTTGCTGACACACTTGCCTGTAATAGTATAGAGACCTCAGAATGATCGTTGAACAACCAACTGCCTCTTTGGGGGTCTATGACATTTAGACACAAATCTCATGAACTATAAACCAGCCTTCTGGGCGGCTTTCACTTTCATGACTCTGCTGTCTCGCCATCAAAACTGGCAGTGACTGTTTTATCTAGTAGCCCAAATGAAATGTGCATCGTGAATGTTATCATTAAACCCACGAAGAGGTTGCTGGGAAGTGGTGGACGCTGCTGGTGTTCTTAGTGGTGGGATGAGTTGGATGGCCAGGGGAAACTTGGAGAGGATTATAATGGAAGTAAGAATTAGCTCGACCTGGCAGGAGGAATGTTCCAGATAGTAAAGTGATGACAGTATGACGGAGGAGAGAGCGCTGGAAATATAGATTCGTGTGACAGAACCTGTTAAATGGTAAACATTTTTGAGAGGACTATGGTCAGGGACAGGAAGTCTAGTTAGAAAACTATTGAAATCATCAAGAGTAAAAGGGCTTGAAAAATCTGTTTAATTACAGTTGTCTATCTAGCAGTTTGTCCATTCACCCTGGCTAATGTAAATTTTTATTTCAGAAATGACCACAGAGCCTTGACCTTTACAGAGGGGTGCACTAGATCAACGAACTTATCAACTCATTATTATTATTATTATTTGGTTTTTTCAGCGTAGGGTCTCACTCTAGCCCAGGGTGACCTGGAATTCACTATGTAGTTTCAAGCTGGCCTCGAACTCAAAGCATCCTCCCTATCTCTACCTCCTGTGTGCTGGAATCAAAGGTGTGTGCTACCACACCAGCTCAACTCATTATTAAAAGCATGTATATGCAGGAATCAAAGGCATTATATAAGAATGAAAAAAAACCTCATATTCCAATTATGGAGCTAAGACACTTGCACATTAAAAACAACTAGAAAAAATAGTATCAAAAGAGGATAAAATAGTTGTGCTCAATTACTTCTAAAGACAATAGTATTATAGGTTTATAGTGGAAAAAATTACTGCTAGAATGAGCCAGAAGAAAAAGAGTAAATTGCAAAAGACAGGATCTATGTAAGTTAAAATGTTGGGAACAGGTGGAAAATTTTGTTAGCAACAAGAAAGGACTGGAACTGTAGGGAAACAGTGAACTGATGACCTCCCTGCCTTTTTTAAAACTTTGAGGCAGGATCTCTCTCTAGCTCAGGCTGGCCTTGAACTGTGATGTTTCTGCCACAGCCTTTCTAGTGCTGTGAGCCACCACACCTGGCTCCACAAACCCATTTTGTTTAGCAATCGACATTGTAAAGAACTTGGAAGAAATGTGTTATCTAAGAGAACAAAACATGAGCTGGGGCAAAGGCTCAGCAGTTAGAGGTGCTTGCTTGCAAAGCCTGCTGGCCCAGGTTCCATTCCCAAGTACCCACATAAAACCAGGTGCACAAAGTGGCACATGTGTCTGGCTCATTCTAGCAGTTATTTTCCCCACTATAAACCTATAATACTATTGTCTTTAGAAGTAATTGAGCAGCAAGAGACCCTGGCATGCTCAACTTCTCTCTTTCTCTCTTCCTCTCTGTCTTTCCTTGCAAATAAATAAATAAAAATATTTTTTAGAGTAAAAAATATCCCCAATAACAATATGAATTTAAAAATGACCGAGTTCTACAAAACTGTGATATAATTATAGCTGTTGAAGCACACCTTACAGAATCCTGTTAAGAAATGGAAGAAATAACCGGGCGTGGTGGCGCACACCTTTAATCCCAGCACTTGGGAAGCAGAGGTAGGAGGATCACCGTGAGTTGGAGGCCACCCTGAGACTACATAGTGAATTCCAGGTCAGCCTGAGCTAGAGTGAAAGCCTACCTCGAAAAAAAGAAAAAGAAAAAAAAGACAGTCTCTTATTTCTTCCATTTCTTTCTCCCCCCCCCCGGGGTAGGCTCTCACTCTAGCTCAGGCTGACCTGGAATTCACTATGTAGTCTCAGGGTGGCCTCCAACTCATGGTGATCCTCCTATCTCTGCTTCCCAAGTGCTGGGATTAAAGGCATGAGCCATCACGCCCAGCCTCTATCTATAGTCTTTATTGAATTTCTATTATAAACCACGAACTGTGGTCTAGAAATTGGGATATTATAATAACAATGAAGAAGAAAGACAAGATTCTTTTTCTTATAGAGAAACAAACAAAAAAGTGATAAGGTGATACAACATTTCATGCTCTGATGGAAACATACTAATACTATACAAAGTGGAAGTTATAGATTTATTTTATACAGGAGAGCCAAAATAATTACAGATCTATTGGAGAAGGGATTGTTAGGGAAGGGAGCCTCCCAGGAGTTAACATGTCAGCTGAGATCAGGATGAAGAGTGGGAAGAAAAAATATTTTAGAAAGTAGAATAGTTAGTTGGTCTCTGGATTACAAACAGAACACATTGTTGCTTATTTCAGGGATATTAGCTTTCATTTGAAACTGAACATAGCTGCAAAGAACCTTACTCAAAGAAGCATAGCGTAACACTGGCCATACTCACCTTATATCCTTCTGCACCAGGCTCTCCTCTCTCTCCTTGTTCCCCCATCTGGCCCTGCAGAGACCACACATGAAGACAGTCAATTTTATAGCTGCATTCCTGAGTACAGATGATGCAATTAGTGTGGTTTATTTTTGACTTTGTTTTCCCAAAAACATAAAGCTCGATGTGTAGGAATTTGTTTAGCTCTATTATAAAACTGTAAAGATTGAATTTCAAGTGATTTCAAAAGTCCCAAAGTATTTTTAAAAAACTGATCTGTGTACTTTTTATAATTTACACACTGTGGCCGAATGATTTCGAAACTTTTGCAGTCAGTTGTTCGAACTAATGTAATAAATGATAACACGGTTGTGGTTTGTATATTGTTCAGCTCCAAATACTGAATTAGGTGAACAGACTCTCATAATGATTCTGCTAAGAAAAAGACTAAGGAAATTATGTCCAATTGAAAATATGATTTTTTAAATCAGTATCATATTGTAAATAATGCTGAAAATTATATTATTACTTAAAGTTAAATGGATTTTTCAATCCATTTGTATAAGTATATAAAGGACTGTTTGGCCATTAAATTATACTAATTATATAGCTTATCCAACTAGCCTAACAAATTTAGATTTGTAAACTTTCCAAAGATTTCTAACATGAAATCTTTGCTTCAATAAACTACTTAAATTATCTACATCAAAATTCACTTAAAACATTTGTTATACACCAGAATCTCCTTTCTTAACAGAAAGTCAAAATTAGTTGACAAAAACCTATAATTTATTGCAGAGTATTGACTGAAAATTTTGAGCTTGTTGCTCTGTGGATAAAGCAATTCTGTTTTGTTTTTAATTATAAATTATAATATTTATTGAAGGAAGTACAGAACCAAGGAAAGACACCCACGTGGTTTGAGAGCCCACGTGGAGGGCCTGGGAAAACCGTGGAGAAAAGAGGGAAAGAAAAAAAGTTCAGAGAGCTTCTGCCAGGTGGGGAGTTGGAGGACGTAAAGAGTCCATTTGGAGAGTCAGGACTAGGGGGCTGTTCCCTTGGCTTGGCCCAACTGGACAGGGCCAAGAAGGAACTCACCAACAGCTGGAAGTTCAGGAGAGGTTAGGAAGCACTGAGAGCTTTTCCTTCGCTTGCAAATGTATTTATAACCTTATCTCTCAGCTCCAGATTCTGTTTAATTTAGTACATTGTTTTTTAAAAAAACATATATTTATTTTATACATTTATTTTTAAACAGAGAGAGCTAGAAGAGAGATAGAGAGAATAGGCACTCCAGGGCCTCCAGCTGCTGCAAAAGAACTCCAGATGCATGTGCCACTCTGTGCATCTGGCTTCACGTGGGTCCTGGGGAATTGAACCTGGATCCTTTGGCTTTGCAGGCTATCTAAGCTATCTCTCCAGCCCCCATTTCTTGGTTTAAGTTAAATGGCTATTTCACGTCTGCTGGATAAAACCACCATATTTCATGCTACACTTTTACTTAATACATAAGTATTTATTATATCTTTGATCTTGACATACCTGAATTTGGAAAAAAAAAAGTATGATTACTCTCTACTTGGCTTTTTTTTTTTTTTTTTCTAATTGCTTTTACATTTTGTATTATTAATCCATCTTTTTCTCTTAATGGTTTAGACACACTAGAACATATGTAATTAAGAAACAAATATCTGAATAGAGACGTTGCCCCTGTATGGGATAGTTTTATTTAAATCAGAAAAACTGTAGAATCTTCTATTTTTCTTTTCAAGATCAGACACAATGGGTGTATTCAGGGTGGTATGGCCATAGAATCTGAATCTTCTATTTTTTTCCTAAAACAAAATATTACTTTCAACCATCTCCACAGATCCAGATTAAAATATTAGGAATGACCAAACACTCTGATATTGTGACTTTAAATTCCTTTATTCTAAATGATCTTATGTGAAAAATAGAAAATATATCAAATTATATTTATTTCTGTGAACTCAGCATTTCCCTCTTTTATTTTATCCATTTAATTTACATATATTCTTAAGACTTTGTTTTAGTAAGAAATAAACACAATAAAGTTATTCAAAAGATCAAAGCTATACTGGCTACCTTTCGAAAACAATGGCTACAGTCATTTCTTAAAATTTGAAGACTACAAACCTTCTTCAAGGTTTATAAATTCTAATTACTGCTAATAAAAGTTTTGAAGTCACTCAGCAGCAATGTACAAATACTTATTAAGGTACACAGATGCGTGTTTTAAAAAGCACTTTAGCCACAAATCTGATTGTGATAATCAAAGAAATACTTGCCCTCCAAAATCTAGTATATATGAGTTCTAGATCATATATTTAATGCTAAAAGTGAGAGTTAAAAGTAACTTATTTAGGTGCTGACTTCAATCTCCGTTGGAGAATCTGCTTTTCTTTCAGATGGGAGCTGGATCTGAGGAGATAAATGACCTAGCGCACTCCACCCGGGCCCAGCTGAAACCACAGAGGAATTGGGGAAATGAACAAGAGTGCTGCTTTCTTAGTGAATCTGATATCAGCACAAGGATGAAGGAGATAGACACTGAGGACACTCAGCACCTACCAAAGCACAGATCCAGAGGCTCCTAAGAGCCCATCACTGAAGTAGACTTAAAATGCTCCCAGCATGGCTCAGGAAATTTTGAGGAAGGGGGCTGAAAGATTGTTAGAGCCTTATGCCCAGAGACATTGCCTCCTCCATAACTGACTGCTGCCCCCACAATGCATGAGCCACAATTCCCATGGGTTTGACCTGCCTCCTCAAGGAGGAAGGCCTCTTCAGAAAAGGGGCAGGGACGGGGGAAACAATGGTACCAACATGTCTTGTTTACATACTATGTATGTCCATATCTAATAAAAATAAAATTTTAAAAATGTAACTTCTTTAAACCTGCATCTTGGTTAAGGGTCTTGACCTGCATATTTTCCAATATCTGAGACTTTTACATCGTTTAGATGGTATGACAACAAATATTGCTTTCCTATTAAGCCATAACAGAATAAAACTCTGAAAAACTGAGCTTGGCCTTAAAATTTTAGTATTGCATTTTATCTTTAAATACAAAAATAATTTTAGAAAAAGACCTACTGGTTCACCTCGAGGCCCAGGGGGTCCTAGGGCTTTGCTATCTTCTCCTGGGTAACCCTAAAATATAAACAATAATTTATTAATACAACTCAGTTAACAAAATGCCACTAAAATCGATAAAATATTTTATCATGTGTTAATATATGTACAATTTGACTGTCTTTTTTTAAGTGGAAACTTTTTACCTAGGTCATAAAGCATATAATATTTTATACACAGTTATAATTTGTATATGGGTTTTAGAAGTATTATATGATTTAATTACATAAAATATATCTTGGGAAATTTTTCAACATGTATGCTTCATTCATATCATGAATTAAGAGTACTATTGAAGTACTATTTTTTTAAAAAAATATTTTATTATTTATTTATTTGAGAGAGAGAGATACAGAAATAGGCAGGTAGAGAGAGAGAGAGAGAGACAGGCAGGCCAGGGCCTCCAGCTGCTGCAAACGAATACCAGATGCCTGCGCCACCTTGTACATCTGGCTTACGTGGGTCCTGGAGAATCAAGCCTCAAACCGGGGTCCTTAGGCTTCACAGGCAAGCGCTTAACCGCTAAGCCATCTCTCCAGCCCCACTATTTTTTTTTTAATTTTTTAAAAATTTATTTGAGAGAGAGAGAGAATGGGCCTCTAGCTACTGCAAACGAACTCCAGAAACATGGGCCACATTGGACATCTGCCTTATGCGAGTCTGGGGAAATCAAACCTGAGACCTTGGGCTTTGCAGGCAAGCACCTTAACCACTAAGTCCTATCTCCAGCCCAGGTATTCTTAAATAATTAAAATTTTAAATTATTAAGTGCATTATAATTAATTATCTAACCTTAACACTCACAATAAATAATTTCATTTTTTAAAAAGCCCTTATATCGCAAAGCAGTTCCACATGTATTATTTCATCTCAATCTTAAAATAATCCATGGATAATATTTTAGTAATTTATTTAAATTTAGTTCCTTGATTTTTAGTTCTGTCAGAATTTGTAGACCTGCTAACTTGAAAAGTGATTCTTTTATGCCTTGAAAATTTTTCTATGCATTATTTAAAGACTAACAGAGTCAATGTTTAATTTTGGAATTAAGAGGTCAGTATACACACATACCTTTTCTCCTTTGGGTCCTGGCAACCCAGAAAGACCTGGTTGACCTTGATGCCCCTGTCAAAAAAAAGTAAGTAGATATTGTGCACATCACTTATGCATGATCTACTTAAGTCCACAATGCCCATGTTATTAGATAGTGCACATGCTGAACAGAAAAACGAGATCTATCCTGTGTAGGAGAATGAGAACTAAATATGTTAGACAGATATATCAGGGATCTTTATTCTTATTATACATAATTGGAACATAATATTTATTATAACTGCTTTCATATGCATGTGCATATTTATGTGCACCAACATATGTATTTATTTATTTATTTATTTGTTTGGTTTTGGTTTTTCGAGGTAGGATTCTTACTCTAGCTCAGGCTGACCTGGAATTTACTATGTAGTCTCAGGATGGCCTTGAACTCATGGCAATCGTCCTACCTCTGCCTCCCAAGTGCTGGGATTAAGGGCGTGCACCACCATGCCCAGCAAACATATATATTTAAATTTGAAATGTTTACCCTATATCCTGGGATTCCTGGCTCTCCATCAGGTCCCATCAATCCCAAAGGGCCCTAAAAAAACCAAAATAGACACTAATGAGAGAGAAAATAGACAGTTGTTTGAAACATTGAACTTATAGCCTATTACTTAAACTTTTTTGGTGTTTTTGAGACACAGACTAGCCAAAATTATAATGGAATTAACCATGTAGTTCAGGCTGTCCTCAAAGTTGTTGTAATCCTTCTACCTCAGCCTCCTATGTGCTGGTATCAAAACCATGTGCCACAATGCTCAGCTTAGTTTGTTACTTAAACCTTTCCCCTTAGATTTTTAAAAAAATATTTATTTATTTGAGACAGAGAGCGAGAGAGAGAGAGAGAGAGAGAGAGATCGAGAGATCGAGAGATCGACAGATCACGCATGCCAGGATCTCTAGCTACTGCAAATGAACTCCAGATGTATGCACCACCACGTGTATCTGTTTATATGGGTACTGGAGAATTGAACCTGAGTCCTTTGGCTTTGCTGACAAGTGCCTTAACTGCTAAGTCATCTCTCCAGCCCTCCCTTTAGATTTTCATGGTTTGAAGTTCAATCTAGTTTGAAATGGGAAAGCAATAATAACACCCTAACTTTTGTCTATTATGAACCACAAACACAAAACAACAACCACAAAAGTTTCACAAACAGTATTTCTGGTTAACTTCTGTCATGTAAGTACTTAATTATATTAAAATAAATACCATTAGTTATCACAGTACTGATAACACCTAGACCATTCCTCGTAATGCAGTTTGTAGTTATCAAAGTTTATCATATATAGTATCACTTAAAAAAACCTCTTCCTGAGGAGTAAATAAAATCTGAAATGACAAGTTCTTTATAAGTGAATCAATGAAAAAACATTAAGATAAGAATATGAAATATATGGCCAAAATGGGCATCCAAAAGAAAAGAGGTCAATATATTTGTTTGGTTTTTCATGGTAGGGTCTCACTCTAGTCCAGTCTAACCTGGAATTCACTATGTAGTCTCAGGCTGGCCTTGAACGCACAGCAATTCTCCTACCTCTGCCTCCCAAATGCTGGGTTTAAAGGTATGCACCACCATGCCCAGCTACAATACACTTTTTAAATAAATTAAAGAACAAATGACTCATCCATATGGTCACTGAAATTTATACTTCTGTCATTTCCCACTCTTTCTTTATCTTTGGTTTCAGTTTTTGAGGAGTTTTGAGTTTTTGGAGTTGCCATCCTGGCTTATTTTCTTATATTTTTGTGTTTCTTTGTTGTGATTTGCATATCTGTTTGGATGGATGTATTCCCTTGGTTTTATTTTTTCTTTCACCCTTTTCATGTACTTCATTCTATGTGAGTCTTCTCACTGTCAATGTTCATGTGAGCTTGTGATTCCACTGTTTGTTCAGAGGGAAAGCAGGAATCAGGGGTAGAAATGATCTGATGACAGAAATGTTCTGATTTTTACACATGAGAAGGATCCTTTGGTCATATGCAGGGAACCATCCAGAAGTGCTGGCTAAACTATTTATTAATAAACAACTTGACACCGTCTCTCTTTGATAAAAAAATGTTGGCCACTATAATAGTTAGGAGTGTGGCTCAGTCTGTGTAATCCAAGGTTGGCCTCAGAGTAACAGCAATCTTCCTACCTCATCCTCCTGAGTGCTGGGATTAAAGGTGTGTGCCACCATGCCCTGCCAGGATGGGATGTTTTAAAAAACCATAAGATAGCATTGTGAAGGAACATGGCACTAGATATTTTCTGCAAATTTAATATGCCTTAAGTGAAATTCAGTATAAAGTCTGAAGTGCAATATAATTGTGGAAACAAATCCTGTTAATAGATGCACTAAAAAAAAACCCCACCCTAAAATCAACCTACTAAGCAAAGTATTAGAACATAGGATAGAAATCATCACAATTTTACCAGAGGATATATGAAGAAAAAATGAGTAAATGGAAAGACACATGTTTTTCTACAGAAAGATTTAGCATTAAGAGAAACTGATGGGCTGTTCTAAAGTTCACACAAAAATTAAAATCACACAAACAAAGTATGTAGCATTTGCTCTAACAGATCTCAAGAGACACTGTAACATTATGATACTAGTACTGTGGTATGGGGCTGAAGAGATGGCTTAGTGGTTAAGCGCTTGCCTGTGAAGCCTAAGGACCTCAGTTCGAGGCTCAATTCCCTAGTACCCACGTAAGCCAGATGCTCATGGTGGCTCATGCATCTGGAGTTCATTTGCAGTGGCTAGAGGCGGGCCCATTCTCTCTCTCCCTCCCTTTCTCTGTCTCTAATAAATAAATAAATAAATTTTAAATATTAAATAATAATAATGCTGTGATATAGACCTGGACACAGAGAAACAGAGCAATGGAAAGAGACTAGTGAGAGATTGGTTCATAGCAAGAGCAGTTGCATTTCAAGCACATGAAAACTGGATTTCTCAATGAATAGAATTGAGACAATTATCAGTTTGGAAAGATCAAGATTCAACTATCTATCAGTTTGGAATGATCAAAATTCACCTTCCACAAATTACATACCAACACACTAAGTGTATATGCCTTAAAGAATTAAAAGCAAAGCTGCCAATATGTTAGTATGAGAACATGAAAAATATTTTATACACTTTAGATAGAGAAAGCGTTTCTAATGAAGAAATAAAACTCATAGACTGTAAAGGAAAATAATGACAAGCTTGTCTATTAAAATGTTCTATACAGCCAAAGATATAAAATTAAAAGATAAATGACATGAAGAGAAATATAATTGTAACATTTCGCATAGTACATTTAGCAAAATGATATCAATATTTATTATTAGTATCATTTAAAAACATTTTGTAGCTGGGCCTGGTGGCGCATGCCTTTAATCCCAGCACTCAGGAGGCAAAGGTAGGAGGATCACCATGAGTTCAAGGCCACCCTGAGACTACATAGTGAATTCCAGGTCAGCCTGAGAAACAGTGAAACCCTACCTTGAAAAACCAAAAATAAATAAATGAATAAATAAATAAATAATAAAAATAAATAAATAAAAACATTTTGTTTATTTGAGAGAGAGAGAGAGAAAGAGGCATATATATATATATATATATATATATATATATATATATATATATATATATATGAGAGAGAGAGAGAGAGAGAGAGAGAGAGGAGAGAGAAGGCATGCCAGGAACTCTAGCCACTGCAAACGAGCTCCAGATGCATGGGCCACTTGGTGCATCTGGCTTACATGGGTACTGGGAATTGAACCTGGCTCCTGTGCTTTAACCACTAAGCCATCTTTCCAGCCCCAATATCAATATTTTAAATATATAAGGAGTGGTTGTAAATCAGTGAGAAAAAGACAGGCATATAATGGAGGCATGCAAAGTACACATGGACAAGTAATTTTGAAAGGAACTTATAAGTTACATTTCTTCAATTATTTGATAGGCAGACACCAAATGGGTTAAAATAAAATGGAGGTGGACCTATAATTTTGGAAGGTAGCTTGGGTTGAAAAACATATCAAATCTAAAAAGTGGACACTTTTAAAAAATATTTTTTAATTTTTATTTATTTGAGAGAGATCGAGAAAGAGAGAGAAAATGAGAATGGGTGCAACAGGGCCTCCAGCCATTGCAAACGAACTCCAGACGTGTCTGCCCCCTTGTGCAACTGGTTTACATGGGTCCTGGAGAATCGAGCCTGAGTCCTTTGGCTTTGCAGACAAGTGCCTTAACCGCTAAGCCATCTCTCCACAGCCTAAAAGTGAATATGTTTGTAGCACATATTCCAAAGTAGAAGCCCTCTTTGAAGGCAATACTCTTTGGCTTAATCAGTTCTTGTACTTATTTAAAAAATCAATCCTGTTATATGTTTGAATATATAGACAATATAGTAATTGAACTTATAATAACTGAAGTAAAAGGAAGTAACTCCTGGGGTGTTAACATCTCCTTAGGAGGGAATCCTTCAAATAAGCCTGCACCCATGTAAAACCAGAGGCAAAGTAGCACATGCATCTGGGTGGAGTTCATCTGCACACCTGACATGCCCAGACACATGTGTACGTGTGCAAATAAAGAAAAATTTAAAAATAAGATGAAGAGGAGGAGATGAGGAAATGCACTTGAATTTTGTAAATGAATTCATGAAACAGAAGACTGAATTGGATATTCTTTGAAATACTTCACATCTTCATGATGTGACTTTTTGACCAGGTCAAAAGCATCAGCAATATGATTTTGCTATTAGAGGTTCAGAAGTATGGTGGTATGCTTGTTCCCAACAGCACACAAAGTTCGTGCAAGAGAACATAGCTATAAATAGATGCTAAGGAGATTTATCACAGCTGGTTAGAAATACAATCTCTAGATAAAGCATAAAGAGTCCAAGCGGAGAAAGGAAATTCATTTCAAGTGAACCTAGTTTTTAAAGCAATTTGCCAACTATGACAGCATAGTTTTATACAGATATTAAATCCCGAGTTTAAGTGCTCAGCATATAAACTTTCCTACTTAGGTTGGAAGTCATAATCAGATTTTTAAAACCTCATTTCATATTTTGTTTCCATGTTCAGTTTTTTTCCTTTCCTTTTTCATGTCCAAAAACCACTAAGCCATTTAAGTACTGTGGAATGCTTACAATTCTCCACACCCCACAGAGATAGATTATTTTCAATGGAACTATTGCACCCTCTGTAAAGTTAATCAAGGGACGAAGCTTTAAGGACATGGATACATTTCTGTTCCATCCACAGTGACTCAGTTCTGGAAACAAAGCGACTACTGACCACAGCACCTCTACTTCCTCTGGCACCCTTAGGACCACTTTCCCCAGCTTGACCAGGAGCACCTCTGCCGCCAACTTCTCCTGGGGTTCCTGTTTGTCCTTTTTCACCCTGTGGTTAACATTAATATGAGAGAAAAATTATATAAAACAAATTTGGTCTTTGATTAATTAACTATCTCATATATTTAAATGACTCCGGAGGACACTCAGTAAACACAGTTCTATAAATTACTATCTTTGGTTTAAGTCCACAATACTACAGATTCCCTGTAACAATATTACCATTCTACCGTCAACAGAAGATATTTGGTACTCATCTCAAATTCCAAATGACCAGCTTAAAAAAAAACCTTTATTAAAAATGTGTTTGTGTGCTGCTGTGCATGTATATGCTGTGATCATGAGAAAACATTGGCCCCACGAGATGTCTGTTTCAACAGAGAATTTCAGTATCTCAAAGAACTGTTTAGTGCAGAAAGGAAAGGTCCTCCCTACCAGCTTAGAGTATGATTTCAAATCCATATTTTATTTTTTCCTCATTTTACATCCTTCTGAAACCTTCTGTTTTCCATCACATTCTCTGACCCTTCTCTAACATCAAAATACAGCCACTCTCAAGCCACATTAAGTATTTTAATTCAGTTTCTCAAAGGAGGAAACAACACAGTCTTATACTGATACTCAGTAAGACAACAACCAGCTAAACTGAGCCCATACCCAGCCAGGACACTTCTGACCTTCCTCACAGGATTTGGTTTACCTTTTTAGGGCTGTAGGTTGTTGTCAAGATCTGTACTGTCTCTAATGTTGATATTACTATGGGCTTCCTGATGATAATTCCTTTTTATTTTTGTGATGTTGAAGATTGAAAGATTGAATCCAGGACCTGTTAGGTAAGTACAATAGCCCTGATCTTGACGTTGGTTTTAATTATTGCATCATGCATGATGAAAGAGAGTTCAATACTGGGGTCTTTTCATGGTCACAAGTGGCAACTACAAACGACTTCATTTCCCTTTATTGTTTTCGAAACCCTTCCATTGTCCATAAATTCTGAAAATGATATATAGGTATATATCTATAGGAATCCAAGAATTGGATTGTGAACTGGAATATTGTAAGATGTGAAGTTAGCTGTGATTTAATATATGCTGAATTCTCATGGTCAATGGAAAAACTAGTCCTATGCTTTATCAATATCAATGCGAATTATTGACAAAAGACAAAATTTTCATTATATTAGAACTTCACAAACAGGTAAATTTTTTTTTAAAAAAATACAAAGTTAGCAATGAAACTTGTTTCTGATTTCTGTTTTTTATTAACACAAGAAAGATAAAATCAAACAAGTCTTTACAATTTCGAAAAACACATTATTATTAAATCTAGAAATAATAATAATCACAATCTTTTCCCTCAAGTACTCAGCTAAAGTTTGGTCAAACAACACAAGTGATATAATATTTTACTTTATCTCCTTTTGTGCATGATTTTTTGGTAAGTCAGAGATAAAGCTGAAGAGCAAGAAATATTTTTTTTCAAACTATGAGCTGTAAAATTTGCCTTGAAGCCATCAAGGTAACATGCACTCCTCTTGGGGATAAATGAGTAGTTTATGTAAAAGTATGCTTTTAAATCTGATTTTTAAAGTCTTTATTATTTTATATCTAATACAAAAGAAAACATGATCTGGGCACAAGAATAAGAAAATCAATATAAAATGATGTAAAAAAATTACCTTTTTTCCTGGACGACCTCTTTGTCCTAGAGGTCCCACAGTTCCTTCTACACCCTAAACATTCAATGCAGAAAAGAAATACATGGTTAAAACAACCCCCTGAATCCTTGAATGCTTATATCACATAATCATTGACTTGAACACTAAGTAAAAATAAGGATTACTTTTCAACAGTTTAATGTTTATATAAGTTACTTTAAACAAGGCACAGTAATTTCGAGGCAGTGCGACTACCAGCTATAAAGTATATGTACACAAATGGGCCAAGACAGGAAAAGTTAAATTGTTCATTAGGAAGAAAACGACTGGGTTTTAGTATATCCATTTTAATTAATGAGAATGTGATTAAGGTAAATCCAAATGCATTTATCTTAGCACTTTCTTAAGTGACCTCTTTCTCACTATGTTATTAAAAGACATAATAATCATAAAATATATCCACTATAAGGTGAAAGAACTTGAAAATCTCACTAGAGAAGATTAAAGAGATATCCCTTGATATATGAGGAGGGTGGACAGAAAAAACAATATAGGGAGAAAAAGGAGGCAATCATATTAAACTATTTAAAATATTTTCATCTCAATTGATCATTTGTTTAGCTAACCACAGAGTAAAAGTTTGCAAAATAGGCATTTTAAAGTAAAAAGTGGGATGCTATACAAATTTTCAAATCAACATAAACTCAATGTAACTCATTAAGCCAGGTTGCAAGCTCTAAAATGGCTAAGAATTAATGACAGCTTTCTTTTCATTAGTTGGAAATGAACATGGAAATTTCAAATTTGTGTCCCTGAAGCTTGGCAAAATAAGGAAGACAAGAAATAAATCGTGGTTTACCGCTGTGCTCTGTAGGCTCTTGGTAAATATTTGTTGAATGAATCAACAGATACCTAAGGAAAGGACTCACGCCTTGTGCTCCCCAGCAAATGTCTCGTAGCCTCAGAGAGTTGCTGGTTTAGAGGCCTAAGCAGTTACATCCATGGCTGCAGCTACAGTTCCATCCAGAGGTAGAGTGGTGGCTGCATGTTCTGAGGATGTCTTTGGAGAGAATAAGCCTTTTGCAAAACAGGGTGATTCACCTTCATGGAGCATTTATTTTATTTAAAAATTTCTCCTACCTACCTATCTATCATCTATTTGCGTGTATGTGTGTGTGTGTGTGTGTGTGTCTGTATGTGTGTGTGTGTTTGTGTATAAACCAAGACTTCTTGTGCTGCCACACAGAACTTGACACTTGTGCCACTTTTTTTTTTTTTTTTTTTTTTTGGCATTCAATTTATGAGCAGCTTGGAAATTGCATTGAACCAGGGCTGGCAAGCAGGCTTTGCAAGCAAGTGCCTTTAATAACTGGGCCATACTCCAAGACTCCATAACGGTTTTTAAATATGAGTCTATTCTGGTTCTGGCATCTAATTGCTATATAGCCAAAGCCAATTGTTTCATTTCTAGAAGTCTCTGTTTCCTTCCTAAATAAAAGGGATGTCATAAAACCTTTTGGAAGGATTGCTAAGATTAAATAAGAGTATAATGTGCATAAAGCTTAGAAAGGACTATGTAGATAGTAAAGAGCTCAAAAACGGGAGTTTTAACTAGTGTCTGCTCTTTTTCTCAGATTAAAAATTTTTTTATTTGTTTATTTATTGGGGGGAGAGAGAGAAAGAGAGATAGAGAGAGTGAGAATGGGTATGCCAGGGCCTCTAGCTATTGCAGACAAACTCCAGATGTGTGTGCTACCATGTGCATCTGGCTTACGTGGGACCTGGAGAATTGAACCAGGGTCCTTAGGCTTAGCAGGCATGAACCTTAACCATTAAGCCATCTCTCCAGCCCTAATGTCTGCTATTTTTAATGTATATTATGCACTAGTTATATATGTATATATGTAATAAAAATATAATGGAAATTTACTCACCACCCACTTTAAAAAAATAGGACCGAAGCTGCTCATGGTGGTGCACGCCTTTAATCCCAGCACTTGGGAGGCAGAGGTAGGAGGATCGCTGTGAGTTTGAGGCCACCCTGAGGCTACATAGTGAATTCCAGGTCAGCCTGAGCTAGAGTGGAACCCTACCTCAAAAAACCAAAAAAAAAAAAAAAAAGGACCGATCTGTATATACTTAATTGAAGCCTCATTCGCAGGTAGATCTTTCCAAATGCAACCCCCACTTTTCCAGCCGGGTATCGTTATCATCCTGCAGGTCCACTCCCATGCATTTCTTCCTGCTTTTACTCTATCTGTGCTAACCCTTAAGCACAATGACATTACACCCTTTTGAAACTTGAAGCAGTATCACACTTTATGGATCCTGACATTTTCCATGAACACATTTAATTTTTACCATTATTTAATGTTGTTAGTTCTTTCACTCCTTTTTTTTTTTTTTTAAAGATTATTAGGAACTTTAACATATGAACATGCTGTAAATTGGTTGTATTCCCATCAGGTTACCCTCTTTTGTCCCCTGTCCCCATCCCCCAAACCACTGAATAGCCTCTTCACTGAGGACTTCGGTAACCACGGTGACGTCATGAATACACTGATCAGTTCATGTCTGGAGGACAGCGCTGGTAGTACATATTTTAGTAGTACATATTTCCATCCTTACACTTTTCCACCCTGTCTTCCCCAGTGTTCCCTGAACCTGGGGGTAGCAGGGTATGGGTGTTAGAAACTTCTTTAGTGTTGTGCTCTTGACAGCTCTTTTTTATTTTATTTATTCATTTCTTAATTTTTAATTTTTTTGTTTATTTATTTATTTGAGACAGAGAAAGAGGCAGATAGAGAGAAGAGGCGTGCTAGGGCCTCCAGCCACTGCATACGAACTCCAGATGCATGTGCCACCTTGTGCATCTGGCTTATGTGGGTCCTGGGGAATCGAGCCTTGAACCGGGGTCCTTAGGCTTCACAGGCAAGCACTTAACCGCTAAGCCATCTCTCCAGCCCTACAGTCTCTTTTTTAATTCTTTAAAAAATTTTTTAAAAACTTAAAAAAAAAGTTTTATTTATTTGAGAGAGTCAGAGAAAGAGAGACAGAGACAGAGAGAATGGGCACACCAGGGTCTCCAGCCACTGCAAATGAACTCCACATGCATGCGCCACCTTATGCATCTGGCTTACATGGGCCCTGGGGAATCAAACCTGGGTCCTTTGGCTTTGCTGGCAAACGCCTTAACCACTAAGCCATCCCTCCAGCCCAGCCTCTTAATTTTACTTTGATGAGATTTGAATCTCCTCCGTGTCTACCATCACTTAGTTGTTACAGGATTCCATATTATCATCAAATCACAATTTGTCCATTTTTATTAATGATTAGTGCTTCCTTCCAAAGTGTGCCAACAGCTTAACTTCTATGTGGCTATGTCAAGAGTTGTTGTTTTTTTCAGTGTATTTATTTTGGAGTTGAATTTCTGGGTTTTAGATACTAGATATTGTCACATCGTTCTCCAAAGTAGTCTTGCCAATCTCCAGTCCCATGACAATCTGTAAAAGTTCCAATCACTTCAAATCTTCTGCCCTCTTCAGAGCTACTGAGGTCCATCTTATGAGTGCAAAATGATAGGTCATCTGTGATTTTAATCCACTTGAAGGAGGAATGAATTATCCACTCAAAGTTTTTGCATAATCACACATGAATTTCTGATTCTTTTTTTTTTTTTGGTTTTTCGAGGTAGGGTCTCACTGTAGCTCAGGCTGACCTGGAATTCACTCTGTAGTCTCAGGGTGGCCTTGAACTCATGGCGATCCTCCTACCTCTGCCTCCCGAGTGCTGGCCGGCTCGAATTTCTGATTCTTATCTTCTCCTGTCCTCTTCTTAACTTACATGTAAAAATTTTATGTATTCTAGTATATTGTTCATTTTGGATTCTACAAATATCTTCTCTTTTTTCTTAACATTTTATTGACAGCTTGCATATATATATAGTCAATATGCATATATATATAGTCAATATACCATGAACACAATACCTTCCCTCTTCCCTCCCCAGTCCCTCCTCCACCGAATCCCTTCTTTCCAATTCGTCTCTTCTATTTCAGTGTCATCATTCTTCCCCGTTGTAATATGCAGGCCTGGTGTAGGCACTGTCAGCCACTGTTCAGCCTTGAATTCATGGCAATCCTCCGGCCTCCGCCCCCTGAGTGTTGGGATTGCAGGTGAGAGCCATCATTCCCATTGAGCTTTGAGTTGTTTGTTTATCTGGTAGGTCAAGTTCTCTCCTTAACTTTTACCTCTCAAGCCTTCCCAACTTTATTATTAAAACTGTCTTCATGGGGGCTTGAGAGATGGCTTAGCGGTTAAAGCACTTGCCTGCAAAGCCAAAGGACCCCAGTTTGATTCTCCAGGACCCACGTAAGCCAGATGCACAAGGGGGCACATGCATCTGGAGTTCGTTTGCAGGGGCTGGAGGCCCTGGAATGCCCATTCTCTCTCTCTCTTTCTCTCTCTCTCTCTCTGCCTCTTTCTCTCTCTCAAATAAAATAAAATATGTAAATTTAAAACTGTCTTGATGTTGGTTCCTTTGTCTTTGACACAAACTTAAAAATCAATTTTTTAATTAATAAAATTCTATACAAAGTCCTGAAAAAATTTTTAAATATTTTTATCCATTCATTTATTTGTAAGGGGAGAGAGAGAAAGAGAGGGAGAGGGGGAGGATGGACACTCTAGGGCCTGCTGCCACTGTAAGTGAACTCCAGACACATGTGCCACGTTGTGCATCTGGCTTTACTTGGGTATTGGGGAATCAAACCCAGGTTGTCAGGATTTGCAAGCAAGGACCTTTAACCACTGTGCAATCTTTCAAGCCCCTCCTGAACAATTTTGGTTTTTTTCAAGGTACGGTCTCGCTCTATCCCAGGCTGACCTGTAATTCACTGAGTCTCAGTCTGGCCTCAAACTCACAGTGAGCCTTCTACCTACACCTTCTGAATGCTAGGATTAAAGGCTTGCACCACCATGCCCAGCCTGAAGAAATTTTTGACCAAGATTATACTAAATGCATAAACTAACTTAGGAGCTAAATTGTGATTTCATGATATTTAAACTTCCTGTCCAAGATTATAACATATATGTTCATTTATTTAGATCTTTAAAAATAAACATACTTTTCTTAAATTATAAATTATAATAGAAACTACAATTTTTTCCAACATTTATTCCTAAGAACTTAATTTTGTTCTAACTTTATTAAAAATTCTATTTTAGCACATTTTCCTAATTGCTGCTGGTAAAAAAGAAACAGAATCCATTTTTATTAATTTTACATTCAACATCATGCTGAACTCTCATTAATTCAGAATTTGGTGTGAGGAAACTCCCAAACACTTAAACGTGTCAGTACTCCACAACTGTACTCAATTTAAATACATGTGTACCAGCTAACATGTGGTGATGCTTACTTACTTTCCAACAACCAACTCAGTTTAGGCATTACTGTGTTTACACAAGCATTCACAATTTGAGGGCTGCCTTATATACCTACTGATTGATAACAGATGTTAGTCTTATTAAGGTGTATAACTGAGACATTTGTAATGACTCTAAAAATAAATTGCACATTCATCTCCATTTTTAAACCTCAAGTTCTCCTCTCATTGTCAAGTCAGTAAGTATGCCTTACAACTCAATAAGATATAGCAGCAATCATATTAGGAGTCTGAGGTTATGTTCTCAAACCTAACCTAGCAAGATCCCTGCTTATGCACACGATCTTCTGCCTCCTGACTCTTATAGAGAAGAAGAGATAGATTCCCAGTGTGGGAGAAGCGCCTCGCTTATGCTCTGAAGACACTGCCCACTCACTTATTCAAGGACTTCCTTTCTCAAGGAGTCTTTGCTCTCCATCACGTCTTCTCTGTTGGTTCATTCTCAACAACATTCATATAGATAGGTTTAAAGTTACTCACAAAAAATTTCTCAACCTTATGCCCCTGCCCATTCTCTATCTGTCTCCCTCTCCCTCTCTCTCTGTCTGTCTCTCTCTGTTTCTCTCTCCAAAATAAAAAATAAAAACACGTTATTTCTCTCATGGGATTGCTTTGGTATATCATACACTTTTCAAATTCAAATTATTTTGTCCTTTACCTATAACTTACTTCATTCCTTGGTAGACAACAGCCCTAGACAGTGTTAAACAAATTTGGGAATTATGAAGTGCTTCCTATCGCAGGCTACGTTCTGGGACTTTTCAGTGGCCTCTGACCCAGACCTTGAATAAAAGATGCATTTGTCGTCAGGGCTCGATATGCACTTCATGATCTGCTTCCTACTCACTTCTCCAAGCTTCTTTCTCGCTCTTCACTGCTTATTTCGCTTCCTTTTGCTGAACATGCTTAGCTTATTCTCCACTCTACATTTTGACCCGCCCTGCTCCCATCCCTCATGAAGAACCTTCCATCTCTGCTGGGCGTGGTGGTGCATGCCTTTAATTCCAGCACTTGGGAGGCAGAGGTAGGAGGATCACTATGAGTTCGAGGCCACCCTGAGACTACATAGTGAATTCCAGGTCAGCCTGGGCTAGAGTGAGTGACACCCTACCTTGAAAAACTAAAAAAAAAAAAAAAAAAAAGACTCTTCTACCCCTTGGGGTGATAGGTTCTGTTTAACATGCCAGACCTCAATCATCCCCTGTTCAAACAAAGCCCTTGCTGTTCCAGTAAAATTATGTTCTCTATTTTCTTACCCCCCCCTTTTTAAACTTTCTTTCCTTTATGACCGTTATAGCTTGCTTACCTCACATATTATTAGCACTCTCTAGTAAGAGTAAATTAGTGGCATACCAATTAATCCCCAAAAGTTATTTGATGCATTAATAAGCTAACTACAAGATTAATATTCTTATGAACATAAATAATCTGTACACATACTAATGACTACATCTGTTCTTTTATTCCATTTCATGAGATTACTAATTGAGAAGGTTTTTTAATTTCACATTTTGTTATCAGCCTGTTCACATTATTGTAGTGATTCTTGTAATTGTTGGTTTTTGTTTGCTTTTTGAGGCAAGGTCTCATTCCAGCCCAGGCTGATCTAGAACTCACTTTGTTTCCCTGGGCTGGCCTCAGACTCATGGATCTCTTCCAACCTCAGCCTCCCAAGCACTGGAATGAAAGGCACGTGCCCATTTGGCAATGATTCTTAATCTGCTGTCAGTCATCGCTATGTGACCATCATATCTATGATCTTGTTTTACGATGCATAGTCAGTGCTTAGCAGAATTATTGCTTTACAGAAAGTACTAAAAACTTTGTTGAATTTATGAATGCATAGATATGTTTTATAGAATTCCAATCTATGAGGCTGAATAAAATTCAAAAATCTAAAGGTACAAGCTAATGCTATTTTAGTCATAGATTCTTTTTTTTTCCAAAGATAATTTACACAGTAGCTAATGTGCTAATTTGATATTCAGGGATCTTTTTCTGCCTGAAGTAGGGAAAGAAGGAACAGAGCCATGTGAAATTATTGGCCACCTGGGAGGCTTTGAGTAGTCCCAACCCCTTCATTATGTGTGAATGGAAAGAATAAAGAATGAGTTTCCAGCAATGTGTAGCTCTTTGGTGGGGGAGCAGGCGTTTGAACCATGGCTGTACCGTAGCCAGGATGTGCCTTTCTGTCTCTGTGTTGGTTAGGATGAAACTTTACCAAAGAAAGTTTAACATCAGAGTCACAGAAACACTCAGCTGATCAAGATTGAGATCATTTCCTTCTAAATGTCAATGTCACCAACCACAAATTCTAATTGATTATTTTTCAGGGTTTCTCCTCATTCTACTCTTAGCAGATCAGAAAAGGCACAATTTAATATATCTAACTGATTTGAATTTTGTCCTAAAGGGATGAAACCAAATAATTTCATTTTAATATAGTCTACTCTGGAGTTCATAACTCCACATGTGTTTAGATCTTAGATATCATAGTGGCAGAATTTTTAGAAATGGATGAAAGACCATAAGTCAGGCAGATGTTCCTTTTCTAATATAGAGTTATGCATTTAGGCAAATGCATATTTTGGCATAGAGTTCAAGCATGGAATTTGCATTTTTCTTCTATTCAAAGAAGTGTATAGCTTGGATGTCGAGTTTGTTAACTAATGTTTTTTCCTGCCTTATTTTTCCAACATAGATCTCATTCTCAATCTTTCAGGAAGTAGGAAAAGCTTCTTAAAAAAATCAAAGCCTTTCCCCCTTCTTTTGCTCTCTTTCTCGTTTATTTTGTAAGAATCCAAGGTAGCATCTTTGTGTCATTGCCCAAGGAACAATTTTAAAAGCACAAAATAAACCCAACATCAGGCTGCCTGATTAAGCAATAGTTCCCTGGATCACAAAATTCTTTTGAAAAAAATATGCCATGGTATTTTTATGGAGTTTATAAGCTGAAAGGCATTTAAGATTCCAAAGAGAACAACAAAAAGAATTTTAAAAAAAGGAAACACACATGTGTTGTTGCTAAAAAAAAAAAAGTACCAAAGATGTGTACTAGGCAGGTCCAGTCCTGGGAAGAATTATGAAGCACATGAAATCTGTGTTTATCATTTTTCCATGCTTTGTTTTGAGTGTCTTTTTCATCTCTGCTCTCTCCATCACCAGCTGTTTTGCTGCATCACTTTCTCTGAGAGTCCCCACGTTGTCATATAACAATGCACTTAAGCCCTTTCCCTAATTTCTAGGTTCTTCTTCCCCATGAACCGTTAGAATTCTGCTAGGGCATCAAGCTAGTTGCTTTTAAAAGTCCATGCTGGAACAAGTCCATTGCACCTACGAACTCACACCAGATATGGTTACCTGACAATGCTGCACATGGCGGGGTCAGTTAACATTTCTGTTATAGACAGGGAAAGGGCTTGAGAGGCCACTTCGCCTCCCAGTTGAGCTAAGGGCAGTTACAGGTTGCCTGGGAGGGTGAGTCATTCTGTTCTGTAGCACAGCCACCCTAAGAATCAAAAATAGGGTGCAGAGTAAGACTGGGATGTGGGATACGAGAAGGTAATGTGGTTAAAATGTAATATGTGTCTATGAAAAGGTAAAAGGAGACAAATAAAAATTGACTGAATGTGATAATGATTAAATCAAAAGTCCACACTGGGCCTGGAGAGATGCCTTAGTGGTTAAGCGCTTGCCTGTGAAGCCTAAGGACCCTGGTACGAGGCTTGACTCTCCAGGACCCATGTAAGCCAGATGCACAAGGTGGTGCATGCATCTGGAGTTTGTTTGCAGTGGCTGGAGGCCCTGGCATGCCCATTCTCTATCTGTCTGTCTCTTTCTCTCTGTCTGTCTATCACTCTCAAATAAATAAATTAATTAAATTAAATAATTAAACTATAACACACACACACACACACACACACACATTCATAGGTGCTAAGGACCAAACCCAGAACCTTATACATACTAGACAAATGATCTTTCACTGAGCAGTAAGTGCAGCTCCAAGGGACATAAATTTGTCAAGAATCTTCAGGAGTCACAAGTTCCTGGCACTTCTTACTTAGCTTCTCTGTGGGTCCAGCCCTGACGCTAATGGAAAAGAAATAAATTCTCTGAAAACAATGAAATCTATTAAGAACCCTAGGAAGGCAAGGCACAGTTCCCCACACTGGGTTTTGAGCTGAAGAGGTCAGAAAGAGAGGACTGAGCATCGGCGGGTCACAGGCTGTCCTGTCCTGGGTAAGCCTCTCAGCTGGGAGTCCGAGTGGTTTTGGTTGCAAATGGGGAATAATGACATGTTTCAGTGTAGATAAGTGAGTATATATTGTTTAGTGTCTGGACCAAAGATCCTCGAGAGTATTGGAAGGATCCTTAAAGCTTAGTATGTGCTGGCATAAAGCAACCATCACAGTTGTCCATGACTGAGAGGTGAGAGCAGAGGAGAAAGGTGATCTACTATGATGGGAAAACTGGAGAGAAAAGTGGTTCAGGGGCTGGAGAGATGGCTTAGTGGTTAAGGCTCCTGCCTCCTAAGCCTAAGAACACTGGTTCCAATCTCCAGCAGTTCCAATCTCCAGGTCTCACGTTTAGCCAGATGCAAAGTGACGCAAAGGCACAATGCTGCACTTGACCACAAGGGGGCGCACACATCTGGATTTCATTCACAGCAGCTGAGAGGGTGCTGGCGCACCCATCTCTATCTGTTTCCCTCTCCCTCTCTCTCTCTGTCTCTCTCCAAAAAAAGGTGGTTCAGTTTGCTAATGCTCAGAAACGGGTGATGCTTCTGGCATGGTCTCCTTCCTAAATGCCATTGTGAAATGCACGGTGCAGTCATCTATGAATTGGAGGAAGATGCATTATCACATTATTTTAATTGCCACAAAAGGAATTACAGGGGTGAGGTAAGTGTCAGCGATGAGCCAGTTGAAGTTTGCTTGGGTATTTGTTGTCCTTTCCCATGTAGTGCTTTCTACGTGGAGCAGCGACTTAACTGAACGGACTGGGGCTGGGGCTCTATCGCAGAAAAATGAGTGACCTGGAGGTTAGAATCCAGAGGAAGAGAAATACAGGAGATACACATAACAGTCACCAAGTGTGCACGTCACTGCTTTGTCTCCTGGCCTGCCTACATGATGAATTTATTCATGACTAGTTCCTCGGTCTTTACGGAGCCCCCATGTGGAAAGACGAGCTCAGGGGCTCTGTGTGGTTTATGAGAACGAGACAGAATGTGCTTTTAAATAGGTATCATCTTCCTGGGAGAAGATCTTTACATGTTCCAAAGTTAACTCTGACTCTTTAACAGGCTTGGGGAAGATTGCCAGAGCCCAGAGGAGAGCTAAATCACTTTTGGTACAGATCATAAGGGACGACTACCAAGAAAAGAACACCAAGAAGGGAATACGCTCCAAAGTCAAGACAACTTAGAGCTAAACTTGTCCTGGCTTTTAAAGATGCCAGACAAGAAAGATGAAGCAGGCAGGTAAAACAGGATGATGACCAAAAAACTGTTTGTGGAAGAATATAAGAAATTATCATGTGCTTGACCCAAGGAGAACGTGTTCTCATCATGTATTTCCCATCTTACATTCACCTCAAGTTGAGAGAATTTGTTCACTATGACATGTAGAATTTCTTTGAAAGTAATATAACTCAGGATCAGATAACACTAGCTTATACCATGCTTGTGAAGGGGATTTTACCCTGGAGCCAGGATATGCCTCAACAGCAGACGTGTCTGTTCTTTGAATAAAGATCCCAAACATTCGTGCAAACTAAATGTGAAAGAACACAAATGCTTTAGGTCAGAAATTCCATGGTTTATGGAAAAAGTGTCTTTTTTTTTTTTTTTTTGGATCTTTGTTTTGTTTTTGTTTTTGTTTTTCGAGGTAGGGTCTCACTCTAGCCCAGGCTGACCTGGAATTCACTATGTAGTCTCAGGGTGGCCTTGAACTCATGGTGATCCACCTACCTGTGCCTTGCCTCCCAAGTGCTCGGATTAAAGGCATGCACCACCAAGCCTGGCTCTATTTTTTTTTTTAGTTTTTTTTTTTTTTTTTTTTTTTTTTTTTTACTTTATTTGCAAGCAGAGAGAGATAGAGATAGAAGAGAGACAGAGAGAGAATGGGCACACCAGGGCATCTAGCCACTGCAAACAAACTCCAGATGCATGTGCTCCTTGTGCATCTGGCTTACGTGGATCCTTTGGCTTTGCAGGCAAACGCCTTAACTGCTAAGTCATCTCTCCAGCCCTTATTTTGCATCTTAAGAAGATGGATACTTAAAGTTTCTTTGTCATTCTTTCATGTCACAGTTCAACACCTCCAACTATCTCCTAGATAGAGATATTTAAGGAGGTCAAAGCACATGCACATGCACACGTGTGTGTGTGTGTGTGTGTGTGTGTGTGCGCACACGCATATGTGTACATTCAGGCATGGAGCTCACTATTTGGAATGAACCCAGTAGTACTTACTCGTAGCCCCATTGGTCCTGCTGTACCCAAGGGCCCTGTACTTCCTGGCAAGCCCATCTCTCCTTTTTCTCCATCTTCTCCAGGAAGTCCTCTTCCTCCTGGGGTCCCCTAGAGCCCAATGAAGGACAATTTTAAAAGAGGCACAATGAACTAGTTATGTCACACTACCAACATGCTTTTGTTTAGCACAGAAGGATACTTATGCCCAATATTTTCAAGATTTAATAAAACATCTATTTTACAAAAGAATTAAAATTACAGTTTACCTTTAAGCCATCTTTTCCTTGGAGACCCTCTTCTCCAGGAGCGCCTGGATCACCCTGTTTCATTTTGTAATAGGAACAGTAAGATTAATATTTCACTTATTTTATGCCTTACGTAATGTCATTTATCTTCATTTATTTTTGCCCCTAGCATGTGTAAAAAGTAGCAGATGTATATTCATTTATTTCAACTTTGAGTTGATCTCCAAAGGGGATTTGACAGTAAAATAAGCATGATTCAATTTGCCTTGCATAGATTTAGGTAGAGATCATTTAAATAGTCAGAGCCTTGTAAATTCAAATACAAGATGCTTCCAGAAGATTAATATACTTTTGACAAATATAGAAAACATATTCCCTGGAAGCTCTGGAAATCTCTGTAGTGATATATGTGTTTCTTAGTTCAAGGACTGTCGTGCCATCTCCAAAAATATAGAGTTCCTTCCTATCATGAGTTTACATGGGTGAATATAACTTGATTCAGTCATGATCACTCTACCAGGTTTTGAGTTTCTGTATTTTCTTCCTTATGGAGAGATAAAGATTAGGGCACAATACATCAAGAACCTGTCTTACACAGGACATGTAGAACAGAGACCACAGTTCAAGAAGCTGTTCTAGAAGCACTGGCTCTCTTGAAAACTAAACTCACCAGTACTTATTCATACCGGCTCTCTTGATGACTAAACTCACCGGTACTTGTTCATACTGGCTCTCTTGATGACTAAACTCACCAGTACTTGTTCATACCGGCTCTCTTGATGACTAAACTCACCGGTACTTGTTCATACTGGCTCTCTTGATGACTAAGCTCACTGGTACTTGTTCATACTGGCTCTCTTGATGACTAAACTCACCGGTACTTATTCATACCAGCTCTCTTGATGACTAAACTCACCGGTACTTATTCATACCAGGTGTCTTGATGACTAAACTCACTGGTACTTATTCATACCAGGTGTCTTGATGACTAAACTCGCCGGTACTTATTCATATTGGCTCTCTTGATGACTAAACTCACTGGTACTTATTCATACCAGCTGTCTTGATGACTAAACTCACAGGTACTTGTTCAAACTGGCTGTCTTGATGACTAAACTCACCAATACTTATTCATACTGGCTGTCTTGATGACTAAACTCACCAGTACTTATTCATACCGGCTCTCTTGATGGCTAAATGCACCAGTACTTATTCATACCGGCTGTCTTGACGACTAAACTCACCAGTACTTATTCATACCGGCTCTCTTGATGACTAAACTCACCGGTACTTATTCATACTGGCTCTCTTGATGACTAAACTCACTGGTACTTATTCATACCGGCTCTCTTGATGACTAAACTCACCAGTACTTATTCATACCAGCTGTCTTGATGACTAAACTCACCGGTACTTATTCATATTGGCTCTCTTGATGACTAAACTCACCGGTACTTATTCATATTGGCTCTCTTGATGACTAAACTCACCGGTACTTATTCATACCAGCTCTCTTGATGACTAAACTCACCGGTACTTATTCATACCGGCTCTCTTGATGACTAAACTCACTGGCATTTATTCATACCAGCTCTCTTGATGACTAAACTCACTGGCACTTATTCATACCAGCTCTCTTGATGACTAAACTCACCAGTACTTATTCATACTGGCTTTCTTGATGACTAAACTCACCAGTACTTATTCATATTGGCTTTCTTGATGACTAAACTCACCGTACTTATTCATACCAGCTGTCTTGATGACTAAACTCACCGGTACTTATTCATACTGGCTCTCTTGATGACTAAACTCACTGTCATTTATTCATACTGGCTCTCTTGATGACTAAACTCACCGGTACTTATTCATACCAGCTCTCTTGATGACTAAACTCACCGGTACTTATTCATACTGGCTCTCTTGATGACTAAACTCACTGGCATTTATTCATACCAGCTCTCTTGATGACTAAACTCACCGGTACTTATTCATACCAGCTGTCTTGATGACTAAACTCACCAGTACTTATTCATACTGGCTCTCTTGATGACTAAACTCACCAGTACTTATTCATACTGGCTCTCTTGATGACTAAACTCACTGGCATTTATTCATACTGGCTGTCTTGAAAATTAAACTCACCAGTACTTATGCTTAGTTACTTCATTTCTCCATTACTGGCCTTTCTATTACCCTTAACTCCCACTCACCCCCTTGGAAAATGAAAAGTAACAAACCACTGCCCATATATATCTCCCTACTTTATCTTTTAGTGAACAAATATCTAATTTTATCTTGGACACTTATCTTGGGGAAATAAAACACAACTTGCCATAGCTCAAAATAAAGATTTTCTGTATTAGCATAACTTCTCTAGGCTATTGAATTATGATTATTTACAACATTTTCTTTGTGTCTTATTGGCTTCACATACTTCTAGGTTGGTTTTCTTTGTTATGGGTGTGCATGCGCACATGTTTGTGTGTACATGGGTGCATGTGTGTGCAGATGCATGTGTACATGTGTATTTGTGAAGGCCAGAGGACAACCTGGGGTGTCATCCTCTGGAACTCCATCTGCTTACTTTGAGACAGGGCCTCGTACTGACCTGGAGCTCACCCATTAGTCTAGCCTGGCTGGCCAAGCAAACCTCAGGCATCTTTGTTTCGGCCCTCCCAACACTGGAAGGAGAGGCGTGCCCACCAAAGCTCAGCTTATTTTTAACGGGTTCTGAAGATTGAACTAAGGTCCCCATCCTTGCAAGTCAAGCGCTTTATCGACTTGACTGTCTCCCCAGGTCCTAGGGGAGATAATTAGGTCACCTAGATGTTTATTTTCAAACATAAATTTGATTTTAATCTTTAAACAGGCAGATGCCTGTTAGCTTCAAAAATATCCTCAGAGATGATCCTTGGTACTTGTGAATTTCTTCCTGTTGCTACCTTAAGTGATCATCACAGTGACTCTACCTTTCTGGTAAGGGTTCTGGAAAGCATACCTAATTTTGAAAAAAAAAATGTATAGGCTTAGGATTCTAAGTGCATAAAAGAGAAAGTAAATTTGTTTTGAAGTTACAACATGAGGACATTTTGTGGTACATCAGAAAGGGTTGATGGGCTCAGGGTGATGAGTTTTGAAACAAGTGGGTCAGCATATTAGACTGGTTTCTTAGAACACAATCTCCAAGTTTCAGGGACTACTGCAGAAGAGGGGGCAGAAAGACTGCGAGAGCACTATGGGGGGAAGGGTTATCCTGAGGCACTGTCCCTCCCTCCCCCTGAGACTGACTGATGTAGCCATTGAAGAAGGCCTTCAGTAGAATGGGAATGGAGAAGAGGGGATGTAAAAAGGAGGCGAATGGGACCAACATATGATTTGTTCATAAAGTTTTTAATTAATTTTAAAAAAAACCTGGTTTCTTGTAGGTACTCACTCGTAACCCTGGCTCCCCAGCTGTTCCAACACTGCCCATGGGTCCAGCATCTCCCTGAGGAGAAAAAGGGAAAGACTAAACTGTTTTTTTTTTTTTTCTAACATTGTTTCTTTAATGATAGAACATACATCACAAGAGGTAGGATTCCAAGATACTTTCCATTTCTGCCTTCTGTCCTCCCCAACCTTCAAAATGGGCTTTTGTCAACCTGCTACATTCATTTCAAATGTGGAATATTCTGGGGTGACAGTTTAGATACTCCCTTTATTTTTAGGAAAGTTACCTTGGCCCCTGGTTCTCCTTGCAGACCAGCTTCTCCCTCAATGCCTGGAGGTCCCTAAAAGAGAGTGATCTGACTCATTACAATCGTAGCAATGATCCCGTAAGAAGGCAGTAAGTCAGCTCAAAGATGAGACGTCTGTGGCCAGAAGAAGGTCTTTTCTGTACCTTGCATAAACTTCAGAGCACAAGACTAGGTACTTTTAGGGGGACTTTTACCTGTTCAAACTTCAAAAGAACTTCACCTAGACTCAAGATTTAAAAAAAATTATTATTTACTTGAGAGAGAAAGAGAGAGAGATTGAGAGAGCGCCAGGGCCTCCAGCCACTGCAAACGAACTCGAGATGCAGGCACCCCCTTGTGCATCTGGTTTACGTGGGTCCTGGAGAATCGAACCAGGATCCTTTGGCAGGCAAGCATCTTAACCACTAAACTATCTCTCCAGCCATGGATTTTTAAGACCATTTCCCCCCCTCAATCCTTCATTAAAGAAAAGAAAATCAACTACTTTCTACTACAAATGTCCTGCCCTCAGACACGAAGGTGTTTCCTCTTCTTTTGATCTTCCCTTCCTTTCCTATTGTGTCCTCTGGGACCACTTCCTTAAGAACAGTTCATTTTTACATTTTCACATATTGGTTTTAAGAGAGAAATCATATCATTAAGAGAGCATACGTCATAGTACCAAAGAGAGATGTCTCCATTGCGCTATTTTTTCTTCTTTCGCAACGAGTCCAGTTTTGCTGGGAAGTTTTTGGTTCTTTTGACTTTGAGTATGTACAAAGTCTTGCAAACTTGTGTCATTTAAAGTCTGGAGCTCCTCTAATTGTACAACATCTTGCAAACTTGTGTCATTTAAAGTCTGGAGCTCCTCTAATTGTACAACGTCTTGCAAACTTGTGGCATTTAAAGTCTGGAGCTCCTCTAATTGTACAACGTCTTGCAAACTTGTGGCATTTAAAGTCTGGAGCTCCTCTAATTGTACAACGCCTTGCAAACTTGTGGCATTTAAAGTCTGGTCCTCTAACCTTGATCTTTCTCTTTTCTCTTGCTTTTGAGCATGCTCTGTGTGCTCCCTTCTTTCTCTCCTTCCTTCACTCACTCTATTTCCTCCAGTTCTTGGACCTTCTCTCTTCCCCTCTGTCCTTCATTCACTTGATTTCCTCTGGTTCTCTTACCTACTCTCTTCTCCTCCTCTTCTTCCTTTCCTTTCTGTGTTTCCTATTTCATTTCTTTCAGAAATTCCTCCATATTTCTGATCTATATACATGATATTCTTTTCTTATTATTAGGAATTAAAAGATCTTTCTGGGCTCAGTGGTTAAAGACACTTGCTTACCAAAACCTGATGGCTCAGGTTCGATTCTCCAGTACCCACCTACATAAAACCAGATGCGCAAAGTGGAATCTGGAATTCATTTGCAGTGGCAAAAGGCCCTGGAATATTCTCTCTCTCTCTCTCTTTATACTTGCAAATAAATAATAGATAAGATATTAAAAGAAGGTCAGCCGGGCGTGGTGGCGCACGCCTTTAATCCTAGCACTTGGGAGGCAGAGGTAGGAGGATCACCATGAGCTCAAGGCCACCCTGAGACTATATAGTGAATTCCAGGTCAGCCTGGACTAGAGTGAGACCCTACCTTGAGAAACCAAAATAAATAAATAAATAAATAAATAAATAAATAAATAAATAAATACAATACAATACAATAAAATAAAATAAAAGGTCTTTTGGCCAGGTGTGGTGGAGCATGCCTTTAATCCCAGCACTGGGGAGGCAGAGGTAGGAGTTCATGAGTTCAAGGCCACCCTGAGACTGCACAGTGAATTCCAGGTCAGCCTGAGCTACAGTGAGACCTTACCTCAAAAAAATAAAATAAAATAAATAAAATAAAAAAGGTCTTTTGAGCCAAGTGTTGTGGCCTTTACCTTTAATCCCAGCATTTGGGAGGCAGAGGTAGGAGGATCACTGTGAGTTCAAGGCCAGGCTGGGACTACAGAATGTGTTCCAGGTCAGCCTGGGCTACAGTGAGATCCTACCTTGAAAAAAAAAATGTTCTTTTATATAATTTCATAATGTTTTGTATGGGGTAAGTTCAGGCTTTCTTTTGGAATTCGGGTTTTCAATCTATGCTCATTTTCTTTCAAAAGAAAATAAATGATTCACACACAAGAGAAGACAGGCAGATAATGAAAGACCAATTACTTCTTGAAATAACTTTAAAAAACTGTTAAAAACATTTTTATTTATTTGCAAGGAGAAAGACAGAAAGAGAGAGAGAGAGAGAGAATACTAATGATGGATGAATAGGCATGCCAGGGCCTCTTGTTATTGCAAATGAACTCCAAACACATGCACCTCCCTCCCTCCCTCCCTCCCTCCCTCCCTCCCTCCCTCCCTCCTTCCTTCCCTTCCTTCCTTCCCTTCTCTCGTTCTCTTTTTCTTTTGCTTTCTTACTTTTTGAGATAGAGTCTCATTCAGTAGCCTGGAACTCACTATGTAACTCAGTTTTATTTACCTTGAACTCACAGATATTCTCCTGCCTCAGGTCCTCAACTGCTGGGCTACAGGCATGACGCACACATGACTCACAACGCCAGCTTCAGCTGCCTTTTATCCTTAGACTTGTCTTTATTTTGTCTTTTCAAATCCACCTCCCACCCAGCTACTAGAAATATGTTTTTCAAAATATAAATCTGACTTTATCACTGTCTTGTTTATATAATTACATCATAGTCTATGATAAAATGTTCAAGCTTTTTAATAAATTTCACAAGATTATAATTTCCCTCTAATTCAGTCACTACTCTACTTTGATTTTTAGCATAGAATAATCTATTATTTCATATTTGAAAGTTCTCATTCTTACTATCCTCTTTTCTGGAGTTATTTATTTTTTTGTTTGTTTTTTTGAGGTAAGGTCTCACTGTAGCTCAGGCTGACCAGGAATTCACGATGTAGTCTCAGGGTGGCCTCAAACTCATGGTGATCCTCCTACCTCTGCCTCCCAAGTGCTGGGATTAAAGGCGTGCACCACCACGCCTGGCTGTTTCTGGAGTTATCTTAATCTTAGTTGTATCCCTTCTTTTCTTATAGCTATAGCTCTTTTCTTATTTCTTAGAACTCATTTTGGGGTAGTGGTACACACCTTTAATTCTAGCAATCAAGAGGCAGAGGTAGGAGGATTGCACTGAGTTAAAGGCACCATGAGACTACATAGTGAATTCCAGGTTAGCCTGGGCCAGAGTGAGACCCTACCTCGAAAAACCAAAACAAACAAACAAACAAATAAACAAATAAAAAAATAAAACCCCATAAAACCATTTTTTGCTATATATATATATATTTATATAACCTTCACCTTCAGAATCTGACAAAAAGTATTGAATATCAAGGGAAAAGAATAAGCCACAAGATAAGAACTACACTATGGGAGGGAATATCCAGAGGCATTGCTGCTCTCACAACTCATAACCCACTACCCCATGGGAATACCAGCACTCCCACTGAGGAGGCACTCATTGGAATGGGGGAAGGGAGGAGGAAAATAAATGATTCCAACATATGATGTATCCATACAAAGTATAGACTTAATAAAAGGTATTTAAATAAAAAAAAATAAGCCACAAAAAGAAATTACCTCCACTCCCATTTCACCAGGAGGTCCAGCATCACCTGGCAGTCCCCGTGGTCCCTATATACAAATAAAATTCAGGGCATGAGAATCAAAGTTTACCCTCCTTCAATCAACACATCTATGTACAGAATTAGTAGTACGGCATCTGTTTTAGCAAATAAATTATCAGCACACTACTGTCTTATGAAAATTATATATTTAGTTGATTAATTGTGTTATTTCATGAATGATGCTATGTTTGGATTCAAGAGGAAAAAAATCAGAAAAGGAGTACTATTCATATTTTATTTCCTAATCCACTCATTCACTCAACAACTATTTAACAAGCACTTAATAATCTTCAAACACTGTCATTAGGGCTTTCACATCTTACCTTGTTTAGTAGATAGTATAATCACACATCTATTTAATAATACTTACAAATATGTGACAAATAAAAATATTTTAAAGGAACAAATGTATTATATCTCTTTCTGTCTATAGTTTTGCCTTTCTCAGAATGTCATATGACTAGAACTGAGTACAGATGGCCTGTTAGATGGGCTTCTTTCATTCAGTAATATACTCTTATGGTTATTCTATGAATATTTTTGGCTTAATAGCTTATTTTTTAGTAAAAAATATTGTGTGTGTGTGTGTGTGTGTGTGTGTGTGTGTGTGTGTGTGTACATACCAGGGTCTCTTGCTGCTGCTAACATATGCCAGAAACATGTCATTTTTAAAAAATTTATTTATTTATGAGAGAAAGAGAGAGAGAGAGAGAGAAAGAACGGATACACCAGGGCCTGTAGCCTCTGTGAATGAACTCCAGATGTATGTGCCACCATGTTCATCTGGCTTACATGGGTCCTTGGGGATGGAACCTGGGTGCTTAGGCTTTGCAGGCAAATATTTTAACCACTGAGCAATGTCTCCAGCCCACATGTATTATTTCTTGTGTCTGACTTTACCTGGGTACTGGAGAATTGAACCCAGGATGGCAGGCTTCATAAACAAGCAAACCACTGAACTATCTCCCCAGCCCAAGGTCATTATTTAATGCTGAATAATATTCCATTGCAAAAATGTAACAGCGTGCCCATTTGTTTATGAAAGGACATTTACCTTTCAGGTTGCTATAACAAAATTATGTAAACTAATATTAAAAACCAAATAAATTCATTTCTCACAGTTTTGGGGGCTGCAATACCCAAGAATGAAGAGCCAGCAGGTTCCGTGTCTGATAAGATTCCACACTATTTTTTATAACTTTTATTATTTATTTATTTGAGAGAGAGAGAGAGAGAGAGAGAGAAGAAAGGGTGTGCCAAAGCCTCTAGACACTGCAAACAAATTCCAGATGCTTCACCTTGTGCATCTGGCTTACGTGGGTCCTGGGGAATCAAACCTGGGTTCTTAGGCTTCACAGGCAAATGCCTTAACTGCTAAGCCGTCTCTCCAGCCCAAGATTCTACATTCTTATCACATGATAGGAGAAGTGAGCAAGCTTGCAGGCATCTTACTGGAGCACCACGCTCAGTCTTAAAAAGCCTAATGTCCTGATGATGTATCCAATGCGCAGAGCTCCCGCCTCCTGATCACCAGGACACTAAGGGTTTGGATTTCAACGTATACAGTTTGGAGTCGCACAACCAGACCACAGCAATTTTGGCAACTGTGAATTTTTGTGTGTGTAAACATAAGGTTTTCAATCATTTAGTAACAAAGAATGTGGTTACTGGATCATCTGCTAAGAGTATAGTCAGCTTTTTAAGTATTTACAAACTGTCTTAGAAGTGACTGTACCATTTCCTCGCCCCACCAGCAATCCGCGGGAGTTCCTGATGTTCTATAGCATCAGCACCATCGGCATGCTCATTAATCCTAATTGTCATTTAAATGACACGTGACTCTGAGCATATTCTCACACAGTTCTACGACATCTTTCCTGGTGTGGGTCTGCTCAGATCTTTTGCCCACTTTTTTTTTTTTTGGTTTTTCGAGGTAGGGTCTCACTTTAGCCCAGGATGACCTGGAATTCACCATGTAGTCTCAGGGTGGCCTCAAACTCACAAGCAATTCTCCTATGTCTGCCTCCCAAGTGCTGGGATTAATATTTGTTCTTCATAAAGTTGAGGCTGAGAATGCTTATTTTAGTTGACGTTGTCATTATTATTATTTTTTCTCATGACTGCATATTGGATGTTTTGCCTAGATGCACATATAGCATCATATTTTCTTCTATAGCCTGTTAAAGTGATAGATTACATTGATTTTCTGATGCTAGCTGAGCCTTGCACACCTGGAATGAATCTCACTGGGTTATGATGCATAACCCATGATGCTGGAATTCATTTCCCAGTATTCTGTTGAGGATTTTTACGTTTATGTTCCTGAGTGATGTTAGCCTGTGGTTTTCTTTTCTTGTAATGTATTGCCTGGTGGTGGTATAAGGGTCATTTTGGCGATATATATATATATATATGACAAGCTAGGAAGTATGCAGCTGTTTCCATTTTCTAGAACTGACTGTAGAGAAGACGTATCAGCTATGAAATGTTTGAAAGAACTATCAATCAAATGAGACCATCTGGGTCCAATACTTTCTGTTTTAGAAAGTTGTTAATTCTTGATCTTGTTAATCAGTATGCACCTATCTAAATGTTGTTTTTCAAATATTTTATTTTGTTGATTTATTTGAGAGAGGAGAGAGAGAGAGAGAGGGAGAGGGAGAGAATGGGCATGCCAGGGCCTCCAGCCACTGCTAATGAACTCCAGATGCATATGCCATGTTGTATACCTAGCTTATGTGGGTTCTGGGGACTTGAACCTGGGTCTTTAGGCTCTGCAGGCAAGCACCTTAACCAGTAAGTCATCTCTCCATCGCTGGCTGATGTTTTTTTTAATGGAAGTTTTGGTAACATCTTTTAAGTAATTTGTTCATTTCCTCTAGGATGTCAGGTGTTGACCTAGGTTTGCCTTTAGTACTTACTGTTGGGCTGGTTTGATTCAGGTGTACCCCATAAACTGATGTGTTCTGAAAGCTAGGTCTCCAGCTAGTGGCAATTTGGGAAATGGATCTTCCTAGAGGCAGTTTAATGTTGGAGGTGGCCTTATGGGTGCTATAGCCAGCTTCCCCTTGTTTTTGTTTGCCACACTCTCCTGCTGCTGTTGTCCACCTAATGTTGCCCAGAAGGCGATGGCCAGCCTCTCCTCATGCCATAGTTTGCCCTGCCATCATGGAGTTTCCCCTTGAGTCTGTAAGCCAAAATAAATCCTTTCCTTCCACAAGCTGCTCTTGGTCAGGTGTTTTCTGCTAGCAATGCAAAGCTTATGCAATAACCATCCTTTAAATTTTCATAGGCTAGGTAGTGCTACCCTCTGCCCAGGAGTTGATTTATTTAGTTTTCGAGTATGGTCACCCTCTGACTCAGGCTGACCTGGAATACACTATGTTGTCTCAAGCTGGCCTCAAACTCATGGCAGTCTTCCTACCTCTGCCTCCTGAGTGCTAGGATTAAAGGTGTGTGCCATCATGCCCAGCTTTTTTTTTTTTTTTTAATATATTTTCAAAAGAACCAGTTTTTTATTTTGTTGAGTTTTATGTATTATTTTTCAGGTTTTACTGTTATTATTTCCTTATGCTTACTCTGTATTTCATTTCCTCTTCTTTTTCCAGTTTCTCAAGATGGAAGCTTAGAGTATTGCTGTGAGATATTTATTTTACTTCTAATATTATTCTGATACTTATGGCACAAATTTCCTTCTAAGCACTGAGTTAGCTGCATCCCACAAACTGATAAGCTGCAATTTCATTTTAATTTAGTTAAAAAATATTTTTAAAAAAATATTTTTAAAAGTTCTCCTGAGTCACCATTTTTTGGACTAATATTCTGTTTAGTAATATGTTGTTTCATCTGAAATTTTGGGATTACCCAGCCATGTTCTGCTACTGTTTTTTAACTTAATTCTACAGTAGTCCGAGAGTACATTTTGTAATATGTTTATCCCTTAAACTTATTGAAATATATATATTTAATTAATTAATTAATTTGTATGAGAGACCAAAAGTGAGAGAGAAGAGAATATGAACAGCCCAGGACCTCTTGATGCTGCAAAGGAATTCCAAAAGCATGAGCCATATTGTGTGTCTGGCTTTACGTGGGTACAGGGGAATTGAACCCAGGAGGCAGGCTTTACAATTCAGCACTACTAACCACTAAGCTACACCCAGCCCTAAAGTGTGTGTGTGTGCGTGTGTGTGTGTGTACATATATATGTATATGTGTGTGTATATATATATATCCCAGAACATGCTCTATCTTTGTGATTATTTCGTGTGAGCTTGAACAGAATGTTTATTCTGTTGTTGTTAGATAAAAGTGTTTTGTTGTTGTTGTAACTTTTGCTATCCACGGAAATTTATTTCATTGACATAAAACATTGCAAATTCCTTAATCTTTTCATTATTTTGGCAATAGAGAATTTCCCCAAACCTATCTGCACTACCGAAATAAACCCAGGCTCAAGGGAACCATGGCGGCCTAAGGGACTGAAAGGAGGTCATGGGTGCTCAACAAGCCCTGCCAGATATACTGTGCACAGTTCAGCTTGCCTCTGCACCCCAGGTAGTATGGACCTGAGAGCAATGGGACTCTTGAGTCTACCCCCTGAAAGACGCTCCTTTCTGCTCTTCACACCAGTGGGAGGAGGTAGAACTATTTGGATGAAAGACCAGCTGGAGCCATGGAGTTATAGGGGAAATGAGCAAGAGTGCTGTTTTCTCGGTGAACCTGGTACCAGCACAAGGGCAAAGGAGATCGACACAGAACACTCAGCTCTGACAAAATCGGATATCCAGAGACACACAGACTTCCAGGACCTCATCACTGAAGTAGACCTAAAATGAACCCAACATGGCTCTGGGAAATTCTCGGAAGAGGGGCGGAAAGATTATTAGAGCCATGAGTTGGGTCATTATGCACAGAGTCATTGCCTGTCCTGCATAACTGATGGCTGCCCCCACAATGCAAGACCCACATTACCCATGGGGGGAGGACAGGCAGAAGGCTAATGATTATACCACCACGATTGTATATACACTATACCCTTAACTAATAAAGAAGAAAAAAGAGAAAATAGAAAGTAGCACATTTCAAATAATTGGTACAAGTGCAGACCAGGCTGATACCTGTTCATCCAGCCAAACCAAATGTGACACAATGAATTCATTTGAATTTGATTTTGGAAAGGCGTTCACAGCACTTAGCATTCAATGCCCTGCCCAAGAACAACATAGCCTCAGCCGGCCGTGCATGCCCCCAAATGCCTGCTGTTGAGTGTGATTTGGTCAGCTGTTGTTTGGCATGCAGGCAACGGTTTGCAGGCATCAGGCTGAGTTTGCCGAGGCACACGCACTGTTCGGTGTTTCTTCTCTATGCCCATGCATATGTAAGGGTGCAAGAGACACACTGCATAGGCCGTGCTTATGCAAAGGCACTGGCCTCATCTCGAAGACCTTTTTATTTTTTGTGTGGTGGTGACTATGTCAAGTCTGGCTATGTGAGAACACTGTGCTGGGTTTCCTTTGTCCTTAACATCAAAAACCAATGTGACTCAGCTTGCAGAGTTTCTTAGCAAATCAAGATTAAATGCATGAAATCAGATATGGCAACAACTAAATCCTAAGTTTTAACATCGTGTGAAAATGCTCTGTTCTTCATCTATATACATATACCAGTTCTCTGACCAACACCTACAAGGTACTCATGGGTTCTAGATAGTTTTTTTAAAATATTTTATTTTTATTAATTTATTTGAGAGAGAGAGAGGGAGGGGTTAGGTGTGCTAGAGCCTTAGCTACTACAAATGAACTCCATTCTTCATCTGTGCATCTGGCTTACATGGGTCCTTGGGAATCGAACCTGGGTTCTTTGGCTTTGCAGGCAAGCACCTTAATCACTAAGCCATCTCTCCAGCCCTAGATCTTTTATTTTTATGAGCATCTGTGTTATTAACAACTGTTCCTCACTTAACAGAGAAGGAAATGAGTGGCCAAAAGGACAAATGTCATGTCCAGGTGGTGGGTCTAACCTCTGACTCCATGTCTGACATGTGCCCACTCTAGTCTCCCAGGTGAGCGGTGTGGATGTTTACTTTCTTGTTTGGGTACAGTGGGCAGGTAACAGGTCTTGCTTGAGAGCATTGACACCCTCCAGTGAATGATGTTATGTCTTTAATAAAAGAAGCCAGAAATTCAGGAAGTATACTTTACACATAGACTCTCTATCCGCTAGTACTTTTATTTCCGTTTTCATCTTTTCATTCTTTCCACTTCTTTTTCTTTGCTAATCAAAGAGGGTCCATGATGACTTATCTGGATTACCACAACTGTCAGCCACTTTTGCCTCCTTTTACTTTTTGATTTGAATGATATTACAAGATAAATCATCTGATTATTGCCCCATTTATCCCATGGCAGCAATTTGTTCTTGAGAAAAGGACACAAATCCTTGGGAGTGGGGCTCATAAAGTTATAAAGCTGTGTGTGATGTCACTTGTCTTCTTTTCTGTCCCTAGGCAGCACACGCTGTATACCTGGCTGTGTCACAGCATGCTGCCTGTCACTCATTTCTTCAGATGGCACTTTTTTCTAGCTTGTGGCTTCTCCCTTCTCCCCTTCTCTCTGGACCTAAGGGACTACGATTTCTCTTTCAGATCACAATCTGTTCATGGAAGCTTCTCCTAGCCCTTAGTTAAGATAGTTTGTCACAGACCCTCTTTGATCTGAGTTTCTATATAGACAGCCCACCTTATCATGTCTACTTCCATGGATTCAATCATATGAATGGAGAAACTTAAAAAAATCTGTTGTATGAAACATGTCTAGACTTTTTTCTTAATAATATTCTCTAGATGATAAGTTCTGATAATTATTTATATAGTTTTTCTATTAGGTATTAAAATAAAGTTGTATTAAAATATATAACAGGATATGGCTAAGTTTTTGAAGATACTATACTGTTTTATATATGGGGCTTGAGCACCTATAGGCCTTAGTCTCTGAGAGCTGTTCTGGAACTCAGCTCCATTGAGGGGCAAAGTTGAGGAATGATTGTACTTGTTGATATTTAACTCAGTTTTCAATTATCCACTTATGTCTGTGATTATTTAATTGGTTTCTTTTTCCATTGGATTGAAAACTCCATGCTTACCAAGCGCATATTTGGTTTTTTTCTTCTCCCTTTTTTTTTTTTTTTTTTTTTTTTTTTTTAGAGAGAGAGAGAGTACTGGTGTGCCAGGGCCTCAGCTACTGAAATCAAACTCCAGACACTTGTGCCACCTAGTGGACATGTGTGACCTTGCACTTGCCTCACCTTTGTGAGTCTGGCTTACGTGGGATCTGGAGCGTCGAACATGGGTCCTCAGGCTTCACAGGCAAGTGCCTTAACCTCTAAGAAATCTCTCCAGACCTCAAGTGCAGATTTGTAATGAATACTTGTTGCCTGACTAATCAACTGAATGCTAATCTACTTAAGGAGAAATACTTACATTGCAATGAGGAAGCCATGTTTGAGTCTTCATTATAGGAAGGATGTTGTTCTCATTGTTGTCAAAATATAAATGTTTCATTCTCTTTCTTAAACCAATTTTCTTCTTTCCTATGATTAGACTAGGCAACTCAAATGTCTGACACAAAGCCCATTATATCCATCATAAATGTATCTGTAACTTATTTGCCAGTCCCATGACACTGACCTGCACACTAACATTTTAGGCATTGTTAAGTCATTTAGTTAACAAGTCTTTTCTCACATAACTCCTAACATATTATCTGCACTGTTGCCATAGCTTTAATGACACACTTATCTCTACTTCAATGCCTTTTTTATTAAGACTTACTAGACCTCATTCCATTTCTTGTTATGTAATGCTACTTATGGGCTGAACAATTATCCCTTTGGGAACATGAACCTTTGTCAATTTACTTTAACAAACACACACATTGAGTAGATTTTATATACCAGGCATTAAACAGGGAGATTACCAAAGTAAAAGCATTGGGCCATAACTTCAAGGAGCTTATGCACTTTGCAGGGGAAAATAGATAAGTAAACCATGCTAAAAAGAGTTGCACTATTTTAGGTCACATAATATTCGTGGTAGGATGGCAGGTTGACACACACAAAACAGAGCAAAGTAAGAAGGATTTAGTTGTGCACTATTAATGCTATATCTTGCAACAAAATATTTTATACTTATTTTATTTATTTATTATTTACTTATTTTGAGAGAGAGGAAGAGAGAGAGGCAAATATATAGAGAAAATGGGCCTGCCAAGGCATCTAGCCACTGTGAACGAACTCCAGATGCATGCACCACCTTGTGCATCTGGTTTATGTAGGTACTGGGGAATTGAAACTGGGTCCTTAGGCTTCACAGGAAAATATCTTAACTGCTAAGCCATCTCTCCAGCCCTATCTTGGATTTTTTTTTTTTTTTTTTTTGTTTTTGAGGTAGGGTTTCACTGTAGCTCAGTCTGATCTGGAATTCACTATGTAGTCTCAGGGTGGCCTCGAAGTCATGGCGATCTTCCTACATTTGCCTCCCGAGTGCTGGGATTAAAGGCATGCGCCACCATGCCTGGCACCTATCTTGGAATTTTTATTTGGAAAAGAAAAAATATGCATCTCTATATATTCTCATTCTATAATACTCAACATAGATTCTTTCTTTCATTTTCCCTCTGTCTCCACAAATTACACACACACACACACACACACACACACACACACACACTGTCGGGAAAGCTTATATCATAGGTTAAGCCTACAAAGAAGAAAATGAATACAGTATGATGAGAATAATATTTTTTATAATTTTCCACTTGCTACTATCTAAGTTATGCAAACGTCACCTATAACCTTTGTGTCAACCCGGTTCTTTGAAAGACTATATTGTACTGTAAATCTCAGAAGCACATTACATCATCTTACATTTGACATGATTAACCAACAGAATGGCTCTGTTGGCAATAAAGAATAAACTGTTAGGAAGTAGGTGTGACTAGTTCATTCTCTTTCACAGTTCATTTTCCATAGAAATTCCGGAGTGGAATCACATTTATGAAACTGTGACATTAAGTTTGTGTATTGTTGGTATAATAGCATTTCTGTTTCATTTGTCTTGTCAGGCAAAGAGGTTGGCTACTCTGTATGGACTTTTCTTACAGAGGTGGCTGAATAAATTTTACCGTATATGTGTGGCCATGTAATAATTAGGGGAACAGCACACCGTCCAGAAAGAGTGTCTCTGAGATTCAATACAACAGAATTTTCTTTGTTGAACACAGAAACATGCTCTTTTTAACAGACACAGAGGAATTGTACCCAATCTGACTACATGAAAGCATAAAGACAGTTAAAAACTATTTGCAAACAACATACTCACTCAGTATGGATTGCACTATTAATCTATATGTCTATAATCATGCTGCTTTCTAAGCTAGGCCAGTCTTAGCACAGCAGGACAATGATGATGGAAAGGTCAGTGTATGTTATGAGAAAGATAAGCATCACTTACTGGTCCTCCTGCAAGTCCCCTGTCTCCTGCACTTCCAGGGAGTCCCTGTGAGCCCTGAGCAAACAAATGCAAAGTTTGTAGAAAAAGCAATGTTTGAGAATGTTTTAGTTAGCTTATACGTCTTAGCTTTCATTCCAGATGCTTTTCTTTCTTTTTGTCAAAAAATAAGCATGACATAAAAACTTACCACTTTAACAGTTGTTAAGAATGCAGATCTTTAGTTAAGTAGAGTCACAATGATGAGCCAGCAACACCTCTCCTCCACCCTCAGAACCTTTTCATC